>SMMW01000575.1:1130000-1770416 GCA_004794655.1 Marisa cornuarietis
AAACATTTCGCATGATTGAAATCTGTGAAGTGGAAGGTCATTGATGGAGACATAGAAAAGAAGAGGACCTAAGACTGAACCTTGTGGAACGCCAAATTTAACTACAATGGGATCCGACATTGGGTCTTTAACTGCGACTCTTTGTGTTCTGCTCAATAGAAAAGAACAACACATCATTTACTAAGCTTGACAAGATTTATTTATTTATTTATTTATTTATTTATTTATTGTTTGATGAGTAGATCATGATCAAATTCGTCAAAGGCGTTTTGCAAAGTCTACGAAACGGCTGTATTATAATGTTTATCACTTATATTGCTTAACCACTGTTCTGCCATAAGTGTCAGGGCTGTGTGGCAAGGGTGTTTGTCTCGAAATCCAGATTGATTAATGTGGAGGTTTATGTTTTGTTAAGTGAGCTTGGAGGTGAGTGTGGATGTATTTTTCCAAGGATTTAGAGAGTGGTTGAATAACTGAGATTAGTTGATAGTAGGATTGGCTTCGTCGCCTGATTGATGAATTGGGATGACTTGCTTGTTTTAGAAGGGTTGGAAAGTGGGATGTCGCAATACTTAGGTTATATAGGTAGGTCAGACTTTCTGTAGTGACTGTGCCGAGAGTTTTGGTATTTTGTTGTCAATCTTGTCAGGCCCGATGGTGTTTGTTTGCTTTAGCTGTGTAAGCACTTTGTACACATCCAATATATTTATTAGTGGAATGTTGAGGGTGGTGTTATTATTCTTGAGTTTCTAAAGACTTGTAATTTGTCCAAGTTGTTTTCTTTTACTTTTTAATTTAAAACAACTCTGCTATCAATGGACACAAAGTCAAAGGTGAATGAGCGAACTCAGCTCTGTGGAAGCTTGGTGCCTTCAACATCAAATATTAACAACGGACAGTTTTAACCGGGAGTTCCAGGAGAAGCAGCCTCGCTGGTACTGTTCTTGAAATGCTGTAGAGATTTTCTAATATTTCAATGAGCATGTAAGTAATGAGCTGCATTATCCTTGGGGTTTTGTGTATAACAAAAGACTGCACTGAGTCCAAAATTATCAAACATTCCATCACTTGAGGCATCTTGACTAGTAAAGACGCGTTAAAGCGAATCAAAGCAAAGTAGACGGCGTTCAAAAGCTCAGGACTCAATTTCATTGTGTATTGTGATATTTATTATGTATTTTAGAAGAGTATAATCAATAAATTACATCGAAGCATTTACACATTGACAAAGTTCTTTTTTTTAAATGTACTTTTTAGTGAAGGAGGTGTGTTTGTACAAACAAAGATAATGTCTTTACAGCAAAAGTCAGTTTCCACGCACATCAGGTCCACGAAACAACAACAGTGAGGTGAACACTGACGAGGCGGAAGGTGGAGGGTCCAGAGCCTGCGCTCGTTACACACAACATCGGATCATGGCGCCGGCTTCGTGGCGTTCTTCACTTCCTGTCTCGCGCAGTAACGCGGGATGAGACTCGAGATGAATTCCTTGTCTCCGTCTCCCACATGGTCCCACGAAGCGTTTGGATCACACAGCCCCGTTGTGAATGTGTCATTGTTGGCAACGACTGAAATCAGAGGAAATAAATCAGTGACCAGATTACACAGTTTATCTATCTATCTATCTATCTATCTATCTATCTATCTATCTATCTATCTATCTATCTATCTATCTATCTATCTATCTATCTATCTATCTATCTATCTATCTATCTATCTATCTATCTATCTATCTATCTATCTATCTATCTATCTATCAGAATAGTAAACGTGGTGAGGGCGTGTTCCGTTAAGAATGCAGACTTTTATTTTTCTTCATAAAAAGTCATCTTCATTAAAGATGGTGGACGTGCAAGAATGATGCGCGTAGGAAGACAACTCACCACAGAATATGTAGGGGACATCAAGCTCAAACCGCGTGCCACACAGATTGTCCGCGACAGATGTGGTCACTGTGATCGTTTTCAATCCCTTGAATTCGTCTCTGGCCTGCAAGCATCGTAGTCATACAAAAACATTAGAGAACAAGCCGATGAAAGTAATAATTGTTTCGAATTACTGCTGTGTAGCACAGTAACAGATGGGAGCTAAATATATTTTACTAACCCAGTTACAGTCTAGAGAAAAATACGTTACTGTCACAATTTCGGTCTAGAGAAATATGTTTTACTCTCACAGCTTCGGTCTAGAAAAAAAAGTAAGATGATAAAAGAAATATGGATGACTTCTGATGACGATGAGTGAGTGAGTGAGTGAGTGAGTGAGTGAGTGAGTGAGTGAGTGAGTGAGTGAGTGAGTGAGTGAGTGAGAAACACGACAACGTTAGCAACGAAAACATAATTACGATGACAACAAACAGAATATCATCACTTACCCAGAAGACTTCATCCACCCGTATAGTGTAGACCCAGTGAGCACGCTGGTCGAGCATCCATGAGTCCCAAGCATCTGTAGAAGAATTTCTCTCCTTGTACTCAGCAAGGGCTGTTCCTCGGAGTACTGCAGGTACAATGGACAAACATTAATTCGCACATTCACCGTTTAACAGAGAGTGACAGATCATCATCATCATCAAAAAAGAACTTCCCCCAACTGTACTCTCTCTCTCTCTCTCTCTCACACACACACACACACACACACACACACACACACACAAATGCTTACTCATGTCTTTCCAGCAAAAGTTGTCGGCAGAAGTCACCGGTATACAGGTGCACGCATAGCCCATTGTCGCAGAGGTACCCAGAATAATTAGGGAGAAAAACATTCTTTCCATGGCTCTTGTTTGTCCGTGTAGGCAGTACAAAAGGACTTGTAATCAAGAACCGAGCTTCGCGGTTGCACACTAAAACTTCTCGCCCTTTTTCTGTTAGAAATTATCGCCGACAAAAGTAAGACCTAACACTAGGAGAATGAAGGAGCACGATGAATGTCATAACTAGTCTACAGCTTATATAGCTAAACACTTTCACGTGGGTGCCACCGGCTCTTCCGGCCCTCGAGAGCAGATCCTTCCATTGTGACCCTTGTTGACATGGCATCGGTATTTTTGTGAGAGGGCGGATGGTAAATGGAAGCTTTGCCTGGACAGCAGTAACAACCAACAAAGGAAGTGCATCTCTTGTTCGTGACCCTATGATTTATTTGAAGCATCGAAAGAATTTGTCCCATACAGAGCCCTAGCATCAAATTAACCAATCGAACGGATAAAAGGTTGACGGCAAATAAACTAGGTTTGTATAAACAAAATTTAAAATATCCGAAGAAACTTTAACGCCCTTCGCTAAGTGAACAGTAAGTATATAATAAACATTATAATATTCACTCTTTCAGGGTCTTAATGAATCTTCGTGAACACATTGAGTGACTGAAGATCTCTTCTCCTCGTACTTCCTTCAAAATTTGTTTTTGTGATCTGCAGTCTGTGCTACTGTATTTGTTTCTCTCGTTGCTGTCTTGTTCAAGTGAATTTAGCTCATTGCCAAGATGTGAGGATGCGCTATGTAATCGCTTGTTATTATTTTTTCTTATTGTATAAGCATTAAGATTAACCAACCACACAGTTTATCAGTAAGACATGGAGAGTCTCCATTAGTTGTAAGTAATTTTGATTGGTCAAAGTTAAGAGGCCCTGTTTAGGATACATTTCCTTCCCATTTATGTGGCTTTTAATTGAGTGTACGTTGGATTATTAACTCTGTGTGTGTGTGTGTGTGTGCGTGCATGTGTGTGTGTGTGTGTGTGAGAGAGAGAGAGTAAAACCAGCTACGTGCTGATGTGTGCGGCTCACGCGACTTCCCATCGAGATAACATTTCCTGTCTCACGCGCGTGGACGTAACTGTTGTTGGCGCCATAGGAAGAAGACATCGCAATTCTCTTCCGTGAGAAAGTTTTCCCGAAGCTTCTCAGGGCGCTTCGCGCGTCAACACCAGGGCCTTGCCCTTCACCTCTCTGTAAACTCATCAGCAAGCATTCCAAGCCCCCCCCCCCCACCTTCGTTCTCTCCGAAAGGTGCGCGACATACCAGAGGCATTCTTGTCGACAACTGATGGCTATTCTCTTCCTCGGGTCGGTCTGTGACTTCAGTGGCGCCTCCAGTTTTGACCAAATCAAGTGTCAAGAAGGTCAGACAACAATGTTTCGGGTCTTTTTTCAGATTCGTTGGCGGGGGGGGGGACTCGTAAATGCAAACATATGTAATAAAACAGTGTTTGTGTGTGAGTGGGTGGCTGCGGTGAAGACGATGACAAATTGACACGTTGGTCCTATTACAACAAAATGTATCAGGACTATTTGATTCGATTGTCATAGGCTGTTTGGTACATCTCCGTTTGTCTGGAGCAGATTCTTCAGATTGTTGTTGATTGATTTATATGAACCCACCCACAACACCTTAGAATGTATAAAATAAATATAAAAAGTAAACAATGCTCCAGAGAAAGAGAAAAAAGCGGAAGACAAAGAAAAAAGAAAGAGAGAGAACGATGTGAGAAAGACAAAAAGAGGGAAAAAGCGAGAAAAAAATAGAGGAAGAGAGAGAAGGAATGAAAGATTTATTTAGTTTATGGTGAATTGCACTGTTATCCAATGACAGGGAATTTCGTGATTAGATATTATCATTATTAGTTTTGCTTTAGCGAACTACAATGAATAATGACAAACTGTCTCATAAAATTCTGTTTAAAAATGTCCAAAACGGACTGGGTGTCTAATATTATTATATAAATATTGTGAAAGATTAATGGTTTGCAGTTATCAGGAATAGAACAGTTATATTAACAATACTGACAGATTTTCCGTTGTTTGTACATAGAATTAACTTAAAGTTTCACTTGCAAAATACCAATGCAAAATTTATAGTGTGTGTGTGTGTGTGTGTGTGTGTGTGTGTGTGTGTGTGTGTGTGTGTGTGTGTGTGTGTGTGTGTGTGGAATATTGTTAATCATTTTTTATTACATATTTATTTTGTCACTTATGTAAAGCAGTTACAAAAGATGAAGTTCATGCTGCGATCTGTTGTGAAGCTTTTCTGCATCGTCAGTATTCTTCTGTCTTTGCTCACAGGACATTTGGCACTTTGTCAAACTTATTTAAACTCAGTAATATATTCTGGCATCGACAAACACCCTGGAAACATCAAAGAGGTGCTACTGTCGACAGCCCAAGAGGTTCTAGGGCGACATAGAAATAAGAAACAGCCATGGGTCACGAACGACATACTAGACCTCTGTGACCAAAGGAGGGCCTTGAAGAGGGAAAAGCAAAGCAAACCAGAAGCAGCAACCAAATACAAAGAAATGAATTGTGCCATTAAGAAAGGGATGAAGGCAGCTAGGGAGAGCTGGATCGAGAAGCAGTGCCAGGACATAGAGGTTGGAATGGCACGAGGTGACAGCAAAAAGGCCTACCAACTTCTAAAGACCCTCACTAAGACAGACCAGCAGAAGATCTCAGTCATCGAAGACAGCAATGGTCACCTTCTCACAGAAGGCAATGCTGTACTCAACCGATGGACAGAATACTGCAAGGACCTGTACAATTACCAGCTGAAGACCGACGCCAACATTCTCCAAAACAACCAGACTAGAGACAGTGAACCTGCAGACCTACCAGTCCTACGGGAAGAGGTCGAAAGAGCTGTACATAGTTTGAAGGGAGGAAAGTCATCAGGCGTTGATAATGTACCAGCTGAGCTGCTCAAGCAGGGTGGGGAAGCAACTACAAAAGCCCTAACTGTTCTGTGCCAAAGAGTCTGGGAGCGCAAGGAATGGCCCAGAGAATGGACGCAGTCACTAATCATTCCCCTCCCAAAGAAAGGAAACAGCAAACAGTGTCAGAACTACAGAACAATAAGCCTTATCACTCACCCAAGCAAAGTCATGCTGAAGGTCATACAGAACCGCATCAGAACCACCGCAGAAGAGCTGCTAGCAGAAGAACAGGCTGGCTTCAGACCACGTAGAAGCACAGTTGAGCAGATCTTCAACTGTCGTCTTCTTATAGAAAAGCATCTGCAGCATCAGCGGGACCTTTACCACAACTTCATTGACTTTAAGAACGCATTTGACAGAGTCTGGCACGAGGGGCTATGGCATGTGATGCGGAAATTCAACATTGAAGAAGGGCTTGTCCAAGTCGTTGAAGCGTTGTATAACAGCTCAACGAGTACAGTATTGCTTAACAACCAAATAGGAGCTTACTTTTGTACCACAGTAGGGGTACTTCAAGGATGTCCCCTATCACCCGTGTTGCTTAATATATTCTTGGAGAACATCATGCTTGAAGCTCTTCATGACCACCATACCTCCATTTCAATCGGTGGAAGACCAATCTGCAACCTACGCTTTGCAAATGATATAGATCTGTTAGCAGGTACAAACAAGGAACTGCAAGACCTCACCAACAGACTGACAGACAGCTCAAACGCATATGGAATGGAGACCAGCACAGAAAAGAGCAAAGTTAGGATCAATGGCAACGGCAAAGCAGAGATCTATATGAACGGGGTACAGCTCGAAGAGGTAAGTAGCTTCAAGTACTTGGGAGCCACCCTCTCCAAGGACGGCAGCTCCACGCAAGATATCCGCATCAGGATCGCAACAGCAACAGCAGCAATGGCTAGGCTAGATAGGATCTGGCATAGCCACAAGATAAGGTCCACTACCAAGTACAGGCTATACAAATCCCTGGTAGTGCCGATCCTGCTCTACGGATGCGACACGTGGACTCTACTCGCCGAAACAGAAAGGAGAATCCAGGCATTCGAGCACAAGTGTCTGAGGAAGCTGCTCCGGATCTCATACAAAGAACACAAAACCAACGACTTTGTAAGAAACAAGATTGCCGCACTCGTAGGACACCAGGAACCTCTACTATCAACAGTCAAGCGACGTAAGCTGGTCTTCTTTGGCCATGTGACCCGGCACGACACCTTGTCGAAGACTATCCTTCAAGGCACCTTGGAGGGTGGCCGACGCCGCGGTGGTCAGAGAAAGAACTGGCTTACGAACGTCAAAGACTGGACTGGTCGTCCTGTACAGGACCTGCTGACTATTGTCCAAAATAGGCAAGAGTGGCGGGCCCTATCAACTGCAGCGTCTATCCATGTGCTCCCCCCAACGCCAGGTGCCAGGCAAGGGACGACTGACTGACTGACTGACTGACTGACTGACTGAAACATCCTTAGTAAACAACTCATCACTATATCTATTGTATGTATTCAACGTTAGGAATAATATTCTTGGTATACATTGACGTACCTGCTCTCTTCATTGTATACTGTGGGCGGCCCGGAGGCGCAGCGGTTAGCACCTGTCACCACTAAAGTATAGGTTGGCTGTCCTGGGTTCAGCTCTCGTCTCGGACACTGTGTTTTCTCTCTCTCTCTCTGCATGTGTCATCTGATTACAGGGCTGGCTGCCTTGCCGGGATATAAATCTTAGTTGCTGGCTCGGTGTAAACATCAATTCTCCCCCGTCATTGTACATTGCCGTTAATTTAGATTGTGATATTAATAATAATAATAGTGAAGATTTTTATAGCGCATATTCACACTCGTAGAGAGTATGCTCTTAGCGCTTAAAACGGGGAAGAGACGTGGACTAAGTAGATACAGAACACAGGGGACGAAAGAAAACGACAGTACTGACAAAAACAGATAACAAAAGGCATCAAGTAACAGGAACAGAGAAAAATAGTGATGGGTAAAGTAGCAAGAGGGAAGGGGGGGGTAAGGACTAGCATTGTGGACTAGGAGTAGTGCTCAAGGAAGAGGTGCGTTTTCAGTGCAGATTTGAAGGATTCAATTGTAGGAAGGTGGCGGATATGGAGAGGAAGAGAGTTCCATTGTTTTGCAGCACAGTAGCCAAAAGTCCTGTGACCATATGTTGTTGTTCTTGTGACAGGAACAGTCAGAGTACGGTTGTCAGAGGAAGAGCGGAGTTGTCTGGCCGGAGAGTAAGGGATGAGAAGTTCAAAGAAATAGTCAGGACAGGAGCCAGCAAAGAAATTAAAACACAGCACAGACAGTTTGTACTGGATGCGAGAACGGACGGGTAGCCAGTGTAGAAAACGAAGGAGAGGTGTGACATGGTCCCGTTTCCTTGCTCTAAGTACCAGACGTGCAGCGGAGTTCTGTACTCTCTGGAGTTTCTGAATGAGGGATGAGGGGCAGCCTGCCAGCAAGGAGTTGCAGTAGTCAAGTCGTGAAAGAACAAACGCACAGACAAGAGTGTTGGTGGCACGTGTAGAGAGAAAGTGACGGATGGCACTGATCTTACGGAGCTCATAGTAGGCAGACTGACAGACAGCTGTAACATGTTTATCAAGGGTCATGTCTGCGGTGACAATAAATCCCAGATTCCTAACGGATGACGTGAAGGTGATGTTGCTGTCGCCCACCTTGATGTGATTGGGCAGACTGACTAGTGAAGGTTGATGTCTTCTTCTATGGCACAAGAGGGCTTCCGTTTTATCATCATTTAGTTTAAGCTTGTTTTTCACCATCCAGCCCTTGACATCACTAATACAAGCTTCTAGAGAGCTAATAGCAGAGTGAGACTCAGCCAGTGGAATAGAACAGTAAAGCTGCGTGTCATCTGCATAGGACTGATGAGACACCTGGTGAGACCGGATGCAAGATGAAAGTGGTTTAGTATACAGGATGAACAGGACTGGGCCAAGTACTGAGCCTTGGGGAACGCCACAGAAAAGTGAAGCAGGGCGAGATGTCTGACCATCGACTACCACAGTCTGGGTCCTATCAGTGAGATAGGAGTTGAACCATGAGAGGGCAGGTCCAGAAATCCCGTAGAGGGTGTGGAGTCTGTGAAGAAGCAGAGAGTGGTCTATAGTGTCAAATGCAGCAGACAGGTCCAGTAGGGTTAATGGAGAAATCAATTCTTTTATCACTTTGTTCTCTCCCCTGTCGTAGTTAACATTTTATTATAATGTTATTTTTTACTGTTTTAATCTCTCCCCTTCTGACAATGGTCTGTAATAAATTAATCAATCAGTCAATTAATCAAAATCTTTTGCTACTGCTACTCGATTATTTTATGTTTATTATGCTTTTCACTTGCACTTCCTCTGTCTAATTCTGCCTCTGTCTCTCCATCTCTCTCTTCTCTTCCCCTTTCTCTGGCTTGCTCGTTAACTCTCTCCGTTTGCGTGTTCACTCATTTTATGTATCAAATTAAATACACCCCTGTGCACAAAAGTTATGAACACCCAATAACTACAGCCATGTAGCTAGTAAAGAATTGGGTTATGATGAGTCACACCTCAACTAGTATAAATATAGCAACAGTTTGTAAGATTTCATAAGTTTTGATCAGGATTTTTTTGTATTGTCACAATTTTTGCAAATGATACAGGATTGTGTCTGAATGGAAGTGAGAAATCCTATCAGTGTCAGTTTGTTTGTATATTTTCCATTTTTCCATTTAGTCATGAGTAAATGCACGTCATGAAAAAAATTTTTTTTCTGAAAAACTGATTTTATTTGGAGTACAAGAAGATAGACATATGTTCTGACAAATTTTTTAGACTTAACCATCTTGCTAGCAAAACATTATATTTATTTACCCAAATGGAAAAACTCTCTGAACATGTTTTAAATGATGTTGAGGTACAGATACAATTTAGAAAATTGTCATAGCACAGTAAGTCTTAATGTTGACATGTGATTTAAGTCACACATTGAGGTAAACATATAATCACCAACAAGTAGAAGCTAGAATGTTCTTACTGGTTCTCCCCCACTCTCTCTCCTCCTGATATTTCTTTTCTCTACTTTTCTCTTTCCGTTTATTGAATTAATGTGTCTAAAGAATGATAATCTAGTATTAAATGAACGTGTCCAGAATGACTGGTGAGTATTGAATGAACCTGTGTGAATAATTAAAAAGTGAGTATTGAATAAACGTGTGTCAAGAAGGAAAGATAATTCAAATGTATTAAATAAAAGTTGGCTTAAAATCTTTTTAAGTAAACATTTTTTAAAATAAAAACTCATTACTCAGTGTTAAGTGTCTCAGTCTGTATTTTGGAAGAAGATGAAGTATCAATATTACAACAGTTAAAAAAATACTCATGTTCTTCAGTGACTAGTCGTGTCACGTGACAGACGTGTCCCATCACGGCTGCGTGCTGGCAGTTTTGTTTGTGCAGTACTCTGGGATGTAAGTCGAGATATACTCTCTGTCTTCTGCGCCTATGTTGTCCCACGGAGTGTTCTGATCACAAAGTCCCGTTCTGAATGTTCCATCGCCGGCATAGACTGAAATTAGAATGTCCAAACAGTGACCAGCGTGCTCGTGGACCATGCGAAGTTCTTATCTATCTATCTATCTATCTATCTATCTATCTATCTATCTATCTATCTATCTATCTATCTATCTATCTATCTATCTATCTATCTATCTATCTATCTATCTATCTATCTATCTATCTATCTATCTATCTATCTATCTATCTATCTATCTATCTATCTATCTATCTATCTATCTATCTATCTATCTATCTATCTATCTATCTTTCTGTTAGCTCTTCTGTGCTGTGGCATTGCGGTCCTTTAAAAAAGCAGACTATTTTTCCTTCACAAAATCTTGAAGACAGACAGACAGACGAACTGACGCATAGAGGGGAGGACAACTCACCAAACAAAACGTAGGGAACATCAAGTGCAAGGCGGGTACCACACAAATTGCTCGCAACAGATGTCTTCACTGTTATTGTTGTCAAGTCTGCGGATTTCTCTTTGGTCTGCAAACAGTGTCATCGCAAAACTTCATAAACGAATACAAATATAAATCTACTGCGAACTAAACTTTTACGAAACATCTCTTTGCGTGAAAGTTAAAAAGCAATAAAAGAATTGGTCGGTCGGTCGGTCGGTCGGTCGGTTGGTTGGTAAAGAAAACAGCATGTCATATTATAAAGAAGATAGCATTCTACCCAGAAGACTTGGTCCACTCGTATAGTGTAGACCCAGTGAGCAAACTGATCCAACATCCATGATTGTGCTGGATCTGTGGATGTCTCGCCCTCCTTGAATTCTGACAAGGCTGTTCCTCGAAATACTGAACATACAACGAAAACAGATTAGTCTGCACACTTGTGACACGTGAGTGGCTGAAAGGAAAACAAAACAAAAACGAAAACATTCGCAACGCTTGAGAAGGAAGGAAAGCAGCTCTGACTCTCACTGGTCTATGGCAACATCATCCACCACCACCATGTATACTACCAGTGTGTATGCACCCTGCAGCACCACCAGCAAAACCGTCGATGTTCTCTGAACAGCCGTCGTGTGTCCAAAGAAAATGACAAAAAAAAAGAAGAAATAAATGACATTTTCTATTTTACATGAAAGTAAAATAGAATATGGGCAAAAATTTCAACCCCGTTGAGCACAAATTTTCTAGTGAGTTAATGTTTTTTAACCCACAGCTATATACTGTTCATAAGCCATAATAAAAATAATAAGTTAATAAAGTTGGGGAGTTGATGTTGTACAGGTGTTGACAGGCCGGCGCTAGGCTCTCCCGCGCCTGAGGCGAAAACAAACATTGCGCATCCCTCTCAAACAGTTGAACAGTTAGAAAGCGGTTTTCTACAAGGACTAATTACGAACAGACGTAAAAGAATGGCTCATCAAAATTAAACCTTTTTCGAGTATTTGCTCTTCTAGTATCTAAGACACCCTCATTATAATACCAAGCTTTCTCCATCTCCAGTCGAGTCACCGCTGTCCACAGCCCTGACGAGAGAACAGGTTCGTGGCAAAAGAATTAAATAAAATTGATATTAAATGTGTCCAGAAAAATAGATATGTTATTTCAGCTGACTCTATTCTGATATTTGTTTCTTAAACGCTTTACTACTCTAATTAACTGAAACTGAGGTCGTGAACGAAGTGCTCTCTGGCTCAAAGTTCAGAAGGTAGAAAGATGAGCATAAAACACTTGACATAACCAAATGCGTGGCAAAATGAAGTCAGTGCTGTTGTCCCTGAACTATGCTGCAGTTTTCTTTATGCCTAAGTGCGGAACTTCTTGCGACTTCAGGAAAGAGGAGCGAAAGGTGAGGTCGTCAGGTGTTGCCGTCCAGTCTAGGGATCCGACCCGACCAGCCTCTAACACCAGTCCTCCCCCGCCCTCCTTCACTTCCCACCCTACACCTCCTCGCTGGTTAGTTTGTCACTTCAACCGAGGCACTAGCCCCGCCTCACATGATGTACTACATGTACTACATGTACTGAGAAACTCGAGGGGTGAAGTCAGCCCACAAACAGAGGAAAAGTTTCCTGCAAATGTCAAACTATTAAAATGGTATTTTTCCCTAACATCATTCATCGTTTAAAAACAAAACCAGCAGGCCATCCTTGCACCCTAGGGCGGCGACTGCCTAGTTCACCTAACGGTAGAACCGGCTCTGTGGACAGGTTGAGTAGCATTTCTTCATATTTGTCTCACCAATCACACACACTCACGCAAGCACGCGCACACACATGAAAACAGTCGATGGTTGTATTCGGAATGTCTCTAACCCATCATAAACATGACCAGTGCAGCCTAACTACCATCTCTACCACCACCAAACATCAAAACAAAACTAAAACAAATAAGCAAAAGACAAAGATAGAAACCAGGACGAAAAAAAATTAAAGGCCTTACAAAGTGGCGGCGGTGTCTGTTTATGCACAATTTTCTATTTGCCACATTTGACAAGAGAATTAACCTGGGATCGTGGAAGTGTCAAAGTGAAAAGCAGTGAAGAGAAACAAAAATTCAAGGATATATTTTTGTGGCAGGAAAATCAAGGAAGACATTTATCTGGCAGAATGTAGCAACTTTTTTTATCTGATACAGTATGCAACCAGCCAGCGGGCGCGCGCGCGCGCACACACACACACACACACATGCACACTCTGTCTGTCTCGCTCTCTTTCACACGCACATGCACATTTTGTCTCTCTCTCTCTCTCACACACACACACACACACACACACACACACACACATACATACACATGCACACATTCATGCACACAAGAATAAAACCGTAGGTTAAAACTGTTTTCTTCCTATTAACAACTCACTCACTGTTTCCTCAGTATTAGCCTCTCCTTATCTTTGTCATTATAAGCTCCTCACTAAATGCTTTGTCCTAATATTTTTCTCATTATGAGCTCCTCAGACATGTCTTCCTCACAATAAACTACTCACTCGTGTCTTCACCGACGTAAACGACTCACTCATATCGTCTAACCATAACCTAAGCTCATTAATTAATGTGTTGCTCACAAAAAGGCATATTCATGTCTGTCTTCACTATAAGCCACACTCACGTGCTTCTCTCTGTGTCAAATACTCACTCATGTCTTTCCGGCAAAACACATCGTCAGATGTGACTGGTATACAGGAGCAGGCATCGCTCATTGTCACAGACACGAACAGAACGACCATCACGGAGACCAACGGTGTAGTCATGGCTGCTTTGCCCTCCGAGTCCGTAAAAGCAATGCTGGTGGAAATAAAATGATAAAGGCTCACGGTTTATCAATAAAAAATATTTTTGTTTGGTGACTGCCGTCGAAAGGCCCAGGGCAACGCCGGCTGGTGACAGCTGAAGGTTTATATAGCATCGGATGTCCCCGGGGAGCCACTGCCTCTTGTGGTGCTAAAGAGCAATTATTCGTGTAATTGTCTCCCTTGTTGACGAAGCAGTGGTATGTTTGTGTGGGAGCGCAGGGGAAAACGTTCACAATTTTCTCCCCCTTTCCCCTCGCCGTAAAGGGCAACACAAAGCAAAGAGTTATCTCCCGCCAACGCGCTTGAAGACCTCTTGTGTCCCACACCAGTACATTGTACACTGTACACGTGGTCATGCTACGTTGAACGTGCGCAATAACTAGGTCACGTGATACTTTTACGTTCTGTGCTTCTGCAGAAAGAGCAGGAGGAGGGGGATATGATAACCAGAAGGAAGGGGGAACAAGGCTAGTAGAGGACAGCGCCGGGAGGGGGTATGTCAATCGAGGTAAGGGACGGGAGTGGCGTGTAGCTGCCATTACTATTTGACTACTGTGTTGTCCTAGGGTCCTTTGTTCCGAAGAAATATTGCATTCTCCTCCATCCTATCATGTATGCAGCAGCCTTAAGTCCAGGACTTTATTTTGTTGTTTGTTGTTGATTTTTTTTCGCACTTTTTTGGTTTCTGTCAAATCGGAAACCCACATTGTAGCTGTTACAGGCTTGTGAATAAAATGTTTACCTGCTGTAAAAGTGAGCCATTTTTCTTGTCTTTACAGTTTGTGTGTGTGTGTGTGTGTGTGTGTGTGTGTGTGTGTGTGTGTGTGTGTGTGTGTGTGTGTGTGTGTGTGTGAGAGAGAGAGAGAGAGAGACTACGTCCTGCCTACGACGACCATACGTCGTGAGTGCGTTTCCTGTCTCACGCGCCTGGACGTAATAAGACTTCACGTACAGGAAGAAGCCATAGATTTATCTCTGGTGAGAAATTCACCGCGAGGCACACGTCAACAACAAAGCATCGGTGTGCACACGCCCATTGACAAACTCACCAACAGACATTCCACGTCCTCCCCCGTGTCTTGCGAGGTGTGTAACATACCGTCACGAGGGGATGGACCGTCTGTAAGGCGGGGGAAGAAGGAACAAGTAGTGTTTGGTCTGTAGCCCGAAGAAGTGAGCCTCAGTGGCATGTCCTGCCAGAATGTTGCTGTTTTGATTCTCGCAAACATGCCAGCCATGTAAGTATTTTGCTGTTCCTTTCACATTTCTCGGTCTGTAAATACGACAGGAATACTTATGTCACGTGATGTCGATTGTAAACAGTAGTGAAGACTTTGATCTGTAAGTAACTGAGTATTGCTAAAACATCTCTTGTATACTTTTTGTGTGTACAAGACAGTGGCAGATACTGTTTGAACTAATATCCACTTTACCACAACTCAATGACTTTCAAGCGAGCGATAATTATACCAGTCATTAAATATATATATATATATATTTAAACTCAGATATCTCTCTTTCAGACAGCATTACGAATCATTTGTCGATTAATCTCTATTAATCCTTAGTAGAAGATAATAACCCTGGTGATAGTTAACCGAGACCTGTATGTGGTGTACTATAAGAAAGGTCATAGTTATTATTATGCTTGGAAGGTCTCATTATGTTAATTTAGGTCTTTTCTTAGCTTGAAAATGCAGACCTGCATTACAGATGTAGTAAGAGAACTAAATGCTAAATTAATATTAATGTTTAAGTATCGCGACACGACCAATCTTTCGTAATGAATGCGACCCTCACACCTTTTGCCTCCACGTACCGAGGTTTACTTAATTGCCATGGGGACATTAGCGTGCAGGGGCCAGTTGCGCAACATGTTTCTAAACCTTAAAACTGTTCTAAAGAAGCAAAATCTCTTCTTTGCCATTTAGATACATTCCACAAGAACATACAAAAAATTGTACTGACAGGACGGAAAATCAGACTTAAACAACTTTATCTTACTTTTAAAGCAGGTTTAGTTTAAAAAATTCTAAAATTGTGGTGTGCACTTTAAACTGGTTATCTAAATAGATTTAATGCCTAAAAGTATTTAAAATTAGAAATGTGTTGTGCAACTGGCCCCAGAGCTACAGAGCGAAATGGGCGGGAAAGACTGGGCAACCAAAGATCATACCGCTAGAAATTAATACCAATGGGACCAATTTAGCTTCGAGTTCAAACGAGTAGTTATCAGTAGGGTGTATATAGGAGTTTCCCACGCGAAGCGGACATTTATGACGATGACCTTCAGCCACAGTAGTTCCCTCCACTGACACACGAGCCGCAGGTTCCGGTCTCGTCGACTTTTGCCGGAAGTGCGCAGAACGTCGGGATCCTGGTTGCGCAGGGAAGTATTATCCTCTCCGACTTTCGAGAAAGGATTTGAGGTCGTCTCAAAAACGCATCTGATAAGATTCCCAGTGGTCACGTGGCTTTTAGAGTAACAGGTTGTTTCTATACGCCACTCGTCACTAGCTGCGTGTTTCGTACGCCGCTCGGTTGCGAGTTTAGCCATCAGTTCCCTTTGTATGAATATGAGGGAAAGAGGGTTGTGTGAGTCAGAATGGGAAAGTGGAGAGGGGTAGAATTTGCAAATGGACCATTATTAGTCATGATGAAAAACAACTAAGGAGCCAGTGCTTGGAGTAAACGTTGTTTTGTTGGATGGTTGTATGACTGACTGGATGGCTGAATCTTTGGGTTGGATTATTGGATAGACGGTTGGTCAGATAATTGGACGGTTGATTGGACGATTGGATGGTCTATTGGTTGGATGGTTAATTGGACAGTTGAATGATTGATTGGATGAATAAAATAGAAAACAGCAAACTCGATAAGGTTAAGATGCCGTCCTCTTAGCAAAATAACATACTGATATTTACTTCAGACATTCTTTTTCGACATAAATAAATAAACGAACAATCACGTGATAAAGTTACCCTATAATATATTATTACTAGACAGAATATTTTATTTAAACTATCCGTTTACCGCGAGTAAAACGCCTCAGCTTGTTCCTTTTTTAAAAAACAAAAATGGAATTTTGTCTTTTTAAACAGCGTTCACCTTTAATCTGACAGCAGCGGAAGCTCGCATCAGCCCTCGTGCGTACCCCCGTGACGTCACCTGAGGTACGACGACGTCAAGAGTTCGTGATACCCTCTGATACCCGTGACGCCGACTTTGCATCCCAGTTGCCATAGCTACCAACATTCATCTCTAGGTTCTGTACCCCCCGGGCAAGACTTCCAACACTTCCCACTGCCGCACTGATCGTTGACACACCGTGGATAACTTTGTGAAGAGAAACATCGGCACCCACACAGACAACCATGCACGTCACTGTAAAAAAGAAGAAAAATCTTGTGTCATTCCTGAGACTCGAAAAGGTAAGACCAGAAAGTCTGTCTGTCTGTCTGTCTGTCTGTCTGTCTGTCTGTCTGTCTGTCTGTCTGTCTGTCTGTCTGTCTGTCTGTCTGTCTGTCTGTCTGTCTGTCTGTCTTCACTTCATCCTTGATACTTTATCATCATACATGCACGGGTAAGCGGATAGAGAAGTCTGTGAGATATAATGTGACACTCACTCACTCACTCACTCACTCACTCACTCACAAGCGTGGGTAGAGAAATGGATGCTAACGAACCTTATTCTCGGACTGGAGAGGGAGAAGAAGGAAGACACACACACACACACACACACACACACACACACACACACACACACACACACACACATTATTGAAGTGACTAGCATCGCAAAGGTTTTTCTTTTGTGGTTTAGGTCAAAAGGCGTTGGCAAAAGGCTGTAAAACTCGTCATCGCCGTACAAAGGGTGGCCAAGATTACAGACACGTTGAGGTAGCAAAAGGTCTTTCCTGCCTGTCGATATGTTCACCTGTTTATCTCATAATGTTATGACACTTTATCCGAAGCCAAGCTGTCTTGCCATTAATAACGGTTTATCTGAAAATATCTGTCTTGCCAGTAATGTTGTGACACATTATATGAAGCCATCTGTCTTGCCAATAATGTTATAACACTTTATCTGAAGCAAAAGCGGTCTTGCCAGTAATGCTATAACACTTTATCTGAATCTAGCCATCTTGCCAGTAATGTTATAAGACGTTTGCTGCACAAGCCTCAGGGTTCCATGTGGTGCGGGTTTAATGATTGACCTCTGAACATATGACAGCCATGGTTCCTATAAGAATAGATGCATTTAAAATGGATGCTTCGCTACTTGTAAAGTCCATGACAGATGTAAAATTGTGTAGATTAAGAGGGTATCTCCAAAACTCTCTGCTCCTAAGAAAATATTTCTTGTAACCAAACAGACGCAAGGACCAAGCCAAAACATTCATCGACATCACGGAAGAGGAGAATTCCCGTTACAGACAAACTGCCATGGGCACCGCATTCCCTGATGGTTTGTCCCTGAAAGAGGTAGGAAATACATCATCATCATCATCATCATCATCATCATCATCATCATCATCATCATCATCATCATCATCGTCGTCGTCGTCGTGGTGTTTTCTTCCTCTTTAATCACCAACACCCTCTCCCCTATCATCAGTCATTTTCCTCTGTCCTTTTATTGACCTCTTGGCTCGTCATCTTTGTCGACCAAATGGTTTTTTTTATTTAAATTGAAGAGACCGCTTTTATCTTTGAACATTTTCTTGAAAGTGTCGTTGAGTCTTTACTAGAGTCCGTTTGTCTGATTTTTCCTCGCATACTCGCCATTCTGATTCTCACCTCTATCCGACTTTTCTCTCAGTCTTTTCTGTTTCTTTTTTTCCTTTCATAGACAAAAAGCTATAAAAGCAGCAGTAGCCTTCTTTGCCCAGTGACATTGCTGAACATATTGTTTAAAAAAAAACAAAAATATTTAACCATTTCAACTTTTTAAGACAGCGGAATGAATGATTAAGTGAACAGTTGAAATTCTTTCTGTTGCAGACGATGCTCAGCCGTGAGGTCTGCATGATTCTCAGCACACCTCCTGTCTACCGTACTGATGAGGACATCAGCCAGGTGAGTCCTGCGTCCCTTCAGTCGCCCCTTGAACAAGTCGCAGTCTTACTGCTGCCTCAGGCGACCAAACAGTCTCAAGCAAGTGTTGAAATGACTGACAGCAGCCTTTGTAGTAGATTCCCAACATTTCCATAGTTGTGAGGCAACGTTACCCCAGGTGAGCAAATTAATTACAAATTAAGACGACAGTGACGATGAACTGCTCGGAGACAGCTTCGCAATATTTTTGTTCGCCAAAAAAGGAGGTCAGTACCCCGCGACACAGATTATGATGATGATGATGATGATGATGATGATGATGATGATGATGATGATGATGATGATGATGATGATGATGATGATGATGATGATGTTTTTTAAGGAGGCATGCAGTCAAGTGCGCTGCTTGAAGTTACGGTCTGCAGTTTAGTAAAATGTGTGCTGTATAAAGAGGTGTACATTATGCGTGTCATTAACGTTTCTTTCAGGTGGTGAACGGTTTACGCTTCATACGGGAATTCACTGCCTATCCTCCACATGTGCAGGAGCAACTGGCTCGAGTCGGGTGGTACACCAGGCAAGCCTCCTCACAATGTCTCAAAGCCTTTACCATCTCATTTTTAGTTCCGTCCTTCCTTGCTTTTACACACTCTTCTTACATCTTTCTTCTCCTATATTACCCCTAGTTTTTTGTTTTTTTTTGCCTTCCTTCCTTTTCTTGTATGTGTGCGCGCGAGCACGTGTGCGTGTGGGTTGGCGTGAACCTGTCATCACGATTTTGAGAATCGGGTGTCGTGGGTTCGTACATATCGCTCTCTCGCTGTAACATCTATCAGGTGTCGTGGGTTTGTTCATACCCCTATCTAGATGTAACATCTATCAGGTGTCGTGGGTTTGTTCATACCCCTCTCTAGATGTAACATCTATCAGGTGTCGTGGGTTTGTTCATACCCCTCTCTAGATGTAACATCTATCAGGTGTCGTGGGTTTGTTCATACCCCTCTCTAGATGTAACATCTATCAGGTGTCGTGGGTTTGTTCATACCCCTCTCTAGATGTAACATCTATCAGGTGTCGTGGGTTTGTTCATACCCCTCTCTAGAAGTAACATCTATCAGGTGTCGTGGGTTCGTTCATACCCCTTTCTAGATGTAACATCTATTCAGGGGGTTGCCGTCGTTTTTTTTTAACAGGGTTCTTCGGCTTCCTTCACCGTTATTGTTTTTGAAAATTATTATTATAACGATGTATATTGTTTTCAAAATATCACACATATAGCACGTTTATCTACAACCAAACCATGACGCCAGAGAGTCCTTGTTTCTCATCTTCGTCGTCAGCAATATATTTCTGTGAAAGAAAAACCTTATAACCTTCTATCTACATTACTTTTTCTGTTGCTCTGTTTTTCGAGTTCCAGCTAAATATAAACGAATAAAGAGTAAACAGGCCGTAGAACACGAATACAGAGAATTAATACAGAAAGAACAGGTAAATCACACAGCGTTAAGCGTGTCTTGTTCATTGGTGTGCAGAGTGGAGCCAAAGAGGATTATTATTCGCCAAGGGCAACCACCCGATGCTTGCTACTTTATCCTTGGAGGGCAAGGTTGCTAAACACACACACACACACACACACACACACACACACACACACACACACACACACACAGGCACACACTCTCTCTCTCTCTCTTACTTACTTACTTACTTACTTACTTACTTACTTACTTTGTACGAAGCAGGGTAGCCACACTCGTAGGACACCAAGAACTCCTACTTACAACAGTCAGAGTAAGCTGGTCGGGTGTGTGGCCATGTGACTCGGCACGACATTTTGTGGAAGGCTGTACTTTAAGGTACCTTGAAGAGTAGTCGACATTTTGTGGGATGCTATACTTCAATGTACCTTGAAGGGTGGTCGAAGCCGCGGTAGCCAGAGAAAGAACTGGCTTCTGAACGTGGAGTAGACAGATCGTCCTGTGTAGGTCCTCCTCACTATTGACCATGACCGGCGTGAGTAGATGGTCTTGTTGGGTGACGCATCTATCAGTGTGCCTCCCCAACCCCACCCCCAACGACCAGTAACAGTCAATAGACGAATGACTGACTTACCTTTCTAAGAGCTCTCATGAGCAACTCTGGTATTCTGAAATCGAAAGCACAAGGCCTATTCTTAGAACTTTCTTGGCTTTGTCAGAAGCTTCCATTAGTAATTAATCAAGAATTATTTGGTTTAGTAATGTTCAAAATAATACAAAATTATAAGTAGCTGAAAATTAAAACATTACAAAAATCATTTACAAAAAATGTGATCCAGTTCCTTCTTAGCGTTGTGTTATGTTGTCTAAGTGTAGTACCACCCTTGCACAATGAATACTTTGGTGGTTTTTGTAGAGGAGGAGGAAGTGTGATTTGTATATTCGTTATATAGAAAAAGCACTAAGGATGTGTTGATGACCGCAATATAATAACGCATTTGCTGAAAATATGCGCACGCAAAAACACACACACACACACACACACACACACACACATATCACACACTTCTTACTCTTTCCCTTCACACAGACATGCGCATTCGTGGACGTATTACACACGCACATACACAGAACACACACAAAGACGCATAGATGTATATATATACATATATATTGTGTGTACATGCATCCTGGAATGTTTTAAACGAAGAAAACTGTAAACGGACCTTAGAGTTTGAAGTATACAAACATTTTCTTTTGACTGTTTGTGAAAAACATCCGGGACACACGCCACTTTCTTTCCTGGCCAGTCGTGGTCAAGAAGATGAAGCGGGACTCCACTGCTCGTGTGGAGACCATCCTGCACCAAGGAGCTTGTTTTGGGGTATGAACCACGCACGAATGTACCTCTGGGGTATGAACAACAAGTCATTTAGAGTTCAGAGAACTTGTTTTCGGGTTATGAGCTGTCCACCTACACGATTGTGCTCAGTGGTACGAGCTGAGTGTCATTAATCTTTTCCATTTCAAACCTGGTTACATCACAAGTTCGACTTCTTGTGTCTAGCTCTAGCTTATCAATGTGTTATATTCACCTCAGACAGCCAGACAGATTGGCAGACAGCGACATCTCTCATCTTGTCCGCCCTTAGATGCTCTTTTCTCATGAGTGAGCTTTGTTCTTTACCCTTGAGACCTGTTTCCCCTGAGAAATTCCGATGGTGCCATGCGGTAATGTCGCAGGAGCTGGCTCTGCTGTACAACATAGGACGAGCACGCACTGTGGCGTCGAGAACAACGGTCCACCTGTTGTGGGTGCTTGGCGAGGACTTCCTCGACATCTTCCGGGGCCCCAGGACAGTTACCAACGCCATCCCAAAGCACGTCAAGTATCTGGGGTAGTGTTTCTGGACCGATAAAGTTTGTAAAATCTCTAAGGTTCAATTCATCATTGCAATGATGACGACTGTTTCAGCTTAACTAAATGTTTTAGAATGAAATATCAAAGACTTCGTGACCTGTGCTTGTCTTTGTACTAAGCATTTTATTATTCCCCGTTAAATTATTTTTGCGAAGCATCTTACTATCCTTTATAAAATTAGTTTTTTCCTTTGCCATTTTTCATGATCTGTAATGTTAAGTACTCTTCGAAAGAAGTGGCCAGTAAAAAACGTAAAAACGAGAAAAGGACCAAGATTGTCTAGCTTTGATATGTCTTGATAAATTTTTACCGAAATTACTCCCACTTAGCTCTTGAATTGCAAGTAATGAGCCACTAATTAAACTTCAACAGACTGCGTCGAGTGATTTGCCCTCACTGTTGTCATGCTGCAGGAAGTTGGACCTAATGAAAGGTTGGCCTTTGGCTCAACTTTACGACAATCCTAGCTTTTGTCGGACACTTTACTTCCGGTATGCTAGGTTACTCCGTAATAAGGAAATATCCAAAAGTACAATCTGATCTCAATTCAGTAAAACCATTTTCTTCAAAGTGAAACTATTCAAAAATATTTATTTAGGCATAAACTGCCATACCTTTCATTTTAAGTAAATAAATAAATGCTTGTTTATATTTCACTTTTTAGAAAAGTTAACTTGATAAGCTTTCGATTTTAATTTAAGAAATATTTCTTAATTGCTTTTGATTCCTTTTCGAAAACATTTGCCCTTCACGAACATTTGAGATGTGATAAGCACGAAAGATATTTTGAAATTGTGTGTGATGCATGTGCGCGCCTTTATGAAGCAAACACACAAGTATTACAAACAACATGAAATTAATAATAAGAGGATATGAAACGAGTTTTTTTATAAATAAGAAACTATTATCTCCTGTGAATTGAATTAATGTTAATTATGTGACTTCTGTAAACGTGCCGCCCATTATTGAAGTGCTCTCATCTCCAGGGAGAATACGGTGATCGTAAGAGACAGCAAAGACTCCCAGTGGCTCTACATCGTGCGGTCGGTGGGTTATCTTGTTCATCATCTCGCATCCCACGTGTAGCTCATCATCCTCTCAGCTCATCTTGGTTTCACCACTTCAGTTGTCTCTCCCTTTGTCCAGTGTTGTTACAATATATCAAAACATACTACGCTTGATGAGTAGACAGAAACACATCTTTTAAGAACAAGATTTTTTATTTATTTATTTATCCAGGGAACGTGTGAAGTCGTAATGCTCGTGCCACAAGTGCGAGTCACCAAAAGAGATTTCTATCGCGCTCTTAGGGAGAAGATAAGCGAGACAACAGAGCTAAAGGCTGCTCGCTTTGACCGGAACAGGAATGCTAGACAGGGTGAAGTGAAGTGTGCTCATTGTTTTACAACAATAAGATAAAAACAGCAACCCTCTCCCAGCCCTAACACCACAACTACAAACCATGCACACAGCAGCAAGACCGAGAGGGAGAGAGAAAAAAATATACGTCTTTAATAAAATGCGTGCGTGTGTGTGTGTGTGTGTGTGTGTGTGTGTGTGAGAGAGAGAGAGAGAGAGAGACTATTGTTATTTATTTTCGAGTGTGACTGTTTAAGTAAGCAATAGTGTGGCGTGCTTTTTTCAAGAGAAATACGAAAAGTATGCTGAACTATATGACTACTATAGTAAAAAGATGGATAGAGAAACAGAAAAAATAACAATGATTTCTCTTTATTAAACTACAATAGCACAATAGAGAGAGAAAGAGACAAGCAGACAGGAGGAGAAGAGTGGAAAACAACCAGAAAAATGTCTTTATATACACTTGTGTAGTCGCTAGTCGTATCCATCCGTATCACTTCCGGAGGGTTTCGGTGGTTAGGTTCACAGCGATGTGAAATTTTATTTAATGTGTTGTGCGTATGTCTCCTCCGTGTCCCTGGTTGTGACAGACACCACAGAGAGTTCGTACACCTCAGTACCACAGGCAGGCGGTGTGAGCGGCACAGGGCTGTCAGGTGCGGTCTCACCAGACATCAGACAACCAACTGCAGGTCAGTCACCAAACTACTCCGCCAAGGGGCGCCTACCCACCCCATCAGTCACAAAGCACAGAATCTGCATGTGGACAGGAGTAGTCCCCCTTCTTGTCATTTTTTAACCACGATGGTGACGATAATGATGACGATGACCACGATGATGAACATCCAGTGGTGGAAACAGTAATGACTTTAAGAGAATGTGTAACAATAAAAACCAGCCGAAAACAATGAAAAAGAAATGGATTTAAGGTTTATTACCGCATCGAACGTACTGTAATGTTGCGAGGGATAAAAATCAATTTCCGTTATCATCATCTCAACACTTTTTTTTTCACCCGTGTCACATTTTCTCCTTTCTGTTCTCTCTCCTATTCTGTCGCTCTTCTTGGCTGCTTTACCGTGAATTACCCTTAGTTGCTTGCTCGGCGTAAAACACCAATAACCCTCCCTAATGCCGACGAGAGCCAGCATGGGCCCCGGGGCAGACGACCTCTCCGGGCCCCTTGTAATTTTAATCGTAAATTTTTAAAGGAAAAGAAGGTGAAAAAAAAATCCACTGACCAAGGTCGGCCCCCCTTCACAGCGTACAGGGTACATCATCCCCCTGCCCCTCTCCCCCCACTTTTCCCACTGCCCTTCCATGCTGACTTTTGCCCACATTGCAGTAGTGTAACTAAGGGTTAATGTCAAGGGTTTGTTTAATTAGTATTCCCTATAAAAACCCGGTAATTGCAATCTTTATGCTGTACTGTCATTATTTATCAGTTCGTTTATTTATCGGCGTGTTCGGTTTTTTTTTCCTTACAGGAATCAATTTCCATGGCACCAAAGAGAAATCGCTGTTGTTTTCGAACCCGATTTTGACTCCTGCCCCCTTCATACAAAGTGCTGTGCACCAGTGTTCGACACCTGCCGTCCCCTCCAACCGATCTCTTCACATCTTCCCTCCGCTTAGTAACCAACTGTTTGTAAAGAAGGTGATGACGATACAAGATCATTTCAAGGCTTTGTGACGATGAGCGATTATTTTAATGGTTTTCGTAATCTTTGAGGGACATCATGAGAGTATCATGCTTAACAATTTGAATACTGCAACCATTTCTTTGACCGTTTGAATTGTCTTTTGGGGTGGATCGGCAAACCAGAGGTAGCGGCTAAACCCTCGTACTCATAGACTCGGGGAGACTTTACCAAACGGTATTTTATCGGAGGTCTCCCAATAACTCTCTCCTCTACAGAGATCGTGGTTGCTTTAGTTCAACAGAACCGAACACAAACCTTTTCTAGACTCTACAACTAGACAGACATCATATCACAGAGCTGTTTGATAATACCGTTTAATTTAATCTTTTCCCCAACTTTACAAAAGCATGAGATGTTAAAACCAGCTACGACTGTTGGTAAAAAGCTGAAACAAAGATCAAGCACCAGATATATAACATCGACGGTTTCTACACCGTCTGGTCTACAAGTAACAACGTGTGACAGTCACAAACACATCATCAGTTGTATCTTTATCCAGCAAAATGCTAACAACAGCTAACAGTGTGAGGACACCATTGATGTTATCAAACAGCTAAAATAGAATAGAGGATGACAAACGTACGAGAAGCTTAACCGGGAACAAGTGCGAGTAAGTAAGAAGTAAATTTTGCCTGCACCTAAATGAGAAAGAAGTTTTTGCATCGATAACTATGTATAAAAGTTTAATAATGTTATTGTATGTGTAATGGTAAAAAAATCATTATCAGCAGTCACGTGGAAAAATTAACTAAAATGCGCACACTTGGTAACAGAGAATAAAAAAATACAACGTAGACAGCAATGACCGTGATTAATGTCAATAACTTTTTTTTATCTGGAGAAGATTTACTCATCAGTCTGTCGACTGGATTTGGTTTGGACTTTTTTTTAATTTTTTTTTATTTATTTTTTTTAGCTTCAGTCGAAGCTTGGGCTTGATTATCTTTGACTTTAATTCTGTAGGGTTGTATTCCAAACTCAGCTGTTTCATTTTCTGGGCAAAAAAAATTCGCTTCTTGAACATGAGTGCTGTTTCTTCATTTGATTTGAAGACATCCACAGATTTGCTAAAGTGACCCACACTGGGTGTTACAGATATTACTTACAAGCATCGGAGCTCTCCAGTGCATGAAGTTAATTTTCATCTGCTTTCCCAGTGGCAGCTGAGAATGCCAATGTTTGAATGCTTACATCTGGCAAATTAAGCATAATTATGTACTCATATTTGGGGAATTATTATTTTTAAATAAATTTTACTGGATCATAAAGAAAAAATATCGTACTCCGGTTAGCCTTCAGCGCGAATTCTCGCTATACGCTGGTCGGTTAGGACATCGCCTCCGCATGGCTCATGATTCAGTAGTTAGTTTGCCTGTCGGAGTAACTTAACCAGTTGGTTTCGAAACCAAGTAAGGGCAATGTTACCGGCGAGTAAACTGCCAAAGACAGTGAATATGAGCCCAGATGGAAAGGGTGATAGCTGTTCAAGAGTAAAGTATCCATAATAGGCGGGACAAACGAACCGCTCATTAATGTAATGTACTCTGCACGAGCCTAGATGAAATTCTTTACTTAAAGTGTATCAGAAAGCTTGTGCTTCATGCCGGCTTGCGTTTACTGAATTGTATTCCTGAAGTGAGCCTGCTTTTCTATTCAGCCACTTCCACGCTTCCGCGTCGGGTGGCCCCCGAAGAGGACACAACGAGTTCTCCGCCGGTGGCATAAAGCGGTTTCCAAGCGTCTTCAGCTCCAGGGCGATTCTCAGGACATGGACCAAAACACAAATAGCATGTTGTCATGTAATCACGGACCCCACCCGGCCAAGCCCACCCGCTCTCCGCGATCACAAACGCAACGGTCAAGCTGTCCTGTTATAGACACCCCAGTCACTCTTTCCGCCGGTTTCAAACTACAATCCGTCTCCGAAGGACGTTTCGATTCAGAGAACATTTCTGCGTTAAAAGTTAGCAGGGAGCATTCAGCATCCGCTTCAGATAAGTTTGTGAATCCATCATCCACCGAGGCCCGCTGTCACAGCCTCTATCCTAAAGTTCACATCCCAGTGTCGGCGAGAAAGCCACTTCCACTCCCGACGGTCCCACCGAGTTCAACTGTAGTGCCGCCAGTGCTGACCAACGATCCAGATGCATTTAGAGGTGCGACCCATAGTAAGTCACGTGGTCAAGGCATCCGGAAACTGTCGAAAGTCACGACTAAGTCTCCATTTTCTTCTTCGTTGGCTGCTGATGTCGACGTAAAGCCGACGAAATTGATGTACGTGACGCTGCAGGAACTACACGAAGGGGACGTCTACGTGAGTAACATCACCAGCTGGTTTAATAAGATTCTGGAGCTTTTACGATAGGTACATAAATAGTGAGATTAGTGTTTAAACATGCATAAATTTCAGGCTATTCTAAGTCTCTGATTGCACCTGTTATGCATTTTCAAGGTTTAGTTATTATTTTTGTGGTCAAATACAGAGTTTTGATGTATAGTGGAATCACAGTTCTTGACGAACTCCCGCTCCCTGCCTCTTTCTTTTTTGAACGAGCAGTTGATAGCATAATAAAACATATGTGAGTACCGCCTCTAATCTTGATATATGAGACATTTTTTCGGTGGATATTTGCGTTTGCAATGTCCTCAGAAATGTCAGATACTCACTTTATATTGTCACGCTCATGTCAGGTTTATACACTGAACGTGTATCTATAAAAAAAGGTGCTTCTTCAAATTATACTTTTTATTTCTTTCACGCTTGACACGAATTATGTCACCTTGATCAGTTCATGGACTTGTTCTGATTTGTATACTTTATGTTTTCTTTACTGCTTATAAGTGCAAATACGTTACGAAAGACAGCACTTACATTATTCTATTTTTTAAAACTGTGACCATAATTTTTCTTAGTTTACTTTTCCTGTAGTTTATCTTGAAACGGTTGTTGGTTACAGGGTGGAGAGTGGGCTTGGAGTAACAAACCCCATTCCTCAAACATTAGACCGAACGTGTGTTCGGACTTAACATTGATTTGTACAAACTGTTTACAGGGATTAGACCAGATGCCGTTACCCTTGTATCTGGGGGCACCCGTCATCTCTCCCAGCACCTGCCTCGTGAGTATTGTTGCCTTCAGAGACAAGACCCCTCGCGTTATCCTCAAGTCTAACGATTAGTTTACTGATACACGACCGTGTATGTCACGTGTAGAAAGTTATACACGTCGTCAGTGGATTCATTTCTGTCTGTCCTTCCTGATAAACAATCACCAGATTAAAGGTACAGCAACAACTCGCTTGGCATGTAAAATCCTTTTACTTGATCGTAAACCGCGAAATACACGTATTAGTCCAGGGGGCAGTTGCACAACACTTTTCTAATTTTAAACACTTTTAGGCCTTAACTCTATTTAGATAATTAGTTTAAAGTGCACACCATAATTTTAGAATTTTTTACTAAAACTGCTTTAAATAAGATAAAGTTGTTTAAGTCTGACTTTCCGTCCTGTCAGTATAAATTTTTGTATGTTTTTCTGCAATACATCAAAATGGCTAAGAAGAGATTTTGCTTCTTTAGAACAGTTTTAAGGTTTAGAAACATGTTGTGCAACTGGCCCCAGTCATTATAACATTTAAAACATAACTTTATTAATCCACAAAGGCGCTTGCAATTGTTATCTTTTTTTTAAAAACCAGTCCTTTTGTGTTCCTTACCAGAACCTGTACAGCCATTCGTGTGTTCACAGATCAGTAGGGGGGCAGAATGCGTGCTGCTGCACAAGGCATTCTTCGCGGAGCACGCGCCAGACCTACTGCGTGCACGTCTGGCAGCCAACAGTTCTGAATATCCGGACCCCGAGGAGGTCACGCTTTCCCTACGCCAAGCTCTGTATCACAGGCTCGTCCTAAAGGATATGCTCAACAGAATGGTGCCGAAGGAGTGGCTTTGCTCGTCCGACGATGAAACATGAGACTTGAGGGAAATGAGATAAATGTATACATACGGTCAACTGAGATGCTTTAGCTGCTGTCCTGTTTTTTTTCTCAGAATCCAGTACTTGGTTACCAATACACTTGGAATTGAACCTCCCTACCTTCTGAGCCAAAACCAAATGCCACCGTTTTCGTCGATGTTTGCTGGTTAGGAGGCTGACCATACAAACATTATCTTCCTTTAAACACAATTTTCCGTTTTGAAACTCGACATTCAAATACTGGCACAACATACTGCAACCCCGGCCTCGGATTTTAAATATATTACGGTTTTTCATCGTATTTTCCCTTTGCTTGTGTTTTTTTTATTTCTTTTGTATGGTTGAGTAGTGTCGATTGATTTTCGTGTATAAATCTTATTATTATTATTATTACCCTCTATCAGTCAGAATATTTCATTAATCCCTTTGCTGGTACCAGTGGACAAAGGATGGTGCTGTTCCGTCGGAGCTGGTCGCAGCGGCTGACAAATCCTTTTTTTTTTTTGTCTTAATAAGCATCTTGCATGAACTAACTTCATGCTTGCAACCCAGTTCTTCCCACCTTGGCACCGACACCATCCAAAGCCGGGTCACATAGCACCATCCCTGCTTCTGGTTCCTGCAGGCACACTCGCAGTGTCAAGAGAGAATCCGTAATCCATGTGTCATCTTCCGTACATAGTGTCTAAAATAGTATTGTGTACAAAATTAAGAGTAAACAAATTTCAAAAATTTTATAAGTAATTTCAAAGATATTTCTTCTGTAGTTTCAAGAGTTTCCCATTTAAAAAATGGATAATGGTATGGATGAGCATCTCCGCTTAACACATTGTGATTGCGTGTTTGTGGGACGTCTTATGGCCAAGAGTATCATTTGAACGGCGTGGGAAATCATGTCCTGTCGGCACATTTCATTTCGGAAAGGTTTGCTTTCATGTCTAAGTGCCAGAGGGAACGTTGGTAATTGCGAAGGTCTCTGGGTAACTTTGTCGCAGTGGCGACATCTACCGATGCACTACGAGCTAAAATGATTCACGGAAAACTAAGATTGAAGGGTAAACGAAATGGAATTTAATAGAAAATTCGCCGGCTTAAAATTGGTTAAGGTAAAATTTTTTTTAAAAAGGTAGAATCTTCCATGTACAATAAAGAAAACTCGCATGGGTCTGTCTCTGGTGACCTACTACTGTGGCGGCTGTTCTCGGTACAAGTTTTGCATTTTTGTAGGAGATTCAGAGCAGCCTAGACTTTCTCTATCAGTAAGATGTACAACTTGTACAGTGTGTATTTGGTAGCAAACTTAATGGCATTGCTGTCATATCCTATCCAGCCTCACCGTTGTCATCCTAATGCCGATGTCATCAGTTATTTCAGGGGAGGGGGGGGGGAATCCTTCACCCAGTGATAATAGAAATATGGATTTGCTGCATGGCTGTCTTAGCCACTCCCAGTATTACACAAGTCTACACTTCAGTGGCTGTACGTTAGTGTCAAGTCTATGTAGATATTGCCTGACACCTGGGACAGTAGTTGTCAAATCAGTGGCAGATCCTTTAGGTAGCAAAAACTTTCTTCACAGGTAACGACTTCATGAATACAGCAACTTGCTTGGAGCCTGTGAAAAAGAGTTTTAACTGCAGTAACTTGTGCTATTACAACTAGTGCCGTGCTTGAAAATATAGACCAGCTAAGAAACTGGAAACCAGCAGCAGTTTGCATAAAGAGTGAATAGCCGCAAATATTATGTGTAAAAGATGAATGGTGAATGTCTGGACTGTGGCGACAGCGCATGGCACACTGGGGGATGTACATGTTGCAACTGGGGCAAAGCTACCGCTCGACCAAATATTGCAGGCTAATTTTCTAAGTACAACCAGCAAATGGGGTTTAGAGGAAAAGGTATTAACAGCAAAAATTTCATTTGATAGGTAGCAACGAGACACACATGAGGAAAGCATGTAACCACATTCATGCCACAGAGGACGAAACTGCAGGTAATTTGTGAAATTTTACTATTTTTTTCAGTCTATTTTTGAACATTTTTTAAAAGTCTTCATATCCCGAGTATCATAACAACGTGAAGATGGTGCAACTTGTGTCAATATGCCACTCCAGCAGTAGAAACCAAGTTTTATTTCGGCTTTAACGCATCTAAAGTTTTTAATAATTACTAGTTCAGCTTATTTTTTTTTTTAGTAATAATTTTTTAAGGAAAACTTTTCCTGTTTTTTTGGTGCAGCAATTTCCTCCACAATAAAAGATATTCCTAAAACAGCTTTTGAAACTACAACGTATGTTTTACCAATACACATAGGCCATTAAGTAAAATACTGAATAACACAATAAAAGCATGGAACCTAGCTTATGATCATCTTTACAAAAATTCCAGATGTACATAATGCTGTCAGCAATGTCACAGATGTACAAGTACAGCTGAATGTATCATGTAAACCCTACACCAATCTAGCCCATAAAAAACATAAAACCTTAAATTAGTACATGAAAAAAGTATTAGTACGTCAATGAATCGCAAAAAGAACAAAAAAAGGTATTGCCGCTTTAAATTTTTTTTTTAATGGGAAGTGGGAAAGAACTGGATGAAGGCGAGACGAGAGCCCTCCTAATGGGAGGCCACAGCTACCCCCAATATGCCACAACTGAGATGGTATAACACCCTGCCCAGCATGGAAACCCCCCACAAAAATTGACAGAGCAAGCATTGCGTAAAAACCAAATGCAGCGAGTATACTTCATACACGCAGCTCTGCTCAAGAGCGCAAGCAAACAACACATCTATCGAGACAAAGTTAATGTCTTTTCTGGGTCAGCACCCACAGCCACAATGACATTATGAAGCTATCTTTTATGCCATGTCTTTGAACTGCGAGAGGTGAGAGACCAAATAAACGCGCATGTCCACATGGAACTAGCGCAGATGAAGAAAGACATAACCAGTGCCTCCTGGTGTGCAGTCACCAGCGATGGAGTTCACTCTTTCTTTGCTGCAGCCTGGGCAGCAGCAGCTGCTTCTTTAGCTTGGTGAGCCTGCAGCACAGCAACCGCCTCCTCCACTTTAGCCTTGAGCGACTCGTGAGACTCCAACATGTGCAGCAGCTCAGAGTTGTCAATCTCAAGCAGCATTCCTGTGATCTTGCCTGCCATATCGGGATACATGCGCTGGATCAGGGGGAACAAACGCTCACCCAGCATCTGTTGATCAAAAGAAACAAAGTGAGAGGACAACTACCCACTGCAGCTTAAAGCTTACAACTGACAACCAGATCCTCAACAATGTATTTTTGACATTTTATTTGTATGAAGTGCACACAAAGTACATTATGCTAGCAATAGCCTGAAATGGCATCAAAATGTGATGGGCTGAACCCTTTCAACCAAAAACCACTGCATACTATAATAACTCTATTAACCTACCTGTTTCTGCTCCTGTGGAGGGGCAGCAGCAAGCATAGTGGCAGTCAGTGGCTCCTGGCCAGGTATAACTACTGACTGTGGAGGAGCTTGCATCACATTCCCCTGGACTGCAGCCTGAGGATTTCTAATTTGTCCCGTGAACTTAAATCGGTTCTGAAACAGCAGAAAATAAACACTATGTCAATAATACTTAAAAATTTTTTTAAGGCTTTTCTTAAAAGTCAAGAAACAAGATACTGTACCTCAATACATTCTACTTTCTTATTTAACTAATCAAATGCATCTTTTCTTAGAAGGTAATCCGAAAATCCTTGTGCATGTCTTAAACAGGGTAGCACTGATCCCTATAGAAAAAAATCAGACCTCAAGCCTAATATACGATCTATTACCGTACCGGCTGTGGTTGCATGGTTGGACCTGGACGACCAACACCACCTGGACCAAGAGGAGCACGAGGTCCAGTAGGTGCTCCACCAGCAGCAACTGCAGGCTGGCCAGTAATAGGACGTGCACTGACTGCTGATCGGGCAGCACCTGGCTGGTTACCGCTGGCAGGACCTCTTGGCCGCACCTGAGCAGGAGGCACACCTTGGAAGCCTGTTGCCTGTTGGGTTGGAGCAACCTAGTGCCAAAAGTGATGACAAAATATTAGCTATTCCAACATGAGGCCTCTTCCCAGTCAAGTCTGTTCTCTAAATGCCATCATCTATATTTGCACCGGAAACCGATGGACATCACACAATAACATGACTTTTACTGCCTGCACACCTAGACAGCATCTGCAAAGCAAAGGGGGACATGGCCTGTTCTCCCCATGCATAAAAGACCTAAGAACTTGATACAGCATCTATAGTTTTACAACAAAAAATGCACTTTAATAGGGCACAAAGTAATTTTACTTACGTGCTGTGTCTGCCACCGTGGGTTTGCACGCATCTGAGGCATCTGGGTTGGTGCAAAGAAACGCTGTTGAGCCTGGGGTAAGGCAGGCAAGTAAAAGCCAGCCCCAGCCCCTGGCTGGAACATTTGACTGAACTGAGCTGTCTGTTGTTGGCGCATGGTTGCCATATGCTGCATGTAACGTGAAGCAAGCTGAGCACGCCTGTCCTCCTTGCGTTGAGCAAGAGCAACGTAAAGTGGCTTGGCCACAATGATGCGACCATTCATTTCTGTTACAGCCTTTGTAGCTTCTTCTGGAGAGCTTTATGAAAAATAAACAGGTAAAGACATAAACACACGTAAAAAAGATAACGGGACGACATTCTAACAATTATAACAAAAATTACAAATGAACCCCAAACACTCAAAATTTCCAAAATTCTTTGCTCAAAACTGTCACGTTTTTAACCAGAATTCTTAGTTATAAGCCTTGAAATCCCTAAAATTTTGTAATTAACAAAAGGAACCAACCTAAAGCAGACGAAGCCAAAACCTTTGGAACGACCACCCTCTGTCATGACTTTAGCACTTGTGATGGTGCCAAATTGGGAGAATTCCTTGCGAAGACGCTCATCGTCTACTGTGTCATCCAGATTTTTTACGTACAAGTTGACACCCTGGTATCGGTTGATGCGTTCCATCTTTATCTTCTCAAATCGCTCCTTTAGTTCAGCCTGGCGCTCAGCCCTCTTTTGAGCTCGTCCACAATAGACTGTGCGACCCCCAACATCGCTTCCATTTATGGTGTCTACAGCCTTCTCTGCACCTTCAGGCTCTTCAAAGCTGACAAAACCAAAGCCTTTAGACTTTCCATTTTTGTCTGTCATCACCTTGGCAGAAATTATTTTACCATAGGGTGCAAACAGGTCCCGCAGCTTGTCGTCGTCAAGCTCTTCACCAAAATTCTTGACATACACGTTATTGAAACGCTTCAGCTTGTCTCCCATCATCAGTATACGTTCCTTGCGGGGGATGAATCTGCCTACGTACACCTGCACATACAACAGACATGAGCACTATTGGCGAAAAAGCATTGACGTGAAAAAAATTACCCACAATACACCCCACACCACTAAGCAGAACTCCAGCTAGTGTCCCTCGATCCTCATAGCACAGAGAGATTATGGCTTTGCTGGGAGTGCATAGGGAAAGCAATTTTCATTACATTTATTGCAAAGTTTAAGCTTATTTTTTCCAAAAATATACAGCTTCTTGATCTGTTTACCCATGACCAGCAAATATAAACACCACTCACTATCATCTTCAGTCATGAGCCAGTCTGTGGAATACTTATATTTTTATCCAGTGCTAAGAGAGTTAAAGGTTGGTTAGTTCAACGTTTTGTCAGCAGCCAAGGCCACATCACAACATCCCTAAAGGGAACTTCTAATATAGTTAACTCACCTTCTTGCCATTAAGCAACATGCCATTCACTTTGTCAATGGCTTGCTTGGCTGCTTCCTCTGTTTCAAAGTGCACAAAGCCATATCCTTTTGACCCATGTTCATCACAAGCAATTTTGCAAGACAAAATGTTGCCAAAGGCAGAAAATGTGTCATACAAGGCCTTGTTGTCGATGCTTTTGTCAAGATTTTTGATGAATACATTTCCCACGCCAGATTTTCGTACGGAGGGATCACGCTGTGACCACATAATTCTTATAGGTCGTCCTTAGAAAAAAAAAAAGAAAAAAAAATCAAAACCATGTGCCAAGTTGTAATGTGTAAATTGTTAACAAACCATATTTACAGTGGTTGAGCAAAAAGCACTTTTAAAAAGAGCTCATGTGCTGGTTGCACGTTTCTAAACCATAAAACTTTGAAAGGCCACAATATATTACACTTAAAATATTAAGTGCACAAACTGGACCATAGGAAGAAGGCTGCACACCTTTAACAGCATCAAAGTTCATAGTGTCGAGGGCACGTTCTGCATCAGCTGGTTGCTGAAAGTTGACATAGGCGTAGCCCAGAGAACGACGTGTAATCATATCACGACACACGCGGATGGACAAAACAGGCCCAGCGGTTGAAAACTTCTCAAAAAGCATGGCTTCTGTGACATCAGGATGCAGATCCCCCACATACAGGGATGCCATGGGATACGATGGTGTAGCATTCATCTTGATTTCTTTTACTGCATGAATAAATCAAAGGAAATATATACTATACATAATGGCAATATGCAAGTAATAACTGATCTAGGGTATGGGGTGAGAAATTGGTGTTTTACACCAATCTAGCAACTAATGCTATGTCCTGGCAAAGTAGCCACCCCTTTCAACAGATGCCACATGCAGTGAATCCAGGAAAGCCAACCCACACTGTATTGGTGACAGGTCGCTAACCGTTGTGCTATCAGACCATCCTAATTGGAAAGGTGCCCCTATACTAAAGTGTATAAGTTTGTTGTCACAGAATGACCCGTACAGGTTAACGCTAAGATTTATGTTTGAACGCAAAGCGTGCAGGAATCACCTGGAGCAAGCAAGTATTGTGTTCATGAGAATCAAGCGAAAGGCAGTGGGCTTCCAGTCGCAATCAAGTCTAAAGTAGTTTTGTACACTTATCAACCCAGAATTCACTTTGCTGCCAGTATCTTCACCTTAGAGAGCGTGTTCGTCTGTGTCACGACCACAGCACAGTGTATCAGTCACTCAATTCTTTCAACACATACACAGAGCCTGACATACGTGTTCTTTCACACAAATTAAAAGAAAAGAATGATTTGCCTAATGAATAAAAGTATGAATAAAAGAAGAAAACAAGAAAAATACACAAAAGAAAAATCAGTTAATAAACGATTCCTACATCCAGACTACTTTAAAATAATAAAATCCCTAACCTTTGAGTCCTGCCTTTCTGAATATCTAAAAGAATACCTACTCACCTAATCGACCTATATACTCCAAAACGTCCTACTCAACAAATTCTTTTAATTCCTACCCAAGTTGTCTTTCCGTCCTAAACCTCTATCTTCTCCTACCTGACTAACTGCTGCTTGCGCTCTCTCTCCCGCCATTCCCTTCCCATTTTTTTTTACATCACCTATACATGTCTTCGGAACAACTGACGTCATTCACGCTCTTTCATTCTTCCACAATAATCCTAATAAAATTTAAGCTTACTCACTATAAGTCAATAACAATGATACCTCACAGTCTGAGTGATGTGCTATGATCGTCAAGTTACCCAATCTAATATTCAGATTAAGCGAGGACCCTGCCAATCCTGTTAATAACTGAGTATGGGCATTCTGACAGTGGTTATCAGACGGACTCTTGCTTAAAGCTAACTGGAGAAAGAAAACTCTTGAAAGATGCTACTGTGCCGAAAGTATTGAACAAGATATAGTTAGGGCAGATGAACATAAGCATAATCGATTTTTTATAAAACTTATTGTTATAATTTCATACTGATTCATCCCCCCTTTCTGGCTGTGACCATCTACAGCTTGTTACTGTGAGTTTGATTAATTGAGATGGCAGTCAGTCACTGATGGCTAACGTTTGTCAATGTGTTGTCCCATGAAATTTCTTTATCCGATCAACTAATACATATGATCCAAGGCAAACCCAATGTCGAAAGAATTGCAAAAGTTGAGAGCAGCTGAGTTGGTGGATTTGCCAGTTCTTAACATCGTTACTTTTCAGGCAATATTCACTTATTTTTATGACAACAAATCAAAATAGTCTCAAACCCTACCCATAAAGTTAAAATGTTGACAGAATGTTCCATTTTTTGTGTCCCAGGTACTATTTTAGGATGAAGACATAGTCAACAACCCTCGTTTCTTCCTGTTTCAATGTAGCAACATTCGTCATCCCGACGGGCACACAACCATTATCAGGATAATTTAATGTTGCAAGTCTTCCCCTTATACAATCCATGTATTTTAAAGGAGAAACTGAGCGCAACATTTTTTCTTTTCGTTTAAAAAAAATAATTCCCAAAATATGAGTACATAATTTTGCCTACTTTGAAAAGTATAAGCCTTCAAACATCGGCATTCTCACCTGCCACCAGGAAAGCCGGACAAAATTTTTCTCCAGTAATAGTAAGTGTGCATGTCTTCAAGCCAAATGAAGAAACAATTGCTCAGGTTGTCGTGTTCAAGAAGCGATTTTCTTTGCTCAATAATTGAAACAGCTGAATTTGGAATACAGCCCTAAAGATTGGAACTTTTTAGAAGCTCTGAATGAAGTTAAAAAATAATTCATTGGTCCAAACTGAATTCAACAGACTGGTAAGTCAATGAGATCAAAATTTAATGGGCAACAGTCACAGTCATTGCAGTCTATGTTGTATTATTACTGAATGTCTGTTACTAAGTGGGCACATTCAAGTTAATTTTCCCATGTGATGTTAATAAAATGTAAACACGTTTCAAAAGTGTTTGTCTAAGAGAAACTAATGTAATTTTTTTTATAGGTTTCAAGCATAGCATTTTATAGTTACAACATAGTACTGATGAGGATATTTTTTACAATTAAAACTATGATAGTTTGAAACATTTAAAATCTTTCATGCCTATCATAAAATACCACCAGAATGTTTTTGTGATACTTTGTGCTCTTTCCAGTGATTGTAATCAAAGAAAAGTAAATTATCAATGTTTTATTAGCAGTGATAACAAACCCTAACAAATTAAAACGTGCATATTTATCCAGCTTGTTAACCTAACTGGACCAGGTAAGCTGGCTAACTGCGGAAAGCAACTAAATCTACGTTTATTGACCTGGTCTATGCCCACCTCAATCAATGTAACAACCAGGGATTTCATGGAGGGGACTACACTTATGTATGGTAAATGTGTTAGTATAGGCATATTCCCAGTGTTAGCCATTACATAATGACTCATGAGCGTGACTTTCCCTTGTGATAACAAGCTAGGCCCCTATCCAAGTAGTGGAAACACAAGGCCTGCCACCACTGATTCTTATTCAATGCATGCACTTCACTCATCAGTCCTCGTTGTGCCATCGGGCACGTGAGGCAACAGCTAGGGTCCTCTATCTGGTTATGTCTGCTGCTGCTGTTCTGGGGGCTGTTTCGAGTGATAGGTCTGTTCTTAAGGTCCTTTTCGATGGATCACACTTCACTCACAAAACCCCAACAATAGGTAAACCATTTCAACTTGATGGGTTGGGGAAAAAATTTCTCATTCACTTTTGCTGTGATCAAATCACATACAGAAGATTTGTAAAATATTTTATGATTAAGGCATTTTTTTAACAGGAGAAAAAATGCAGCTGAAATCCAACCGAATTTTAGAAATTACAACTTTCTCACAAAGGCACTACTTTTCCAATGTAAGTGTCACTATTTGTGTAAATAGTCAGTTCTCTGGATGCTTCCCTGTTGTGACTGATAATTTATGCCACAACTGGGAATACAACGATTATACCTGTTGGGAAAACTCTAAATATTGGTTACTGGTATGCAAAAAGCCCAGAACTGCAGAAAGTATACTGAATGCGAAAAACCATGAGCGGAAAACTTTTCTGGTCTATAGCAATATTAAATTGGACGAGTACACATTCGAAAGATGCACTCGTCTCTTGACAGACACGTGTTCAGATAACAGAATGACCAAAAAAAAAAAAATTCAGATACCGACACTACAGTCTGGCAAATACAATATCGTACAACTCTTTGTAATGATATCACAACAGACGAAATTTAACAACACACTACAGCATATTTTCCGTCATCGCCTACTCACGTGACAGACTGTGATAATCTAGGTATCGCTCAGTCGCCACTGAACGACCAACCGAAATTAAAACCACTTAATCAACATATACTTGAAATAAGTATTGATTAATTGAAGCAAACAATGTCTTATGTCAACAGGAAGATACAATGATTAATATTAAGGAAAGGGTTATGAAATGATCCATATGCAAAAATCCTTCAGCTCACCTTAGAACGTGGAAAATGGCGGTGCTTCGTCGGATTGCCCTGCTCAATAGGCGTTCACGTCTCTTTTTTTGAGAGATTTTAAAAGATTTTGCGATTTTTACAAAGTTTTTATGGTTACTTTAAAGTTTGGACGTTAAAACCTAGACTCTGAGAGAGGATATTGCCACAAAGAAATTATGTGTTGCAACCCCTCTCACACGTGCTGTTATGGCAATGCGAGCTCGGGTGAAGAGAACTCGTCCAGGCGCATGCGTGTCACGGAAGCGATTGCGCATTCCCCTTTCCTTGAATATGATTGGACAGAATTGCCGTGACGTGACCAGTTTTTTTTAAAAATTATTTTTCAAGGCCGACGAGAGCGATGGTGATGCAGTTCGATCGTGCATCGAAATCATAACATTCAGTTTCTTTAAAAATGAGTTGGAGACATGTAAAAAAAGTAAGGAGCATGTGATAAATGAAATAAATGACGTGCACGTGGCGCATTAACATATATGTGACATAAACCAGCAATCGGCTCGCCTGGGCCTTTTGGTAGAGTTGAGCGACCGCTTGGGCAAGATGGGCAAGAACAGAGTTCTACATTTTTCGGGAACCTAATTTTAAATTAAGAAAGACGTCAGACAGTCGGTTGAAGTATTTCAAACAGCTAGAGGAGTACAGTCCAGTGCATCTCGTCAGTTTTGCACTTTTGTTGAAGTTAAAATGAAATTTTATTAACATTTGTAATCATTTATCAGGGGAAAACACAAACACCAGCCCTTTTTATTGCATGTGTTGTGTCTGTGTATATATGCAGACATCCAAATGTGGCCGCAGTTGGCCTGGTTTGCAGGGAAGGAAAAGCGTTCACCCACGTCGACATCGCCATTTCCTTGTGCTTTTGGCAATGCAATCAAAGTTTGCTATTCTTAAATTTACAATAATTTGTAATAAAAAAAAACTCTATTTCGCATCGCACCGTCTTTTCACTGGAAAAGGAAAACTAATAATTTATTTCGGTGAATGAGTAATTTTTATACCTGAGAGTTCATACCATGAAGAGATTTGAGAAAAACGAAACTTTACAGTTCTATCCAGTTATGTTTTACGTTTAAAACCCCCTTTCACGCAAACAGCGTTACTAACTAAGTCTGGAAAAAATAATACAAATGATGAGTGTAGGTTTTTTTTTTTTTAAGGAAAGCGCAGCAGCTACAGCTGCAGCGCCAGTATTTCAGCCAATCAGAGAAGATCTTTATATCTATGCGGGTCTGCAACATGCCATAACCCAGAGGCATTACGGACATACAGAACGTTATGTTGACATAGACTCTATCCGCATATGTGGGCACAAGAGCAAATGGGCTTTTGATTTTTTTTTCAGTAAACCTTTCGCCGGTGCTACCAAACAAGGAAATACACCATGCCAGTAGGGATAAACAATTTATTTTGACTTGTGTTCGTTAAGTTTTGGTATTGTTTCTGGTATCTTTTAGTTTTAATTGAAAACACATTGATATACTGGACTGTCATTTCTGCAATTATGTCGACATATTTATTTCTGTAAGAGCAAGGCAGCGGCAGCAATATTTTTTTTAATTTCAGGAAAACAAGAGTATGAAAGAGACGGACAATGTCCGCGTAGCTGTCCGTTGCCGACCTTTAAATGACAAGGAGGTAGCACAGGGATGCAAAGAAGTGGTAAAGGTAAATGACTTTAAACGCATCACAGGCATAGGATAAACTTTGCTTATACCTGCGCGCACCCCCACCCCCCACAGACGCTCTGTACCCCATTCTCACTCCAACACATGTATGTGTGTGTTCATGCATAAAAGTCTGATGTGGAGTCTTGAATGTTACTTATTCAAGGTTGTATACAGACTCAACCCCTCCCCTATTTTATTTTTTTGTTTATTTTCAACTACATTGCTGAAATTTATCTGAATATATATGGGTGATATTTGGGATTCTTTGAATATTTACCATTATTTTTGTTGGTACTTTATCTTCTACTGACTTTGTTTTGGTCAGACAGACACACTGGCATTTCTGATGCAGCAAAACAATGAAACTCTTTCCTTTCCTATCCGCCACCTTCCTACAATTGAATCCTTCAAATCTGCACTGAAAACACACCTCTTCCTTGAGCCTTACTCCTAACAACAGCCCACACAATGCTTATCCTTTTTTACCCTCCCCCTTCTGCTCTTGCTACTTTTCTACTCATCTTTCTCTGCAGAATCACTATTTTCTTTGTTCCTGTTACTTGCTGCCTTTTCTTGTTTTCTTTGTTTTCTGTTTGTCCCTCATGATCTATTTAGTCCATGTCTCTTCCCCATTTTAAGCGCTAAGAGCATGCTCTCTATGAGTGTGAATATGCGGTATAAAAATCTTCATTATTATTATTATCAATTGCTGTAATGTTGGTGGATTAGATAGGTTTCATGTGTTATTATGTTCGTCAGGTGGACCAGATGAGAGGTACTCTTACAGTCACCAATCCAAATGGCACATCAGGAGAACCACCAAAGACGTTCACATTTGACATTGTTTATGGATCAGACTGCAAGCAGCTTGATGTTTACAATGAAATTGCCAGGCCTGTAGTAGACTGCGTCTTAGAAGGATATAATGGTTGGTTTAATTCACTCTTGCACATGCACAAAATTCTGATCCTGTCAAAGAGGTTTTCCATGCATATTTGCATGGTAGAAAGCAGCATACTGTGTGAGAACCTACAACTAAGGGAGGTAACCCCAGTACCCTTCAGGGATTATTTTGTCATGAGTTTTTCCTTCAACAGTATTCGTTTTAAATTTTATTCCTCTTGAGCCATTTTCCCCCTAGACTCATGCCTGCAGAGTTTAAATTATTCAGTTACACTTTTCCGCCAAGACTGATTACATGAAAACAAAGGAAAAACATGAATGGAGACTAGAGCACTGTATTCTCCCAGAAATGCTCTTTAATTTGGTGTTTGAATTTTTGTAGTGTTTATTGATTTATTATAAGCTTAAAATTATGTGTATAGATTTTTTGGTTAAAGTTGTTCCATTTTGAGGTAGGATGGCTGTATAAAGACAAGCTTAGAACAGAAATTAGTCTTTGGGTTAAAGAACATTTATAAAGATAACATGTCACACATTTATTGTACATATAATCACACACACACACACACATGTACGCACATATAAAATGTTGCAAAAGGATTAATTCATCTGAAAGTTTCACATTTTAACTATCTTTTCTACAGTTGTGTTCTATCCTCAATACCTGCAGTTTACTCTTGACAGTATTACATTCCAAAGTCAAAAGGAAATATCATCATACAGAAGGCTTAAGCTTTCTAGAGTATGTTTTAGTAAATTTTTTCAGCATGGGAGGTGATATTGAAACATATGCATTAGCAGATAAAGGGGAGGGTGTATATCAATGTGAAAAAGGTAGTTTAAAAAAACGGAGGTACATACATGTTGACCAAGCAGTAAAAGTTTGCCTAGAGTGCTTTTGATTTTTATTTGTATTTGCTTTGATATGTTGGTTAGACTGTTCTATAATGCTCTCTTTGGCAGGCACCATTTTTGCCTATGGCCAAACAGGCACAGGGAAAACATTTACTATGGAGGGGATCAGATCCATTCCAGAAAAGCGAGGTATCATCCCAAACTCATTTGCCCACGTATTTGGTCACATTGCAAAAGCTGAAGAAGATATAAGGTGAGTCAACTTATAAAACAAGTCTTTCATAAGTGGCTTTAAGAAGTTGTTTAGATGTCTCCTTAAAGGTTTTCTTAGTCTAAAGTTTAAAATCAAAATTAGACAATCTTATTAAGCTCATTATGTAAATATAAAACTGTATAACTGTGTGCATCATGAAGAATTGTTCTCTTTTCAGATTTCTTGTGCGAGTTTCCTATTTGGAGATTTACAATGAAGAAGTAAGAGACCTTCTGGGGAAAGATCAGACGCAGCATCTAGAGGTCAGCAGTGTTTACCATAGGGAACTACTGAAAGATCAAATATGGTTGCAATATATTTTCATGAAGTGTAGTTTCTTGTGTTTGTTAAAGACCAATATTAACTCTTTAGCTTGATTTACAAAGTTAAAAAAAACATATACTTACTAAATATTGGGGCTATAGTGTCATTTATCATCAGTAAAAGTGATTATCCCACAGCTTAAACATTGGACTATGAGCTTGAAATACTGTCACAGTGAAGATGGTGATGGATGTATATAACCAGCAGCACAGGATGCTGAATGGGCTTTCTGGCTTGCTACACTTTTTTTTTTTTCGCTCTACAGGTCAAAGAAAGACCAGATGTTGGTGTCTATGTTAAAGATCTATCAGCATTTGTTGTAAACAATGCTGATGATATGGATCGTATAATGACATTGGGAAATAAGAATAGTGAGTCCTTTTTGCATGTAATTTTGATATAAATTGTTCTGCTATGGAGGAAAAAGTGATAAAGATAGAAAAAGAATGAGAACATGTGAGAAAATGTGCAATGTTTTTATGTACTATGCAGAAAAGGAAAAAAGAGCAAAGAATGAGCTAGGTGGTGTGTGTGTGAGAGAGAGAGAAACATAGTGTGAAACAGCTAGGCAAGAAAAAAAGAGAAAGGTGTGAAGAGGAAAGATTCATGCTTAAAGCTATTTGTACATTCACTTATAAAAAGTTGATGTATAAAAATGCATTCCCAAGAATAGTTAATAATCGTCTACTCAGCAAATATATAGTAGTATAAAATGTTCACATAAAATTATTCTATGATAATCTGATAATAACTGAAAACAGGGATTGTGTGTGGAGGGGGTGGAAGAAAAGGACTACCTGTAGGGTAGAGATCATTATGGAGATGCAGAGTTTTAGGGGAGATAAATAATATAAATGGTTCCAAATATTGCATACGATGTTGCCTTCCTTTTGCAGGGTCTGTAGGGGCAACAAACATGAACCTTCACAGCTCAAGATCACATGCGATATTTACTCTGACCATAGAGTGTAGTGAAAAAGGAACAGATGGACAACAGCATGTCCGCGTTGGCAAGCTGCATCTTGTTGATTTGGCAGTAAGTGTCTTTCTTTTTCATCACATGTTTAAGTGAAGAGAGAACTTTCTTTGTTCATCATTAATGAAACTGGTATGACAAGAGAGAAAAATGAAAAATCATTCAAAAAAGTATTAAATATGCATTCCATTGTTTGCATCTTGGAAACATATTTTAATAGTCTTCCTCAATGTGGAGTTTTTGTTATTTTAATATACTATTGAAAATAACAACAACTGTGTTTGTGGAGGGTTCTGAACGGCAAGCCAAGACAGGTGCCACAGGTCAGAGGCTGAAGGAGGCAACCAAGATCAACCTGTCTCTTTCTACATTGGGCAATGTTATCTCCTCTTTGGTGGATGGCAAAAGCACGCACATTCCTTATCGTAATTCCAAACTGACACGACTTTTGCAGGATTCACTAGGTGGAAATTCCAAAACGTGCATGGTAGGCGCTTAATATTATTTCAGATAAATTGTTACCACCTGTAGGAAAATAGTAGAGATTGACTCTGAATATGACATATTTTGTGTGAATACAAATTAAGAGGATGTGTTACCATTTTTAGGGGAATAATAGGATCGACTCCCAGATATGATACTCTCTGTGAGTATACTGGCACATGCAAAGAAAATTTAGAGTTTTGTTTTCTTAATATGGGACATGGTTGCAAGAAACAGTATTCATGTTGTAAAATGGTGTATGATTGTCTACAGTAATTAGTCTCATCAGACATAGACCTTAAATGTTAACCATCTGTAAAGTTGTGAACTTGGAAAACAACTGATTATTTACCACCTATGTTAAGATTTTGCTTTTCATATTATTTTTCCTACAGATAGCCAACGTCGGACCAGCTGACTACAACTATGATGAGACCATTAGCACACTGCGCTATGCCAACCGTGCTAAGAATATAAAGAACAAAGCTAAGATTAATGAAGACCCCAAGGATGCCCTTCTGCGACAGTTTCAGAAGGAAATTGATGATCTTCGTAAGCAGCTTGAGGAGGGTGAGTACATTCTTGGGTCCTGTGTGAGAGTTTAAACTCCACAAAAGAAACATGCTTATTAATCATTTTTATAACGATTCTAAAGTCATAAGACTTGGTATGTGCTTTGGATTTTTTTTCCTTTGGTGCAGACAAAAGTATAATAGGGATTTGAAGGTGAATGAGACTTTTACATGCTTTACTCTTATTTGAATAAAGACATAGCCTTTAAGCAAAATAAAAAATTACCATATGATAAATATGACGATAAAACGGAAGCCCTCTTGTGCCATAGAAGAAGACATCAACCTTCACTAGTCAGTCTGCCCAATCACATCAAAGTGGGCGACAGCAACATCACCTTCACGTCATCTGTTAGGAATCTGGGATTTATTGTCATTGATGACATGACCCTTGATAAACATGTTACAGCTGTCTGTCAGTCTGCCTACTATGAGCTCCGTAAGATCAGTGCCATCCGTCACTTTCTCTCTACGCACGCTACCAACACTCTTGTCTGTGCGTTTGTTCTTTCTCGGCTTGACTACTGCAACTCCTTGCTGGCAGGCTGCCCCGACTACCTCATTCAGAGACTCCAGAAAGTACAGAACTCTGCTGCGCGTCTGGTGCTTAGAGCAAGGAAAAGGGACCATGCCACTCCTCTCCTTCGTTTTCTACACTGGTTACCCGTCTGTTCTCGCATTCAATACAAACTGTCTGTGCTGAGTTTTAATTTCTTTGCTGGCTCCTGTCCTGACTATTTCTCTGAACTTCTCATCCCTTACTCTCCGGCCAGACAACTCCGCTCTTCCTCTGACGACCGTATCCTAACTGTTCCTGTCACCAGAACAACAACCTATGGTCACAGGACTTTTGGCTACTGTGCTGCAAAACAATGGAACTCTCTTCCTTTCCATATCCGCCATCTTCCTACAATTGAATCTTTCAAATCTGCACTGAAAACGCACCTCTTCCTTGAGCATTACTCCTAACACAGTCCACAATGCTAGTCCTTACCTTCCCCCTTTCCTCTTGCTACTTTACCCATCACTATTTTCTCAGTCCCTGTTACTTGATGCCTTTTGTTATCTGTTTCGTCGTCAGTACTGTCGTTTTCTTTCGTCCCCTGTGTTCTGTATCTACTTAGTCCACGTCCCTTCCCCATTTTAAGCGCTAAGAGCATGCTCTCTATGAGTATGAATATGCGCTATACAAATCTTCGTTATTATTATTATTATTAAATAGCACAGAGATCAAAAGGCTTCCCTTTTTTACAAATCCACAACAGAGAGAAATATTCACAATGAGTGAATGCATCTAGTCATAGAAATCTGTTAAAGAGTGCACACATAAAGACCAAACTTCAGAATAATATTATGATCTACTGAACATGAGACTAGTGTAAAAATTTCTTCTGTTGAAAGCAGACCTCAGTTTAATGCTGTGGAGAGTTTGTACCTTCAACATTTGATTCACTGTAAAGAACTTTTTTTTTTTGAGGTGCCAGAAGAGAAGGTGAAGGTGCCATCTTAAGTTTCATTAACATGTCTGATGTTCAGCTCATTTAATATAGATACATGTATGTGTATACCTATAAATAATACTTATAAACATGTGATATATATAGTGCATAAAGGAGCTGGCTCTCTTAGTGCTTAAGACAAGTAGGAGACAAGGACAGAATATGAAGGATGGAAGGAGAAACAGCTGTGCAGAAAAGTAATAAAAGACAAACATAAAGTCCCAAAGAAGAAACAAGCAGTAAGATGGAGAGTATCATAAATCTGCAGAGAAAAACAAGCAGACGGACTAGTTAGTTGACTATAATCACAGCTATGTTGGTCAATGAAAGGAGTAATACTCGTAGAACAGATGTATTTTTAATGCACATTTAAAGGATTCGATAGTGAGTAGACGACAGATATAGGAGAGAAGAGAATTCCACTATTTTTAAGCACAGTAATTAAAAATCCAGTGACCATACGTGGTTGTTTTGGTGACAGGGATAGAGAGCATATGGTCATCAGATGAAAAACGGAGAAGTCTGGGGTGTAAGGGAAAAGAAGTTCAGAGAAATAGGGCAGGAGCCTGCAAGGAAGTTAAAATACAGTGTAGACGGTTTGTACTGAATGCGAGAACAGATGGGTAGCCAGTGCGGAAAATGAAGGAGAGGAGTGACATGGTCTGTTTCCTAGCTGTAAGCACCAGACTTAACACAGAGCTCAGTACTTTCTGGAGTTTATGACGAAGGTATGTGGGGCACCCTGCAACCAATGCACAGAGACATCTACATAGATAGGAAGGGCTTCAGCTGCTTTTGGCTTTAACCGGGACGTCAAGCATCCTGGCATTATTTGTGGTGATTAAGATATCAAACTGTAGACCTTGTGAAACTGGCTTGGCTGTATATGCTCTGTGTATGTTCATAAAATGGTTGTAGACAGAAACCAGTCATAACACGTAACGGTCTGGAAGGTGTTTTCTTTTTTTCCCCCTTTGCTGAACATGAAATTTTGTTTTGGGCTTCTGCAGGTGTTACTGATGATGAAGGAGGGAGCGAGGAAGAAAGTGGTTCAGAGGAAGAAGTGGTTGGAGAAGATGGTGTGAGAAGAAAAGTGAAGAAAAAGAGAGGTAAACATTGCACTAAAAATAGTTGCATCATTTGGAAGTAGCAGACTATTTGAGAGACATCTTTGCTTTGGAAATGCTGTTAACATTGCAAAAGCTCTGTGGCAGAATTACATGAGCAACCGTGAGATGATTATGTCTCTTGTAAGTTTCATAGATGAGAATTACATGATGTTCAGCTATAGTTTGCAAGAAAAATACATCTGCTTCTGTAGAAATAAGTGGAGATTTAAAGTTTGGAAAGTTGTTCCTTACTTTATGCTTTAGGCAGCAGAGTGGGTTAAACTAGCTTTTACCATGCCTTTTTTTAAAGGAAAAGACAAGAGAAATGGTAAATTGGGCTTAAATGATACTGATGTTTGAATCATTTTCGACCCAGATTTTAGTTTTCAAACAAACTGTTGACTAACAATCATGTTCTTGGAGGCCGCCATGCTTCTGTACTCTTTTACAAGGGAAAACATAGCAATCCCTCCTTGTGATGTGGTAGGGAAGTACCAGTTAACAACATAGGCATTTTCTGTCATGCTTGTCTTCACTTTGCTTACCTCTCCCTTACCGTACTCAGGTTAGAAATTCTATGACATAATCCCCAGATCCATGATGCCAGCATTTTGTTGACCACATTTAGAAGGTAAAATATGAACTGTTGCACCAAATGGTTTCAGTGCCATTAATTGGCAACATGGTAGCCTCCCGGTATTGCCTCAAAGTCTTGTTCTAGTTGCTATTGTAAGTCAGATTGTTTTCTAACTCAAAAGAAAATGTCAGTATGTATTATTTAAGGCCAGCTTTCTATTCCCTTTCCAATTCCATTCAACTCGTCATTCCCTTTAAGTTCACTTTAGCATTTGAGCACTGGGAAGTGTTATTTCAGAGTGTGTGTCTTCCTGTAATGCATCTATTCTATTTCGCTCAATCCCCAAGGACATGAAAATAAAAGAAAAAGAAGACATCCTACTCCTGTTTTTAAGTCATTTTTTTCTGTGGTCAGGGGAAGGTGGAAGACATTTCATTTCATCCTTGATGTGCAGATTTTTGTAATGACTTATTGGCATTTTCACTAACATCTATTCTGTAGTGTTATAAAAGTTTAGTTTTGAGTTATTTTAAACTCAATAATGTATGACCTGTCTTTATTAAGAACAATACTACTGCTTGTGGTAATGTGGCTATAGCATATATTTTTGAGTTTTTATTACAATGAATAATTTATTTATAACATTATTTCATATAGGTCTTTTATTTCTATTTTTAAAGATAACATGTAATGCCAGATTGACTTCTAATGTTACTTAAAGTTTATTTCACCATTGTATAATCTATTTAAAGTTATAAAAGCAGGATGGTTCAGCAGTGCAACAGTTTTTGCCTAGAGAGTGATGACCCAAAGTTGTTTGTTCAGATCCCATTACTAGCACACATCTCTGGATATGGTACATGTTTACAGGCGTTGACAAACCCTGATGATACCCTTAATTGCTGAGTTGTCTTAAAACACCATAAACATTATCTCGTCCTCCCCACAACAAAAAATTAGGGATGGGGGGGAGAAATGTTTTAGATGGATATGAAAATCAACTATATTTGCTTCTGAATTTTTTATGAACAAAGAACAAATGATCTGCTGTTTATTCTTAAAAAAATTCATAAAATCTTAGTGTTAATGATTATCAGCCTGGGCATCCACCTCTTTTAAATATCATAGCAGGATGCAAAGTTTTTAAAATCTAAGAATGATCTCTTAAAAAAGGGTTTCTTTTTTCTTCAGTTATCACCCGTGACTTCATTTTGCTGCTGCCCACTGTGGTAGAATATGAAGCCATTTAATTGAACCCCAAATTCTAGTATGAATGCTATTGAATGTACAGTAGTATCTTGTTAAAAAAAAAGTTATCCAATGCTGTATGTCTGGAACAGGGAGTGACAGTGAGTATAATAATTACTACAGCTATGTTCGCAGAAAGCATGCAGGGCTATGAAGCATATCTAATGTGAACTTTAAAAAATTCTAGTTGTGGTTAGTTATGTTGCCTTCCTTTTGTGTTCTGTATTTTACTTTAGCATCTGCTAAATATTTCTGCATTGATCAGATGTCCTGTTCCATCAGGAAAAGTCATTTTGTAGTCACAAGCCACTAATTATATATGCATGCATGAACACGTGCTTGCACGCTTAGGCACACAAAGAGTCATGTGTTGTGCTCAGAGCGACAGTTGCATGCACTGGATGGCAGCTGTTACCTGTTGTCATGGCCTTAAAAGCTTAATGAAGGTAGCAGGAACCCTGACCCTGTTTTCTTGGTTCTGCCACTGAAAATATTTTAAGTGTGGTACAAGATCTGGAAACATTGATTGCTGAAAATTTGCATACTTGCATTACTGTGAGGTCTTGAATGGCAGTTTTCAGTAAGCTTTGTTTAATGTATTGCATGCAAAATTTGAAGCCCAAAACTCACAAATATGGGATTGTTTTGCTTGTTTTTGTTTTCAAAAAGTTAGGTTAAGTAAGCAATTTTTAACCTGAAGTTATTGGAATCTGAAGTCAGTTTTAACAGTTTTTAATCACACGAAGGGGGTTTGGGGCTTAAAGATGAAAAGGCTGAGTGTGTGCACCTGCATATACTTGCCTGCTTGTTTATGTTTCACTCTGTAAACTGTTCTTAATTACTTCTCATTTCGCCATAAGAAGTGTTTCTTTATTTCTTCGGAATTGTTTTTGAAAGTGTTTTCCCTTTGGAAATTTAAGTGTATGCAAAAAAAACTTCAAAAGATGTTTTTATTTATGCTCATGGACATTGGGCTTTTTTGCTAGGATGTTATGCTTATAGCACCGGTGAAAATGATCTCAAATTATAATGCTTAGCATCATTTGTATAACTTTTAATTGTTAACACCCATGGCGTCAACAAACATTAACCTCCTTTTCTACATATAAATACAGAAATAAATGTTCGTGACTTTGCCTGGCATAATGTGTAGCCAGACTTACTGGCTCTAGTCTAAACAGCAGTAATATTTAATTTCTTATATCGAGCTCCTGATTTGAATAGACTGTTTTTTAGTGGTTTATTTTTCTGATGTGTTCTTGTTCGCTCTAATCAAACCCATTTATAATTTATGCCAGTGTCCTTGTCTGAATGTGACTGGGAGCATTTTATTTTCATACGCTTCTGGCCATAAAGACATAAAGGTGGAAATAGTTCCGTGAATGTTTTTATTGTGGTCTTGGCTACATGCTTTTTTGCATTTTTCATCAGTCCACAACTGAACCAGGGTTGGCAATGTTTGGGAAATTAAGTTATAAGACAAGGGGAATCAAAATTGAGAACAGTTTTAACTATGCAAAGTAGTTGTTAATTTTCTTGTAAGTAACTAGTGTGGAGTTGTGTATGCATGTTTCGCCTCTGGCATATTGCATATTTACCAACGACCTGAAAATCCTTGGCTGGTTCTTTGCTACCCCTTTGACTCTGATTCCGAGTCTGTGTGGCTTGGTTCACTGAATGTAAAAATCAGACACAGACTTTTTGCAAGATTTTTTTTAAACAGGAAGTGTTTGAGCAGATGAAATATTTTCAATGTAAGTAATGTAGCAAACATGTTGAGGTTTGCTGGTGATGCCATGGTTTATCAATATATAGGTATAATCAGTCGAAAGATAATTTTAATAATAAACTGTTCAACTCTGTTCTAATCAAGCAGCAGATGGAGAAGGTAAATAGAAATAAAGCAGTTGGATTATACTTTTGTTTGCTTAAAACCATGTTTGGTTGGTTCCCGGTCGATTCGACTAGGGTTGTTTCGATTAGGTCAGTTCGACTAAGTCGTTTCGTCTAAGGTCAGTTCGACTAAGTCATTTCGTCTAACGGTCGAGTGGTCTATAGGACGCATGAATTGCTATATGATGCATGAAATGGAAAAAAATTGAAGTGATTTGAATGTTAATAAACGATTTAAATCTATCATGTAAATAGTGCTATTTGTCGCGTTAAGCAATCGGGCTCCGCACGTTCCACTCTCACATGCACTCTAGTTCCTTCACTCAGCACCGGCTTCCAGTCAGTCAGAATGAAAACAAATGCTAGTCTGCGGTATTAAATAGACTGGTCTTCCACATAAGGGGTGTAGCCCTGAAGCGATGGCGGCAGTTCCCCTTACGTAAGTGCCTGCGATTCCCAGACTCAACTGATGCCAGGGGAGACCTGATGTTCTGGCCTTGAACATCCAAGTAATGCAGCCGCTGACCCACCTAATTGAGAAGGCCTTGGTCAGACAGTGCGGGATGGGGGCTGTAGATGCACCTCATAACGAAGGTTGAAGTGAGAGTTGTGAGGAGACAGGCTGTCATGAAGCGGCTCGCGTTCTATAGCATTTCATGCGTCTTATAGATGACTCGACCATTAGACGAAACGACTTAGTCGAACCGACCTTAGTCGAACTGACCCTAGTAAAAACGACCATTAGACGAAACGACTTAGTCAAACTGACCCTAGTCGAAACGACCCTAGTCGAATAGTTTGGTTGACAATTTATGTGTAAACAGATAAATTTAATTTTACCGTTTAGTTCTTCGATTGGTGTTTTGTGCATTCCTGTTTTCTTTCAATCATTTATTTTAATCCATGCATCACTGATTTTTTTTTTTTCAAATATCATGAAGTGATATTGGAGATGTGAATAGATACCTAGTTGATTATCTAAATAAAAGCAAGTGAACATATATTTTCTGTTAATATATTCTTGCTATTTTTAAAGTTTGATTTTTCTTATAATTATCCACACATTGCAAATAAAAATACAAAACTATCTTTAAGCTTTAATTTTAAAGTAGTTAAAAGCGAATAATGGCACAGTAATTGGATGATTGTACAGAGGTCTCTGATCTAGATCAGCTTTGATTATATGATAGATTGCATTCGTACCTTCAAAATAACAGTTGTGTGATGTTAATGAAGGCTTTTGCTGAGACTTCGACCGATTGCCTTTGATATAGGCCACGGTTCTTTATTGGAATGTTTATTAGCATCTTTTCTTGAAGGTATGTTTAGAGTTCCAGTATTCTGTACAGATCAAGATGTGATTAATTTAGAGTTAACAATCTCAATAGAGCTAACAGAATAACTTTAGGGTATCAATGCTTACTGGTATGGGTGATAACTATTAAGCAAATCACCCTTTAGTTACATATTTATCCATCAAGTATTACACAGGTCAGGATCAGAGGTCGGAGCATAAACCATATGCTAGTAAAAAGACTCAGGTCATAAGTAGAGCTCCTATGGTACTGAAAATGATAGAACCAAATATCTTGATGATGCCCATCATCATGAAATTACTGATCACTGTTCAAGGCATGTCTTGAGTTGTTGAATATTTGTGACATTACCTATAGGAAATATATGTATTTTTTAAATTTTGAATTCTTCATGTGCATGACTCGTATATGTCTACCTTGCTTGCATCCATCATACATATCTGTGGAAGGGCACTTAATAAATTTAATTCCAACTAGGTATAAACATGCATCATACAGTTCTGGGAGTCTGATGGCTGTAATGCACTTGGTTGGTAAAACCAAGCAATATCTGTCCTGCATACTGGAAAACATGCACCTTTCATTGATACAACATGCCCTAGTTATGTATTTATTTACTTGAGGCAGCTATTCAGATTGTGATATGCAGGACAAAGGTTATTGGTTTGACTGGCCTCTTAGTAGGTTAAAGGTTTGATACGAATCACAGTCCTGAGTTGTTTCTTACAGCTTTAACATTCCAGGATGCTTTCATAGAACCACATCACTTTTCAGGTAAGAAAAAGATCTCCAAAGAAAAGATGGTTGAGATTCAGGCTAAGATTGATGCCGATCGGAAGACGCTAGAATCGAAGAAAGACATGGCAGAGGAGGAACGGAACAAGGTCAAAGCTGACCTTGATAAAAAGGAGAGTGAACTCAGAAAATTCAAGTGAGGGCTTATCATGTCTAATGTGTGTGTGTGTGTGTGGGCGTGCATGAATGATTTTTGGTGTGTGCAAATGTAGGTGTGCATGTATATTGTGAATGCACATGTGGTGTGCAGTAAGAAAAACTACTTTAACTTTAATGGTTCTCTTTTTATCTTCTTAAGTCCATAAGTCAATCTTTGATCAGTCCTTTAAATGCTTGCTTTTCACACTTTGCACTGTGTAGTCAGTGGAGAAAAAACAATATGGAATCTCTTGCTTTTTGCAGAGAGGAGCAAGAGCAGTTAGAACACAAGCTTGCTGCAATTCAGCGCAAAATTATTGTAGGTGGAGAAAACCTCCTAGAAAAGGCAGAGGAGCAAGAACGGATGCTACAGGAAAGTGCAAAAGAACTAGAGGAGAGGAAGAAAAAAGAGGAGCTGCTACGCAAACAGCTTCAGGAAAAGGAGGTTCGGATTCTGGTTTGGTGTTTATCATTAGTGGTGTCAGCAGTCTTGTAATTTCTTATAAGAAAGTTTTTTTTATTTATATTATGTTTATTTCACTGTGAAAGATCTCCAAAGTAAAGATAGTTGAGATTCAGGGTAAGATTAATGCTAACTGGAAGGAGCTAGAATCAAAGAAAGATGTGACAGAGTAGGAGGGGTACCTTGATAAAGAGGAGCATATGCCCCCACTCTTAAAGTTAATGCATCATTTTATATCAAATTATCTCAGTGTAGCTGGTTATGCATATTGTGGCTAATTTTTGTGGTTTGTGCATTTCAGCAAGAGAGACTTGACATTGAAGAGAAATACTCTAGTTTGCAAGAGGAAGTTGCTGGCAAGACCAAAAAGCTTAAGAAAGTATGGACCATGTATATGCAGGCAAAGTCAGAGGTGGGTGTTAGTCTACCTTAAGCAAACTGTCAGGTAGTAGGCAAGTTGACATGACATCACAATCAGTGCAGTTTGGAATACCATATACCATTTGTTTGTACTAGCCTTTATTGCTGTGCATCTTGTATACTTTTAGTAACCACCTATTCTTGTCATCATCACTTGGCACTTGCTTCATGCTTCCTATCATAATTGTAAATAGAATTTGCTTTGTCTATTATCTGTCATTAAAAACCTCCAGAAATGAGTAAATTATGTTTAGGTTCTGGATAACTTTGATTACAAATTTTGCCTCGGGTAATTTAACTTTTTTATGCTCCAAAATACTATTCCAGAATGTAATGCGATACTTGGAGTAAATACATCTGATTTGTTGATTTGTTTTGTTACATCTGCTCATATTCTTAGTCAAGTTTTAAAAAAAAATGCTTAGACACATGCTTAACAGATCGAAACACAGAAAGTTTCAGTACAGAGAACACAGTGTGCCAAAAAATTCAAAGAATTGTGGGAAGTTTCAAAAAGCTAATTATAGACTTTACATTACTGTGAAAATTAAAATACAAAGAAAAATATGCTACAATAGCAGCAGCAGTACAAAGTTAATGAGCAAAATATCCAATTGAAATGGATGACTTTCAGAGTCCTTTTCCCTCCTCACTCTGTCTGGGCGGTTAGCATCTGTCACCAATACAGTGAGGGTTGGCTGTCCTGGGTTCAGCTCTTGTCTTGGGCACGCTGTTCTTTCTTTGCGTGTGGCATCTGTTTATAGAGGTGGCTGCCTTGCCGTGATATAGTCTTAGTTGTTGGTTCGGCTTAAAACACCAATTTTCTCCCAGCCCTCAACTCTGTCTCTTTCTTTCTCTCAATCTTGCCTTGTGTGGTTGATATGACAAAGCAAATAGAAAACACCTTTACTCAGTTGTACACTTCTGTCAAAAAATATTTTGGATTTTCTTACAGCAGACAACCACTCCGTTTGTTAACATTTTGGTGTCGCATGGACAAAATTAATAAAAGGCCTGTTTACTGTCAAGTATTTTGTTGTTGTTGTTGTTGTTGAGATTTTGATTATGAGACCTGCACTTCCAACTAGTTGAGGTTATTAGGCTGTTTGTGATCACATGGTTCTTGTTTTGTTTATAGAATGCTCTTTTGTAAGCAGATGGCAGACATGCAACAGGAGCACCAGAGGGAGATGGAAGGGTTGCTTGAAAATGTTCGGCAGCTAAGTCGTGAGCTAAAATTGCAAATGCTGGTTATTGACAACTTTATTCCACCAGAGTACCAGGTAAAAGCATGATTTCTTGGATGACATCCCATATTTTAAACACACTTTATCATTACTGCTAGCAAATTGATGCAGATTATCATGTCTATATGACTTTGGTTGCCAAACTTTATCAGAGTAATTATCTTGTATCTTGTCAAATGAATCTTCTTTGTGGTCTAGATAAACAGACTGAAAAAAAGAGCACATCTTCATAGGTTTGGCATAACTTTAAGCGTTTGAGTTACAATGTTAACAGGAAATGATAGAACAGCATGTTCACTGGAATGAAGATATTGGGGAATGGCAGCTGCGATGTGTGGCCTACACTGGCAACAACATGCGTAAACAGAGCCCACAGCCTGAGAAAGATAAAGACAAGGTAGGAGGGGTTAGTACATGTTTTATTGTTGGGACTATTAGACCTTTCATTCATTGGCAACATCACAGTGCATGTCATGCAGATACAGGGACAGCTTGGCTCATCTAAAAGGGGTCCCATTGCTACCTGGCTGTTCATACTTCAAAATCGCCCATCATAATCACTATCCACTGTCACATACATACGCACATAGCTCCGCCAGTTGTTAATACTGGCCTTGTACTACAAATTGTTCCTACGTCTCACTCTCTTCACACTTGCTTGTGATGAGGGAAGTAGCAGATTTGAAGCTTACAGTTCAGGCACGCAGATGACAGTTCTTTTATAGTGCCCTATGCAGCTGCTATCATCAATTTCCCACTCGAGCTTGCCGTGATAAAGCCTTAGTTGCTGGTTCTGCCTAAAACACCAATCCCTCCCACCCCACCCCGACTCAGTCTGCCAACCATGTCAGAGAGTGAGGGCTGCACCCTCAGCGACGTGTGCTGAGCACTGAACCAGTGCAAAGCCTTTACAGGTTTTAGTTGATGACTGCTTGTTCACCTAGCTACACTGTCTATACCACACACAGATGTTTTCTTATCCATTAAGAACAGCATTGAAATTCTACCTCTCACAGCTAGCCCAAGTTCTGATCACATAGTTCGTGGAGTTTTCATGACAGCAGCTGGCAGTTTTGGCGGTTTATTGTCACTGATTAGTTCTCTAATGCAGGTGTCCTGACTTTCTCCCAAGTCTTTGCCCTCCTGGTTCAAGTCGTGGTCTTGAAGAAAAGTCTCTTGACATCAAAAGAAAGCTGAAAAGACATATCAACCTTTGCCTTAGAGAACTCCCACTACGTACTCCCTTTGATCTGATGACATGCTGATTAGTGCCTGTGAAGTTCCTGTACCTTTACGTGAACTTTATATATTCCTACACATGACAAACAGCCTGGAGTGTCAGAGGAACGCACAACCAGCCCCTTTCAACCAGTCATCAATTAGCCAGTGCAAACAGAGAGGAACATCACATCTCCAGTGACATGCGACTGGCTTTAGCCACACCTCGCAGGTCTTTGGGGAGGTGGGGGGAGGAGGTGGGGCAAAAACTCTTTTCTCACCATTTGACCATGTGTTAGTGTAACATGACTGAATGTTTTCTGTCTGTACAGCTGCCCGATGTAATCATCACAATGAGTTTCTCTGCCTCAGACAATTTATCACATTTGTGGGAGATTTTAATGTCCCAACTAAAATAACCAAATGACACTACCTGTTTAGTCTTTTGATAGAAAGTAGATTCTGCTGATATTGTCCAAGTCTTTAGTCATCTTTAGTTCGAATGAGGAATCAAAATATTGACAATCCTAACTGGAATTGACTTGTTAAAGATTTATGTAAATTGTGTTAGAGATGTACAGGGTACACATTGTTCTTATTTGTTATATCACTAACTGCCTGTTTAAAAAAAATATTCAAGAATGATGCAGTAGACCTTTCCCATGTATACCTGGCCTACACAGCAGAGGGGGCAGAGGAAGCTCTTAGACCCAAGACATCCAAATCTTCCAAGTCTGGCCGACCTAAAACTGCGTCGAGGCCTAAGAGCTCCAAAAAGTGAGGATTTACTTGAGTTGATGTGGCCCTGAAAGTTCCTAGTAATTGTGTCACCATGGCAAGCATAACAGTAGGCTTCTGATAAGGTGATGGTTGTCAGAGGGAGCTACCAAACTTATTATTTATACAGTTTAAGTCATTGGTTACAGGAGGCAATTGTAGAGAAATTAACATTCATTAGACACAGCTGGCTCGCAAGTATTTTGTGTTCAGACTTTTATTAACCTCCAGTAAAGACAACCATAATTCACACACCCTTTTAAATAATATTTCTTAAACTATTAAATATCATACTGTTCAGTTAAATATTACTTGATTCTTTGTAATAGATCTTAGTGAAGAGGTTAAGCAACTGAAACTGAGAGGTTTGATCATGAAGCACAAATTAAACACACCTGCACATACATGAATTAGGATGCATGATGAGACACTAAGATTAAATAGTCCTGCAAAAGTAGAAAATAAAAAAATATCTTTTATCATACTCAAAGACTAGTTTGTCTTATGCAGGAAAAGCAAGAACAATGACTTGGATTCACTGCTTCAGTGACTTCTGGCTTCAGCACTGGCCCTCTGTATCTTTAAATCCCTTGCTATCTGGCACCAGATGCATGAATTCTTCAACTCTCACTGACTGCCTGAGACATCTGGCCTCAGCTGGTGTGGGCAGACATTCAGCTTGCTCTTGGAATCCATCAGGTTGTAGTGAGAATCATAGGCACAGGGAAGTGCTTATTTGCAAGACAATGTTGTATGTTGAAAATGTCTGGTTTGCATTGCAATGTTGGCTGCTTGCAGAGGCTAATTTTGTGAAACATCTCCTGGGCTTTCTCACTTGGAATGCATTGATTTATCCATTCCTTTATTCATGGCAATTTTAAGTTACACATATGCCTATTTGCTTTTGAAAATTTATATTACAAAGAAGTGATGCTGTCATATATTTATTAGTTAGATATTCCACTGGATGGAAGTCTAAATGGAACTAAGTGGTCACAAGTATTAAACTAATCTTGACTAAGCTGCCAGTGCACTGTACCTCATTTTGCCATGCAGTCATGCCCCAAGGACCATTACCATTTTAAACCTAGGAGTATTTAGGTGTATGGAAAAAAATACACCGATGCTTATGTCATGCAGGCCTACTCTTAATGTTTAAGAGATACTGAAAATATGTTTTTTTTCCTTCAATTAATATCATTTATTACAGTGTATAGCTTATTTTTAAAAAAATTCAGCCTGCTGGAAGATCTTTTATTCGTCCGTCTTATTATCATCATTAGTTAATTTATCAGTGTTTATTGTCTTAAACTGTTGATCACAGCTCTTAGTAAAATGTTGTCAACAAACATTTAAAAATTGAAACTATTAGTTTTACGGAACATGAGTTAAATAAAAAAAATTTTTATAGTAGCATGTTAACAGCAAAGTAAGATGTGTGTCTTCAGACTGAACAATACTTTAGTTTCTCATTTACTACTATTAAAGATGTTCTCTTCTTTTCTCTCTCCTTCTATCCCCCCTCTTCCATCATCTCAGCACACACTTATGCATACACACACTGTATTTTAATCTTTGGTATACCTTAAAAGTTACAAAAGCTGAAGAATTTTTTCCCATGAGAATTCTGCATGTGCTGCTGGCACAGCTAAGCATTGAGGTGCATTTCTGTGTAGATGTGCAAGTGTGTGTGATATTTGATGCTTGCCTGTTTTGACTATGATTGTAAACCCTGCTCCCTTCTACCCCAAGTTGTTCATGACAGCAGTTGGTCAGCTTACAGCAGCAGCACAGTCTCAAATAAGTGCTTTTGCTTTGAAATAAAATTTGTTAAGCAACAGCACTACTACATGGTTATAATATATATAAAGAAAATGATTACAGCTGTGATTACAATCTTATTTTCTGAAATTGTACATTTTAGTGGAAAAGAATACAACACTGCACTGAGTGTTTATATACATTTGTTTTTCATCCTCCATGATCAAATAGGTGTTCTTGAGGTATATATATATACAAAAAGCCTCAAGCCTTTGTGACAGTGTGAATGAATGGGTTTTTTTTTATTGGAGCAATATGCCATAGTTCATCTAATAAAAGGGTTTACCATGGTTGTACCTCAAAGGTCGCATTAATTTATGGAATTTATTATTGAAAGAAATTTAAATTACCTAACGTAGTTGTGATTCGCAAAAATTGGAGTCTCTCCATTTATTATAAAGCAGATCCTTTTTAAAAATAGCAACATTCTTAGCTCATCTTTTGTGGCAGGGTCAAATCCACAAGAAGAATAAGAAAAAAATAGTCCATGGAACGTTTTGCTAAGACAGTTCTTGTAACTGAAAGTCAGCTTCCAGCTAGGCAACCTAATGAGTGCAAAGTATCTAAGATTATATTTTACTTTGCTAGGAAGTCATCTGTTTCACTTCATACTTGTAAGATTTAGAATGAAGCACCATTAAGGATGTTCTGCACCTGCCCTACCTATAAATAAAAGGTATTGTGTAATGCTGTTAACGTTTTAACGTTGTTACTTTATTTGAAAAGACAACTCCACCATCCAGCTAATTGTATGACTTAGTTCCCTTAGACTACTTGATGAATAAGAAGGCTATCAATGTACTTTAATTTCCTCTGATCTTTGTCGACAGTAGACTCAATTTTAAACATATCTGGTTTTACAAAATTAAACTTCGTCCTCTCTGAGGCTTAGATAGTTAACATCTGCTTTGTTTTATTTCTTTCCAGATTGTATGATAATAAAATTTTAAAAAGAATGAAATGAGCAATTTTTCTTTATGCTCTATTTCGATTTATTATTGTTCTTTCGACATACAGCCATGGTTTTTAGAGTTGCTCAGATAAATTTTTGGCTACGATAAAAATTATTTACACATATTTTTCTTTTTTTGTGTTTAGAAGACTGTAAAAAAAAAAGAAACAAACAAACCCAAAACTGGATTGTGAAAGGCTTTGAGAGCATGGAATTTGTGTGTAATGCCACATTTCTCAATTAATGCATGTGAATAGAATGTTATTTGGATTGTGGTTGTGATACCTGCATTTGTCATCAGCATGTAAATTTTCTGTTGCTGTTGCAAACTCAGACTGTTCTTTACTCCTTTAGAAGTCATCTCCTTGTACACTTATATGCATTCTCTCCCTCTTTTCTCCAAAGTAACAATTGGTGCAGAGGAAAGAAGCACATGACTTGAGACAGATGATGTTCAGAGCTGGAGATTTTTTGAAAGAAACTGCTGCCAGCAAAATTTTAATAAAAGGTGTAAACAAAAATCTCATTTAGTCATCAGCTGTGCAGTTTCAAAACTGTTGTGTACTGCACCTTAATACTTGTTAAAGCTGTGGAATATAGCTTCTGGGCTTATGCATATTTGTTGGTGACTGTTGGTGAATCAATAAATCAGACAATGACTTCCAAACTGTTGCCTGTTTGGTGCATAATAAAAGGTTAAGTCTGTAACATACGTCTGTATCAAGTAATATCAATTAAAAAAACTGATAGCATGATGATGCACAGACAGAAAACTAATGACAATTTGGTTAGTCTGAATAAAAATGAAGAAACACCCCAGGTAAGTGGATTATTGGTGTACATTGAGTGTCTGTTTCTTTGTGCACAATTCTTGTGGCCGAGAGGATAAAAAAAGAAAGAATTATTACTTATTGAGCTATTCATATTTAACTGTTATGCGAATATAGAAATGAGATGGGGTAGTGTGTATGGTTGTACATAATGCATTGATTACACATATTGTTGTGTACATGTGAATGAGCTGGAAATCTAAGGACGTGCATGTACATGTAGAATGTCTTTAGTGGTGGCATTCTTCCATCTACCTACAGGTGAATCTCATTATTGATCTTTTTTGTATGATGATAATTTGAGGTTAAGTTACTAGTTTGGGAGTTGTGTTCAGTTACTGATATACATTTAGAAGCTAATTGGAAGGTAAAAGTTCTCTAACAGTTGTATATAGCAAGATTTAATAGAAATGTGTAAGATGCACAACAACTGGCACCATTTTGTGCTTGCACCAGAAACGTTCACAAAATTATATATGAAAGCATAATTTTCTTTGTAGACTGCATATTTAAAACATATTTGTATCATCTTCTGTTAAAAATATGCAGAATCTATCACAAGTGTAATACTCAGCAGTATTTGAAATAACTTAAGTACTTAGTAAATGGTACTGAACTTTGGACAGCAATCTATCCACTATTTCCTGTTTCCATCCAATTCAGAATGTTACAGCTCACCTGCAGTTGTCCAGCATTGCAGCTAGTGTTATGATGTGAATAGAAAGAAGAAATTGCTTACATTCCTGTGATTTTTGGAGTATTATGCCGTCCATTTTAATTAAGTTTATTTATTTGGTTTCACATTATTTAATGGTGTGCTTGGTTTTTTTAATTTATTTTTGTAGGTAGGTGTACATATTTTATTCCAATTTTTTGTCACCTTTTGAAAAGGATTAAATCGATTTTTGTCCAGCTTTTGTTTCACATTCTTTATTAATTTTTTTCACATTAAGTTTTGCTTCAGGTATATTTTTTTGCTTTTTTTGTTTTTTTGTTTTTTGCTTTACTGTATATTTCTTTGTGAATGCAGAAAAACATGGGTTTGGTAAGCAAAGCGTAAATATTTGATGAGGCCCATAGTACAGACTTTGGTATTGGTGAGAATGCACTCAGTCCGTTGCAAAAGATAAGCACCCCTTTTTATTCTACAAGAAAAACAGCGCATTCAAGATGAATGGAAATCTGTTCTAATACAAAGTTTATTCAGCTTTACATAACTTTGTTTCCCATTCAGTTTCATCCTTCTCCCTTTCTGAGTCACTGTAGAAGAACGGTAATAGCTTATTGAAACAGGAAATTCTTGAGGCGGTCACAATTGATGCTAATGATCATCACATCCATATACAAAAAGGGTGCAGCAATGATAAACAGCAGACTCATAATCTGCCGAGAGTAGATGAGTAAAGCCTAGTGTGATTTATCGCAGCTTAAGAAAGTGTTCGTCTGTCGATGACCGAATAATTATAAGCAAAAGAACACCACAATGTCCGCATTCATGTTGTGAAGGGTTTTTTTCCACACTGCACAACATATATGGTACCTCTAATAATTTCAAAAACACCATTACCATCAATATAATGGTTATTTTTATTGAGCATTGTAAGCTTCTTTTTTCTAGTCTCCACTAAATTCATACCGAGTTTGGTAATTAGATACTGCATTTAAAAAATGGTGTTACATACTGAGGGTTCGACATATGTGCCGCACTATTATCCAGTCCACTGACATTTGTATTTCTGTCATCGGCATGCAATTTAAATTATATGCATCCAGGTTAAAAAAAAAATTCTCTTTGACAAAGAGCCATATCTACTCACAGTAGTCTTAACCCTTATATCTTTTTTCCCCTACAGCACACCTTCTGAAAAGAGCAGAAGTATTTCTTTTTATTTTCAAGACGACTCAAGAGCTTGGGAAAAGCCAAAAGCTATCAGAAAACACATTTACTGCTGCTGACAGAATTATTTCCAGTGAAATCTCTGCAGTCGGCAGTTATTCTTTGGTCTCGAATATATTCAACACCAACTATTAAACAGGAAATAGAAGTCGGGATTTTTTTCACGCGGATCTGTCAATACCGAACTAAAGGAAGTAAGAGAATTAATTTTAGGTTAGAGATTCTCGGGGTAAAATCTTTATCTGCTGTTTTGACCCGTTCTTCGTCCAACTCCTACAAAAGGAACTGGGACCGGCGAAGACTGCATTTACCATTCAGTTATCTTTCTGCCCCTTCCTACCCCAACAGGTCATCCAGGACCGTGTGTCAGTTTTTCGCCTTTTCCTCCTTTTATTCGCGAATGAATCGACCTGAGAGAGGGAGGGAGGTTCTATAGTGATCATTCTTTCCTTGTTCAGAGAGAGTGGGTGGGTGGGTGCTAAGTTTGTTATAGTTTCGAGGACTTTCGCCCGCAAGGTCGCTTTTACCAGCCACCAGTCCGACTGATCCGTACTTTGACTATTAATATGACTGTGTGTGTTGTAACAAAAATTGTATTTGGAAACCTCTTGGGTTACCTCTTCGTGGCATATCTCTCATGGAAGTTAGAAATCTCCTACCCTTTGCCCCTCAAGCAATGGTTAAAACGTGGCTTTTCTACCGGTTTCCGATTTGAAAGAGAAGGAGTTAAGTTACTCGATCGTCTATAAGGGGGAATGGGAGGAGTTGGTAGTAAGCGTCCGTCTTCTGCTTGTTGACCGTTAGGTGTCCGGTTTGTCAATCGATGTTACTTAACTGTATCTTTAGATTAATTACAATAATTCTAAAAGTGAAATATTTCACCCCTTGTCATTTTTAACGACTTCTAAAAATTTGAATTTAGAGTCGTTCGTCCATTTGCTGAGATGTAGATATTGGTTTTTAATTTGCGGTGGTTGACCAGTCGTGAGAGACGGCCGTTTCACACAACAAAACACATTTTAGTGTTGTTTGAACCCACCAGTCCCCATGGATTCCTTCTATGGTGTGAAGGTATTTTCTGTTATTCTGCATATCTATGTGTATGCTCTGTATTCACACACATTGTGTGGACAGAGGAAGACAGCTACTGTACGGTAATTATTTTCAAGAAGCAATGGGATTTCATAATTCATTCCTATTCCTAGCTTATCCCTCTGTTTTGGTTCCTTAAAATTATAGCTCACTCGAAACTTTTTGTTTACTATACCTCGCTACAACAGTTGAAAGTGTACTTGAAGCCAGGTCACCGCCAAGAACAATACCATAAGCATTCTGGACTTGCTGACCAAAGGGAGATATTGAAGATACCTCCTGGGTGCATCTGCACTAGACAAGAAGAATGGAGAATGGCAGAAACAGTCAGCAGACGATGCCGAAGGTGGTGTCCGTTCTCTGTCGAGCCAGACAAGGGCGCTGGTCCACGTGGAAAGCTTGCGTGTCGCGTCCTTCGTTACTGCCTGGTCATGTTACAGCGGACACTGTTCAGTCTCGGGTCGTGAGCGAACCACTGGCCACTCCTATCAGACTTTCAAATGTCAAACACGTCCCCAAGCGCGGCCCCAGTTTGCGTTTAATTGATGAGCCAAACACACCACGGTGTGAGTGCTCGAATTTTTCATTGTCTCCCGCGCAGCACGTGCATGCATGTGTGGAGGTACGCCCGGCAGCGTCAGCTGGTCCCAGCCTCAGTTGCGGGGAGGAAGAAGCCCGGGGACGTCCCTTGCCGCTCGGCCAATGGGGACCGCATCCCCGCTGTTTCCTGTCCTCTGCCATTGAAGTTACAGCCTGGTACCAGCCCAGGCTGGGCGGCATGTCATGTCCTATGTCACTGCCGAGCGAAAAGGATACAATTGCACATCATGTGTGAGATGTGGCAGTGTTGTTGATTTTGGGTATTTTTCAACTCTAAGGTGTTTTGTGCGTGAAAATTGCTGTTCAGGCACTGATCAATGCACACATATCTTGGAGGGATTTTACTGGATGAAGGACACTGTCGAGTGAAATGATGGTCATATACACAATTTCCAAATTGCCGCATCTTCGACCATAAATAATTTATGTACCCAGCTAAGAAGGCTCTTTACACAAGGTTTACACAATGTTTAACGCCCCAATTTTTAGTACGTGCGTAAGCTTTCTTTATTTCGGAATCAGTTAAATTTTTTATTAACTATTGAAGACCAGAGAGAGCAGTTTTATTTGTTTTTGAACTCAGATTCGATTTGTTAGGATGCCGTCCTGTATGGCGCATGAGCTGTGCTCATCATTCCACCACTATGTCAGAGAGCGCACTCCCTTATTACTTATGCCTCACTTAACACCATGGCTTATTAACTGAAATAATGGACCAGAATTCAGAGAACAATCATAAACAGATTCGCCAGAATAAAGCATATTAGTCGAGCGTTTTCATTATAGACAACAATTCGTGATGGAGACTAAAGTATAATCGTTATGTAACCCGTGTGACGGAGGCAACAGGGAGGTCAGAATGAGGAGGCACAAAAAAGTCCACCAGAGAGAGTAAAAGGCTATTGTCTGCAGTTTATGCAGGTGGCCGACTTCACTGCAACGATTTGCCAGCTCCGCAGACTGATTGGGTTCACAACCCACAGTGAAAGGGAGACAGCTGAGGCCACAAGTAATGGCAGAGAGACTTGAGTTGATAAAGAGGAGTCTTATCAAACAATAACAGTCAAAAATAAGGGAAACAAGACTGGTGAAGTAAGCCACGAACCAGAGAAATCTACAGCAAAACAAGCAAATGACCGAGGACGATCAGTGGTCAAGACAATTCCGAACCACAGCACTTAAGGTCATTATGAGGAGCTTACAGGTTGCACAGAGTAGGTCGATGGCTAATTATAAAGCAAGAGAATTAATAAGTTCTCAGCATGTAATGTCACAGACTAAGTAGGTTTTACAAACAAATATTCCATGGATGTCAAAAGTCATGGTCTGGCTCTATTTTGTAAGATAAACGGACAACTTTCTTAAAGGGGGTAATGTGACGTCATAGGCTGGTCTATGTTATTTTTTCAGAGGTTATGGTTTGGGGTAAGATTAGGTTTAGGTTTAGTTTATTAGGTACAATTGGGCAATTGAGTGGAGCGAGCAGACGATAATGCCACGAGCCATTTCTGTTATGGCCGCCATGTTTTACCGCCTATAAGAAAGCTGTTCCGATAACCCTTCTTAAAAAAGTAAGTATCGGCAAGGAATAATTATAAATACAAGTACAAAAATACGAAGTAACGAAATAGATGTATCCCGCCCCATCTAAAAAAAAAAAAAAAATCGCCTCTCTAAAAAATTTTTAATCAAAAGGGACTAACTAACGAAGTGTTTCTAGGAGTGACCGTACATTCCTGAAGCATCTTGCTTGTAAGCTTCTTTTTTTTTCCACCAGCTACCGAATCGAGAGCAAACACAATAATTTCCTCTCACTTCTCGCTAGCGCGATTTGTTATTAGAGCCATCGGAAGCATGTCCTGCACACAATCGGACCTTTTGTTGACAATATGGCGGCTAAATCCCAGGTCCTCGTTACGTTGCACGCGCAGTCTGCCACTTACTCGCGAGCGCGTGATTTCAGCAACGGCTGTCAAATTTCACCTTTCAGTGGGCGTAAACTAAGACTAACTGAACATGTTGTTTGCGAAATTAATAAACTCCGCGGGCCTTTTTCACGAGCTGCCACCACTAATCTTGTTTATTTATTTATAACAATGCGCGAATCACCTCTGTGACATCCAGAGCATTCCATTAACATGACTAGCTAAGAGAATGTTTTCAAGAAATTATTGAAAAAATAAAAACGAACAAGCGAAGAAAACATGTAAAGTAGAGTAAGGGGTTAAAAAAAATCCACACAGGGAGAGAAGAGGCATCATATGATCTCTGTACCAGTCATCCATACTGTTGTCATCCCAAGCTCTGGCGTCTTGGATGCCATTATTAGCATTTATTATGTTTATTTCTGCTAATATTCTGACCGTGTGTTGTGAACTCATAAGATAATATTCATCTCCGATAGGCTTTCACCACTAAAGCCCTCAGGGCATATTATTGATGTTACAGAGTAAACATGATAATTAAATTCTCTGGAGCAGGGAGGAAAGGGAGAGAGAGAGAGCATGTCAAGCAGCCAGGCAGGCGAGCCAGCCAACCAGTGAAAGGTTTGCAAATACGGTTTATCTTTAAAATTCCTACGTTTGCCAGTGTGCGACGTTTGATCTTCATTGGAAAATTTGATTCCTTGGCCAGGGACCGTTGAGAAATTAGGAGAGCTGTGAGGTCAGAGGAGACAAACAGAAGAAAAACAGTTTATTTTCATTAGTTGGAAGTAATCTTCTGATTGTCCGAAAAAAAGGACCTGTGTGCACCAGAAGCCTGGAGGACAAGGAAGAGAAGTGTAGCTTAGTAACGGCTGTTGTAGGTTAACGGACATTCGTAATAGAGGCGGTGACCGTGAGAGTAGAAAGGGGATGATGATGGAGTGAAATTTTGAACATGATGTTGCTGACTGCGATGTTCTTTTGATCACATGGTCCCAGGCATGTCAAGTATCCGTAGAATAATCTCGACAATCAGTAGATGTCACATTCAAACAGTCTACCCCTAGACGAGATCTGAACCAAGGAACCCTTAGGATTCTCACCTCGTGACATGCGAGGTCTTTACTACTATAGTACCGGTCGCTTCTTTACTTTGTGAGGTGACTTGTTTTATTTAAATTTTCTTGCATGGCAGTTGTGTATGCACATCTTCTTGATGAAGTCTTTTCTATTGCGAGGTAAAACTGGTCAGTTTGTACTGTCCTGGTTCATTTTAGTTTTTTCCCCATTGCCTGCACTGGGGCTCAGCGTTCAGTAGAACAATTACTTATGGCGCCTCAAGTTTCTTGGTCACATCCACACCCTTCGCCAACTCTTTTCCGCCATTCGTCTTGTGCTCTTTCCCGTGTGCGCCTCTTAAATTTATTCCATTGCAGTGAGTGATGGCTAGTCTGTCTCACTTCCTAAACCACTTTTCCTCCAGAAAGCGGAACAGTGTTGAGTACCGCCAGAGCGGGTTCCTTGTTGCCAGGGTTACTGACGGTCACTGCAGCCTCCTTCAGTATTTAATCTATGATGTCTGGCTTCTTCTTTGGAAGGTTTTGAAGTACGAAGACTTCCTTGTAACGCCTTTTAGGCCATCCGGCCCATTTGCACCAAACAGCATCAGTTGTGTGAGGCTTACTGTCGATCTCTTTTATAGATGTAAGGTCAACTGTTGTTCTCAATCAAATTGAAGCAATACCGCCTACCTCCTTAGGGATAAAGAGCCATAATCTTATAACTCCAAAACGACATTTTTTTATTTTAGGCTTCTGCTGTTTGTGCTAGACATGGAATAAATGGAGGAAAGTTTCTAGGGAGAAATTTTGAGCTTTGACTGTAAGTTGCAAACGGACGCGAATGGCTTTTGAGAGAATACAAACGAGTATTTGCGAGGCCTGATCTGCCATGATGAATGCGAAACAAATCTAGAGCTAAGTATCGAAACTGCTATTACGATTCCAAAATATCTGCCTCTTGTGATATTCGTCAAAACTAACGATTTGATTGGTCTTACCAGCATGTAAACCTGTATCGTATCTATCTATCTATCTATCTATCTATCTATCTATCTATCTATCTATCTATCTATCTATCTATCTATCTATCTATCTATCTATCTATCTATCGTATTTCCCGGAAAATAAGACAGGTCGTATATTAATTTTTGTTCTCCAAAAGAGCCATTAAGGCTTATTTTCATAGAAATTCTTATTTTTTCAAGTTTAAAAATCTACATTTATTCAAGTACAAAAATATACATTTATTCTAATACACTCATGCCATTTTCTCCTGAAACATCGTCATAACTCTCCAAACCCTGAATTCCGGTCTGAATTTCTTGCCACTCCATCTCCCATCGATTCATTGTCCGTTATAAGTTATATTATCATTTATTTTAAAAATTCGTGTAATAATATTTATTTATATGTTAACATCTTTACTTTATAATTTAATATGTCCGTCCTGTGTTTCAACGGACGAACGGAATCCGTCGAGGAAACACGGTATCTATCTATCTATCTATCTATCTATCTATCTATCTATCTATCTATCTATCTATCTATCTATCTATCTATCTATCTATCTATCTATCTATCTATCTATCTATCTATCTATCTATCTAGTTGTATTGAAATAATGAACATGTAAAGACTGTAAGTACATATTATCTAATTAGTCCGCACGTGAAACCACATTGATTCAGTAATTTTCTGTGCACGAGACAAATAGAAGGATAGGCGAGGTCAATGAACACTGAAGAACAGAGATAGTGACGACAACTACCGATCGTAGCCTTAAGCTAACCACGTTTACGTCTGGCGCCCAATAACACGTGCAATGAGGAGTGACCAGAGGAAGAGAGGGCATGAGGGCTAAACTGAGACAAGTCTAATGGCCGAGACTTGGTCGGGGGAAAGACAGTTAATGGACACCAGACTTTCCCATAATGACTCTTGATGAACTGAAGCCAGCCTTATACTGAATGTCTGTTTGTCGTCTCTTGTACAGGGCAAGACATTTGGGTAATAAAAATAACTTTCTTCTTCCCTTCAAATTGAAGTAATATGAATTTGTATAGAGAGGACGAAGCTAAATGTCGTATTATGAAATATTATCGTACTTTCAGTTGTCTGACTTGTCCTCCTTCTCCCTTCTACCCTCCTCCACCTCTCCCTCCCGTTTCGTCAGGCTGAAATCAGTCTAAAACAGAGACTAAAGTACTTATTTGTGACCGGTGCGAGAAATTCAAGCAGTTATTTCAGAAAACTGAAAATTGAAAATTGATTTACCTTTGAGTGTACGGCTTTCAAAAACTCTTCAAACTTTCGGTGGAGTTTTAAATGAAAAATGTCCATCTTATCTCTCGTTAGGTCTAATACTTCTTACAGATTAGTAGCATAAACATATTTGTTGTGGCAAAAAAAAAACTATACAGACTTAAAACTTGTGGTTTATATTTCCCTCGCAATTCAAACTTTACTCTCATTTCCACTTTATTTTGTATCTTATCTGCACCATAACGCTTGCATTCTTAGTTATACTGTGACCCGTCTTAAACATCGTTAAAGATCTCCATTATTTTTATAATGATGATTGTTATTACTCAATAGCTTTCCCAAGAATCAAGTAGGGTCCAGGGACTGAACTGAGCTAAAAGGACAACAAATATGATATTTACTTCATGTTTACTTCGGATTTTGTTTCTTAAAGATGTATTTTTGCACAGATTCTGTAAATATTTCTGTACGCAAGAATTTCCACTTTATTGACGACGACGACGATAGGAAGATGGAAAATCGCATTACAAAGAGAAGAGAAAAATATGTGTGTGTGTGTGGGGGGGTGCGTGCGTGCGTGCGTGCGCGCGGCTTTTACAAGTTAGCATGTACATTATTATTATTTACTGGTATCTATTCACACATTTATGGCGCCCTGTACTCTAGTGCCCTAGATATGGAAGTTCCTCCAAGATCCGAAGCAAAGGGTCATCCTGCGGGGCACAGTCTCAAACATTTGAGTCATAAATACAGGGGAGCCGCAGGCGTGTGTTTTCTCACCACTATTATTCTGCATATACACCAATGAAATCAGAATTTTTTCAGCTGTGCCTTCTCGTTGATTAAGTTTGCAGACAATATGGTCTCTCGTGTCAACGACGAGGATGGACCGACGAGCTTCTTCCTTCGGGTTAAGAAATTAAATTTGGTGTTAAGAAAAGATTTTTGGTGAGCAATTTTCCCAAACTAAAGAACCGGTCCTGAAAAGTTTTAAAAAACTGTTTCTGCGTCATTGATTATTGGCAGTGAGATGATAGAACAGGTGAACAGTTTTATATAACTTGGCACAGCGCTAGACAACAAACTTTCCTTCCATGACAACACTGACATCGTTTCTAGGAAAGCACATCAGCACCTGTTCCTGCTGAGACAACTGATGAATTTCGGGGGTCAGCAACCCTGTTCTTGACATTGCAACTCGAGGGAAGCATTTTAACTTCCAATCTGTGTGCTTTGACGGTCTCACCATTAAGGATCAAGCTTGTTCGATGAGGGTGGCCAAGACTGCTAGCAAGATCGTTGGCTTCCCACAAAGACTATGAGGCGAACCTATACACCGGAGCCTTCAGGTTGAAAGCTCACAGACCCTTTCACCCACAACATCATTTCCAAAAGATACCCTTTGGCCGCAACAAGTGATCGCCAAGAAGAGTGCTTTTGCCAAGTCCTTCTTACCAGATGTACTAGCTCTTGACAGGACCGAGAAATAAACCCAATTTTTATTATCCGTAGCATGTAAGGCTAATTATGGTCTGCCCCTGATAATCGTCGCTGAGTGGTATAACAGCATAACTGTGTAGATAATTGAGTGTGACCGGATTATGTCGTAGTTTATTACTTCTGGCAGCTCCCAAGAACGAACAGTTTTTATGGACATATGAGGACAATAAAGACGTGTTGCATTAATAATATTAGTGACAACAAATTAATATTAATCAATGCGCTATATTAATAATTACACTATATTCATATGTATTCATATAATTCATTAGATTTTTTTACATTTTATAAACACGTTTTATGTGTTCTTTCCTCTTAGCCCACTGGAACAGAGAGACCGAGTGAGAGGAATTAGGGGGAGAATGGCAGATTACATTTTGCAAACATTTTGAAGTGGACGTTTGCTACTCTACAGCTTTAAGAATAAAAATCATTCCCTTTAAAGAAATGTAAGCAACGTACCATAAGCAGTCAATAACAAAATCGCTTTCATGACTTTTATTCTTTTAGACATGATATTTCTCCGAGAGTATAACGAATGATGAAGGAGGGCAATTGGCCTTGCGGCTAACAGTGTGATGTTTTCAAGTAATTCAATACAAACACGCAAGGTACTGACCAACTTGTGGTCAGCCTGTTAAGACCTCAGAGATCCCGTGCGGGTGGAGGGGCACTTCTCTCTATCGACCACCAGCTGCCCGCCAGACATTATTAACCCAATTATTTCGTTTCAGCGAAAAGCAAGACGGCGCTGAAATAGTGGGAATCCTTATTCAATATTCAGCACCACTGCTGTCGAACTGCCGATGTGCTCTGTGTCCTGCACACTTTTTTTTACATTTGTTGTGAATTATTTTGGAGCTGCAGTTCGTAAATATCAATGGGTTGTATCACTCGTATTCATGCACATATCATTCAGCATTGTGTTTTACATTACACGCTGCAGAAACAACAAAGTACGGGTGTAATCTTAATATATATGAATCAATTTTGACCAAAGAAAAAAAATCGTTATATTGGATAGTTTGTTAAATCGAGATTCTCACAATTCAGTGACCTTTCTGTGTGAGTTTAGTTTTATAACACAGTTCTTAACCTTAATGTAAAATAGCAACACTTAATGGAAACATAAGAGATGGGAATCTGATAGCACCACTTTCTCTTTCGGTTTCAAACAACAAAGATTTCACAATTTCTACACGAAATAATCCTAGTTCTAAAATCCAAACACCAACACAGAAGAAGCGCGATATACAGCATCTGTAAGTAGTGTATTCTTATTGTTTGCTAAATGATGGAAACAAAAATCTACTGTTTCTCGGAAAAGTCAGTAACTGTTGGCTTCTTCGGCAAGAGATGTTGACGAGGACCTTCACGACGAGTTTCGGTAATTGGTTTTCAATATTCTGATGGTACCAAGATCCAGTGGCTGGAAGACAGCAGTGCAACTCTGATGCAGGTAGTCCACCCTGACCTTCTCCAGGTAAAAGGTTGCGGGTAGAACAGTTGACGATCAGGAGAAGAATTCGTTTCTTCTTCGGCAAGTTTCAAGTCTCAGTAATCACTTCTGAAAAAGTAGCTCGGTAATCTGAGCCTATTTTCATCATAGTCTCAGGTGAAGAACTTCATTTTCTTTAAATATTTGAGTTTGTGGACTTTCCTGTCACCAGATGTTTGCTTCTGCAGCACATCACCATCAACGAGGTTAGGATTTCTTCCTCCACGACAAAGATCTCCTCTCATAGCCAATGGGGAAACAGCTGGAAGAAATTCTCCCTCAGCATTAAAAATGTCTATGGCTGTACGACGAGAGGATTTTCTTGGTTTCACCCGAGCGCCACTTGTCTCCTTTCCCACGTGATACATCCACCACCTCACCGCAAGTTACTTTGACCGAAATGATGTACCTATCACAGGAGCTGTTCAGCCAGCCAGTAATAGATTGAAAGACACTTTGTCTGATAGATGCTGAAAGCTCTCGAGCTTCTTCTTGCAGAGTTAGGCCACTCGTAGGAATGTTCCTTAGCCACCTTTCTTGAAACCCGTTTTCTTCAGGTTTTTGTGAAGAGCAGTCTTCATCCTCTTGCGCTGTGGTCCCATGTGGTGTCTTAGACTTTTTTTTGCTTCATTATTTTTACGGTCTGAGAATCGTCGACAGCGTGCATTGCGTGATGCTGAACTTCTCAGTGACATCTTTCGTTTTTTCTCTGTCCCTCTTTAACTGCATCGAGGACATAAACTGGCGCCGTTTGTTTCAAACCAATTTAGTTTTGTCCTCTCATAGGCTGACGATAATTTCTCTCGCAGACAAAACTTCAGTTCTATTTTACATTAGACTCTTAAGGTAATGGAAATAAATAATGTTTTTTAAGTCTTGTGTCCCAGACTCCATGGTTATCAGTAGACCTCCTCCCCCCTGCACGCTTCACACTGGGCAACTGGTCCGCGACCTGTCCGTGACACCTGACATACTAACAAAATTTTGTTCAAATTGATTTTTTTTTATTTTTGACTTGAATTTTAGTTCGTGCTATTGACTAATTCGTTTGAATTGAGCTTTATAAAATTCTGCCAGCACTTCGTTATGTCGTAATTGGTTATATCGAGATTCTACCTGTATACATCATTTTCTCACAGCAGACGGTTTACCTGCCTAATGTTTCATACAATTAGTGTTGTTAAGCCGTATTCGATAATTCGTTAATCATATTCTTTTGTGAACATTTGTGGCTATTTCGGGGGGGGGGAGGCATGGACCGTTATCGCCAGGTATCTTCTGTTGTTATCGCTGTGTTAACTGAATATCAACTAATATCACATTTTCTTAACTACTGCTATATTCGCTACTACAATATTTGCTATACATGGCTACACTTTACATTTTGCGAAACCTCATAACTTTTTACTTGAAAGAATTGGCAGCGCAGAGATCAGCTACTATCTCTTGCTTTTTTGGGTTCTATTTCCTCCACGATGTCTAAATTACTGCAGGTTTATATATATATATAAGATGGAATTTTTCTGGAGTTCGAACTGCATACTTTTGAAGTGGGATTTTGCTAGGGCTGCTATTCTATATAGTAATCTGAACTAAATCTAATCACGCACCATCATAATGCAGATATACATCTTTGGAAAGATATAAAATTTGTTCCTCATTCATACTTGAATGCAAACTTTAATTTGCAGGATTTTATAGTTGAAAAATCATCCGAAGTACTTGAAATAAAGAACTCACAGAAGACATCTATGCAGGTAGCCGAGGCATTGAAGACCTTTTGCATTCCTCCCTGATACAGGACACATTAATTGACCTGGGAAGGAGGAGACAAAGTCCAACATTGATGACTTCTGAAGCAGGCAGAGCCCAGTGGCTGCCGAATGCGATTTTACGGAAATGATTGAAATTTGATCTGTGTTGTCACTTTGGATTGGCTGCAAGTGTCTCTAGAGCCAGTGATGAATGCAGGAATTTGAGGATGGGGGGGGGGAAGAGTTGGTCACTCTCTGTCTGCTTATGGGCAGTGAACTCTGGCAGCGGGGTAGGGGTATAGACACCCATAAAACTGATATCTTTGCCTTATTATTCGGTATCGATTTTGTGACGGTCAATAATTTATCAAAATTAATCTATTCCCTCGAGCAAATCTGTGGACAAATGCAGTTGGCGCCATCTGATAATTTCTCTCCCTTGACAAACGAATATTAAGAGCCCTTCCTTCGAACGCCTAACGCAATTTTTGAATTCTGCCCTCAGGTCAAGAGTTAATTTTATTTAGACAAATTTAATATCATGCACTCACTGTTTGAATTTTTTAAAATTTATTTGACTATTAAACAATTCTAAATGTAGTTAGTTTGGCGACAACGCACACGCAGATGAACTGGATCCAAATGCTTTAGTGACAGATCAGTAGAATGCTTTGCATGGAGTAATAATAATAATAGTGAAGATTTTTATAGCGCATATTCACACTCATAGAGAGCATGCTCTTAGCGCTTAAAACGAGTAAGAGACGTGGACTAAGTAGATACAGAACAAAGGGGACGAAAGAAAACGACAGTACTGACGAAACAGAAAACAAAAGGCATCAAGTAACAGGAACAGAGAAATATAGTGATTCTGCGAGAAAGATGGGTAAAGTAGAAACAGTAGAGTACAGTAGAAACTTTTGATGTCGACTAAACTAAACTTGTTCAAGTCAGATATTGTTCCAACCATCAGTTATTTTCGTGACTTTTATATTTTCATTGACATTTTTTTTCTGCCTTGCGCCTCCCACGTCAAGCAGCTTGTAAGATATTATCTAGGTTCTGATCTTTGGATCGTCTAGTCAGCAACATATATTTTCTACATAATGGTCCGAGAGTAAAAGAAGTAAAAACAGCAATGTCCACAGTCCTCCAAGTCAATGTAACAGAATTCACAATTTTTAAACTTTTTTTTTATCCTGTGGAGGAAGCCCAGGAAGCACAAAGTGTGTTGTCTAGTCTGAAATCAAATAAGGAAGAAGCACGCACTCTTCTGTCCTTTAGTGTCCACTTCTTTTGTTGCCAGTAAACTGTATTGAAGACAGAATGAAGAAGCTGTGGAGCACACCCGTCAAGCACTGTTTTCCATGAAACATCAACATTTATCGCGTAGATGTTTATGATCTTGTGTCATGTCATGTTCACACACTAAAAAATAGAGATTTTTAAAGGTATGCCTGAAAGTTCGTTTGGTAAAGAGACTTCTTAACCTAAAAAAAATCAGTGAAATCAAAAACTACATTTGATGAACATTTTACGGCAGCGGGAAGCAGTCTGAAAAGAATTGTTGCGTGTGTGAAAACTTTCTTCACATCGAGCAGAGGACGCGGGGCGTAGCGTGTGGCAGACAGATTTATTCTGATCCTCAGTTCGTGGCGAATAAATTCATTTCTCGTCATTATAGGGCAAGTGGGCTTCATAACAGATGGATGTGGGTGGACCCCTACTGCCATGGAAAGTCAATCTTTCCCCGGAGATTGGAAAGTTGTATCACTTGGTGGGGCCGAAAAGGCATGATGATTGGTTAAAAGTTGGTGCAGACTTGATCGACGATAATTCTACTTCCTTTATTGGAAGATCTATGGATGAGGTCTCTCTCTCTCTCTCCATCTCTCTTTCTCTCTCTCTCTCTCTCACACACACACACACACACACACACACACACACACACACACACACACACACACACACACACAAAGCTAGTGCTCCGATTAAGTGATTACTGTTGAAAGGAAGGAAAGTAGAAAAAAAGGGAGAGAGAGAATGTTGTAATTATTCATTCGATCTCTAATTTTTTTTCAGTCATGCGTTCGTAGGTGTTTCCTCGTTCTTGTCGTCGTTCTGGGGCTCAAGGACAACAGTCTTAATCTTTCTAGTCACGTGTTCCGAGACAAAGCTAGTTTGAATTGTTTCTTCGTAAGCTTCTGCTTGGCAGGCTCTGTGCAATGACTTACCCTGCATTCTACAAATATCAGATGCTAAAATAAAACAACAAACACGTATTCCCATCAATAAAGTTCAAGGGATTGTTGGACTCTTTGTTAACATTTTTTGGGGTATTTTAAGACCCTCTTCGTCCTTCAAATCTAAATCGTTTACTCTTCTTTGAAAACTTTCTTGACATGATTTGGAATTCTTTGTCGAGATTAATTTCCACTCCTCCTACACGATGGGAAACATTGAATACGATAGTAATTGGATTCAATAAGCATGCGGCAAAGTTCTCGTTATAACCTACAGCTCTAACCATACCTTGGGTACTAATAAGGGCACTTGGATATATAAAGTAACATTTTCCAAACGGTCAGCCGGCTTAGAAAAAGCGAGGGAGGGATAAAGAGACCGTCATGCTTCGTGAGTCATGCCACTTTCATCGATTCACCTCCTAGGCTGCTTTTCGCCAATTTGTTCAAATAAAATTATTAGATTATTAGATATTGAAGCATCCTGTCACAATCGGTATGTTGAAGGGATATAAGGTAAACAGGCCCACAGACACCCACCCAAAAAAAAAACACACAACACATACGCACACATACAAACACAAACTTACACAAGTCCCAGCATTTCTCAGTTTGTAATAATTTAATAATTGTATCTGAGCAACTACATAATATAGAGTTGATAAAATTGGAGCTAGTCAAAATGGTTTTACTCACAGAGTATACATTGTATTTCTCTCTCCGTGTGTGTGTGTGTGTGTGTGTGTGTGTGTGTGTGTGTGTGTGTGTGTGTGTGTGTGTGTTGTCGGAGTCTGTCGCACTTGTCTGCTCTAAACAGAAAATCCAGTTCCAACCTTCGCAAAGTTCTTAGTTGTCCGGTTTCCTAGTCTCTACCTGCTTGTCTCAAAGTTCTATTCAGCTTGCCTCTGCTCGTCCACTTTGAATATTTTCGTCTTTGTCATATTCGGTAAGACAACCTCTTTTTCGAAGGCTTCGTAACATCGTGCTCGGGTCTCCTGGGATTCGAGATGGAGTACTACTGATGAAAGATAGCGACATCTTGCTTTTTCTTATCACTCAGTCATCAAGGTCCTGAAACAACAACTGTTGCTATCTATATTCGGTATCTGTAAGAGGTTTTCGGAATGAATCAAAACGTATTCTAACGTTTGCTCAGAAGTCCGATCAGTAAAGATATACCTTAAATAAAGCGGTTTTTAAACGTTCACATTTTATTTACTTCTCTACTATGCGCTTTGAAATCCGAAAAATGGGCTTCTTGCAAGATTCCAAATGTCGTACAATCTAATCAATTTGCAAGGAAAAGTTATTAAATATACACCTGACACAGATACTTACAGAAGTATAATGGTTGTAATTCAAACTGACCATAATCAGCAAACCCTGCAGCCTGGTCTGGCTGCTCAACTGCCGAGCGACAATTGGAGACATGGAAGAGTGTGGTCGCTGTAACAGTGAAGCGATGGTAAAGGGCGATGCTCAGCGACTTGGGATCGGTTCAAGAGGTCAAAGGACTGGATCTCTTGAGCTGTCAGTTCCGAGGCCCGTCTGGACGCAGTGGTCGCTCGCTGGGGCCGAATCAAGTCTGGCCAGACGCCGGTGATTAGGTGAGCGGCCGCCTTTATGCGGAGACACCGTCCGCCCGCTGATGGCAGTAGCTGATAACAGTTACTTGGCAGACCAGGTCCGAGAAGAGTTGTGACTGGTCACTGAGCGGCCGAGTGCATGGCACCGAGTGACAGGTCCCCTATCTCTGGAGCTGTCTTGACAAGGACATGCCGCTGGTGGATCATGGGACTTGAAGAGCGGATTGTGTGGTGGTGGTGGTGGTGGTGGTGGTGGTGATGAGCCTGGGAAATCAAAGAGGAAAGGCAAAGAGAGTGGAGAGATTGACAAGATAAGGGAAGACTTAGAGAAGACGCAAATGCGAGAAATTCTGGTCTTGAGATTTGTGTTTGTCTTTTATTGTAACATATTGAAGAACATTTTTCGACGCATATCTAAATTACCTCTAAATACTTCGTCTTAAACTGCAGCAAAATTGCTATCAAAGAATGAAGAAGGGAACATTTGAGGCTCTATCTTGCGTTAATGACAGGACTAATTTATTCACACATGGTTGAATGGTTTATTGAGCCTGTTGATTTGACTTCTTTAGCCTATTTATATGACTTATTAAGCCTGTTGACATGCCTTACAAAGCTTGTTGACCTGACTTATTTATCCAGTTGGCATGACTTATTTAGTTCGTTGACACGACATATTAGGCCTGTTAATGACTTATTTAGCCTGTTGATATGACACTTGACTACAAGAACATGTTAAATAACTTTGTCTTTATCTTTTTTTCTTTCATACGAAATGAAATTTGTGCCACATATATAAGTTCATAGAGAAGCATAACATCCATTGAAATCATCCAACATTCTTGTTCAAGTTTTGATGCAATTGCTTGCGTACATCTATATCACAAATGCTATTGGTGTTTGGATTACTCATTAATAATTAAATTACAAAATTAACTGACGATTGGTTAAGCGCTACCTGTTACTTCTTCGATGTCATTTTTCATTAAAAGAACTGATTAGGCATTAGTACTAAACCTTTTTGTACTTATGTTGGCTGAAAAGGGCCTCACAGATACTGAAATCGGTATAAACAGAAATTTGCTGAAAAGATAAGACCTAGAAAAAGTTACCAAAAAACCACACTGTTTGACTAAATTGTTTCTGTCCTTTTTTTGAAACACAAGCGAGTGAAGCTCTCAGGGTCAGCAGAGGGTCAGGTCCAGGAGGAGAGCCCGGGTCCTCCAGATGGCAGATATCTTTTGCAAACAATCGTAAAGTGAGGAGTTGGCAGTGGTGATTGCATTCATTCCCTGGCGCCTTGCGGGATTGCAGGCGACGAAACATCGTAACTGTCAGCCCCCGTCAGCTTGTTTTATCTTCTGAAAGCACCGCTCATCAACGACACCCTCCTCGTCAGCCTTTATTAGCAGTCGGACAGTTCAGGTGCCTTATAAATACCGGATTGGCTACTACAACACTCTTTCCTCCCCTCTCTCATTATTGCGCTGTATTTCACTTCTATCGTTATTTTCAACTAGACTCTTCTGTGAGACAGTCCATAGGAGCATGGGGCATGTATGATGTGTCACAAACATTTTTGTCATTATTAATACAATATTTAAATGCCAATCAAAATGTTTAATTTGGAAATGCAACAGATGAAAAGTTTCTGTTATATAAACGGTTCATTTGGTTGTATATATATATATATCTGGTTTATATGATACCAATGCTTTAACAGAAACTGGGAAAATGCTTCGATCTGCCTTGTTGAAACTTATGCAACATTGTTTAATGTGTTTGTCAAGTAATTTTTGTTCTGTGGATAGTCAAGAGGCAAATCAAATAACAAGCTGGCAAAACTATTTTCTATCAGTAAGCATTTGTGAACATGCAATGTGAGCATGTTGTTGCAGCTTTTTAGGATAACCATATGGAATCTTCAATGATATAGAAGAGTTCTAGCTCTGCATATTTCTCTGAATATGGCTCCTGTTCACAAGGCCGGCTTTGGGAATTTTCTCTGGGTGTTTTCTCCCTTACCTCCAATATATTTTTCTCTGCACAGAGAGAAATGATCTCAGATGGAAGCTTTTGTACAAAATAAAACAACCAGCCAAGTCGGTTTTTTTCCAAAGCATACAGAAGCTGGAGGTAGCACAAGCGTCCCGAAAGGCTGCCACACAAAAAAAAAACAAAGGAAAAAAAAAACAAAGAAACAAAAAAAAAAAATATCGTGAGTTTGCGAATGACGAGAATCTCGAGATGTTTGATTGTTACATGCTGAAATTTTTTTCTGCCCTTATATACTTTCATAGCTCATTGGCGGTCGAAATCATACATTCAGTGGCGCTGTAAGGTAACCCAACTATTTTGGACAAGTCTAGAAAAGGCAATAAGGGAAAAATGCTCTAATAATAATAAATTAACACTTAACGAATCTGTAATACTATTCGGATATGAAGCAGAATGTCCATTGGATAAGACATTAGAAAATATACTAATAGAAGCAAAGTTCTTTATCTATAAATGTAAACTAGAGAAGAAACAGCCAGACTTAAGAGTTTTTATTCTGCAACTAAATGGAAAATACAAGATTGAGAAATTCAATGCACTTGTTAACATGAAATTACAGGAATTTATAATGCACTGGTCTGATTATATGAATCTTATAAGTTTAGCTGGAACTATATAACTTCACATATTCTAGAAAACACATAAAGAAGGAAGGCATCTCTCCATGTATGCAGATTATTTTTATGTTAACATATCAAAATGGTGGAAAGGATAATGAAGAATGTGGTTAAAACTGTTATATGTATGAAAATAAACTGACCACTTCCTGTGGATCAGGAACAATTGTACATTGTGTGCTTGTGGATCACAACTATATTACCAATGTAAGTAGGTACAGCGTTTTGTAATAGTACACGAGGGCATTGTCTTTCTTCCCTCCTCTAGTTTTTTTTTTTCCTCACATATTTAGAGGTTTTAATAGGTGTATATTATATATATATATTCCAATTTGATTTCATTTCCTCTAGTGTAAATGTGTAACTTATTGATCGTATAATTGTCATGCAAACCAGGAACAGTTGTGTGTTTGTGCAGCGTTTTTAGGTACAGCTTTGTGTAATGCTACATGTGGACACTTTCTTCTTGTCTCTCTCTCTCTTCTCTCTCTTTTTTCTCTAATTTTAAACATGGATATCAAACACTCTATATTCATATTTGTGTTCTGTGAAGTGTAATATGGAAAAAAAATGATGTATCCATGAAAAATGAAGATTAAACTGTGTAAAAAAAAATTTAAAAAAAGAAAAAAAGAAATCATACATTCAGTATATTAATTATCTCATTTTTTATTATTAATGAACAAAGAAAATACCTAAAGACAAAAGCAGTTTTTTAATCGACTTTCTGTTTGTCCAGCTAGATTGCTCAGGTGTCAACTTTTTCTGAAAAGTGCAGCAAAGATTAAAAATCTCACAACATCTTCCAACTCGCCAGCCTTTGCATTAAAGAGGCTTAAATCCATGGACTTTTTGTTTTTCCCATATTCACAGCAAGTCCACACAGACCCCACCTTCAGCTGTTGAAAATTAGTTTACAAACTTCGTCTTTGGATCCAGAGTTCGCCTAGGACAAGGTTCTTTTGAAGCCACTGCAAGTGAAAAATTTATTTTAACCGTTTGATAAATAACTCCACTTTCGGTTTTGTTTTGTTGGAGAATACAGGGAGAGATGAAATCAACACCCATCACAGACGAACCATATCGAAAGCAATTTACGATATGATATGAGAAACACAGTTGGAAGGAATAGAAATATTACAATTTTAAGCATATGACTTGAACCTCGTGTATACAGGAGACAAAGCTAAAGCTTTTAGCAGATGGCGGGGTATCATGCGGGACTGGGTACCACAATCTCTTTCCACATGAATTTATGAACTATAGATAAAATTGTATGGCATATACCGTTTTTCTAGATGAAATTTTATCAGACAGAAAATAAAGACTGTAAAAATTTGTAAATAATATTAGTATTGTGTTTAACATCACACTTTTCCAGCTAAAGCCCAGCCTACCCACCAACCATCCTCCATCCCACCAACACAATTTTACCCACTAGAATGTATAAAATAATGTCAGCTTTATTAATGATTTATTGTCTTTTTCAGAGTTGCCATCATCAACAAACATTTGTGATATCTACCAGAGATTACTTACTTGAGTCTCAGCAAATTCTTTCAAACACAGACATTCACCCAGACAGCATCAGCAGGGACTGAAATAAATTCTAAGCAGATGGCATAACAGAAATAAAACCTTCTTTCTAATTAGGTGTGGGGGAACATTTCAGTGCAGGAAACAAGGCCTTTTCTTCCGAGGGCCCTTCATCCAAATCTCAATGCACTGGACTGCAGTCAGCCTCGATCTGACGCCTTTTTTACTCGCCCCTCTCGCCCCTCTCGCCTTTGCTTTCTTGTTGCCCTCCGCTTTCTTTCGGTCTGTGTTTATCGTTTGAAAGCTGATGTCACAAAGAGCTTCGTCAATTACAAGGTTACTTGCCTAATGTAAAGTGGATTAATATTCGATCCTTCGGATTATCTAACATTATTTCACGAAAACATTCCCCAACAGTCTTAAAAAATAATTTCATGCAAATTATCGCCGTGTCCCAGGGAGTGTCCTTTTTTTCATTGTTTTCACTTTGGGATGGCTGAGATGATTTGGACACGCTGCACGAAGGTGTCCTAACGATTTACACAATAATGGTGAGGACCAAGAAGTTCATAAGACAGAATAATGGAGATGATTTTGTTACATGTTATTCTTGCTAATCCGCTTCTTACATTTGCTAAGTTTTCTTTTCGATGTTTAGTCTATTTTCTCCCTCAAATACGGTAACATCAGAAAGACTGATACCATTTTTCAGTTTCTGAGTTAATTGTTTGAACTTAGGGATGTTAAATTGCTCGCTATTTTATACGTTTGGATAATATTTTTTTAATTTTCAGTGATGTAATTACCTATTTTTGATTGTCATACGGCTGATGAGTGTGTAGTCTGGTAGACTTTTAAGTAGATTGTTCAGGAAACATTTTGTAACGGTAAGTACCTTAACCTGCTGTCTACGTTTTTAATCAAATTTTTACATCCTTCATATGTCACCTGGTTTGTTCACGTGCTGTCTTTATCATGTCTTGCATGGCTTCAATCTGTTAATTAAGTTCACATTATTGTATGGCTTGAGACACTTGTAAAACACACTATTCGGCTGGGATCTACATAATTTCTGCTTATCGATGCTCTACAAACCTAACACCATATTTAATAGAATAACGGGATTTAGAAACAATTTTTTACTGAGGATGTTGTTGAGTTGAATGACATACTCGTAAGATCTCGTGTGACATGTAACTAGCGCCATCTTGTTAAACATCTGGGCATCGCACTGAAACATTAAAAAGATAAATGCATTTTACTGTAACAATGATGAAATAAGTGAAGGATAGTAAGTACAGCTACATTAGGTCCTACTCTAGCAGGCGCGAACGCTAAAACAAAGAAGATTAAACAAAAAAACAGGTCAATAAGGGGGAGATAATCAATAACAATTTCATCCATCAGTCCTCGAATAGAGGAAAAAAGTTGCTGTTTGTAGGCCTCCGTGCTGCATCCAGCCACACAGCATCGTGCCTCGCTCATGAATTTTCTCTTTCGATATTGACGAAGATTTTGAGGCTGTTCAAAATTCAAAGTGCCGCTTGACTTCTTTACGGCCTGGTCCCTAGCGTTCTGCTGGTGCTGCTCCCTGGCGGCCGAGCCCCGGGGTTTCAGTTTGATTGAGTGAGGATTACGCTTTCCAGCGCTGCAATTGCCGAGGCCCCGGACACAGATCTGGGTCCCACCACCCTGTGCTTCACGGGTCTTCTGTACGACACCCCGCGTCTCTGCTTGGAGAAGAAATTAGAAATGGCGACAGGCTTTATCTTCACATTGTTCTCCGTCACGACATCGCGCTTTCTCTCTCTCTCTTTCTCTCTCTTCGCCCTCCAATTTTCATGTCTTGTTGTGTCTTCTGTTTCATTCTTTTTGGCACGTTTACTTGGCTGTCTCATGAAGTGGTACATACTCTTTTCCTCTTAGCCAAGATCACTCATCTCTAAAATGTTATCTACATCTTCACTTTTGTCTCTACTCCCAACACCTTATTTATCATTTTGTCGGGTTCCCAGCATCTTATTTATAGTTTCCAACATCTTATTCATCATTTTTTCGGGTTTCCAACAACTTATTCATATTTCCAGCACCTTTTTTATCATTTTGCTGGATTTCCAACACCTTATTTATCATTTTCTCGAGTTTCCTAGCTATGTTTCTCCCTGCTCTTCTTTTTTCCCCCTCATCCATTCTCTGACCTTACAGCTCAGCCTCTCTGATTATATCTTTTGCAGAATCTGCCATCCTCTGTCTTCCAGCAGCTATCTTTCCCACCATCTTCTTGGCATCGGTCCGCTGTGCCCTCTCTATCTTCATGCTATCTGTGTCTTGTGTCGCTCTCCTTCCTTCCTGGCTTGATCTCCCTGCCTGCCTCGTGGCTCCCTGTCATTTGCTCTTCTCTTTCGCTTGATTCCTGCCTTTCTCGTTCGTTCCGTATCCATTCTCCTTTCCACACTGAATTTTTGCCCTTGCTCCAGCTCTCTCGATTTTCCCTCCCTGCAATTCATAGTATAGTCTGAAAAGCATTAGAAAGAAAGAGGTTCGTCTGGATAAAGCCGATGGTCTCTAGTCTGCTGACATCCACTACAAGAGCAGACACCACAGACGGGAATCGCCAATAACGGAAAGTTAAATGCATCGCCATTACTTTTTGATATTTCAATAGCTGTATGTCATATTACTGACAGATCAGTTGGACAACATCTGCACAGTGAATATTAGACCTCTAGCCTACTGGTGAGAGAAGATGATTAGGGTTCCTTGAAACATTTGAAGACAGATTGCTCTATTTCTCAACGAAGAAATATAATTTAAAAGAAAAAATCCGAGTCTGCTGCTTTTGCCCATCGGCATAATTTTTCGGCCTATGTTTCATTTAATGGCTAATCATCATTAAAGAAGAACATTTGTGACTAGCACGATTAAAGAGCCCTTCGGATCGGACAGAAAACCATTCAAGTGAGAACTACGCCCATGTCGAGGTCGAGGATGTTTGGGAACGACAGGAGACAGATAATAAAGCAAACGGTCAGAAAGGGATAACGGGGAAGTGAGGAGAGGTAAGGAAAAATGACTGAAGGGAGGAAAAGGGAGGAAAAAGAAAGTGGGGTAAATAAAGATACATATCACCGATGACATTATAACTTACACCAAGAGTAATCAAGCGTAGAGTATACATGGTAGAGAATAAACCTCTCTCAAAGCCTTGCCCGCAGAGACACGTCACAGATAACGGTCACTGCACACAGTGAAACGTCACCGCACGCCGCGCCCTCTCGAGGCCAACGAGACTTCGTCCAAAGAGCAGCCAACACAATCCAGAGCTAGAAGCAGAGGTCGAAGGTCAGCTCCGGCGTGGACCAGCCTGAGAGATGGCTGCCCGCGGTTTGCGAAAAGCAGATTACCAGGCCCATGCTCTGGGAAAGAACTCAAGAGGCCCAAGACATGATCCAGAGAAAATGGAACCCGTCATGTTGGAGATATTCTTATAATAGGATGATGACCCTGTATCTCGGCTGACTACGGATTATTTCGATGGCTTCATAGGAATAAGCTTTGTGCTTCTTTGAAGGACGCAAGCAGGACACCACTCCTAACTCTAGTGTCAAAATATTGTGCCCATTGCCCTACTCTCCTTATAGCAAGCCTGCATGAACTAAACATAAAAAATATATAAACATTCAGTATTATGAGTAGGACAGTGAAACAATATCGTTTGCCGAATAAGCCTATGAATAGAGTAAATTAATTTTAAGATCATAATAAAGTACGCTTCCAAGCAACAAATATGCACATGTCTATATTGACAACTCATCAGACTTGGTGTTTACAAGTTTTTCAGGCGTTTATTATTTATTGTTGAACTGTTCAAATGGGTCATTAAGTTCTAGACTTCAGACTATTGACTGCCTGCCTGCCTGCTTGCCTGTCTGTCTGTCTGCCTGTCTTATCAGACTTCCTCCATTACGACTATCCCACCACTATCCAAATCTCAGATGGTTAAGGGAAACAAATAAAGAACATCGTCGATCGGCGCACACAAAATTTGCTTTCTGAATTACCAAATAAATATCAGATTTCTTCAAGTCTGTCGGAAGTTAATTTGTACATTCGCTTTTCTTTAGAAAATAGATGGCGTCTCTGTCCCCGTGAGCAGAGCCTATCTCTTTCCCCAAACTGCCTCGTTCACCCGACGCGAACTATTTCAACCTGCCTGGCAAACCCGCATTGTCGTGTTGTCGATCCTACCGAGCCTCCTGGGATATGATGCTTTCTATAATTAATTTCCTGCTTCTGGGACGATAAAAATGACATGCCAATCATAACACTCATATCACGATTGCTGCAAGTCAGACATCAATATCCTATTGAGTGCCCTTACCACTGGTGATGAGAAACTGCCGGGCATCAGGGAAAGAAGCGGATAGTGCTCGATGCGCATGCGTAATCCCGTTTCCGGTCTCGCGCGGTCCCTAATCGATAACGTATTGTCGAAAATATGAATAGACCCGACGAAGTTGTTCCAGCCAAAAAAACCAACGACTTCATACAAATCGATATTGTTAAATGGAAAAAAAAGTTTAATTGCCCGAGGTAGTGATTTGATGTCATAATGTATTGACACAAAATCATTTGTAGATTTTTAGCTCAAAGAAAAAAAGTAATAGAAGAGAATCAAACCAATGAAATTTAGCAGATGTAATAGCTTTAGCATGTATACCAATGTTGTCAAACCACGTCTCACAACAGTAACAGATAGGATGTCCTGTGTGTGTGTGTGTGTGTGTGCACGCATACGTGCATGTGTTTGTGTACGTGCGTGTGCGTGTGTTTGTCAGAGAGTATCAGTGATTCTGATTCTGTGTTAGAGTGAGTGAGTAGTTATGCTTTGAATGATGATAAATGAATGTATAAGGCATTTGATATCTAGTGATAAGTGTGTGCTCATGTATGTAAGTGTCTTGAGCTCACGGTTGGTGGTGGAAGGACTTTTATTAAAAACATTATTAATAAGGGAGCCTGAGGCAAACGTTGTCTGCTGTTATGAAAAAAAAGAAATTGCATCATTTTCGCTTGGAGGGCCCGAGTTCAATACTTCTCGGCGCCCACACAGTTTTGTTTTATAGCTGCTTGATTTGGAGTTTGGACATAACAAAGAAACTGCATTAGGATGGAGCTGCGGCAAGGGCCTTATTTTGGCTCTCCTTCATCTTATAGCTCATTCATTGTGCTGTCCTTTTTCCTCGCTGCTCCGATGTCTTATGATTGCAGTTATTCTGGCTAAAATATCTCTGACGATCTTGATATTATCCTGGATGAGTTCACTCGCGCTCAGAAACAACTAGAAACCGCAGGTGAAGGGCGCACCATCCACACACACGCACACACAACATGATCTCTCGTCACACCATCACTCCATATATTATCTGAAGGCACAGCACCAGATTTACAACTCATATTTTATAGTTTTATGGAACATTTTTTACAGTGCACATAATCTTTTTTTTTGTAATCCCCGACATTGTTTTCCCATATACACAAATGAAATTCTGACAGGTTTCTCCAGCTCTGTCGTGTTGTTAAATTTGCGGAGGACATGGCGTTGGCAGCCTGACACACGGACGAACACAAGTTGTCGCAGTGTTCCTTTCCAACAGGGAATTTAATGAAACTCGTGGTTTGTTAGAACCATTTTAAAACTGAATGTTTCCAAACCAAGGAAGCTGGTTTTGATCGAAAGAAAAAGTCTATATTAATGCCAATAGTCATTGGTGGAGAGAGAGAGAGAAAGAGAGTAAAGTATTACAAAGATTAAAATATATTGGCACAGTCACAGATATAAATTATCTGTTTAAAGTAGCAAATTATTTTTTAAGGAAAATTCTAACATGATTTTTAAAACTGTGCACCAACGGCTGCATCTGCTGAAGACATTAAAGAACATGGAGACCAGCCAGTAGTTCTGTCCTTGAGATAGTAGAGTGTAGGTTGACTGAAAGCATTTTGACATTTAGCTGATGTGTGATTTGATATTCCCATCCAAAAAAGATAAAGTCTGTTTGATGATAGTAGTGAAGACTGCTGGGTTTCCCACAAGGCATCTAAGCGACGTGTACATGAGGGTTGTGCTGAGGAAAGCTTTCTGTATTTTAACGATGTTTTTCCTGCACTGAGTCAGTATTTTAACGATACCAAAGACTAAACAAACTTGTTGACAAAGACGAGTGCTTGTTTCGAAGTCCATACTATCAAATGCTATAACATTTTTGAACGTAAATGGCAAAAAAGACCCGTATAATGTGTGCGGGTATTTGTATGGTCAGGTCGTATTCGTATATGCGCTGACTTGTAGATCGCATTTTCCTATGTAGAGGAAGCTCAGTATGCTGTGAACGAAAGACTACAAATAAAAATAGTTAACCACACCAGACATCAAAAGAAACACAAGCATCAGCCAAAGGACGATTCCGCGGCAAACACGATAGAGAGGATGGATGAAGATGAATAACTGAGGAGTAACTAAAGAGTTCGCTTGATTATGAACGGTATTTCTTAAAGAGGTGGGTCTTGAGACCGGACTTGAAACCTTCGAAGATAGACACAGCTCCTAGAGAAAGGGGCAGAAAATTCCAGACCGTGAGTCCAGAGAAGGAGCGTCTGCCGATTGTCTCCCGTCTGAGGCGATGCTCAGAGAGGTGAGCACGAGCAGGCCGCGGGTGGTAAGGCATCGGTGGAGCAGACAATAAAAACATTGAATTAAGTGTCACAATACTTAAAATGCACGTATTATTCCTTTTTTATTGTTTATAGTGCACGTATTACCACAGCTTCTAGGATATTTTGTATACAGATTTAGTGATGACAAGTGTGTACATTTACGAAGCTCGAGATCGCACGTGTTTAAATAAATAGACAACAAATTTTCCACAACATCCAAATTATGAGATATTCCCCGCAGCATGCCAACTTCCCCCCCCCCCATTGTGTTTTATGTAGGAAGAGTATGTATTACAGTTTTCTGGAAAACTTACTTTAACCGAAATTACTGGCTGATGCGAACAGCCTGCATGTCTCTTGTTTTGCGATCTTTGACAGACTACAGACACCAACATGTCTTGAACCAGCAACCCTAGCAATATCTCCTCCCTTGTTCTGTTTACGAGCTCTCTATTAGATAAAACACTTTTTTTACAAGAATGACTTTAAGAAAATAGGAGGTAAGACAAAGAATCAGACGTTTTAGGGCAACAGTTGTCTTTTTTATGAGGAACCTTCGCCAACGTGTGGGTACAAGATGGCGAGATGGCCGAGACACGTACCCACAACCACCCACGGGAGACAATATGTTAGCTCCGTGAGTCTGATGTGCCAGGGGAAATCAATTTTAAAAGAGTTTCCAGGAGGGTGATTGTATGTCATGACACCAGCCATGCAAGGATAGGAGATGAAAACTTAAAAAAAAAAAATCCCGTTCTACAATTGTTCAGAATTTTAAAAAGGAAGAGAAGGTTTGTGTTGAAACTAGAAATTGAATGCCTGCTTCGTGAAAAGGCCAACACGTGCGGCTGGTTAGTCCTTTTAGGAAGTCCGGGACTGTGCATGTCTGCACAAAGGTGTTGAGAAAGTGGGCGAAGAGGCTGGTGGGGGCTAATGATCGAATGTGTGAGTTTGCTCCTGCACTGCGGCTATCGACTGCCTGCCTGTGTTGGTAAATTGCAAACCATCTTGGAGAGAGTGGGCAGACTTCAGCCATGGCGGAGTCGTTTTCAGGCAAGAAAAAAAAACAAAAAACAGAGTGGTCCCACGGTACACAGTTTCTATGAGGCTGGAGGCGCAAGTGTTGGATGTATTATCGAGCATAATTTTGAATTAACATGTCAGTTCTCTTGTGCCTCGATGATAAACAGTTTGATTGTAGCTTCGCAATAAATTAATGAACATTTACAAATACACGCATACATAGAAAGGTAAATAGAGACAACAAGAAAGAAAGAGGGAACACTATTCTGACATCATGTTTACTCAATAAAATATTTTAAAAGTCTGAGTTCATGTCTCTCCATCATACATTAAAACATCAAACGTTAAAGTACACAGGTGTATTTCATTCACTAACTGACAACATATAAATTAATTAAACAAATTTGGTATTTTTATTCAGAGATATATAAGTAGCATTGCTAATGCAAGGTCTAATATTATTCCATACCTGTAAGTTTTTTAAATTATACTTGAGGTTATAATGTCAAAGACTGGGATAAGCGAAAGTTAGGAGCCAATAAAATAAGGTGGGTGACCTGCATGATCCCCGTCACATCATCGGCTGTGAGTGAGAATCAGGTGGAAATTACACCTAAACGACAGTGTGAACAGGTAGGTAATGAAATAAAAGCATCAACATGTTTTACCTGCATGTCGGCTGCTTTATGATTTTAAAAAAAAAATTCATTTTACGGAGATTACGGGATGACGGGGTAAAGTGTGTTTCGCGGTTCAGGCTGCCTTTGCTCGTGGGAAAAGGACGGTCCTGGTGTGTTTTTAGCTTTTATCTTGGTGATTAAGCGTTTTTAGTTCTACTTTAGCGATTTTCAAAATAGAATCACAGCGAGAAGAAACGAAGAATTCCAGAAACGTGGCTTGACTGATGATTGTTGCGTGTAGCGCTTGCAAACAGTCGCAGCATCACTGTAAAAACAGTTGTTTTGCCCAAGCACTTGAAACACACACACACACACACACACACACACACACACACACACACACACACACACACACACACACACACACACACACAAGCAGGCAGTGAGTGGGCATTACTATGCTTCATTAGAAGCCCGGAAAAAGTTGGTTTTGTCACAAGGAGCGAGAAGCTTTGATGGTGTTCATCCTGGAACCGTTTGTTGATTATGTAAGCAAATGTTTATATTTCATTAACAAGGATCTGATTCTACGCTGATGAATGTTAACAGACAAATATTGAATGTAAAACAATGCTTAATACACAGTTCCATATCGACAAGGGCCTTAAAAAAAAAACTACGTCAATAACAAATGACCAAGAAAAAAGTAAAACATATGGAAATCATCAGAGCTTCCAGCAGATGTAATTAACATAGAGTGCTTTTCTAGATAAATTATTGCATGTTGAGTTCAATGTGTTGTTAAATCAACAGTTTGTACTATTAAAAAAAATTAAGGGAGGAAAAAAATGAAAATGAAGGGATAAAGAAAATAAAAAAGGAACGGGCGAAAAAAAGAAAACCGAAGAAAAATACAAGAATGACGGGAAAAAAGAATAAAAAAATGAAAGAAAAAAAATAAAAGAGAAAATGTTTCCATTTTAAATTACGTGGCTCCTTAAATCCATTCAACCATCAATTCAGCATACTTCACTTGGCAATTTTATCGAAGGTGACGATTTGGTCAACGTGTTGCAGCATCAACTCACGTGCAGCAGTCAATATTTCCCGGTCGACAGCTCCACAAGTCAGTGCAGATCAAGTTCTTGTCGGCTGTCTGCGCCCCCACAACCCCTGCAATGCTGGCGGTGACCACATCTACCCTCACTCGAGTTGTCGAGGTCTCCAGTGGCTACAGTCGGTAACTGGTGCAACTCTTTCGTAATGACATTGAAAGGTGATGTTCCCTCTAGACTAGTGAGTGGTTTACTGTGACTAGAACGCTGATGTTGAAGGAGAAGCCCAGCCAGCACCTTCCGATGCCTTTTATCGTTTCTTTGGTGGACAGGGTAGAGGTGACGGTTAGGAGAAGCGGATGGGGGTTGTTTTTAAAGACCACTGAGTCTCCAACCGGCAGTCCACCCTTCCGCTCCAAGCAAATGATACACACTGATACAAGTACAGCTTGGCACTGACAGTTCCAAACGCTGGTCCAACTTATCCCAGGTTTGCTTCAAGGACTGAAACTCGCGGCTGTCTGTGGTGAAGTTTTTCTTTTGCTTTGTTAAGAAATACAGCTGGTTGGGGGGGGGGAGGAGGCCATTGGTTTACGGGGACGATGGGGAGGAAGGATCTTGATCATTTACTTCGGGCCCCGAGGGTCACTGCTTCGAAATACAACTTTGAGTAGCACTGCACTGTTGTTATGTAGTGCTATGGCTATACAAGTTTGCAGTTCCTTTCAAAATTTCAGCATCACTTAAAGAATGCAAATATAATGTGATTTTACAGTTCATACCTGTCTTCGCTCCACGTTCGACTCCCACTCTTACTCTCTTTTGTATTTCTAAGCATTCAGGCAACATTAGACGTTCGCAGTAGCGCGCGCACGCACAAACTCATATATATCTTCATTATTATTATTTTTCCACAAAATCTGTCTCACTCACTCACTCACTCACTCACTCACTCACTCATGCAAGCACACACATGCATGCAGGCCAACAAGTACATACTTATTACCTTATTCAATGTTCCCAAGGAAGCTGTTTACGCTAATCTGTCTGCCTTCAACCTTCAGCCTGGAGTCTACAGGTCTGCATGGCTGCAATTGAGAAACGTGGTAAAAATACTCAAAAGGTCTGGAATTTTCTAAAAGTTTGCCTCTTTTCTTTTTCTCTTTCACCCCCCCCCCACACACACTCCGCACTTCTTTCCTTCTGACCAGCACACAATGCGAGGCGCGTGCGTGTGTATGCACACGTCCGTGCAGCAGCGAATGCAAATGAGCTTCCAGCAAAACCACACACTTGAGAAATCTTCAATTAGAGACGCTTCAAAGACACAATACCGTTGGAAGCAAGAAGCGCTTAGGAGACTGAGCTTTTGAAGCCCTCGGTTTTGACATGCACGCAAGACGTAACTACAACTGGATACCCGGCGAAACCCAGCGGCCAAACAAGAACGGGAGGTGGTGGTGGGGGGGGCACTTTAGGCCCTTTCCTCCTCAACGCATTAATTGGCCACCTTGCTCACTTTAATCACCATCAATGGTTCATAATAAAGTAAAATTGGACAATCACTGCCCGTTGTTGCCGGCCAAACCCTCAATTGGGCCACGGCAAACATTTCCAGGGGTGCCTTCTTTTGTCTTGAGAATTTTACGTGCGGCCAGCGCTCAGCCCTTCCTAACGGTCTCGCTCACCCTTCCGTTTTCCCCTCGAGGGATAAGGGTGGGGTCGGGTTGGGTGGCAAAGGGTTGGGTGGGGGATAAACAAAAGCTTTGCTGTAACTGGCACCTTGGTCGCATGGTCCAAACATTGTGCATATCATCATCACGCACCGGCCCCCGCGTCAGGTCTGGAAATAATCCCGCTTCTTGCCGGCCTGTCCTGTAATCACCGTCTCCCCTCTCTGGGAGGCTTGTCCAGGGTCGACACACGAGTAAGCACAGGTCGCCAGTGGCTGCCACTCTACCCCACTCTACCCCATCTACCCCACTCTCCACACACAGTCCTGACTTACACTTGAAGTGGCGCTGCATCATCGCAGAGATAATAAGCCTTGAAGTAGATATACTTCAGGCATGCGCATAGGTGTTCAAGTCAGGGAGGAGCTTTGTGTGAGAATAAATTACTTATATTTTCTAACTCAATATTGCGAGATACAGTCCAAAACTGTCATACGCTGTTAAAAAAGTGCAGGGCAGAAATAAATAAAATTTCCCCATAAACTCCACAAAAAAAAACTTCAAGAAACCATACGTATGAGGTAAAATGGTTCACTGTTTGCTGAAAATGCACGACAGCTACTGAACAGAGTTCTATAATGTGAATGGCAACACACCCAGCATGAGTTTATACAGAAAACTAACAGAGTGATACAACATGGACAGATCAGTCGTCTTCATGTTTTGAAACATGATTCACTGCCATTTGCTAGACAGGACAGACGAAAAAATTATCAGTTACCCTGAAGAACAAACTTTCAAATCCGATTCACACACTTAAAAAAAAGGGGAGATAACCATTTCGTGGAAGTCACGCAGCCCGTGCGGCGAATGTCCTCTGTCTGGACTGAAAGTGAGTCATTTTCTGTCTCCTGCTTTTCAGCCATAAAGCCCCCTTCTATTATGTCCCGCTGCACCCCCTCCTGGAGTCCTGTGGGAGGGAATCCATCACATATGGAAACAATGGGAGACAAGCTGGATTATGCCTTTTGCTGGACCGCTGCTTGTAGTTTTAAACCCCCGGCGCTGACTCCGGCAACTGCAGTGACGTGGGGGCTAAAAATTGTTGCAGGAAGCAGACACAGTGCATGAACATGTCCTGCAAAACTTCCAGCAGTATCTGCTAATGTACTGCTCGTCCAGGAAGGGAGGAGAGGAGAGGAGACATGAGCAGTGAGCAACTAGACGATGGTTTTGCACGCCCGCCTCACATGATCCTCTTCTTTCCGTAACGGTTCCTTTTTTTCCCCTTCACACGTTGAATGCTGTTCTAAATGTCTTTTTTAAACCACCATGGCTGCAGCAGGGACAACTCGATCTAAAGAGTTGGGGGGGGTTAAATCATGGTGTGTGTGTGTGTGTGTGTGTGTGTGTGTGTGTGTGTGTGTGTGTGTGTGACTTACAACTTCGTAGTTCATGCCAATGTGTGTGGTTCAGTCCAAGTGTACGTCTGTGTGTATGAGTATATGTATATGTTTGAGTGAGTGAGTGAGTGAGTGAGTGAGAGAGGAACGTGCACACGCTAATTAGCTGATTACTGTGCTTTTTCCCACTCGCAGCATCCCTGGTGGTGTGACCAGGTCACCGTGACATGGCTATTTTTAGCGCTCTCTGTTTCAAAGCCGTTAAAAAGTGATGCCAGGAAACTGTTTTGTTTTCCGGAGTCGGTCAGCTGACCTCGAGGACGATTTTCTTTACAAGATTTTAACTCCTGGCTTTCGTTCGTCTTGTCATCCTGAAACTATATATCACTGGTTTTTTTTCCTTTCTTTCTTTCTTTCTTTCTTTCTTTCTTTCTTATTTTCTTTCTTTCTTTCTTTCTTAAACATGACGGAAGTTCACTGACCTTTCTCTGTACTTTCAATGGCGATGATCCCTAATATTTTATTTACTCCTGCTACACAACAGTGAAGGAAAACCTGTAATGAAAAGAAACAATTCACCGTTCATTGTCCACCGTTAGTCCCTGCTATTTGAACTCACAACATAGTAATGATATTTAAATTACGTAACGATTTAATTTTTATTTTGATCTGTTTCATGATATTAGCCAGTTCTTCATCGCTGAGAGTTTCAGCTAATATTAAGTTTCAGTGGTTTGCAGGCCGCTGTCTCTTAGTTCCTGGGGTAAGCGGAAGAGCAGTCTTCCTTCACATGGTCTATTGTCTGGCCATTCCTGCAAGGTTGGTGGCAGCGAGAAGTGTCTTTGAGCCCCAGCCGTGAAGGAAATTACTGCACAATATTGAAAAATACATGCTCATTTGCGTGAATTGTCTAAAGCGTTCAAGCCAGCCCCTCCTAGAGGTCACGTGACTGCCGACGTAAATCACGCCGGGCGTGGAGCTATCAGGCATCATTAAGCAATCGCAAAAGTCGAGAGTTGATGTTTGACAGTTAGAGGTCCTGGGTTCCCTTCCTTCTCCCTCTCTCTCTTTCATACTCACTCTTTCTTTCTCTCCCTCGCTTTTAACAGACTGTTCGTGACGATGGCCTGCAGACATCCGTCGCGAAGCTCTCGACTCTCATTCGTTGTTGGCGCTTCTGTCGTAATTCCTTCTGAGCCGCCATCTCCCCCCCCCCCGCCCGCCACCACAACTCCGGTTGCCAGCTAGCAGTCAGTAAAAAAGAAAGGGACTGAAACATAGTTCAAAGGCAGACCTTTCTCTCTTCACGTACCATGTTCTTCTGAGATTCTCGTGGGACGAAACAGACTAAATATTGTACTTGGTGTCTCCCTCGGTGTTGATGGAATAAAGAACGTTATAAATATGGACAGAAGGGTCAGGAATATATTTCAGACTTGGACAGTAACAAAATACAGAACACACATGGACGCTTAGACAAAGCCCGTTTCGAGCCTGGACAGTGACAGAATACAGCAGCTGACAGTGACAGAATACAGAACCTGGACAGCAGCTGACAGTGACAGGATACAGAGTCTGGACAGCAGCTGACAGTGACAGAATACAGAACATGGACAGCAGCTGACAGTGACAGAATACAGAACATGGACAGCAGCTGACAGTGACAGAATACAGAGTCTGGACAGCAGCTGACAGTGACAGAATACAGAACATGGACAGCAGCTGACAGTGACAGAATACAGAACCTGGAGAGCAGCTGACAGTGACAGAATACAGAACCTGGACAGCAGCTGACAGTGACAGGATACAGAACATGGACAGCAGCTGACAATGATAGGATACAGAACCTGGACAGCAGCTGACAGTGACAGAATACCGAGCCTGGACAGCAGCTGACAGTGACAGGATACAGAGCCTGGTCTGTGACAGAATATACAACAAGTTTTAAACACGAACAGTAAAATAAATGCTTTGAAAATGAACCGTGATAGAATACAGAACTTGGAGAGAAATAGAATACAGAATCAGTTTCTACAATTGGGAAAGATAAAATACACTTTACAAATATGGACAGTCAGAGAATTTTTTTTTAAGTTTCAAACATGGATAGTTACAAAATGTAAAAACAAACAAACAATTAATCAAACAAACAAACAAACTGTTTCGAACATGATAGTGATAAAAAAAATTCGAACACGGAGATTTATAAAATACACAATGTGGACAGAGCATGTTTCGAACATGCACATTAATAAAATATAAAACATGTTTCAAACATGGACAGTGATACTAAGACAGATTGTAGCATGAAAGTAGAAAATTATTTCGAACTTGAACATACAGAATATATTTCAAACATGAACACCGATAGCATACAGGAAGGTAATTGATGTTTTCCGTCGAGCCGGTAACTAAGGCTATATCACGGCGACAGTCAGCCCTGTAAACAGATGCTACATGCAGAGAAAGAACAGCGTGCCCGAGACGAGAGCTGAACCCAAGACATCCAACCTTCACTATATTGGTGACAGGCGCTAATCGTTTCGCCAACACAGATAGCATACAGCTCCGTTTCTAACACAAAAGTGATGAAATAAATAATAAGTTTTAAATGCAGAAAGGTAAAGAATTCCGAGCAAACTTCAAAGATGGAAAGTAATAGGATATAGACCACGTTTCTGACAAACAACAAAGTCTCTGAACTCTTCATCGTGATATGGTGTCTTCGGCTGAGAAAGTTGCCAAAGATTATTCTCATGTGCGATCTTAACCAATAATAATAATAATAATAATAATAATAATAATAATAATATCCTTTTTTGCGTTCGTTTGCACGCTTGCACAATCGAAAACCTGTGTATGAGCATGCACGCTCAACAGCCACATATACTGCAAAGTTACAAATGCACGCAGTAAAGCAGGGAGGTCACACACTCACACACACACACTCCCACACATGGAACACACACACACACACACACACACACACACACACACACACACTCGCCCACACACGGAGAAGACGTCCTGTTGCACAGGAAGTACTTGTCCCTCTCACCCTCTACCTCTCCTCCAAGCACTCTCTTCAAAAGACTTTGAACATTAATAACTTCAGCAGAAATAACGGCGCTGACTGATGTTACAAAATCAACTCAAATCACCATCGTCGCCTTACACTTCCTGACACCCACTGTATGCCTGCCATCCTACTGTTGCTGTTGATGTTAGGCCAAAGTTTCTGTATATGTCAGGCCAAAGTTTCTGTATATGTCAGGCCAAAGTTTCTGTATATGTCAGGCCAAAGTTTCTGTATATGTCAAGCCAAAGTTTCTGTATATGTCAGGCCAAAGTTACCCAAAGTCAAACTCAGAGAAACATCTAAAACAGACACTTATGCAAAAACCTTTTACGTTGGCAACAGCCAGGACCACCCACCCAAGCAACCCTCATCACCGACGCAGCTTTCTTCCTTTTTATTTTGCTTTATTTCTTTTCTGCCACCAAAGTGTCCATCCTGACTCGATGATTAGGCCGAGTCTATGGCAAGTCGAGTTTCCCGGATGTAGAATCGTGTTATCGTGTAATTTTGTTCATTTATATTTAATTCATGGGTAAAATGTTGCTATTAGACAGCTAGTCGATTTTGCTAATTTGGTTTTTATGTTGCACTCTCCCGTGTTTCTTTAAGTCAACGTAGAGCTTCTGATAAAATAAAAACAGTATTTTTTCCAAATTAAGATTGGCCGCGATCTCTTTTGTTTCCTGATGTCCATTTTTTCCCCTAACCTTTCGACGCTATAAATAGAAGGAGAATGACATGTCCTGAGCATTGTTGCTCGACAAGAAACGGCACAGAAACTCACTCCAAGAGCAGGTTCAGTTATGGTTTTAAACTTTTTGACTTGCGAGGCTTTATGCAAAACAATGTTTGGTTTTAACATTCTGAAATGATACCCAAAGAATGGCTCAGGTTAGAAAGCATTAACGGACTTTTCAACCATGCTGAAGACACGCAAACAAATGAACATCACAGGGCATCTCTGGGTCCAGCGTTTGGAGAAGATTGCATGGGAGACCTGGTCACAACCTTTACGATCTTTGTAATGTTGGCCAGCAAGTTAGCCACGGGCCTTGTAGTGCCCAGTGCACAGCATCAAGCTTGCGTTTTATGAAATTTGAAGTCATTGTCTCCGGCAATCCCATTACGCCTCTTTGAGTCGTCCGCCCCTGATTATCTTCACTCTCTAACCCAGCTGCTGGGAGGCGAAGCTGTCGCTCTGTCGGCCCTCCTCTGTCTCCGAGCTCTTGGCGGCATCATCCCATAGGGCAGTGCAAGGGTGAAAGTGCGAACGGGCTCCCATGAGAACAACTTGGCTTGGAGGGCGTCGAATTTTCAACCATCTGGCTGTGGAGTCGCTGTTGATATTTTGACAATATTTCATTAGGGTTTTGCATGCTAAGCAGCGGCGCGGAGTCGCAAGCCTTTGTCTGGGAGGATGCCATTAGGCCAGCGGGACCCCGGAGGTGCACTTGGTATCCGCTCTGGAATGTTTATATTATTTCAGCAAACAGTCCCCTACCTTCTCGTCGCGTGCAGCCAGGCGAGGAGAAAGATGGGGGGAAAGGGCAGCGATCCCTCCAGCCCACACCCTCAGCCATTAACATGTTTGTCCCCTTAGTCCCAGTCTTTATGATAATGTCCCTTCCGTTTTCTTTTCAATTTTGCTTTGAAGAGCCATCGAGAGCTGCACATTTGTTTTTTAAAGGATACTTTGCCAGCGTTTACATTTTGCTGGGAACATGTATTCGGCTGGGCTTCTATACTTCGTTAATGGAAGCATGCCCAGTCGGGTAAAGCGGAGGACGATCTCCTGGGGGAGATAATTGCTGACGGCTTCCTCTGGGCGTATTGGGTGTCCTTATGGATGCGCTACGTCACGGCTGTACTCTGTACTTTGGCAGCTGTCCAGTCGTCCTTGTATGGCAACTTTCATTGTTTTGTACCTATCGTTCTCAGCGTCCTTTAAATGCGCACTTTCATCGTTTTTCACGTCGTACAATTCTTGACTTCTAACCTGTGCTATTATTTCTCTTTCCTTACCTTTTTATTTAGTATCCACACGTGCCGTTTGCACATGCGTGGGTTGAAAGGGAAAGTCTTTAAGGGAAGGGAAATTTTATTTTACTATCACCAACAGGCATGTAAGAATCTAGTCGTTATGATTTTAACTCTCCTTCTCAAAGAATAGACACTTACTGTGGTCCTGACATATTTTAGTATGAGTTTGGTTACACTGTTTGAGTATCAATGCCTGTCTTTTTCTGTCCTTCGTTAAATATAGAAAAAAATGTAAGATATTTCTAACAACATAGATTTCGTTGAATGTCATAGGTTGAGAGTTGATTTTCTTGAATACAATGCTTGTGAAAATTTCAGTCAAAGACAATATATGTCAGTATGAAGAAACAGTGTGGTCCAAAATGTACTGAGATCGCGAGAATAGTAACCAATTTTGTTGTAGAAGACAATGAAATACGCAGCTAGGTTACAGTAGACATTTCCGCACTTACTAAAATGCAATTTGGCACTTGTGTGATGATGATTCAGGACGAATGTATATCTGTATGCATAACCCATTCCTCCACAAAGCTAAAGGAAGTAAAATCACGCGACTGATCATGGCTCCCGCGTCTAAACAAAACGGACCATCAAAATGAAGCTTATGCTGAATACTTCGCAAGGGTGACTTTAAATTGAATTGTTGGTCAACAAGATGACGGCATCTTTTTCAAAGCTTTAATGATGACGACAGTTCCAACTTCTACCAAAGATCGACATTGAAGACACCCTGGTTGAAATAATCTGAGTGCCACGGGTCGGGAACTTTTGTTCCATTTTTTATTTTTATTTTTTTTTTGGCCAGGCAGTAAAAGCTGGAACTAGATGGGCTGGGGAAGCAGATGAGGGGTCGGTAAAATTTGAAGTTAATTCGTCTCCGGCGTGCAGTAGGGGGCCAACAGGATGGCTCCTTTGTCTCATTACACGACTTCAGGTCAGGCAGAGATTAAAACTAGCGCCAAGCTTTGTATCTTCTCAAAATATCGCCGCTGAATAATTAAATCTGAAGGCTTTGGTCAAATTCGCCAGGAAGAGCCTTGGCGAGAGACGAACATTGTGACATTTGGGGTTGTTTCCCTTTCGACAAAGTCGATTATCTCCTGCCTTTTACGACCATTGTTGTTCACAGGAACAGAAACGCCTGAACTTTAACTTGCTCGTTTAAAAAGCTCCCACACCATGCAGGATTGATTCTGGTTTGAAGAGGGATGGTGGGGATGGGGGTCGTCGAGTCTGTGAACAAACATTCCCCATGCTCACAAAGTGGTGCTCGTCTGGAGGGGAATGCGTCGAATCATCGCACATGGACTATTTCATGCACAACTCCCTGTCAAGAGAAGAATCACGTGGTCAGGTCTTGCTAGCATGCTGCTTGTTCTTTGTGTTTGCAAGTAAGTGCTTCAATGCTTAGAAAGCGACTGCCTGTGTCAGTGGACTTGTAGCCGCCTTGCCGAGTGCGGCAAATATTTTGTCTCCCAGCTGTGGTACTAAGGGTTGGGTCGACACTTTCTGCATCGGGTTTTATATTATTTGAGTTAATTTTGTTTCTTGTCGTCAACTGTAACTCCCAGCTATGAAGAGTTCAGCAGATTTTACTCGTAAAACCCGAGGTTTTATACTTTACTTCCAACACTTCTTTGATTGCCAGGGTGTTAGGTAATCACATTTAGTTACCTCCAATTCGAGCATCGTGGTTAGTCGATGTTCTTCGAAGTTAATATGAACACACACACACACACACACACACACACACACACACACACACACACACACACACACACATAAAACTTCTCTTTGGTTCAACGATACTTTTCTTCAGCGAAATAAAACTAAAGAACCTCGTCAAATTAATGACTCCATCCTTTTATCTCTACTAGGCAACAAGCTGTAGATGACCCCAGTGTTCTGTGAAAGCCATCAGTGCCATAAAATCCTTAACATCAAGACCCTTTCTGCCAGGTTAAGAACTTTTTTCTTTCCCCGAGTAGCTATACAGGAAAGGTCTTCTGGGCGACAGTGGTTACCTAAAGTCTCTTTTGGCCGTAGTAACTCATTGAATCAGTAGCCCTCGAGGTTATTCAAATTCCGGAGTTAGTGTATTTAATACGCGCTTTTTTTTTACTATGCTTAGATTAAAGGTCTGTCAATAGTTGTGCTACAGAGAATCATTTCATTTTACCTTCTTTTACCAGTGTCTTCAGACGCTCAACTCTTGCAGCACCTCGCAGGTATTGAGAACATCAAGGATAACCGCCTCAGTGCATCTTCCTCAGTCACCGTGGGTTTTATGTTATTTATCTCGTCAGGTGTGTTCGTGCCTCGTGCATTTAACAAGCTCCACGGCGTTTAATGGCCGGCTTAAAACAAGAGAGAGCAGAGCTGCAAGATGGCGTCCTTGATATCGCCTGCCCGTCGGTGAAAAAAGGCAGCACGTGACACTTCGCATTAAGGAACATTTACGACTCCTCACATCAAAGAGTCTTTATAGAAAGGCGCTTCCTTGCTCATTTTCTTTAAAGTGCCAACTGACACCAGCGACTCTTTTCACTCAGAGTTTGAAACAGCCATGAACGGTGACACGCTTCCGGTCACGTGGCTGAAAAAAAGCAAGTTAAAATGTTTTCACGAACGAAAGGATCGATATTCACACGAAATAATGTAATCCAGACGGCGCATAGATCTAGCCCAGAGAGAAAAAAAAGAGAGAAAACAAATTAAAAACAATCAAACTACAAAACCAAACAAAAGCCTTAAACCAAAATCATTTTAAGTTCTTAGTGGCTATCCATTTTTACAGCATGTAACGATTACCTGTCACGTGGTAATCGGTTTGCTGTTTATTTTAACAAGGGAGATGAGCAGCGCTTGTGTCTTAACTCTATTGTCAAACAGGAAAGTGGTGGTGGTGGTGGGGGGGTGCTTTCGGATTCATATAGCAAGATCAAATTAAAAGATGACAATCAAACATGATACACAAGATCACCATCAATCACAGCCCAGAATCAGTCATGAAATCAATCAAGATTGTAATCAAGAAACTAATCAAATCACCCATGAGCCCAGTCACGAAACCTGACATAAATAGCAAGACTTAGTTTGTTTTTTTTTAATCAAGCAGGAACAAAACTTGGTCATATTTATTACAAAGTGTTTCTAATTTCTAAAATAATACTAACGTTTCATGTTACTTATTAGCACTTAATAGTTCTGAATCGTGTCAAAATCAAAATTTCTGGTTGCACAGCAATAAGACATGATATCAAACGTCGGCATCAATCATTTAAACTCAACTCACCATTTGACTTGCTCTTTCCTTGAATGTCGTATCTTTTTATTTACATGTAAACAAAGTAGTTATTAGTGATACATTTACAGGACTTTAACAAAAATCATTATGTCATCATACGACATCTTCGTAGTCCAGCTCTCCTTAGTATATGATAAACATACTGACTGAAGGTGTTTATGGATGTCAATTCAATGTGGGCTAAATTCATTCTGCATAGTCATAAAAAACAGGTTAACGAGTATCAGAATAGTGATTTCATTATAGTTATGCGCTCAGCTTAGTGTCAACTGCCAACATGGCATCTCGACTGCAGAATACTCCTTGGTCTTAGTAATCAAACACTCAAAGAAAAGAAACAATCTGTATTATGGATGATGACTAGAGTAAGAGTTCCACTGAACCCTCTCTATCTCTCTCTGTGAATTCTCTCTCTCTCTTTCTGTTTTTCTCTCTCTCGTCCTCACAGACTGTGTACGAACGCGGGCATCCATCGTCACGATCCCCACGCGGGATTCCAAGTTGTGAAACTTCGATGATGGCTTAGTACAGGAATGGTAACCCGCAGACAGTGACGAATGTTGGGCTGGCTTACTGCGGCTGGTCACACCAAAAACAGCTTCGTCAATCCTCATCCCCGTCTGGGCCACGTCTGGGACCAGCAGAACCCGGCTTCATTTCACCGTTGATAGCCTTCTGTGCATTACATACGAGGGCATTTCCTACCTACAAACCTCCTCCCCCCTTTTTTATTGTTGGTTAGAGGCTTCACGAAGATCACAAACCTTAAGAACTGTTCAAGCAGGTACCGCAGGCACGTGTCCTTCTCGAAAGACGTGTTACAAAAATAGAATTAATAAATTATAAGACTTCCGTGCCTTGCATTCTTTACGAGAACTTTGTTTTATAATTAATTAATAAATTATAAGACTACCGTGTTTTGCATTCTTTACGAGAACTTTGTTTTATAATTAAAGTCTAATATAATCGCAGGTCGATATAATTGATATAATGTAAAATTAATGTTAATCTAATTATAAAGATCACTGTCTAGTCTTTGAACGTGCCTAGCGACTTCTCTTTGTTCTTTCGTTTTTTTAAGCTTGCCAGAAGCTCAACAGACTTTTGTCGAAGGATCAGATTTTGATGAAAATCGAGCACACTTTTTATACGGTTAATACTTTCTGCACTTTTCGCAGTTTTCATTCAAAGATGATTATTCTCATCAAAGATACAAAACCTAACATCCTTAATGAGCCAATAACTTTTCACAGGAAACCTTGCTTGAAACTTTCATTCATCATTGTCGGTTTTCTTTGCCTGTACCCTTCCTTAAGGAGTTTGTCATATTTTTCGCTCATCCCGACTCTCTTAACCTTTCTGGGCTTTTGATGGTGGCATCAACGGCTTTCAAGACTGTGCATCTGTCACATCGCAAACTCCGGACTATGTCATGACTTTTCTCTGACTCTGGGCGCCACCAGCTGCTTCTAGAAGCTGAAGGAAACAAGCGGAGCAGAAAGGGCGAGAACTTCGCCGGCGGAAGGCCAGCCGTGGACTTTGAACATCTTGTCGTCCGTGAACACGAGACCCTCGGCAAAAGCTGCCCATGAAAGTAAAGTGTGTAACGTGCAGTCGTCACTCACAGTTGGTCCATCCGGCCGTCCAGCCGGCGTGCCGTGCAATTAAATCGAGCCCGGGGCCGATACTTTCTAACGGTCGCAGCCGTCCGAAGGGCAGCCACTCGTCCTACCCTTTTAAGCAAATCGCGCGCAAAGCGCGGTAACCCCTCTTAAGCCATTCAGAGTTAAGTTTCATGGAGTGTCGGCCAAACGATCGACGTCCTCGGTCCAGCCTCGTCTCCGCGGCGCGGGGTGGGGCTCCGCCCAACGCTCTCTGTAATTTGAAAGCCGCAATAATATTAATTGAAAGATTTAATCAAACTAATAGCGAGGTGGCCTCGAGGACTCGGGGCCTGACAGACATGCAAGTGTATTGATCTATGCTCTGGAGGCGGCCTGATACTGCGCGCCGGTGCCAGGAAAGATTACGTACTCCTAGACTTACTTCCCCTTCCTGCAGTTCTCTCCCCTGTATTGACAGCGCGTTCTCCGAGGCGCGCGCCTTTCTTCCCTGGCGTCACACGCTCACTTCCAGCCTCAAGTTATTTCGGTCATCACTTAAAAGTCCACCTTCTTCGCAAGTCTGTGAAGGCTTATGGTCTCTTTCTTCCAAACCTTTCTGTCCTCATCCCTCCCTTTCTGTCCCCTCATTAACGGGAATCACTGATAGGCAGAAGAACCTCCCTGTCAAAGGTACCAACCCATCTCTATATCTGTAATAGTTGGTCCAGCGTCTTTGATTTCATGCCTCACCACATTCCACGCTGTGACTGATGTTGTTGACACGGCGTAAACCACCAACAACAAACCTCTAAGACTTGCAATATTTTTTTTTCTGTCGTAATGGAGGTGAGGTGAAGTGTCAGGTTAACAGAGGCTACAGGATAACTTAAGTATCGTTTGTCTAATGGAGCCAAGGTGAAGCCAGTGCTTCGTAGCCAAGTGGTCATAGGAAAACGCTACTGATGAACTGTCTCGAGCTTGAGTTCCACTCACACCTTCTGCCACTTGTACCCTCCCTGATAAATCAGGTACCCATTTCTCCTAAGCAATTGGTGGTTGGGCACGGGAAGTTTTCTAGCCACAGGCTCACGCCGGCTTCGAACCAACAACGCAGTACGGCACCGTCGTTGGCATTATTATAGCTACCAGGCTATGGAGATAGTCCCATCCATCTCAGCCAACTAACAGTGTGCTAGCGCGCACAGACAGTTGACACGCCCCTGTGTCAGGCTGCCGCTTGAACAAGTCGACTGCCTTGGAAATCTCGACCGATGCGTATAATTCAGATGCTGGCTTGATGGACGGAAAAGGAAACCCATTTAGTACTGTTCACTTAATCTGTCTTTCTGCATCCTGTCTCTTTTTCTCTCTCTCTCTTTCTCTCTCTCTCTCTCTCTGTCTCAAAGCTGAGTAAACTCAAAATTATATGCATCTTTAGTGGATTTTTAGACAACGCACGATATAATATTCTTGGCGAAAGTTTATGTAAGCTATGAATGTGTTTAATATATTAACTAGTTTTTTTTTTACAAAACTGATTGCCAATGTCCGTTTTTAACAGTCTTAACATTGAGGTTTACATAATGTCACTAACGGTTTTAAGATTGAAGCTTATAAAATGTCACTAACAGTTTTAACATTGAAGTTTACACAGTGTCCCTCAAAATAAAGAGATTTATATATTTTTTTTGCTGTAGGATGAGACATACATGTTTGAGATATACATTTTCATTTCTACGTCCCTGCATTCCATAAAGTTAACTCTTGTTGCTTTGGAAAGTGCACCTTCATTGCAAATTAATCTTTATAGATAAACCTGAATGATTATTTTTTTAAAAAAAGAAAGAAGAGTCCCATAGCCCTGTAAGGGTAGTTTAAGTCAGCGGTTCATCGTGTATAGGGTATGTGAAAGGGGAAGCCAGTCCTCTCCTCTCCCGTCGCTGCTTTTATTTTCCCTGAGAAACTAGACCTATTTCTTTTAGCAGCTGCTGCCTTGGCAAGGGCAGTACTCCAGCCACAGACCCCATCAGCTTCAACCAGCGCCGTTCGTTTCCGCAGTCAAGCGCAATAATCAGGCAAAGGTAGCCTCCCCTTTGTGTAGAAACTGCACCTAAATGAACTTTCCTGAGTATGATTGTCCCCCGTATATGTTGTAGGCTTCCCACACACTTTACTGTCCAGTTATTTCCACTCTTTCTAAAGCTTGTTTGGTGAAGTCCGTTCAACGTTGAAAAGACCCCCACTTTAACCTTTGCCCTTTCACTGTGCAGAAATGTTTTTTTCTCGTTGTCAATGTTTGCCAGTATTGTTTCCCAATAACAAAAAAGTAATGGAAAGCGTGCGGGACAGCCAGCACTTCTGTCGTCCCAAGTTGCCCTATGCCCCGTCTACCCCTTTCCCCAACAACTCTCCTCCCAACACCAAGGTTCAAACTCCGCAGGGTATTCAATTTCCGATAAGGGAGGGTACTGCGGTTGACAATCCAAACCAACAGCGGCTGATGGCGGTAGCTAATTTTTGCTGACGTGCCACGTTTTCTCGAAGGGTGTCAATCGTTGGTTAATCACAACAGAGGGCCACACCACGAGCAGAATTGATTGATGCAAATGTGCTTCATACTCACGACAAACTCCCACCCCCCCTTCCCATTTCTTTTCCTCCCTGCAGCACTCCATCGTTTCTGTGAGCTGGGATGTGGGGAAAGGAAGGGGTCTAGGAGGTGTGTTCTGTGAAAACTCTCCCCTTATCTGAAGACAATATTGAGAATCACCATTCATACATAGCCACTCACTCTATGTAACTACATGCAACTTTCTGTAAGGTTTTTTTTCGAAACAGAAACTTTCCTCACACATAGAAATGCGCACAAAAAAATAAACGTGGAGGAGATTGACACGTGTTCGTTAGAAATTCCTGTTTTAATAACTTTAATAAATAATATACTGCAAATATTCATCAAAATTCATCGAAAACGCAGTCCATTTACAAATTAATTTAAAAAATCGAGCTTGAAGAGCTTACAAAGTCGACTGCAATAACAATAAATTGTTTCAAGTACAAACTTTTTCCTTTTCTAGTTCGGACTGTCGTTCTCCTGACAATGCAAGTAGTTCATCTTGACAAGTGTCACCGGAAAATCAAAAGTGTAATGGCAACAAATTTTTCCACAAGTTTTTGTATTGTGGTGCACAACTCCAGGCCCTGTAACTCCGATCAACTTCAAGTCTTTTCGTGATGTCAGCATGAGAAAAATAGTTTATTTGTACTGGCCTGTTCCTTCAAGGAACTGTTGAAAAAAAGTTTGAGTTGGTGTGCATGACATTGTAATGGCTAGCCCTGGAAGAAAGGATAGAAACCAGACTCGATCACTGAGTGCCGCCCCATTGATTGACCACTATTCCTACATCCCTGAAGACTTGTGGCAGACAGTTCACATTTTTATACCACATATGTTCCTTCTAGTAACAAATCTCCAGTTTTATCTATCTATTCAAACTTAACTTGACAATGGACTGGTATCCATGTTCACTACTAAATGACTTTGTTAAATAAAATTGAGCCCCAGAAGATTAGCTGTTTGAGATGTTGATGCTACACGTTCCTAGAGTCGGTGTTATTGAATTTTTATTGTTTGATGAGGCAATTTTATCTTCGGATAATACAACAGTTGTTGTTATTGCAAAGATTGTGTACAAGGATTGTTATTCCTACACTATAATTATTAAATATTTTGTGCCAACTCTTTTTGAAGTTCGTCTCTTGTCTGCTGTCCTTTGCTTGAATTTTGATTAAGGTAGTAGTCACTTAGGTTAAGATTTCTGTAGAATTTGATATTTAATGTGTATGAAAAACATGGTTACATTGACACTGGGTTCATATCTGTTTACTGGGACTATGCACTATTAATTAAGTCGTGTTGGTTTTTATATTTTGTACTCAAAAAAAAAAAAAAAAAACGCGCCTAATTTGGACATCTCTTTTAGCATGCTCCACCCACTTTTTCTGATTCTTGAAAAGAATAAGAAGCCCCGAGATATGAAGCAAATGTGGCTAAAAGCAAAAAGAATCGTCCTTCATGGCTTTTGTGAAAGAAAAAAAAGATTAAATGCAAAGGGCTACAAAAATGTTTTTATTAGATCAAACCATTACTTGACAAAGAGGCTTTTGAGTAGGAGAATCAATCAGCTTTCACATGATTACCAAGTCCACTTTGAAACAAAATATGGAATGTTCGAAACCCGCCCTTCTCTTCTGCTTTTTTTTTGTTGAAAGAAAATCACACCTACTCACTAATTAATTATAGCTAATTGTAGCCGCAATCATAAAAAATTTAAATTTGCTAACAACATAGACTTCTAATGAATAGTTTTTATAGATCACAGGTGGTATAAGATTTTCAAGAAATTTTGATAGTTTGAAAATCTGTAAAGTAAATGGTATGTATCTTTTGTGTGGTAAAGTGTACCCAAGTAATAAGATACTTGCTGAAGTTTTTTTTTAATTCGTGTACAAAAGAGAACAGCGATGAACAAATTAGTTTTCTGAAGACATGAATGCACTTAACCTTATCAACGAATTTTTAAGATGATAAACTCTGGAGCAAAACCCCAAGAAACTTTAAGTTTCTTTGTTTGGTATTTTGTTTATTGGTCTGTTTGTCAGCCAGCTTGTTTGTCTTCATATTCGTTTCTGCACAGGAAACAAACGAATTAAATGTAACCTTTCTCCCTTCATCTCTTGTCTCCATCCTTTCTCTCCTCTACAATCAGAAATGATTCTGCTTTGTCTTCACTAATTATTCTTTGTCATTATGTTTTCTTTTCGTAATTGCCTTTCGTGTTATGTTTCGTAATATGCCTTCAAGATTTGAGGATTTTGGTTGTAAACACCACGAGTTCACGAAACCTGAGATTTCGCTAACAATCTCCATGAGAATAAAAAAAAGGTGATTACTTCGGTGTAATGCCATAATCTTTTGTATTAACGATAGCTTTGGCGCTTAATGAGAAACTGCAGGCAGCCAAAAGATCCAAAGGTAATAGCAGATTTCAGAATCATTGGAATGTAGGGACACGGTAAATGTCATGGTCGTTGATAAAATGTAGGGAGAAGCCGACTCGCGCTTGTTTTTGTTTTGTTTTTTTTAATTCATTTAAGCTGCATCTCTCGTCCAACATTCATTGTTTTTTCTCCAGCTGTTTAATTCTATCTCGGATAATGCTAAGCTAGTTTCAGGACAAAATATTTGGTTTGGTTGGATCTGTTCGAGAGTAGGTCGTAGTGGTGCTACCTTGGCGGCGCTCGCAGTCTCTGATGTTGATGCAGGCATCATCCAGGGAAATCGATAAATGGGTTGTCGTTCTAGGTGGCGGGTCATCTTCCCTCCGACCAGCGGCACACCCCATTGAACAGCTTATGACCTCAGCTTGCTGTGAGGGTGCTCAACGGACGCCTAATTGCCCCTGAAGTCATATCACTGAAACATGAAGTGGGTGAATGAGTGAAACTTCCTCTAACCTTTGATTTTTCTGTTTGAGATGGCACGGTGGGCGAGTGGGAGAGCTCAATGAGCTAGAATGTGAGTGTGTGAGTGAGGTAAATAAAATCGGAATGTGAATGAGTGAGTGAAGCAAGTTTAAAGCAGATAGAATGTGACTAAGTCAGTGAGAGAGTGAGTTACAATGTGGGTTAGGCGGGCAGACTAATAGCAAGGACCTATCCATCTGTGAAGACCGTTTTTAATAATTCAGACTTTACCCCCCCCCCCCCCGCGAGCGGTTCTTTTGCAAAGAGGATGCCGGGACAGAAACAAAGAGCAAAGCTTTTTCCTGGAGGAGCTGAGTGAGTTTACTGCGCGTGCGCCGTACCGGAAGGTTCATCGTGCCAAGAGGGCAACACGTTGTGCTGGCAACATGAGATGAGTTCTGGCTCCAAGCACAGCCCCGTGAGATTTCGATTCAATTTAAAAACTTATCATCGGTATACCTCACACTCCATATGATTAAAAGACATATTATTCGCCATTACAGATGAAAAACAACCTCCGCCATCATCGATTTTAACTCACTCAATGTTCATATGCTCTGTAGACACTTTGTAGTTTTACCCTCAACGGATGATTCTAGAATAAAAGTGCATGTCAGCTACGACTTCTCAGTAAGAAGTGCAGTAAGGAAAGTGCTTTGAAATTTTTTATTTTCCTTAATTAAACGATGACTAGCATCGGGGAGTAAATAGAAACACACACACACACACACACACACACACACACACACACACACACACACACACACACACACACACACACACACACTCTCATTAAAATGTGCTGTGGTTTGTCTTTATCTCAGAATGACAAACAAAAAGAATAGAAACACATATAAATGTCAAAGCTTTTGTCAGCTGTCCGAGAGTATTTCTCACTGGCTTGCTGGAAATTCTTTGTGTTATTACGCATAGCACCACATAGCACTGCGTTTTGCGAGTCAAGAATATAGTCCCTCGGTTACCTACTTCCTCCTGTGTTCAGCTGAGTTACGAATCTTTTATCTACTTTGAGGGGTGGGCTGCTGATTGTTTTTTTTTTCTCTCGCACAATTCCTTTCCCATAGTTTATTTAATTAAACCAGCGTCTGTTTAGTTTCCAAAACAGAAAACAAAGTCATCATCTAACAAGCATGAGCTCACGCATTCACAGACCTGTGGCAGAAGATTAAATTCGTCCGCATGCACCCAAAAATATGGTGCACGAGGGATTAATGGCTAGCAGACCCTCTTAGGACTTTACTGGAACAAGACAAGGCTCCTAATCGAAGGCGCAAGTCACGAAAGAGAAATAATAAAACCAGCGCAAGGAGATTTAGACAAAAGTCGGCGAATTAAAATCTCTTGGCCAGATAAATTTCTCATGCTTTTAATTAAGATTTTAGCATGAGAAGCCTGGGAGACACCGAGCATTACGCAATCTGTGTGCCAGGGGAGATGGCCGCTTCTTAGATCGCATGGAAGATAGAGTATCGCCACTTCCTAATGAAATCGCCTGCTTCCAGAGCTGGGAGTAACCCAAGTCTCCCTTATTGCTGTTTAATTACAGTTGGATGTTTTTTCATTAAAGTGGCCTCCAGGTCTGAAACTAGGGGTGGAGAAATGATGGGCGCAAGGGGTTTAGAAGAGGATACAGAGGTTTTCAAAATCTCCATCACGAGGAGAAATGGTTATTCTTAAAATAGAGCCGCGTCTAGGGTCCCGGCTGGGGGTTGGGGGGGAAGCAGAACAAATCTCAAGGACATGATAATTATTGCTTTTTTTTCTTCCTTGATTGTCACAGCACTATTGACAGCATGTTCCCTGGAAGGTTGCAACACTTAAAACGCTGCTCGTCCGATGTGGGAACCTGGGATGCAGTCTGTGTGATGGGAGAGTTTTTACGCCGTGGCTACAGCCGAGGCTGTGAGATTCTGTATGCTAATCCCCCGTCTAGCCGCCGACAATTTGCCCTCGTGTGCCTCCCCTCACTCACCCGACACCAGGTAGGCGCTGGGGCCCTTGGGTAATCTTGCAACACTGATAGGACGATGAATGGCATTAGTGAGTACAAATCAGTGGTATGGACTTAGTGCGAATACTTAACCTCTGTGAGTCGTTTTCTTCAAAAAAAAAAAAAAATGCTGGAGAAATAGTTCAGGTCAGGACTAGCTGTAGCGTTTGAACTTAGTTCAAAATGAGCTTCAAAACTGTCACTGCCTAAAAAATATTGGTAAGAAATAAAAAAATTAAAATTAAAATAAAAAAATAAAATAAAACAATAAAAATATGTTCTGGACATCAAATAATCAACAACGTATATATTTTTTTTTAAAAACTGAAGACCTTGTCAGGGAAATGCCCGTGTCCATGAAATAAGGTTGTGAAGAATGAAGGAGCCTGTAAGGCTGTCTTGAGGAAAAAAATAAATATCTAATCTGTCTTTATTTGCCTCGTACTAATCTCAATGTAAGGATTGCTGCCCCTACATCGACAAAAGAATTCAATAAACAAAGATCTAGACGGTGTCTTTAGGGACTGTCACTAAGAAACTATTTTAGATGATGCAGATGAGAAGCAGGAAAAATAAGACTTTAGTATAGGACACATCTCGCCTTTTCCTGTCCAGACCAAAGATGTCAGTAAGAAAGACTCGAGACTCCACTGAGACAAGTCATAGAACAGGTCATTATCATAGTCCATTACACTGAGTAATGCCATTGTTCCATGCAGCCATTAGGAGAGTAAACTGTCATACTCTGATCCGGAGTCTTACAATAACAAAGTTTTCTTTACGGAAACCTCCTGTTACTCGCATGCAGTCAGTGACAGAGGGACTCGTGTCCAGTTTAACTCTGTCGATTTCCTTTGTTGTTGCTGTTGTTTTTCTTTTTTTTTTGAGAGAGAGAGAGAGACCAGTCTCTCGCCGCCGTGTGTCATCCTCCGTCTTTGTTAGTTCCTGCTCGTAACATCTTCATACATGCTTGCGTGGACACAGGCAACCAAGCGTGCAAAGTCGTTCAACGTTCTGAGCCGGGCACCTGACTGTCGTCTGCACGATTGGACCACGGACTTGTATTACTGCTTGCAGACGATTTTTTTCAATGAAGTCATAGAACGAGGCTGGTTAGGAAATAGCTTCCGGTTTAGTCACGTTTCAGTTTAACTACTAGAACGAGGCTGGTTACAAAATAGCTTCCGGTTTAGTCACATTCATAGTTAAGGCTCGCCGAGACTGACAGTGGAGAACTTCGCAAGAGGCTCAGCGTTGGTCTCGGCAGACAGACAGCAATCCACCCTATACACGTCCGTGGTTCGACTCACAGATGTGACGAGTCCACACTACACATGATTGGCGTGACGAATGAGTTAAACAGGTACGAGCAGACTTAACCACCAGCCTTCCCTACAGCTTCCAACAGCTTGTGTCTTTCCTACTAGACATTTTGAAACTATATCCCGACAGAAATGGGTAAAGGTTAAGGGTGGTGTTAAGTGGGGTGTATTCTTACTTAAATATACGTAACCTTGACATAACCTGGAGCAGAAATGGACTTGGGAAAGTCAGGGTTCCGTGCACGTGCCTCCTCCACACCCACAGAGAGAAAGAGAGAAACAGAAATGTGTGTAGGTGGAGATATATGTTCGAGTATGAGTGTGTGATTGAGAAGGAAACACATTTGGTGCGCTTTTATTTACGTAAATGTGTGATCATGCGGGTGTTTGGCATGCTTCTCATTCTCTCTCTCAGTCTCTCTCTCTCTCTGAGTGCATGTGCGTGCGTGCGTGCGTGCGTGCGAAAGGAGAGCGAGCGCGACAGACAGGCAGCGTGCAGTAAGGCCAGGTTCGAGTGACAAGCGGTCGCGAAGCCGAGAGAGAAACCTCAATCCTATTGTTTCAAATTGGAAACCAAAGGATGGCGCGCGAATGCGGCGACTGAAAATTAGCAGGTACCTCTGGCCGGCAAGGTTGCGGGGAGGGGGGGAGGGAGAGTGGTGTCGTGGAGTGAGGGGGGGGGATCTGGAGGTTTGATGCCTGGACACCCTTCTGATTGATGGTCTTGGTCGTCACGTGCCATTCAGGAACTCGAGCTGAATGCCGTCCTGATGAACTGGAAGCGCAGACATTTTCTTTAATTTGCCGGCCCCACTGTCGTCATTTTCTTTAAATTTTTTAACTTCCCGCACCACCGCGCCACGCAAACACATGCTAATTCCACGGGCACTGCCCAAGCAGTTGAGTCCAGGAGGCAAGTTATTTTTTCCAGGGGGATAGAGTCGTGTTCGTAATTGAATCGTAATCACCCATTGCTTTATTAACTGAAACTGGTGTGTGTGGGGGTCGGAGTCAGACACTACAATGCAAAAAGCTAAAGAGGGAAGGGGGAGGGGCTTGTGAAGGAGGGGTGAAAGGGGAAATGAGCTGCAGGAAGGGACGTAATGCCACAGCGGCACTGGACTTCACAAAGACCAGAAACGAACGGTTAATGAAGAAAGTTCATCTATCTCTCGATAGGCGACTCCTGCGTTTGGCAGATGATTCATGCTACATAGGCCCCTCCCCAACCCCCGCGCCCAACATCACCTCCCCAACCCCCAAACCCCCCCCCCGCTCTTCTCGTGTCATTTGCGGAGATGTTGAAATATTCATTCTGTCCACTTTGGATCTGAGATCGAGCATATTGCAGGGTGTGTTGTTTTAGTGTGGGTGATAGTCTCGGCCCGAAACTGTTATCACACGGAGAGAAACAAGTGTAACAGCGGCGGCGTGAAACTCGCGCGCTGTAGGGAGGGGGGATACGTGGCGGTGGGAAGATGAGACTAGGGAGAGAGAAAGAAATAAGGGAGAGAGAGAGAGAGACTGCATGGAAGGAAAAATAAGAGTAAAAGAGTATATGTATATAGTAAGAAAATGTTAATAAAATGAATTTTGCTCACAAATGTTTTAAAAGACTGTTGCAGTCATGAAGGGCAGTTTACTTCGTCTTACACTTTTCAATAATTCGTGCATGTCGATTACATTCAAACAAGATCAAGTAAATACCTAGATACTCCTGGAAACAACAACAACAACAAAACAAAACAAAACAAAAACAATACATATCATATAAGTCTAAGCCTTTCCACGAAATTGCTACGTGAAACTAAAAGTGTTCCTCATTAACGAGGTTAGTTACTGTTAACCTAGCTACTAACACGAGACCTGTGTTTGCCCTCTTTCACGAGCAGAACCGGGCAGACGAGGAATTAAAAATCCTGCAGTTCTTAGCCGTCCTTAATCCGACGAAATATTTAGATAATACTTTCCTTTAAATAAGTCCTTAGACAAATTTCTTTTTATACTCGTTCCCGGTTGCTTACTGAACAAAGGGCAATAACCGGAAACGTGAGTAAATTGTGTTTAGTAACCTGAGGAAACAGGCGGTCTCAGTCTCCACAGCAAAGATGATGTACTGCATCTCGATACTTCACCGAAATTTAAATGTCTGATAGTGGAAGGGATATTTTACAATGAATAAAGCTCGGTGGAAGACACTTTTTTTTCCCAATCGGGATGAACACCTTCTTCCGTTCTCGAGACACGCACACCAATCAACATCATCGTGCACAGAAAGAGGACGTGTACAGATACACTTAATTAACATATGGTCGTCACTCTCCCAGTGGCAGAAAAAGTCTGTGTACTACCTTGACGTTAGTGTTGTTCACCTTCTGTGCATCGTGACATGCACGTGTGTACAACCTTGACGTCAGTGTTGTTAACTCTCTGTGCATCGTGACGTAGACGTGTGTACTACCTTGACGTCAATGTTGTTAACCCTCTGTGCATCGTGACGTAGACGTGTGTACTACCTTGACGTCAATGTTGTTAGCCTTCTGTGCATCGTGACGTAGACGTGTGTACTATCTTGACGTCAGTGTTGTTAACCTTCTGTGCATCGTGACGTGGAGTGTGTACTACCTTGACGTCAGTGTTGTTAGCCTTCTGTGCATCGTGACGTAGACGTGTATCTCGAGCACACAGTGCGCGCGGGGGATGAGAGGAAAAGGGTCGAGAATTTATCAGATCTTGAGAAGTAGTATCTTGCACTATCTTGCGCTCAGTCATTAGAAAAATGCACCAGACGAGACCTTTAAGGGATGAATGCAAGCTGCCTTTTCCGACCCCTTGGAGAGCTCGTAACACTGTCTCACTCTCCGATGATCTGCAAAGGTACAGAAGAGCCGCTGTTAGAGCACGTCCCACGACCACTACAGGGAATATCAAAATATATCTTATGAACAAGTCAACAGTACTTGCTGCCCTTCGGCGCTGTATCTCGAGATGCACTGAACCTACTGACCGGCTGCTAGATGGAACTAGCACTTATGTAGTAATGTCCTTCTGCTTTTAGCTGATAGACAGCTTTCTCTAAATAGGTCTGAACAGAGATCTTGCATTTATTCTGTGTGTGTGTGTGTGTGAGAGAGAGAGAGAGAGAGAGAGAGAGAGAATAATTTTACACTAGTGAGGATCATTAGCCTGTTACAGCGTTTTCAAATGATTTCTCTCAAAGATGTTAACTTTTGATTAGTGCATATTAGTTGTTTTCTGAGTATATTTTTAAAGCCGGAAAAAAGAAAAACAAAAAGAGAAAACTCTGCTTTTCAAAAGTCAGTGTAATTGAACGAGCTTATCTTTCAAATTGTTTTCACTCTAATGTCTCCTCCGCAAATAAGGGATAACAACATTGCACTTTGAGAAATGCCAGCTTACGCAATGCGCAAACTTAGTCAAACTTTGAATAAAATAATAAAAATCCACGTGTAATTTGTTGTATCATTTATTACAACCTACAGTGTGAATGTAGGACCTTTTGCACTGGCTGCGTGCGCATTGTATTATTAGTATAATTTGTATATATACCTGTCTATCACACTTACAATAGTAAACTTTGGGTAATTTATAATTATCAAGCAGAGCTCGAACAAATTAATTAATACCATACAAAACATGTGTACACAAGCAAACATGTATAGAGGTAGCCAGTGATACACTATAAGCATGCATCCCTTCATTCGTCCCTTGACTGGTACCAGTTTATGTTGGTCACCTGGTACAGGTCGTCGGGATGAACACACGGATTGACGAGGCAGCCAATACAGCTTTCTAATCAGGCCTGTGTACAGTAGGGTTGAACAGGTTGAACAGGTTGTGCACGCAACTCCCAGTCCCCTCCTTCACGTACGTCAGCCACATCCTCTCACTACCTCAGGGTCGACTCTAAGGACAGTTAAAGTGTCGTGGCGGGTCAAATGACCAAACCACACCAGCTTCTGCTGCTTGACTGTTGCAAGTAGGGGCTGCTGGTGTCCTACGACTGTGGCGACCGAGTTTCGTACAAAGTCATTCATTGGCCTTCTGTTCCCTGTACAACATTCGGAGCAGCTTCCTCAGGCACTTGTTCTCAAATGCCTGCATTCTCCTTTCCGTCTCACATCCGTACAGCGGGACTGGAAATCCGAAAAAAGTGTAGTTTGTACTTTATAATAAACCTTGATGACAGGAAGCAGTGATACACTAAACACGTAAACACTAACACAAGTATAGAGGTCACTAGTGATGCACTCAACATGCAAATATAGAGGTAACCATTGATACACTAAACGCTAAAAACCACTCAGAAAACCAAAACAAAACCTTAAACTTTGCCACAAATAAATTAATAAAACTGGGAACCTTACATAACCATGTATTGAATTTAAAATATCTTTAAAGCAAACTAGAAAATATAGGGTTCCTTCACTCATCCACAACCAGGATTATCACTAAAATAAGGTAACTTAATGAATAAAGTAAAAATCTGAACTCCTACAAAATTTAAAAACTGTACAGAAAAGCAAAGAAAGTAACAAACCATGCAGAAACCAGGTTTAAAAAGAGAAAAACAATATTAAAGAAAATTAAAAACAGATTAAAGTTCCACAGTAAAAACTAATATAGTACCTTAAACTAAATAGAAGTCTAGAACAGGGCAACATGAGGGATCTGGCAAACAGGATACCACCACGGTGGACTTGTCAGACCTCCTAGACAACAAGAACAAATGACAACAATAGTAAAAGTAGGCACCTGCACAGTAAACAACACCAGCAACAGTAAACAACACCTGCGGCTTCACGGAGCAGCGACCCTCCTCCCAAACCTCTCCTCTCCTCGTCCAGCTCACCCTTTATTCCCCATATTCATCGAAAAAAAACCCATCCCCACAGTGCAAAATCGCCTTCGGGTGGAAGCACTTTCCCTTCTAAAATCATCATCAACAACAACGAGCATGCAATAACATGTAGAAACAAGACGAATGCCTTAAACCTCACGCAAGCCTGAATGAGAATTAGGAATAGTCGAAGAAAGGGGCAGCAAGCAATGGATCTGGAAATAAAACAATTTGTAATCGATCGCAAATGTTTTTGCTCACTACAAATTACTTTTCCCACAAGAACATTCTTTGACCTTTCGTTGGGACCCAATGTTTCTGGGCTATTAGAACGGGAACATGTGATTTGGCCAGTAGCTGTGTGTGTGTGTGTGTGTGTGTGTGTTAATGAGTGAGAGTTAGAATGCTGCGTGTGCAACAAGGAAAAGGGTTTGTAAAGACGCGAACAGCTTCTTGACCTCACTAGGAAAAGATCGGTATCGTCTGGAGAGACTGTTTACCATTCTGTTCTGGTAGAGACCCAGCCATCCATTTCCGGCCAACAAATTTTTCCCCTTGCGTGAGAGTTCCCAATGGAAATAACAAGTAATGCTCATGGACAGAGGCTCTGACTTGCAGGAAACCGTCTCCTTCTCAAGAGAGCCCAACACCCAGTCTGACTGGACGACAGAAGCCTCGCGATATCCCATAATGTAAACACAGTATGCGCAAGCGCGGTAGCAATCTTTGGACGGGGAGATAAGTGGTTTATCTTTGTGTTTAGGCGGCAAGCGTATTAACCTTTTCGCAGTCACTGATTGTAACCATAAGGTGTTTGGGGGGCACAGGACGAGAGAAAACGTGTCAGTTGTGGTTTGTCTCTCACTTGCCTTTTACTCCAAAATATTCAGCAAGTGATGGGAGTGTCTCCCTGTCTCCAAAATGGCAGTGTATGTCCTTCATGCAATTTTAACTCTGGAATTTTCTCTCCAGAAAAAGAAATTTTCCTTCTTGAATTTTACGTTTATTAGAGCACGATACTTTAACTTGACCAGACAATTACATCTTTTAACTTTCTAATGTCTGCATCGATTTCTGACTTTCAAAGACTGCTGGGTGACAGACTTTCTACAAGAGGACGCCCGGTGTCCTGTTTGTTCCCTGAACAAATTTAGGCATAAAATTACAAATATTACAAATAATGCATGTAGCACTCTAGTAGTGTACTTAAGTTATTTCTTTGTTTTTGTAGAGGGTATAGAGGTCTAGTGGCTCACAAGACTGACCCTTTCTCACGCCTGCTGCGTACGTAACAGCCGGCCTTGACCCGTCCCGTTGTTGTTACATCGCAAGTTACGAAGTCGCTTGACCCACTTTGGAAGGTCATGATCAAACAGCAGTACCTTTAGGGCTATCATGCACGTACACGCACACACTCGCATACGTACACGCGGTCATCACACGGGTACACACATGCATATATGCACGCGTACCGACATTCACACACGCGTATACCCGCGCGCGCGCGCACACACACACACACATATACACACTCTCAAACACAATCACACTTCACACATGGACAGACTTAGCAAAGCTATAATAGGAAGTCTAGCCTTGGACTCCAGGGGTGGGTGGGGGCCTCTGCCGCAACGGGGTTCAGGGACAGGTCGAGGCTACGTAACCAGGCCCTGGGAAAAGTAAGGGCTGGTTTCTGGAACGTTCGACCGGGGATAGGATAACGAGTGTAGTTTTGAAGTTTGTGGGCGCGCTTTTGATTTGGAAGTGAGAGCAGAGAGAAGGCAGCCCAGCCGCCGAGTGACTCTAAATAAAATCTACAGTTATGCAGCAAATTCCATCTTTGTTGTACTCCTGTGCGACTAGCCCCCCTCCCCCTACGTAGCCATCAGGGACAGACGTGTTGGTTACACACATACTCACCGGACGTTAAGTGTCTCCACATTGACTTACTGAAGGCTAATCTTTTATCCTAATCATGGTTAATCACAAATTACGGGTTAAGTGTAAAGCAGAGAAGTAGTCGATAAGACTCAGCTCCTTCACTTATCGGCTGCACCCGAAGCAAGCCAACCCACCCGTGGAGCCGACCCGCCAGTACAACTCATCGGGGTCGGGGAGGAGGGTTGAGGGGCGAGGGACAGCGTGAGATATGATATTATGATATCCCAGGCAAAGGTTTACCAACGGGACCGGTCCTGCGCTGCTGCTAGAAGCAGAGGAATATTGTCAAATGGATTAAATATTGAGCACATGCCTTTTATCAGTTACATAGGGGATAAGTATTGAGTACAGGACTATTGCAAGTATTCATACGATATGAAACACACACACACACACACACACACACACACACACACACACTCTCCCTCTCTCTCTCTCATCCAGACACGCATTTCTTCATGCAGAATTCATTTTGTATAAACAAACGTATATCACACACACATACACATAAATACACATATAAAAATGATCTCTAACACTCACACATTCATGTTAACTCATGCACAGCACGCTAATACACATGCAACAAGGAAGTGCATGTTAAAAACTACTAAGATTACTGCAGTTACAATGTATTAGGAACAACAAAAATGTAGCACAGATGATGTTAGGCTCTCAGAAATTATACAAAGTAAAGCGGTCTGTGGGTCCACATCAAATGGTGTAATGAGTCAGGGGTAGGTCTTGTGTTGTTTCGTGTGTGAATGGTGTCTTGAGTTTGACGTCTTGTGTGCGTCATTTGTTCGTCGTCATTTCGGAGAAGGGATGACGTAAAGGGATGACGTAAAAAGAAGAGAAACAACAGTTCCATGGACGGATAGAAAAAGGAAAATATCAAGATCTTCGTCTCCCGTAAAATCTTCATCTTCATCGTTATCTTCATCGCTATCCATGGGGGGTCGTCAAGCGTTGTGTTACGTGTGTGTGTGATATGCGTCGAGCGTATGCAAGGTAAGTGTAAATGCGTCATATTACAAATGGTATCATAGTCAAGATATTTTTCGGTCCTCACAAATGGGCACACAGTAATTATTTACATAGGCCTATAAAGTGTGAACAGTAATTATCTACTTCACCCCACACAGTGTGAACACGGCAAAGATGCATGTGGGGCAACAAATGTACGTCGGTCCACAAAAATGTAAACATAGTAAACCCAATGTCCTTCACGTGCCAAAACGACAAACCTTTAAAATTCCCCAAAGTCCCGTTTTATTGGCAAACCAGCTTCCACTTAACTCAGGATCTTGATTAAAGTCTAATTTCCCAAACATTAGCCCCAAACCCATTAGTTTCCTTCATACACAGCTTTGCCAAACTTGATCACACGTATGGCATATTTGTTCGGTCTTTACAGAAATCTTATTTAGTCATTTGCTTTTCTTTGCGTCGTCCTTCGTGCGTGTCCTTCTTGTCCTTTTAAAAACTTCCTGACAGGATCGATTTAATTTGGAAGGAAGCGGCGCCACATATGGCGTTCATGTCTAATTCATCTCCTGGCCGCCTCACGAGGCTTATCGAGATGAAATCCCCGGAGCAGTAGTGTTGCTCGGGACGAATCTTCGCCACGGCCTCGCTTCACTGCGCACAGATCACGCGCGGAGGTGTCACGTGTGTCGTGACGTGGTTGACTTGTCTCTCCCGTTGCTCCGGTCCTTTCTTCTCCTTCTCGCCTCCCCGCGCAGGCTTTGTCCGCACGCACCCTTGCATGTCGGGAAAAACGAGGGCAATGGTGTCCTCCTGGTTTTCATCACACATTTAGTCCAGGGATGAGGCACAGTCAGCGGATGCCTTTTTAAATTGATGCTTCCAGTTGCGTGTGTTTTCTTTTCCTGATAATCTCTCTTTCTTTCCCTCTTTTTCTCTTTCTCTCTCCATTTGTTTCGTGCTGCTTATTGTTGACGCGATAATGAACTTGGCTACAAGAAATGACAGCACAGGTTGGCAATAGCAGCAAAGACGATGACGCTGATGAAACTTTCTGATGTAACTTATGACAGCATCGCAGAGAACAGTTAATGGCTGTAGACACGCTGCCACTTTCACAGAGCACGGATTGTTAACAGACATGCCAAGAAGCATGTAAAGAGGTACGTTGAAAGGCATGTTAAAAGGCATATTGAGAGGCATCTAAATAGGTATGTTGAGAGGCATGTAAAGAGGCATGCTGATGCTGCCTCTGGTCTTAACAATTCTTGTTTTTATCCCAGCACCTCTTCCAACCCTTGTTCTCCGAAGGAACCGACTCCTGACCGTGATCGGCAGTCTCGCCCCAAAAGATTAGTTTAATCCACTTCATGCGTGACGATGCATTCTCCACACACACACACCCGACCCCAGGGTCGCGCCAAGCCATAGATTGCAGTTGGGTGGTCGGGGCTTAGTGGTTGGCCTCGTCTTTGTGGCCAGGCAAGAAAAATTGCCCTCATGCCATTGTGGCAAAGTCGCCCATTTTGAACGGAATTAATCTGGGTTAAAAAAGTTTTTTTCTTTGCTGCTTTATTTAATCACGCGTTATCATATATATATATATATATATATCATTCTGTACATTTATATCAACTGTGTTCATTTTTCTGTTGCTTCATTGATCTCTTAGTTGTTGTCACCAAATCGCAGACGCTGAGAGATTTCGTCTAGAATATTCTAAAACTGATTTGACAGTTTCCTATCATATTCTAACTTGAATCTTTTCACGCTGATTTGACAATATTCAACTGACCAAGTTTATTTTTCTTTTCTTTTTCTGTGTACTTGTGATAGTTTGTCGGCTCCTTGGTTGGTTGAGTGAGTGCAGGGTGTGCAAGCATTAGCAAGGAAGCTAGGGAATGAATGAGCAAATGAAGAAAAGAACTGACATTTTTACAAGAAAATACAAACCGCTCTTAATGTCTACAAACCAGAAGGTCGAAGCCATCGGCCCTCAGCTTTGGTGGGGAGGTTGGGGAAGGGAGGGGACAAGAATAGGAGGTGTTCACTTCGATCGTCGACGTCCCCCTTCACCTCCGACCAGCGCAGTTACATGCACAACCGTCTTATCATGTTTCACTCCCTCACCTCATCAGCCGAACTCTTCCAGCGATGAAAAAGATTTCCCGACTGTCAGGCTGTCCCCAGGTCTCCTAATCTCGCTTTTTATTTCTCCTTTCTACTCTCCTAAAAAAAAAACTGGTCGAGGATGTCCTCACGATGGGTGTGGGGTGTCAGGGGTCGGGGGATGGGGTAGGGGAGGTCGAGCAGGGCGTTTTTTTTTCTCTTTTTCTTTTTTTGTTTTGTCGTGCAGTGATGACTCCCCATTGGACATCGCTGGCCCGTATTGGAGAGAAGAATAGTGTTATGATCAGCGGAGATTTGCGTGAACGATAATGAAACACGTCTTCGTCTGCCTGTCATTGTTGCTGGTTGACTTACGAAGCGAGAGGCCCAGATGGGACAGCAGACGACATCACGGCCCAGCGCCCTCTCCTCGCAAGGCCCGGGCGTCAGGGACCTGGTGTCGCCGCCATGACGAGTTCGGAGGAGAGAGAAAAAAAAATCTATTTGGAAGTGTTTTTCATTCCTTCTTTTCTGCCTGCCTTGTTCCTTTTATTTCTTCTTTTTCGTTTCCTTCGTGCCCTTCTGCCTATCCTCGGCGCTGCCGGAGCATCTTTGTTGCTCGTAGAGAGTAATGCAAGGACTGGGCACTCCTTTAATCTTTGCGCCTTTTCGCCGCTCGCCTTTGATTTCTTGCTTGCACTCTGGCGTCGTTAAATTTGTCCGCTTTTCAGGCCCCATCTCTTCTGCCTTTTCTCTTTGCTTTTGTCATTCAGTTGCAGTATTTTTCCCCCTTTCCTTCCTGTTATCATCTTTCGCATCGTCACTTTTTTCATCTTTGATACAAGACGATTCCAGTGCCACTCCTTCTCTCCCTTCCACCCCCCTCCCCTTTATCGTTGTTTTATCTCTTGTCGTGATTTTGAGTTATTGCTCCTTTCACTTCCAGCAACAAACGTTCAGGAGTCATTCCATTGTCACTGTTATTGAAGAGCCTAATAAAACTTTCGAAAAAACTGAATTTCCTGTTCTTGTTGTTTTTATTATTTCAGGATTAAACATTTTAGGTTAAATGCTTATAGGACCGAATACTCGCTATTGAATTTAAATTCTGTGGTTAAAAGTAAAACAGGCCACCAGTATGCATTTTTTTAATTTTTAAAACATTGTTGACGTGCATACAGACTATAATTATTGTCAAAGTTGTCTGTTGTATGTAACACGTAGGAGAGCCTGACCTCAGGTTAAAACTCCCCCCCCCCTCCTGGATCCTCTGGATCCTAGAATTGTTCACAAGCAGACACCAAACAGATTCCTTAACGATCGTGTCTTGGATATTATGGTCACTTAACGCCGGCCAACATAAACTCTGTTGTTTGTCATCACTGCTGTTTATTCTATGTAACAACAAATGCAGAACCCACAGGGATGTTATCTGATGACACTGTCTTTCTGTCACCCTTGCAGTCACCATGATCGCTTCATCGAAATCCTTCTTGGATCTGTGGCTAGAAAAAAATATTCCTACCCGCCCAGTAGCTTCTTTGTACACATTTGTATCCCATTCATCAGGGGAGATAAATGCTGCGGAAGAAGTCTTACTGAAATACCACATTATTGGATAAACTAACTTTTAAACTCTATCCCCAAGAGAAATAATGTCTTGAAGCATTAGACCATGTCAAAAAAATACTTGAAGAAGCAATTTTTATTTATTAGTCTGCCTTCTTAACTTCGATGTTTGCAGATACTTTTTAAAGGTCTATTGCTGTGAATGTTTTGATTGGGTAAAACCTCAGTGCAATATAATATTTCCCTAAACCTAAGTGAATACCACTCAGCTTCCTTTCTCGAGACACTTGCCTACAAACATTATTATGTACAGAAGGACTAAACAGCCCTGACATTAGAATTGTACGTTGTGAAGTTTTCAGCCAATGGGACAGCTGGAACCATATGTTAATTAGGCGCAGCTGTGTACAAAAGTGACGTCACGATTTCTACATTTTTCTGTACATGGGGATGTTTGGAAGCGCGAATCTCGAGAACGACAGGGGAGAGTGCATTTCACCAGATGTAAAGAAGCAGTATCTTGCTCTGAGCTTTGCCTGGTCATTGGAGAACAAATTTTTCACCCCACTAGACCTTTAAAGGCAGGAATGAACTGTGCATGTCTTGGACCCTCCTTTCTCCTTCTCTTACATTTTATGGCTGTTGCCGTGTGGTCGCGCACTATCGGTCAGTGTCTCCTTAATGTTTCGCGGACCGCTCGATCTTACTGATGGTGGTAGACGGACAACGCGCCGGACCGGAAGTTATGGACCTCTGGAGACTGAGCGGTCATCTTGGGACACGCTCACGTACAGAATTTCCGGACATTGGATCTGTCGTTGGCAAGACAATAGCTGCAGCTTTTAAGATAGCCAGAGCTGTCTACAGATGGCCCCGAGATGGTCAGATGTGTCTCTGGGTGGGAAGAGATGGTCGGAGATGTCTGCTGTTGACTGGAGATGACCAGAGAGATCTATGGATGTCGAGGGCGCACGAACTTTTTTGAATATTCTAATTTCAGGATGATGGATGATGACGGGAGATGGAGATGTATGAGATAGGGTCTAGGAGATGGCTATGAATATTATGTTAATGGTTAATGTTGCAATTTTGAGCAGATACGGCTTATGAGGCACTGTACCTCCATCTGCGCTGTATATCCTCCACACACACACACACACACACACACACACACACACACACACACACACACACACACACACACACACACACACAAGTAGGCAGTAGTGGCGGGACCTGTCTGCTGCAGCATCTATCCATGTGCTCCGTACAACGACAGGTGCCTGTCACGTGACGGCTGAGGGACTGACACACTCACCTTTGCACAATCACACACGCAGACGCGCACGAACACGTGCATGATGATGATGATGATGATGATGATGATGATGATGATGATGATGATGATGATGATGATGATGATGATGATGATGATGATGATGATGATTTTTTGACGACGAAAGATCTTTAAGCATGTTTCTCCAATGATGTAAAGGCTCAGATGGCGCTAAGCACCAGCTCTGTGAATGGTCTTTTCTGATCAACTAGTGGTGCCGAACTAGAAAATCATTTGCACTGTGGTCCAGAAAAAGTAATTATCGCGCTTGTCTGGTCGCGGAAGGATCCGAAATGGCGACGTCAGAGAGCGGGAAGCACTAACTAATAAGTGAACTTTAACCTTACACGTGTCGAAATATCTTTGTGATGGAGGGGAAGTGGAATGGGAAGGGAGGAGTCTGATACGATTTTCTCTTTGCTGTTGGAAGTAGGTCTGGACTAGATAAACATTTATATACAGCGGAGGCCTCGGTCGATTCTGGCTCCAGCTGAGGTCTGAGTTAATTTATGGATATACATATAAATGGATAAATTTGAATATGTATAGAAAGGAGTACTGCTCTACACTCCCACGACACTGAAGCAGATAGCTAAACGGGTAAATAAATAACTAAATAAATGACTTCGTAATCAACGATTTGAACTTAAGAAAGCAAAGTCCCGAATATAAGCTCATTCAGCTGCATCGTATGTTTAATAATTTTATAACACACTTGTAAACATCTGTAAAGCGCTCTGAGCAAATCATTGGAAAAACGTTAATTAACTGTTCATTATTGTTATTAAACTTATCCTTGTGGACACTAAGCGTAAAATCTGGTTTTTCGTAACACACACAAAACCAAACACGCACGCACGCACGCACGCACACACACAGACACACACACACACACACGCACACACACACACACACACACACACACACACGAAGCCATGGGTCCCAGAAGCTGCTATTGATCGCTAGAAGGTGGCAGGACCACCAGTCGTTCTTGTCTCTCTCTCTCTCTTACTCGCTCCATGTTGACCCTAAAACCTGAAAGGCAATGGCGACTACTCTGGCCATTTTCACACCGAGAGACAAGGACAATACAGTATTTTGGATCATTCGCTCGATCCGGCATGCCTTGAGAAGACTGGGCTTGGCCTTGAGGTCAAGGCCGTGGCTGGTGTCCCGTCAACCCTGAGCTGGATTGCACGGGCGTGACAAATATCATTACAGTGAGCTGGGACAGGGTAATGGCACACTGCCCTGTCCTGCCCGCCATATGAATGGCTCCAGCTTGAGAGCTCTTATCTCACTCCTGGGTGTCTTCGGCCACTTAAATGCAGTAAGGGCATGGGATTGTAATCATAAAGAAGCTCAATCCTTCTAAAATTATCATTTTTATGTCTTTCTCGCTTGTGTTTTATTTATGTTGCGCATGAAAAAGTGTTGTAAACATTTGTTATGCTACATTTGTTCAGAAGAGAATGAATGTGTACTTGTGTGTGAGTGTGTGAGAGAGAGAGATGTGAGTGCACATGGCGCCTGACGCCTTTCCCTAAGGACGCTCTTCAAGGTTCTCCGTACAAATCTACAGCAGGAGTTGGCCCTGTAACCTCAAGTGCCTCCTAACCCATCACTGAAGTTTGTTTTTTTTAACAGGCCAGTTATGTAACGCACGCGGTTCATAACGATGCTTAAGTCCCAAAAATCTTTTCAAACATTTATTTCCTGCTTCTGACTTGTAGGAGACGACCTCACCCCATCAGAAGAAAATTATGGCAACAGATGCATGTTCCAGCCATTGAGACAAAGACCAACGCCGACCCGCTACAGGGAGATGCCGGCGGCTTTTCTGATGGAGGAGGAACGTGAACAAGAGGGCGGCTTGAAGGAGGCCAAGATGTTTGCACACATAGTCCCCATCTGTTGTTCTCCACAAAGCGGCTAAAATGACAGCTTTCGTCGAGATTCTTCCTCGAGTGACAAATCAACAGCAAGTTTCGAGTGAATAAATAAATGAAAAGAAGTAAGAATGAATGGATAGATACTTGAATGAGCGAAGGAGTGACTAGATGAATGATTAAATGAATGGAATAAGCAATAAATGAAAATATTACTTAATGAATAAAGGGGTGAATGAATGAATGAATGAGTAGTGAATGAGTGGGCAGGGAATGAGCAAATGAACGAGTAGTGAATGGTTCAAATGAGTAAATAGATTAATGAATGTGACAAAGTGTCAAAGTATTCACCACCACCACCACCGTCGCCACCACCATACGCTCCCCTGCTACATCTTCACTGTCGGAGAGCAAAGTTTGAGAAAAGTAATCGCTGAAAGTGTTTCCTGTCCTATCAACTCAAGCGCGACACGCAAGCGTGAGGAGTAGTCTGGTCATGGTTTTCTGAAGAAGTGATCTGAGATCGAGTGGAGAAATATTTTAATGTCGACGAAAAAAGAAGATGACAGCACTAACCCCAAATGTGTACTGACTACCTCCTCCCTCTCCCTGTGTCGTGCTCCACCCCCACCCCCACCTCCAAGAGTCTGGTTTCGATCTGTGACCGGCTGGCCCTCGCTGTTTGTTTCCACTTCACAGCACACCGTCCTGAGCTTCAGAAGGCACTATTAAATCTTAGTCTTGTATAAAATTGGGAGGCAGTCGGAGATATTTTTATTATCACCGATACTTAGTATCTAAAAACTTTCTAGAACCTTCGGATCACTTGCGATTGTCTTTCTTTATTTTTTAAACCACATCTGTATGGTAAATTCAGCATTGCAATTTTTCTGAATGTAGTCGTCCAGCGAAATGAGATGTTAAAAATATATTGTGACAGAACAGGACGTCTGTAAGGTATGTAGTGCAGGTTCGGGAGGGTGGAAGTGAATAAAGCGGGTTAATTAATACCCGTGAACTGCAGCTTTACTTTCCTCAGGTGACCCAGTTGAGGAATCGCTACCCGACTTTCTTAAAGTGTCGGAGAAAAAGATGTAAGGAGACTGGCACAGCCCTCACATCCCTCACATCCCTCACAGCCCTCACGGCCCTCACAAAAGCTGTGAGGCTCTAACACCTCACACTCCTACCATCGTAATAATATGGGATTTTTTTTTAACCTTTCTTACTGTGCATGAATATTCATAGTCAGCCCCTAATTGACAAATATTGTGTGTGTGTGTGTGTGTGTGTGTGTGTGTGTGTGTGTGTGTGTGTGTGTGTGTGTGTGTGTGTACGAAGTTCCATCTTTGATCATCAGCTGTAGATGTTGGCTAAGAACGCAAAGGAAAAACATTTTCTTCTGTGCTGTTCTGGGTATTTTCAGGCTTCAGCTCTTTGAGAAACTAAAATTCTTCTACAACATGGATTATTGGTTAGCATCTTTCATCTATCTCTATATACCTACATTTAAGCATATATTTACATGATATATATATATGTGTGTGTGTGTGTGTGTGTGTGTGTGTGTGTGCTGATGCCAATCTGTACTTATGTTCCTTGTGTCCTCATGGCTTTGTATATCTTTTATATTGTATTGTTATCCTCGATGCATTCCTTTGATTTTTATTTATTCTGATTATATTTTCCGGTCCCCCATCTCGTCCACCTTATTGCGAGGTAAAGCTGAAATAAAACTATTTATTCAGTTCTGTGTGTTGACGTGGTCGTCCATTATCTGGGAGCGAACTCATGAAGGTTTCTTTACGAGCGGAACTTTTCATGAGATTGAGGCAAATGGCTTCATGTGATGGCAGTGGACCTTCCCGCTGTCCTGAGGTCGGCAGGTTGCTTAGTAAACTAGTCTCAACTAAAACATATTTAAAAGCTTCGACCGAGATCCAGGTCAGATCAGAGATGAAGCTGATGTTTCTTGTCCTTCTCCCACGTTAGTGAAAAAACAATCCTTGTCTGTGTCCGGTGGAGTGGATGGGGATACAAATGATGGTAGGGTGCAAGAAATTGACTTGATTGTATTTTAAATCATAATTTTATTCGGAAGTCGATTTTCCCTGTCGACATTTAAATGTATGAAAACGAAACTGAGAGCCGCGGAGATGCGACATGGACCATCAAGCAGCGCCATCATGGAGGTCTTTTCGTGAAATCTTTAATGGCATGGAGCCGGTCGAAGGTTTGTTGCTGCCTACTCTGTTATTATGCTGACATTGCTTAGGGTTGTGAAATGCAATATTCAAACCATAATATTCGACCACAGCTGATCTACTCTGGTAGCTGTCACGGTCGCAGCACGGACCTTCATTACTGGATAAGCGACTCAGGTTCATGTCCGGTGTAAGTCTCGGCTTTCCTTTAGACAGACCTCGTGTTTCCGGTTCTTTGTTTGCATACCTTAAATAAATTCTTAAAGTAGATGTTTTGTTTTCGTAACAGAACAATCTATACAATTGTTTCCAAAAATCAAAAACAATGTTTTTCTTAATTGTTAGTGGTAAAACAAGTCAATAGCATCTGTTGTGACGATGTTTTTATTTTATAAAATTGTCAACAAATCTAAATGTGTTTTCTATAAACAAACAGAATACATTTTACAGAAAATACTGCCTATTTTGTAATGAGTCTTCTTTAACAAGGTTCTGATGACAGAAAAGCATAATTAATCACTTATAAAATTTCCTCTACTTTAGGAAGATCCGTCAGTTTGACAGAAAACGGAAGCGAAAGCCCTTCGTGTAAAGGGTTTGTTACGATTGGTCACTCCTATGATAGAGCAAGGAGGCAACGAATGAGAGACACGTATCCAGTGAATGAAGGTCCATGGTCTCACCGAGGAAACAGAAATTTATCTCAGATCTTTACAGAATGAAGTCACTAACACGATCAGCTGTTGTCTTCGGGCTCGTGACACTGCTACGCCAAGGAACTATAATTTTGCTACGTCACTGATCCATAATTCTGCTACGTCACTGATCCATAATTCTGCTACGTCTCGGATCCATAATTCTGCTACGTCTCGGATCCATACTTCTGCTACGTCTCGGAACTATAATTCTGGTTTCAGCGTTTAAGACAGCATTTTATGACAGCGTGATGTGTTTGCCTGTCTGCCCTACACGCCACCTCAATTCATCTCAAGAAATTGTGATTAGGGCTGAACGGACGAGGTCTGTGGATCACATCAAAGGGAGATTACTCATCAAATCAATCAAGCACGGTAAGGGTCACTACTCGTGCTCTCATCCAGTTAAAGACCCAACAAGACATCGCTGGGATCCACTATCAGCCAGTCACATCTCATGACACAAGTCCTGAGACCGAACACAAACAATTACTCATTGTCGGATGCTGACAAGGATAACTCTGTTTGCAAAAGAAGTGATATGCGTGTTTCTACGGACGGTAGATGTCAGGTAGTGTCTGTCCTCTTTGCTTTTGGGGAAAATCTCCGTCGAATTACCGATGAGAGAATTCAGATTCTAAATGTGTTACAGTGACCATTTTAGCCACAAGTAGTGCTTTAAGAGCTAAGCGCCGCTGTGGAGCTGGTGAACATACATCTGTGACAGTGTGGACGACAAGCAATCACACAACAAGCCAATGTAGCGGTCGTCGCTGATCCCCATAATCTCCTTTTAGTTTAGTTGTACACGTTGTTTCTGTAAAGTCATCTTTGGCCATTTTCAATCTCATGAGTCTCCCATTTCCTCTTGTCCTTGTAATACGAATACTGTCAGTGTTACCCTCCCAAACATTTGTTCCCTTCAGTCGCTCGTTTTCCCACCGCCGCTGGTACGACCGTTCTTTAGCCCACGTGTGTTGCCATTCACTTGTGTGTGTGTGTGTGTGAGAGAGAGAGAGAGCTGTGTTTGTATATGTGAGCACACGCTGTGCATGTCCATGCTCTCTCCATGTGCACTCTCTACTTGTGTGTGCGTGTGTGCGTGCACAAGAGAGAGCGAAAGATCTCGTTTGAATCATCTCCTCCTTCTCCTCGGCACCTGCCATGACGTGCGCGTGTCGTCATGAACGTGCAGGCGCGCATGCCTTCACGGAAGCGACGGCGAGCATGTTCTGCACCCCCACCCCTTACCCCTCTCTTCCAATATAACCTCCCACCCCACAACTTCCTCCTCCTCGCCACCCCGTTCCCACCCTACCCAACAACCCCACACACACACACACGCCCTCTGTGTAGCCGCCTTTAACTCCAGCGCCAACTGGTTAAGATGACCTAATGGTGAAAAATCCTAATGTTCGGATTTTTTTGTTAACAATCCCTCCCCCCTTCATGAGGTTTGTTGCCCCCAGGCGACCTTGTCTTTCACCGTCTCATCGCAGTCGTCATCTGGCTGTTGGTTCCGTGCGTGCTGGTCTCAGGGGTAGGGTTGTGGGGTGAGGGGGTGTGTGTGGAGGAGGAGGAGGAGACTACAGTTTCCATTGTACACAACTGTTTTGCTGGAGCCCCTTCTGTAGTGAGTGTTGAGACAACATAACATCACATCGGAACCGAGGGCTAACAGAGCTTCGTTTCCATATCAACTATTTAAACATCTTACTTTCTCTTACTCTCTCTCTCTCCTTGCTTTTATCTCTCTCCCAGTCTCCTCAACCACCGTCATCAATGATTATAGCGATCGTCTCTTTCTTTCGTTTCCTCTCACCGTCTCATTTATATCCAACAACTGCTTTCATCATTCTACCAGCATCGTTTGTTATCATCTTCACATCCATCCTATCTTCTGTCACAACACTAAACTCTACCTCGTTTTTCTCTCTTTCGCGGCCTCTCCATTTCTCACTCATTTCTACCAACAATTTTCTCATCGTTCACTCCATGCTCACATCACAAAGTCCGTAGTCCAGCCTTGCTCCCTCATCCTCTCTTCTCTCATTCCTTATCATTATCATCACCTGTCATCAGCATACTTTCCGTCATTACAAAGACAATACACATAAAATAGAGACTTATTTTACGAATGGACAGGCTGACATTTTATGATGCACTTTAAAGCAATAATGAGATCAGGTTGGTCAGTTTAGACAATACTTTCTTATTTTTGGTGGAGAAAAGCGTTTTGAATTTACAGATGTTTAATTTAATTTAACAAGGTGATAGCAGGTGGGTGGAAGAGGTCATTGTCTCCGCGAAGCAAAGGCTGTGCAAAGCGTGGAAGCAGTTCACCCAAGACTGCGCCGTCGTTTAGCTCCTCCCAATATTTCGGGTGTTTTTTAATTCTTTGATTGTATCTGCACTAATAGCCCTTTTTCTGTCCGGTATTCCTTCCTCTTTGCCTTCCTCCATCTGTACATGCGCACTCCTCTTTCCTTCCGTTCCCTCAACCTCTGACCGCCAGCTTCTTTGCTCAGCCCCCTTCTCTCTCTCTTACTGTCTCTCTCTCTCTCTTACTGTGTGTGTGTGTGTGTCTCTCTCTCTTTCTGTCCAGGTCTCTGCACCTCTGTCAAACCTCTGTCAACCCGTTTTGTCGCTTCTGTTACATAATACAAACAGCGCCGACAGCTTTCTCAGAGTCCTAAATAATCGTGGCAGATAGCTGTAATTTATGAACGTTTTCACTCTGGAGTGAAAAGAAATGAAAATAGAAACTTTCCTCGGAGAACAAAGGCTATCAACACATCAGGTAGTATTCTATTTCAGTTTAAATAATGTAAAGAGACACTTGAGTATTTTACCACTGACCACTTTTTACCTGTATCAGATGCTTTGCATTTAGATGTTTCTACAAGACCTGAAACAACAGCCAAATGGTTTATGAGGCGGCTCGCTGCCTCGTTTTTTGACATTTTTTTTTAGTGTCCACCTGCTGGGTTGTATTTCTGAAAGTCATTTTCCGCTGTGAGACTCATTATTAGTAATTCATGTCCCCTTCTATCCTCATGTTTAGCATCCAAGACAGGGTTAACCAGACTGTTCTTCCGATGTGTCCTCTTATTGACGTGCGGGTAGATATTGTCTTTGTGTGCCTCCTTCCCCATTCTCAGCCCCTTGTATTCCAGTTTTGATCCTGTTTAAGTTTACATTGTTAGTCTTTCTTATTACTGTACTATAATTTTATGTTTATTTATTGCTTACCTTGATTCTTGCAGACTACTTTGAGATTTGGGTCGCCTCCTAGTGTTGATAGTCGAGTGTTTCCAGAATACTCGGGCACCATGGCGTTCCTAATGCTGAGTTCAGTTTCTCGTGAATGAAATAAAGAAAAACTAACATAAAGACCCAACATAAAGCCCTTTCACTCGGGACAGGTCAGAAGGTGGTGAGTGTATGGCACTGTCACCTACTGCACGCAAACCATCCCCTTGGCTATTACAATCAATTGCACACAGCGCATGACGAATATTCAAATTATTGCACACGGGAAATGACGGGTATGCAAATTACTGCACGAACGTGTTGCACCCACCGCCAACTCAACCATCTTGACATCTCATACCGCGATGAACTCGGCCTCACGATCTTTCTTTTACAAATTGGGTGTGGAAACTACCTGACCTCATCTGATTTTAGTCTATTAATAATAAGAATGGTAGATTGTATGCTTATTAGAATCATAGAAGGACACTTCAACCAACATTGGATGCAGTTTGCGGTCATCGAACACTTCATCTACCTCTTGAGATGTCTTGCTCAGTCTTCCTGGATGTCAGAGCCGACAGAAGTCCTGAGAGCTACGCAAGTGAAGATGTCACCAACCGGGTGTCGCATTTACCGAAATATAACAGAATTTCCCAAGAGAGAAGAAAGAGAGTTAAAATTGAGACAAATGGTGGAACAATGGAGAAATACACGGTTGTGTTAAAGAGACGATTTTCATTTTCCTTTACAAGGAAGTTGTCAAAAGTTGTACGTCTCGTGTAAATTTTGTTAGACTATTTTAATTATTTTTTAATGCTGCAGATGATGGCTATAACTTACAAATTTACAAGGGTTGTAAGATTAAGTTTCGATGGAAGAGAGCTAAAAAAATGAAAGGAATTATTATAGAAAAAAAGTAGTGAAAGGAAAGTTGATGACAGGAGAGAGAGAGAGAGAGCGAAAAAAAGAAAGAAAGCGAGCGATAACAATTGATTGAAAGGACGCAAACAGAGATCAAATGGGATTTTACTGGTAGGACTTCTAGGCTGGTGTTATAAACCAGAAAGCTTAAGCCAGGTTTTACGACTTCACCAAGGGCCTCCGCATTAACCCCTTGCCTGCCCAATTTTGCCCCTTCCCATTACCTCCCCTTATATACAGGTCCACCTTCTCCGCTGGCGGTTGTATGGTGCAAACACAGCTATTAGAGAAAGTAAATTGCTGGCAATTGTTCCCATCCACATGCCAGGGCTGGCAAGGCATGCGATTGTTGAGAGACTGTGGAATGTAGACACGTGGTCATGAACTGAGAACGCGTCCTAAGCGCTGTCCGTGAGCTCCCCCCACCCCCACCCCCACACCCAGACCCCACGCGCGGCGGCACAGAAGGACGAATACAAAAATGACTGTCACCGAATTCTGTACATTACAATATTATGGGCCAGGTTGCATGCGATGTCTTAAAAATAAGTCTGAAGTCGTCGGTCTCAGGTGCAAGTCTTATTATTTTTATTGCAAAAACGCCTTTTCCTACTGTTCAATGCGGGATTAAAGCACTTTGCATTACTTAGCAAACATAATAAATACACACGAAGACCCCCCCCCTCTCTCTCTCTCTCTCTCACACACACACAGGGAGAGAGAGAGAGGGGGGTAGACAAACAGGAGAATCCGGAGAAAAGAACTGAGGACAAACTCTGTGGAATGATATAACATTAACATAGAGAAGTGTCAGATCCAAGATTCGAACCCACAACAGCCGACTACTACTGTCGTAGTGACAGACGTTTTTTTAGCTGCTGCGACACCAACATCCAAGCAGCAGTTTGCAAACTATTGTGCTGCTGGCCCAGTGTTCTGCAGCTTCACTCCTACACAAAACGTCCATTTCATACATTTTTTTTTACTGCAGGCAGGAGTCTTAATGGTTATTGCTTTTCTCCGAGGTAAATTTTTGAAACAGAGAATCTATCAATAAGAGTAATCGGCGTGAAGTGTTGCTTCATAAAATATTTATTCCCGCTACACGTTTCTCGATCCGAGGCTGTGGTGATGCGGCTAGGATTTCACCCTGGCCACACTGTCACCCTCTGGGCACTCAGAGAGACAGAGACGGCGAAAGAGAGAGAGAGAGACTTCATGAGTGCGCGGTATGAATAAGCATGCACACACACACACCCAACTCACCAAACTCCCCCCCCCCTACCCCAAGCTTCGCCACCCGTAAGTCTTACAGGTAATTAGCAAGCAAACAGCAACTTGGCGAGGGCCAAGCAAGCAGTCCGTGGGATGTCATAGAACCGCCACCTAACAAAGGGAGAGAAATCCAATAAACTAGTGCCGGAGCAGACGAAGTGGCACGATGATGATAACAGAAGCGGCGCAGCCCCCGCGCGCCTTGGAAGTCTGCCGACGGAGTCAGGTGAGGTCACGCATCGATCGCTCGCTCTCCCTTCTGGTTGTACCGCGATGCCGCAATGGACTGGGCCGGGCGGGGCATGACCACTTTCGCGGGACAGACAGCGGGGTGGTTGGGTGGGTTGCTGGTGGTGGTGGTGGTGGTGGTGTGGTGGTGGTGGAGCCGGTAACCGCGCGCTCTGCTGCATCGTGTGGGGCTTGCGTGGCTTTGCTGCAAGCGACCCGCTCTCCCCCTCCCCTTCCCCTCCCCCCCAAACTCCTCGTGCCGCTGTGTCGTGTCCTTCGCGACGCTTGCTGCTTGCAGACGCTTGCCGCGCGGCAACACAACTCTTGCTTCCCCCTCCGTTTCTAACGCGACTGCCGTTGCATTGCAGGCGGGAGCAGTTTTGTGGTGTTTGTGTTTGTGGTGAGAAAACGGCTCTCGACACAGCACACCGCTCGACAACCGACCATCGCACGGATCTGACCGCCTCGGACTCTTAAAAGCGAGTCGTTTAGCTAACATGTCTGTACTTCTTGTCTTCCTCTGACACTCTCACACCATCATTTTAGTTTGTTTTTGCTTTGGAGTTGAAGCCCCAAATTATTGCACACCCAGCTAAAACACGGATCCGGGACTTGTGTGAGGACCGTCTGGGATGTTGTTGTAGTTTGTAACTGTTACCCACTTTAAGAGTTCGGGACATCCGGATGGTGCAAGCAGCTGGGTGGTCAGCTGTGTGGGTAGGTCGTGTACTGGTGGACTTGCTGTGAAGACCTGACCGCACACGCCACTGGGGACCCCCGGGGCCGCTGCTACTCCAAGAAGAGGGCCGGTGGCTGTCCCCTGGAGAGGAGCAAGTCAATATTCTGTTTGGATTCTTGAAGCTCGCCTCTCGCCATTCTGGGTCAGTGGGAGTTGGGTCTTCTTGAGACGGAAGCAGGCAAGTTTGTGTGTGTGTGTGTGTGTGTGTGTGTGTGTGTGTGTGTGTGTGTGTGTGTGTGTGCATTTGTATATTTGAGTTTGTATGTGCATGTGTTTGTCTATATAGCATTTGTTATATTTCGTACATTGATATTAGTTTGAAGTATGGAGACTGTGTTTATGTGTGTTTGTTGACAAACAATAGAGAGAGAGAGGTTGATGTAAGCAGAGAGATAAGAAAGAAGAGCAGACAATACAGTTGTTGCTTGCAAGTCGTGCAGAACTTACATCACCTGCATGTACACGTCTGCTCAGGGACTGGTTTCGTCACTCACATCCTGTTTGTACCCACGTGTGTATGCGTTTAACTCACGTGCCTGCGTGCCCCCGGGGTGGGGTGGGCTTTTAAACCCGCGTGTTATCCTGTGTGCGATCGAATGATGCGAGCAAGCATGCACGAGATCTAGTGTGTGTTTATGTCTGATGTTGTGAAGGAGACACTACCCACCTATACGTCACGTGCATCTCAAAATTCACGAGGGCCGATCATAAAATGCGTTATTTCCAGTTTTCCCAGCGTAGTTATTATATAATTTTCGATCTCACCCTATCACCCTCTCACCCTCTTCTATTTTCTCAAAAGCTTTTCCACAATTTCCATCGTTCATGGACTGGGTTGTAATCGAACCAGCACTTAGCAGTAGCAAGTGATCATGTCTTTTCGCTGGTCGACGACGAAGGGAGAAGAGCTTCCAGTCTCCTCCATGATTCACGCGACAGCTGAATGTCTCTCATGCGTGTTTCTCGCGGTTTTTATCCTCGTGGTTCGCACGTGCGGCGCAATTCAAGATCTTTGTTCGCTGTATAAACACAAAGACAGTTCTGTCTGCTTCAAGTGGTGCACAGCAGCCTCGCCTGTTCTCTATCCAGTATGATGTCCTGTTATAATTGTGCACGTGTAGTGATCATATTGAGGCCAGTATGATGTCCTGTTATAATTGTGCACGTGTAGTGATCATATTGAGGCCAGTATGATGTCCTGTTATAATTGTGCACGTGTAGTGATCATATTGAGACCAGTATGATGTCCTGTTATAATTGTGCACGTGTAGTGATCATATTGAGGTCAGTATGTTGTCCTGTTATAATTGTGCACGTGTAGTGATCATATTGAGGCCAGTATGATGTGCTGTTATAATTGTGCACGTGTAGTGATCATATTGAGGTCAGTATGTTGTCCTGTTGTGCTCGTGTACTGATCTTATTGACGCGGGGTTAAAACCCAAACTTTCTCCTCTTGTCCTCGTCGCGGTTCTGTGTCACGGAGCTCGTGTTAAAATTTGTATTTGCTTGATTTTAATGAGATTCGTGTCGACAGTTTCAAACAGGAATGCTATGTAAATACCGTAAAAAATGGTAGTCCCCTAACTTTCGACCACTGGGGAGTAAAAGAATCTGATGGCTTCATACAGACATATTTTTCGAGGGCGGTGGCCGTATCGACTCTCCCTACAATCTCTCCCCCCCAACCAGGAGGAGTCAGGTACCCATTCAACAGCTGAGTCGACTGAAGGAAAGTTGACTGCGCCGCACAGGAATCAATCCGGGTAGTAGTTGCAGTTTCGGTCTTGAAGTGCTCCGATCACCCTGTTGTCGGCTTCCCCACAGTCTGTGACGGAGAACTTGGCCCAAGTAGAGTGAACATGTAGCACATACACTCAGACTGTCACGAGGTTTGGATGCAGAGAAACTATTTTATACCAGTTTGTCGTACCCGTCATTGAATGCATCCTGTCCCTCGACAAACCGTTTAGACTTGTCCCTCGACAAACCTACTGTAGCAACATACCTGTCACTCGAGACAGACATACTGTGGCAACATATCTGCACACATACCAACCAGTGTACTTATATACACTGATAGGATTTCATGCACACACTATACACAGAACATATATAGTGCTGTTCGACGATGCTACAGGCCGCTAGCAAATCTTTGAACTTCAGTCGAGCTCTGGTGAGCAAATTCATCTAAATAGCTTTTGTTAAGTGTAAAAGCTGTGTCTACAATGCTGTGCCATAAAGAGCAACACAATAATACCCAGGGCCTATTTTAGGAACACGAACTTCATACACAAACGGCTAAAATCTTTCAGATTATCGATGTAAAGCCCAAAGCGGTGTTCTCAGACCTTGTCATTTGATGTCAGGCAACTGGAAACCGCCGTCGTTCGATTTCAGAAGTGCGGTGCTCTCGGGTCTACACTGTAGAGGTCTGGGCACCCGGAATGCACTGTCGACAGAACCCTGGGTCTCGGGGAGTAGAAGGGGGGTGGGTGGGTTGGGGAATGGAGGGTCTTTTTCGCTTGGCCCGGCCTGCTGTTGCTGTTGTTCCTGTGGTCGAAGAGTCCTGAGGCCCGCCTGGCCGTAGACGTCTTGAGAGTGTGAAGAGTGAGAGAAAAGGAGCAAAAGACTTGTCAGCACTAGCATCGCCGCCAGCAATGTCGTGGGGCTCGTACTTGGCGAGGGCAGCTCAACAGGACAGCCAAGTGTAAGCGGGGGGGGAGGGCAGTTCGAATGTTGAAATGTGAAGGTAGAGGTGTGTTCCCTGTCACGTGACTCTTCTGAACTTTGCCGGCTTGTGACACGGATTGGCAACACTTGTGCTTTTTCTGAGCTTTTTATTTGTTTTTAATTTGACTTGTTTGTCTCATTTTTTTCTTCTGTAATCATTTAGCTGTGAAAACCCAAGCTTATGAAAGTACCAATACAGGACAAGACAGCCTTATTCGTGTCATTTATGTCCAGAAATTTCGAGCAATCATCCGGAGTAGGGACTGATTTACAGATTGAGTCATTCATTATTTCTGGCTGGTTGTTGATTTGCGAGAAGATATTCCCTGTAACATGGCAGAGCTAGTGCTAGCTTACAAGGCTTGTGGAGTAATCCTAAATGTGATTGATTTTAAATTCGCAGTAATCTTTACCTGAAAGTAGACACCGCAGTACGCGGTACACCAAGGATGGTAGTTGTTTGGTCGGTTTTCCATGGTGAATAGCTCACAAGCAAAAGATATCAAAGTTTAGCATGGTTATAAGGCTAGACAAGCACCAGATTCGGTCCGTATACCCAACTTGGGCCTTGCGTGATCGAGGCTGAGAGGTTCCAGGCAAGCTGACGTGGCTTGACATTACTGGTGGAATCGATCTCCCATAGAGAGACGTTGAGACAACTCATGCTGTTCATACATCTGAAGGATGAGGGTGGGGAGGGGGGGGAGGGTAGCGAGGGTGGGGTAGCTGCAAGAAAGGTGTTTGAAGACAAAAGACAGAAGGAGCACTCTTGCGGCTGCGTGCACAGTCGCATTAGTACAATTACCAACAATTAACGATTAAACGACAATTAAAATAATACAGTTTTTAAAGCAGTTTAGCTGAGAGGCAGACGTGCACCTGATCCTACATTCCCAAGACTGTATTGCCCCACCCCGTTTAGACTTGCTTAAAGAAATCGGACATATATTGACGAATATGTGACGAACATTACCAAATAGTCGTAGTAAAGGTGAGCACACACACACACACACACACACACACACACACACACACACACACACACACACACATATGCACGCGCGTGCTTTCACACCTGCCCTTCCCTCACCCAACCCTCGGTTCCGCACAAGGAACAATGAACGGCAGCGGATGTAGGCCTCAGGCTGCTGCATCATCACTGTGTATGCGACGTCGCTGCTGCTGCTGCACTGCTTGCTGCACGGCTGCTGCACGGACAGTCAGTGGCATGGCGCTTACTCCACGCAGGATGTCTATTGTTGTCCGCAAGCCGCTTGACGTTCCCGTGACCCGCCGACCTTTGTAGTCACTCGAGAATGTCAGGCGTGCAATTTTACTACTTAATCACTTCTCACTGGCAACTTTGATCCTTTTGTTGCGAGCAAAATACCCTTTCGCCTGGAGTTTTCCGCCAGTCATTGTGATACGTTAGCTTCTGAAGATTCTGGAATCTTCCGGGTGCCTTGGAAAATGTTTACAGTCCTTTGTGTAACGTTAGCTTCTGAAGACTCTGGAGGCTTGGAAAATGTACAGTACAACACGTAACATTAGTCAGGGTGGGATGGAGATCTTTTTTTGCTGTTCGGGTGCTGGGTGTCGCTGCCTTCGGCATCCACCAGAACTGCATTGTAAACAGGGTTTGGCATTCTAGACTAGGGTGCGCGTGCATGGTGGGGTGTGTCTGCCGCCAGGTTAGACAGCACGCTTGAGATGAGGGGGAGGGTGCTTGTCTTGGTTGGTCGTTTGTGCACGTGCATGCAGAGAAAGAGTGTGTTTGTTCGTGTCTCTGTGTGTATGTGCTAGCAATCTAACAGTACTAGCAATCATTAGAATCTTTATCATTGATATTATTACCAGCTTGCATCGTCGAAAAATTGTCCCTTTTTCACTTTCAACTCAGCGCATGTTCCATTCTTCATATGAGCAAACACTCCGCTCTTCACATGTACTAATCCTTCCATGTCCTAACACTCTTCTCTTCACATGAACTAATAATCCACTCTTCGCATGTGCTAACATTTCATTCATAACATATACTAATACTCTCCACTCTTCACATGAACTAATACTCCAGTCCATAGTAGTCACTGTCAAAGTCCCTTTGCTGGTTACTTGAAGACGACCATAACATCAACAGGCTGCTAAAACTCAGACGCAGCAAACGCGAACACACACACACACACACACACACGCACGCAGAGTGACAAGAGAGAAAACGCTTCAAGGAACACGTTTGAAAATTTAAATAACAAACATGTGTCGAGGGCTGTGTTTGCGTAGCTTTTAACTTGGGAATAAAGTTTTTACCTGTAACGAGCAGTTCTTTCTGATGACAGGCCAGTTGTTGCAATCATAGCTAATCTACAAAACTGTTGGGTAAACTTTCCATTTTCTCCCTACTACACTGGTGGTGCGTGAGTTAAAGGAACCCTATCTTTTCCTTGGGGTCGTCCGACGACAACAACAACAGCATCCAGTGGACCTTCACCAAACAGCTAGAGGACCTGGACTTAGCAGATGACATCAGTCTCCCATCTCATGGACAACAACATGCACAAACAAACTGAGCAAGTTATGGGAGGGAGGGGAGAAGATGATGCTGATATCTAACCTGAAATATATTTTAACAACAGGTCACTGCAGGCTTCAGTCTCTCGTACAGCCCCTGAAAGGACCTTAAAGCCGCTGGAAGAATAACAAAATAAACATCAACTGTTTTCTTTTTGTATTGACAACAGTTGTTTAATCTGCTGTATGGACGTTTGATGACTTGCAAACAAATTGGCAATTAGGCTACAGAAAGTTGTGTCAATAATGTAAAAAAAAAAGTTGACTAGTGAGTTTATAATACAGGCAGCTTCGTGTCCCGCGAGGATATCTGTAGAATGTAAAAGCAGAAGGTACAGCAACCATAGCATAGTGTTGCTCGGGGGGGGGGGAGGAGGAGGAGGAAGGAGCGTCTTCGGGTTAAGGTTGATGTTAAGTTTTGAAAGGTTTTTCTGCACCGTTAGATGAAGCCCGAGTGCTTATTACTCCCCTTGTGCCGAGCTCGTGCATTCACGTGCCCAGCGGGTCTGTTCTGTGTGTAATGAACTGTTCCCGAAGCCTGATTGAGCGTGTCTTTCAACTTTCCAAAAGATTTTCGCGACACTGAGCGCGCTTGCTTTTCATTCTTTCATGTGAAATTGCTTCACAATGCCTTCCCCCCGCCGTCCCTCCCAATCCATCTTCTAGGACCCCATGCCTGATATAATTCTCTGGATTAGTTCTTTTATGTACCTTGGTCAGGCCACCATTAAGCAGATCCTCCCATATGTCCTCCCATTGATCTGTGTCCGATGTTCTTTTTTATTGTTTATGAAGCAGTCATTTATCTACTTCTTGTTCGGATGCAACAGCCTGTCGCAATTATCTCAGCAAAAAAAAATTAAGGTCTTTTGCAAGATGCAACATGGTTTGATCTTTAGCGTAGACCTCACTCCTCCCCTTTGGCATCACAATGAATTAGCGTGAGGTTCATTCAAAAGCAGAAGGAATAACGGTTTTTAGCGATCGATTTAATGTGGCATTTTGAAGCGCAGCGGGGTGTCTAGTTTTTCAAAAGTAAAAGGACAAAAGCATGTTAGCGCACGAGACTTTGAGGATTTAGGAACTAAATTTTTTCTTATCCAATCTTTTCTGAAAGTGGTATGGAAGGTTTTTTCGTTTGCATTTTTTTTATCAAATACAAAATTAATACACAATCTTAATGCTCGGTTTTCTTAAGTCTTCGTATCTTTAATGTTTGTATCTCTATGTCACCTGTCTTTTTGATCATTTATTTCGTTGTCTGTCTGTATTTTTCTCTTACTGTCTGGAATCATTGTTGTAGCTTCAAACTGATCACTGCTTTGATCTTTGTCCCTTTTCAAAGCCTTCAGGCAACACCTCAGGTACATATACTGGGGCGTCTGCTAAGTATTTTCCTGGCAAAGACGAGGGCCGTGGACTTCGGTATCACAGATCTTTACTCTCAACCAGACTTCAATTATTTTCTCATTCAAGATGATGCGGCTGAAAATTTTTTTTGTCACTTTTATGCCTCGTGCTTATTTCCGTGGTAACTATTTCAGCAGAAAATCGCAGTCTGTTGCCATTTGGTGCACTGGTGCCACCGAGGTAGCAGAAGATGTCTGAAACATTTGGCCGCATGGAGCGCAAGATGGTGATGTAGGTCTAGCCCTCCACGTCTGTGATGTGCATTCTATTTTTTAAATTTTTATTTCATTTGACTTTTTTGGATACTTTTCTCCACACATAAAAAAGAATCAGGATAATGATAATAGGGAGCATGATGATAATGAAAATTAAAAACAATGTCCCCTGCCTTCATTTTACGACATTAATCAGACGGCAAATGCTGTCTTCTTCCCGCTTTTCTTCTGCGATACAAAAATCGTCTGAAACGGAAGTCCTTCTTTGTGTTTATTATTCGTATTTAGGTCGAGAAGTCAGGAAAGACGAAAATCAAAAAAGAAACCATCTCACCGACATCCCACGTCCTGTCTTGATCTCTTACTCTGAAAAATCGTGTCTGAAATGCGTAAGCTTCGATCGTAACATTTTTACATTTTAGCTTAAACAGTTTTCAATTCTTGCTCTCTACTCCGATTGAACGCGAGGCAAAAAAAAAAAAAAAAAAAAAATTGCCGGTTATTGAGAGCAAGTTCCGTGGCAAGAATCTGGACAGAGCAGACTTTTTCCCATGCAGTCGGTGTGCTCCAATAAGCTAAGGGAACTCTCTTCTTCCGGAGCCTCGACCTTTCGCGTGGTTTATCCTCGCAGTCGGCGTTCTGCGGCTTGCGTCATTCAACCCTCGTCTCACCCCCACCACTACAACTCCAACGACCGGTCCTTCTCTACCATTGTCCCCCCCACACCCCCCACACACACCCCAATCTTCTGTCCTGCTGACTGCGCGGAGGGGTTTGAAGAAGAAGCCAGCAAGCGGGTGGCTGCGTGCGCAGCGTGGAGGTAGGTCTTACGTGTTGACATCCGGTTGGCCGCAGGCAGCTGATGGTATGGCAGGGCCGCTGTTTTCACATCTTCCAGACGGCGTGAGGCTCGAGGTGTTTTATTTGCTGGGATAACAATGTAGGGTGATTTCAGGTGAGGATGAGGATGCGCATCGTCTCAGGTGATGAACAGTACTTTTCAATGCAGTCATGTGATGGCGCTTGTGTGTGTGTGAGAGAGAGAGAGTGTGTATGTGTGCGTGCGCGTGCTTGCTTATATTTAGTTTGTTAATATGTCAGTATTGTCTGGTCGCCAGCTGGATACTGTAAGTCCATCATTAACGTCCTTTTATTCAAAGTCGTTTCGTTATAACGTTGGTGAGAAAAAAAAATCAAGGTGTTGCCGGTATGACTGGAGTTCGTTTGTTCTCCCCCTCCTCCCCATGATCTGTTTTTTTCCGGGACTTCCAGTTTCCTACCATATGTTTTGGATCTTTATTTAGAAATTTGATAATGTTTTTCTGATCCGAAATAGACCGTAGAAACTTAATTTTTGTTTACATGTCTGCCATCTAACCTCTGGTGAAACTTGGTTATCGTTGCACGTCGTTTCGGTTTTAAAGTCGCAAGTTTCCAACAACCTGTCGACGATGTTAAGGGAGGACAGTGAATGATCGTCATACCCAGCCAGTCTCGACAGCAATGCATGGAGTGCACGCGCGTCCTTGAATTATTACTCGCTGATAAAAACAGTCACGAAAGTTAGCAGGCAACAGGAGTTAGAAGAGCAAGTGAAATACAAAAGGAAAGAGCGAAGGTTTAATAAAGCCAGCGCCGCGCTGTGCAGTGCAGGGGAGATAATATGGACAGACGGTGATCGACAGCTGACTGAGAATAATCAGTATTTTTTTTTTTTTCAAAGAACGCAATCAGAAAGGACGGCTGCCAGAGCTAATGAACATAAGAAAACTCGAAACCAATTTTATATTGCATCTCTCATCTACTTTCACCCCACCCCTCTCCCTACACCCCATACTACCTCTTCCCCCTCCACCTACCCCTTCCCCCCAAAAAAAGAACCAACTCAACGGCACTCATCATCTTTCCTTCTTTGTTAGACTTCCTCCTCCCAGCTTAACATTTTTTTTTTATCTCCTCCATGGCCATCGCTAGGGTCATCGGGTTTCTCTCTTTCATCAGCGTTAGCTCCCCTTGTATATATCGTCTTCCTGTCCGTAAAAGTCTGCGTGATTAGCTCCCCTTCTTGTCTATCAAGGACGATTTCTGATCGGAAATGTGTGAACACCTTGGCGTCTGAGACACGAAACATCAAAGAAGGTAGCCGGTCTCACACAGTTCTCGGCGCGGTTGGTAAAGGGGTGGCCTGTGATATGAAAGACAAACTCATGGGGATCAAAGTCTGACGGCCAGCTCATTAAGCATCTTCATGTCTTTGGTGGAAGCGAGCCGGCAGTGGCTCGTAGTCCTGCAAAATGACCATATCTATCTCGGTAGACAGTGTCTCGGGCTGTCTACTAGCTACATTAAAAATAACTGTAGGGAAAGGTATTATAAATGTTTGTAATGTCATAAGCCGACATAAGGGGAACATTCTAGAAAAATGCCTTTTTAAATACACGTTCTTCTGTCAGTCTCTGTTAGTCTCAAGAGGGTTTAAGCGAGTGTATTTTTGTCCGTAACGCACCCCCATCTCTTTCTCTGTAAGTCTGCAGTTCAGTTTGCAAGACTAGCCCCGCCATATCGCCCTGCAAAAAGTCGTCACAGTATTTGGCATGGCAAGCGGCAAACCGACATACGTGACGTGTCACGCCGACCTACCACGTGATGTAATACATCGACACAATCGCCTGACCACTATCACCACCCCCAGCATCACCACCAACCCACACCGAAACGAAAGTCGTCTTTGCTGGTACAGGGGTCAAAGACTTCCACGTGCTTCATTCACGAAGGGGTGGCAGGGTGACCGTTGCTCGAGGCCAGTCTAGGGTGTGGAAACTCTCGAGACCTTGCTGACCTTCCTGGTTCAACTTAAATCGTTCTCCCTCCCATTCACCGGATATCAGATTCTACTCTGTTTCCAGGGGCAAGCTGTGATGAACATGAAGGAAAGAAATCAAACTAAAGGATGGGACAAAGGCGCGTACAGCTTCCATCCCAACCGTTGTTTGCACGAGAGACTTTCCTGGACTGCTTTCGGCAGGGCCTACGAGCCACGGTGTCAGCGGTTAAAACGAAATCTCGATGGAAGTCGTGTGAAACCGTAGCGGATGGGTGGGTGCATTTAATCTCCCCTTGCTTGTCTTTCCGTTGGCTTGACTCCTGCAACGCACCCGACGTAAAATGGCTCCGTTAACCACCGCCGCCATCGCAGACCCGCTGTACCACCACTCTTCGGCCTGGTAATAGAACAATCCATTAATTACATCATCCCTCTGGAGGGGGAGTCCTGCAAGATTTCATTTCCGGACGGGAGATAACTCTGACCTTCCCAACGATCTTCCAAGCAGAAAACCTCCCGTTGTGTGGCAGTGGGGAACGATACACTGGTCTTGATAACAACACAACGACTTCTGTATATAATGTTTGGCGATTTTATGAAACTTATTTTCATGTCAATGTTTGCCAGGTTTTTTGGATTGTTGAACCATCACCAAACACGTTTAATGTTTACATGACCACATAAGTCTAATGTTTATGTCTTTCGGGGCTACAGTCAGGTTTGTTAAGTGCTCCGGCATTGTCGTCTTCCTGTCCAAGAAATTGTATTCAGGTGTCCAGCAAGTCAGCAAGTACACTGATCTGATCATGTTCAGGTAATAAAGTACAAAGCTGCTAACAAGCCTCCCTCCACTAATGTAATTAGCCATTTAAAGTCTAGGATGTGGAAAACATGCGATGCTAATAACTATTTGAAGACACGCATGTTATTGCTAACGATCGATATATTCCTGAAATCTTCATCAGAGGCAAGTCTTTGTGCAGAATTATTTACAGCACGGTACACCTAGTGCCACACAAACTTTCGCCCGGCAGGTCGGCAGGAAACTGGAATCTTTCGCTTACCATCTTTTTAACACTCACTGATTATATCTCACCTGTAATGTAGGCGCTAAATCAAGAAGAACATCAGTGAGGACTTTTTTTTCTTTTCGTAAGCAGACGGTGCGAAATACGGGAAAACTCATTCCAACGAAATGTTTTTAGTTTTGCCATGTCAGAGGTCGTTTATTTTCCCCTCGTTTGTCACGTCTCGACCGCTTTCCTACGAATATTCTTAATCAGAATGCATAGAGGGGCTGGAGATATGAACGCTACGGAAGTTATATATGAAAGGTAACTCTTTCAGTTTGGGTACCTTCCTCTCAATTATCAGACGTTTCTCTACATTGTATACAGTGGCTAGTCCGTTCTCCTCTTCCGGATCTGCAAAAACATTCAAAAACTGTTCTGTAGTGAGTGCGTAAGTGTGTGTGTGTGTGTGTGTGTGTGTGTGTGTGTGTGTGTGTGTGTGTGTGTGTGGTAACCTAAACAGGTGCAACCCTGAAGTTTGTTGAAACGATAGTTTCCGTTTAAAGTATGTTTTCATTGTCTACACTAGTAAACACAAGAGGGAGATTCACTCAGTATCTAAGCCGCCTCATACTTATTAACAAAGTACTTTAATATAAGCAGGGCAGTATTTCTTATTTTTAAAACTAATCGCTAGAAATTATATTAAGTCGGTTCATAAATTCGTAGTCGTTTTGGAGGTTTGTGAAAGAATATCCGCGCGGGCACATTGGGTGCAAACCTGCTGCCACTCACCAGTCCTGGCGCAGCACCAGCGCCACAGCGATGACACAGTTTCCTTCGAGTGAAGTCGGCCTGGCGCCAGTAACAGCACTTGATAGTTGCACGGCGCACACAGTCCTGATAACGGGCTTCTCTCTCCCTTGCCCGCTGTGCGCTTCTGTTCCTCGTGGAAGACAAGTTGACATTATCTGGCAGGTCCTGTTCACGGCTTGCTGACTGTGGTCACGTCCTGTTCACGTCCTCTTCACGTCCTGCAAGTCCTGTTCACGGCTTGCTGGCTGTGGTCACGTCCTGTTCACGTCCTCTTCACGTCCTGCAGGTCCTGTTCGTGGCTAGCTGGCTATGGTCACGTCCTCTTCACGTCCTGCAGGTCCTGTTCGTGGCTTGCTGGCTATGGTCACGTCCTCTTCACGTCCTGCAGGTTTTGTTCGTGGGTTGCTGGTCGTAGTCACGTGCTGCTCACGTCTCCGTAAAGACGTCGAGGAGCGACTCACCAATGTTTGCTTGGATTCTCTTTCAGTCACACTTCTGAAGTTTTGATCTCGGCTACATTTTAACCTCTCTCTTCACTTCTGATGCACCCAAAACTGGCAAACAAACATTAATAGACCAGTAATTGACATGAACTGTTCAACTCATCTACACTGATCAGTAAAACAACCATTTTGAGCCACTTCCTTGGCAACTGTCATGTTTAAAATCTTGCTTCTATTTTTGACACTTCTTCGAAGCTTACGTAACGTTAAATTCACAGTAGCATTTATTCTTCTTTGTATAAGGAGGAGATATTCAGGTATATTTCTTAAGAATATTACGGGCACTACGCACACGAACATACACACACAAACACACACGCATATATACATACAAACGCACACACATGTGTACAGATGGATTTAAAGACAAACACACGTACACTCGTGCTGGTCCGCAAACCCCACTTGTTTCAAATGGCTAGTTTTTTTTTCATCATCTGCATTTTGTTGTTTGAACTTGATCATTTGTGATATGCAGTCTGGTGGCTGTTGGGATCACTGCGCATTGAGCGTATCTCTGCGATGCGAAAACTGGCGCATTATAAAACGACATCATCATCATCATCATCATCATCATCATCATCATCATCATCATCATCATCATCATCATCATCATCAAACACAAGCTCAACACAGAGAAGAACAGAAACGAACCCACATAATTCCCCTATACGTCCACACACACACACATCCCCGCACACACACACACACACACACACACACATCCCCGCACACACACACCCCCCCCCCCACACACACACACACCCGCACACACACACACACACACACACACACACACACACACACACACACCACATATCCCCTCACACATGCATTTTCTCGGAGAGTGAGGAGAAGACATTGCAAGCTAGTCTGTTCGGACAGACGGAGGTATAAAGAAGCTTGATACACAGGTTACTTTAACATTCTGTAGACTACAGGTAAAACTAACTGTACACCTCTCTCTAACTCATACTCAACGACAAAAACGAAACCTCCGTGCATCTGCTGCCGAGAGGAGGAAATTCTCGGTAACAACAAAAATAAACGGTACAAGAACGCGAAGAGCGCACCGTTCTCTCAAAGGATTACCTCCCTTGTTCAGGGTGTGGCGCGATAGCGTTTAACCTCTTGGTGGGTTTTTCTGGCGGGGTGTTTAGGCAGAAATCAACACCAATCTCCTTCGCAAATGTTTCTCTTTTTCTGATCTAAAAGGCTCAAGTGGCGTGGGTCACTGATAGTTTTTGCAGCGTTGATGAGATGTAATAGGTGGTAAGATAAAGAAGAAGAAGCCGGCTTGAGCTCAGCCGATAAGAGTATATGATTAGAAAAAAATAAGCTTCAAGATGTAAAACTTGTAAATACGTTGAAAAAAAAAAAAAAAAGGTTCCCAAATAATAATACAATTTTTGAAGTCTGCAAGGCTTAGAGAACGAGACAGAATTGTACATTTGCTAATTCATCCCCATCTGTAGCTACGACTGAAATAGCGGAGGGCATCACTGGGCTGCATGAGCAATCGAATGAGTGCTCGGGACACGCAAGTCCATATTTTAAACCTAATGTCACAGCAGAGATACAAAAGTTCAGAGAGGTCAGAAACGTTACGAGCTGTGTCCATTGAGACTTGACATTCTCTCCACATTTCTTGCTGGTCTCTGACCCCCTCCTTTCCCCAACCCCTCCCAACCCTACCCACTGGATTAATTTTCTTCTTCATTTCCGTCTTTGGTCCAAAGCAGCTCTTCTCCCCCCCCCATCCCTCTTCTCCTCTGCCTCTGTCTTGAATCCCACCGAGCATTGGTTGCGACTCACCGGGTGTCTCAGATCCTTGGTTGCAACTCGCAGCCATTTTTGCGCCCATGTGCTGTTCAGCTGCACAATCAAATTTGTCATTTTAATCTCCACGGCCACGTTTCTCTCATCTCTCGCAAAGCGGACTGATTCAACCATGTCTTCTTTTGGCTGCCGCAGTTTCGGAGTCCATACTTGATACACTTGATGGATACGAAGAGACGGCATTTGCGAGGAACTAGAAAACAGCGGGGATTTTTTTTTTTTTTTTGGTATCAGACTCTTTTTCTTCCTTTTTTTTTTTGACCCAGTGTGCAGAAGATTTAGCAAGAGAGTCCCTTGTGACTCGCCTATCTTGAGAACTGAAGGGATGATGGGAGGTGAAAGGGAGATAGCTATCATTGTTTAACGCGCCTGCAAACATCCTACCATCGGCATTCTCCTAGTGTGTGGGCCTTTGTAGATATGCAAGAGTTTGTTTTTTATTTTTTACAGGAGATAGCAGTTCACAGAAATTGAGATAGATGCAGTGTGCATAGAAAATCTCAAAATTTGCTGGAAGATTTATAGGTAGGAAGGGAGAGACAGACTTAGCCTTTCTTTCCTCTTTCTCTCTCTCTCTTTGTGTAAGTGTGAAATAGAAGAAGTCGATAAGATATATATATATATATATATGAAAGAAAAGAGAGATTAACGGACAGATATAAAAACGATTTATTTTAAACGATTATACAGAAATAAAGTTAAAAAGGTTAATAATGAAACACCAGCAGAAAATAGTTGATTATGCCTGCATTTGTCTGCACAGAAAAAAGAATGGAAACCTATGATTGAAAACACAATCGGAGACACTTAGCTAATTAACCGCTTTTATCCTGCTAACCTTTCTAGAAAAAGCGAAGTAATTTTTTTTTTTTTTTTTTTTTTTGCTGAGTTTGGGGTGGGAGAGTGAAAATACTGTTGTGCATTGAAGATTTATCCCGAGAATAAGTCGGTTGTTAGCTGACAAGCTGCACACTTGGCTGCCCAGATATTGCCACTGACAGGCCAGGACATCAGAAGCTGTGTGGCGGATTCTGTGCCACAACCACGTGATTTATATCGTGCAAAATGAAACCGTAGGAGATATTTTAGAGAAGATAAAATCTTTATTAAAAACCCGATCTCGCGCCAATTTAGGCAGCGATTTTGGACCTTCTTGTCAACATTGTGTGTGGGACCTGCCTAAATGTGTTTAGGAGACTGACGATGTTGCCAATGCAATTACATAAACAAGATTTAAAAGTTCGGATGGCGTTCCGCTGGTTCGACAGCCTGGTTCAAAACTAGTCAGCAATTTACCTGAAGTTCTCCAGGCTTAGAAGCATTAAAAGTTTTTCTCTCAAGCTTCTAAAGATACGTCTTTGAAAGCTTATAAAATGAAACGCGCGCTTAGAAAGAAAAAAAAACCTACCATGAGATTGTTTTTTTAAAAAGCATGATGGCATAAATATCCTCTCCACTTTAATCCACTTCATCCTTTCACCGAGATGCCAGCCATTCCCAAAAATTACCATTATTGATTTTTCCAAGATTGACCAAGCAATGTGAGGTGCCAGTTTTTTGGGGGAGAAGGATGTGGGATGAAGCATTAATCTAATTTGGAAGATCACAGAAGTCTAACAAGAAATATATCATTCGTAAGCGAAAGAGTTAGTACTTGAATGTATTACAAATAAACAAAATCAGTTTTGCACCACCTCCTGATTAGTTAATCAATTTAATATTAAGAAATAAAAAAAAACAGTTTTAGAGAAAACAAACTATACTGCTGATAAATTTAATGGGCATTTTGTTGTAAAATTCTCCAAGATATTTAGCCTTAAAATGACCAGCTTTCCTCGCATTGAAGTATATAGGTCCCGGGAGTCCATGGAGAGAAAATTGGACTTTTGTAATCATAAATTTCAGTAACAAAAATTTGATTTCCTTAGCTGTTGAAATCTTAAAATATGTTAGTGAATCAGTACTTAGACTTGGATTCTTCTGAAATCGTTCCCGACTCAATGGTCCTCTTCTACAATAAACGCACTGACCTTGGGATGTGTACACGTGGTGCTAGTGGCCACTTGTCATTCCTGCTTTAGACGATGAAACGAAAGCTGATGACAAGACTAAGAAGAACTTTCCTCAAGCTAAAAAAAAACAAACCTATCTACGAAAAGCCTAACTGATCGTTTCAGACGGAACAGGAATTGTGCCACCAACCTTTTTGTTGCTCGCGATACAGATATTTTATTTTGCAGCGCGAAAACCTTTGCGCCTTCGCTAATATGATCAGGAGGAGGATCAAGACCGCTTGTGGGGGGCTTTATGAGGTAAAAGCCTGGAGTTTTGATCCCCTGACCTGGTTTCTTCGTCACCGCCAGCCACTTCAAAGACAGAACTGAGTTATGCAAGACGCCTACTGATTCTAAATGTTATTGCTTGCATATAAAAACGTCTTGGTGATATTGAACACACGATTTAAATATTTCAAAGTTTTATATTTGCTTTCTTGAATTAAATTGTTTTTTGTGTGTGTTTTTGAAAACATTACTCATTTTTTTTTCAATTACCCCATCATACCCCATTTAATTTTGACCTCTAAATCATCTGGTATGACTTCGGAACAAATTTGTCAAGCTGTTGGATCTTGCCTTGAGGCATGAACGCTGTAGGTTTTTTTTTTCTCAACGGTTATCTCTTCTTTCCTTCAGGTTCCAGCACGACAGTCAGCATGGCATTTTCATTTCCATTCACATCAATCCTTGGAAGACTTTTTATCCTCAGAAAGAGTGAAATTTTTTTTTAACAAAACTCACTGTCTGCGCTATTTAATTAAAATTCTAATTTACAGTTTTCAAAAACTGGACCGCTTCGTCTGGGAAGCATAGATGTAAGATACGTGTCTATTTTTCTTGCCGGATTTACATTCTGTTTGATTTATTCTCAGTACCACTGCTACCATCAATCTATTAGTGCTACCATAATACTACTAATGTGGTAGATGAATGAGGCACATCGGCATCAAGGTCTTCGCAAAAAAGGACAACAAACAAACTCAGAAACATACATAACAAGCATCAATTAATTGAAGAATGAGCGGAGCCAAAGTTTTTCTGAATTGAAAAGCTACAGCTCCGATCCACTGCTCATAATCTTGTCCTCATATAAACATGTAGAAAGTGTAACACGCGGACCTTGCGGTGATGTATGACACTTGGCCACTAGGGTCTCCTCCTACACGCTGACCTTTTTCCACCAGCCTGTTCTCCTTGCTTTTGAGACTAAATGTGCATACGAATATACATTTTATATATATATATATACAGTAGCTAGTGGTAGAAAGTGACTTTACAGTGAGAAGAGTAAAATTAGAGATTTCGTTCGAGTGCTGTGCTCCATGCCACATCCAGTGCAGGTCGGAGTTATCCCCCCACCGTGACTATTTCCCGTCTGTCTGGTTTACCTCCCCTTTCACGCCATCCTAGTATGCAACGGTCTTCTGAGAGCGGAACTTAGTGCTTGTTGGCCCAGCGGCCGACATCCACGTACGTCAGACCGCGCAATGAACTGCGCACCTCCGGCCGTTAGTTAGCCGGGTGCCTGGAGCTGCGCAGCGCGTCTTCTACCCGTCCAGTGACGTGGCGAGGGGCTTACGTCTGACTCTCGGTGCGCAGCAGGAGTTTCTGTTGCGTACGTCATATGCTTGATAGACGTTTACTCCTGGCAACCTCCCCCCCCCGCCCAAGGCAAACAGGCTGCAGTAGACTTGGAGAGGAGGGTAAGTGGTGGTGGGGTGGCGATTGACGAGAGAGAGAGAGAGCAATTCTAAAGCTCCGCCCCCCTTAGATGGTCTTGTGATACGTCGCTAGGTCGTCGTAGTTTTATTTCCTTTATTTACGTAAACCTGGAAGAGAGAATCGTTTGCCTTGATACGGGTGGATGGACTCCTTAGTTTGTGTACGCGTAGTTTGTTGTTCACCAAACAAATGGAAATGACACAAAATACAGGTGAAAAGAAGGGACTGTGTATAATGTGAAAGACTAAAGTAAGGGACGGAATGTTCTCGAGAACATTGGGACGAATAATGAGACATACTCGGATCCTAGTCTTCGACTGGGGAGAAACTAAGTGGAGAAACATTCTCTCTCCTTGACATAGTTTTCACGGCAGCAAAGAAGCACTGTCTTTACCGTAGTTTTAATTGTGGGGGAAACACAAGCTCTCTTGAACACAGCATTCCTCGCGGTGAAGACATAGCCTTTGCTAAATGTTCTCACAGTGGTCAAGACACGTGCAGACTCTCTTCAACCCAATTTTCAACCTCAAGTGGTTTTTTTTGCCTCGGGGAAACATGCCAAACGCCTAGCAATCCTTTGGTTCCCCGCCTTACAGACCCCCCCCCCCCGAAGCAACAGAAGAAGGTCTGGTTCTAAAAAAATTGATCGCGGATCGAAATGGCAAAGTTAGTTACGTATCTCGTGTCTTCAAACCCTCTTACTTCTCTGACATTTGCGGTAAAGAATCTTCAATGGACACTTAAAGTTTCTGTGTGTGTGAGTGAGAGAGAGAGAGAGAGAGAGTTAGCGGGTGCGTGTGGACCTTCAAGAGCACGGACAGGACTATAGTCTACATATATTTGCGATGCTAAGGAACTATATCGGTACCCGACTGTTGCTAAGTATGGTTAGAGGCACCACTTGAGATAGTGTGAGTGAAGTTCGCATGTTTTCTGCTTCATGGCTTAGTCTGCGCATACATTCGCTCAGTGTTCACTCGTGTGCGATAACATCGGTCGTTAAAAAATTCCATAACAATAAATAACCGAATAACAGCACCGTAATCTTGATATCAATATTGGCACGTCCACCAGGTGGTGGTAGGATGAGGATGGGAGGGGAAGACATTCAGGACTCTCACTTCCAGGCAGAATAATCTTGTCTCATGCAAGGATCGTCTTTTATTCCAAAGTTTTTTGCAGACGATGCCTTTCTAGGCCGTCTGCTGGCCTGGGAGCAAGAATCCACTTTAAAAAATCATTTCTGAGAAGATTTTGTGGACCCTTCAAGTCGTCCTGCAGGTCTGCGTGGAAGTATCAGTGTTTGCGAGGCGGAGAGAAACAGGGCGGGACACGCAGTCTGCAGACATGGCCAGTGTGTGCCGAGTGTCAAGAGACTTCAAAAGATCCGCAGCCTCTGTTCTGACCTCGGCATCTGACCTCGAGTAGCTACGAAGTTTCCGCGAGGGGTGGGGGTGGGGTGGAGTGGGGTGGGGAGAAGATCAGTCTGTTTACCAGCAGGCTGCCCAAGCATCCCGGGGGCCCTATTTCTGTGGCAGTATGGCAGAGCCCGTGTGCAGACAATATAAACATGAGGGGGAAAAGAGGTTGTTGATGTTTCATGTAAATTTTCTTACCCTGTTATTTAATATTTCGTTCGCCTGTCTGTGTGTCTGTGTACTGCTGTCTTCTCCTCTCTCAAACCTTTGCGATTTTTAACATTCTCAGTATGATTTAATTCCACAAAATCGCGTTTTTTTCCCCCACATCATATTTTTTATGGCAAGATTTCCGTGGAACAGAATAAGAATGCATGCTCCATGATCGCATCTCCAAATAAATGTTTTAAGTGACAGCAGCTGGAGTGTAAGAAGCTTTGGTGTTTCCAGTGAGGCATTTTGTTAAAAGACCTTAAGTGCAAAGAGGAAGAAATGAACTAAGACAGAAAAGTCAGGACAAGAATGAGAAGAGGAAGTAAGAGAGAGAGAGAGAGATGGACAGAAAAACTGCTAGAGACCTAAATACTTTTAAACATTAGTGCCAAGAATGCAGGAACAGTAATAATGACAGTTACATGTGTGGCCCCCGGCAACGATGTACAGACCTCAGTATATTCTTCTTTTTAACTCTGGCTTCTGAGTCTGACTCGAGAGTCTAAAGATTGCATTACTGACACGATGCAGGATTCTGTTTAGTTTCCATAGACATTTTTCTTGGTCGTGTTTTCAGCATCTCTCTCTCTCTCGTAGCCACGGAAACTGTAATTTCTCCTGATTGGTGATTTTTAATGTTAACTTCCTCCTAGTAGCTTCTGCATGTATGCATGCCGCAGACGAACACACACACACACATGCTCGCACACACACACACACACACACGCATGCACACACAGACAGGCTCTTTCTCTCTCTCTCACATACACAAAAGAGGGGGAGAGAGACATCCCCCCCCCCAATGAAATGTAAGCATCTATGCGCCGCCCACATTCTCAAGTGATTGCTCGGTGCTTTGTGGGTTGAACTTCGATTATGTCTGGCGACATGAAGGGACAGTTTAGCCTGCAAAGGAAAGCAGTGGCCTTTGTGCAATTAAGTGGTCCGTAGCAAATAGCACAGGGCGCCTGGGTGCACGATTATCGACTGACACGTGACACTGTTGACGATATCAGCGGGCATTTCTCCCCCCTCCCCCCAGTCGCATGCTGGGCCTTTGCTACAAAGAGAGAAACAGTGGCTTTGAGAATGTATCAGAGGTCGCCATCTGCACTGTGATTTTCTTTCACTTTTCTACACGGCGCTCGGGTGAGATGAATCGACTTGTTGGGAGGATATTGGAGACCTTTATGTTATCAAGCCCATTGATCTCACACAGTGACGGATGCATTGAAGGAAATGAAGAACCCAGTTGTCGCCCGGGAGAATAGAAAACACTCCACCCTACCCCCACCCATCCTCACTGTGTGTGGCCAAGGAATTAAACAATATTAACCACCATCACTATACATATTAATTTTTTTAAAAGATACTTTGAATTTCTTTTTCCCTTTAATCCCCCCCCCATTTATTCTGGTGTAAAGTAGGCCGCCAAATAGATAGGCACAAAGACAAGATGATATACAGATTGACAGACAGCCAGACTGAATAAAATATCAGAGCCAATGTGTAGAAACAACTCTGACATTTAAGTCAGCCATTGTCTGGTCTGAGTTCTCTAAAAAGATAAGAGTCTTCGTTTGACTTGGCTGTTGGATTCTTGTTAATACTTGAACTTGCTACAAGAGAAAATTATTGTCATATTTTCTCTGAAAGTAAAGTTTTGATTCAGTTTTAAAAGTTTTGCAAGATGTTCTCAAACCTGAGTTATTGTTTGTAATTTTCTGCATGGAGTGACACTGCGCGTGCGAGCTTATGCACGTGTTTCTACCCATCAGTCGAGAGAATAAGACCCGCAATGTCGAGACAAAACGTGCAAAAGGTATTTTACAAACTGAAATTCTGCTAAGAAATTTCAGCTTCTTAACTTTCTTGCTTTTTAGGCAGCTGATCTAACTGTGTTTATAACACTTTGAGAGAGGAAAAAAAATCTCATTAAAGCTATGTACAGTATTAATAATTCTTAGAGACACAAAAGCGATATTACGCCCAGCGCCTCGCACCACTCACACCGATTTCATTTCGCAAGCAAAATTAGATTGGGTGCTGAGGACTCGGGTTTCGAGAAGATTAAAACGACTTTCGTTCTGTCAGTTTTGTCTCCTCCTTTGAAGCCTCCCTATTTCCTGTTTTCAATCTGACGCCCTAGTGGTGCCGAGCTTGGGGCCGGTCGCACAGCATGTCACGAGGCGATAGTTGCATGGTTAACTTTAAACAGGCAGCTAAGGCCAGCGTGTTAGCTGATTGCTTGATGTTAACCATGCAACTAGGGACCTTACGACAGTTCGTGTTGACTGGTTTAGAGGCGCTTCATCTCAAGCACCAGGTGATGACAGGTATCTCCACACCAGCCAATAACTGCTTGCTATTTATAGACATCCCGAGGAGGACTATCTGGCTGTTGTGGATGTTGTTTTTTGCTATTTATAGACATCCCGAGGAGGACTATCTGGCTGTTGTGGATTGTTGTTTTTTTTCACGTCTGTACTGTGCATCAAAGGTACATAAATGTGTGGCTGCGCTTTGTGCCCCGGTGTAAGTCTGTCTGTCCATCCAATCATTGTTCGCATCTGTCTTTACGTTTGTTTGTTTGTCTCTTTAGCTGTGTGTTTGTCTATCTGTCTGTGCATTATTATGAGATATAATAAAAGTCAAGCAACGGCAATCCCTGAAATAGCAAGGAATACACATTTCCCGTTATCGTGCATTACAAGGGATGAAAACTATAGAACTGTAAAATCTATCCATTATTTCTTCCAACATTTGCGACTATGTGCGGATTTTATTCTCGCTTTCTCTCTACATATGAAGCTAAACCTCTCTCTCTCTATATATATATAGAGAGAGAGAGAGAGAGAGAGTCTTGCTAACTAAGAAATGACACCCTTGGCGAAGAAATTGTTTTGTCAGGCTAGATTTTTGTTTGCAGCAAAAGATTCTCGCTCCTGAATTTCTTGTAAATGGGAAAATGCGGTAAAGGGGGTGTCAGCCCCCATCCCTACCAAAAAAAAAAAAGCCCTTAGCCAGTCAGCCAATCAGCCAGTCTGGCGTAAGGCAAACAAACACTCCTGTTACAGCCAACGTCGCGCCACCAGGACCCAGCCAAAGTTCAGGGGACAGAATCCGACAGCTCGCATACAAGACCACGGTTCAGACATTTAATTCATTTCCTCATGTCGCGGGGCCAGCCCGCTATCCGAGCCTAGCTTGTTTACTGTGAGCAGTGTCGGCAAATATTGGCCGAGGTGTCCGGCAAATGAAGATGTGTTTAGCAAACGTACTATGCTCACTTCCATGCTGCAAGAAGACAGCATCTTCGTTTGTATTGTCTCCCCTGGACCTAGACTTCCAGAGCTGTTATTACATGTTATGGCATATGTGTGTGTGTGTGTGTGTGCGTGCATGCATGTTTGCAAGTGTGCGTACGTGAAAATGCATGTAGAAAAAGAATAAGTTCGTGATGTTTGTAAGTCGTATCAACCAATTTGTTGGCTCCAAGAGACTAATAACTCCAGAAATCATTCCTACACGCAGAATGGAAAAGGAAGATAAACACACTGCTGTTGGGCAAAATAAAAAACCTTTGATTTTTTCCATGTATAACTTATTTGTACTATCCTTTCGTAACATATTCTGTTCTTTGCAAGCTAGGCTATTATAGTGTGTGTGTGTGTGTGTGTGTGTGTGCATTTGATAACATCGATATACTCATGAAATATCGTGAAACACAGCATTGTAATTTAATATATAGAGACATATTTTGACCAAGAATGCCATTTATTCTGAACATAGATCACATGAATATTGCACAGATGCACCTCCTTGCACATGCATGCATGCTCGAACCCAAACGAAAGAGCAGGACCCGTTGAGGCTGGTCATTGAGCTTAATTGGCAGTAAGATGGATTCTGGAGGAAAGAGTTTCTGGTTCAAATGATTCTTTGCGACAATGACAGTTAAGAGAGAAACAAGGGAAAAACTACAGAAACTCAGATGTCTGTAATTTATCACAAAAAGTATCACAGTCATATGCCTCCTGCGAGGCCAGATCGTTGTGACATTGTCCAGAGAGTTCTTCTAGATCACACAGCGGATGAAGTAAGAAAATGCAAATTATCAGCCTAAAGAATGATGCCAAATTGCCAAGGCGCATCAGCTAGAGGTGGAAATGAGGAAAATGAGACCCTTCCCGGCTTTAATCATCGACGAAAAGAAGAGGACATCCACCCATGGAATGTCAGTGTCAGAGCTGGGGTGCATGAAGTCACCATAGACTTACCCCCAGCAAGGGGTATATGTAGGTTCCTAGGCTGGATATACAGACTGCATCAAACACCTTAGTTTCCTGACCCTTATCCGCGAAATTCTATACCCTGGCCAAATGCCGAGGTGAGACTTTTAGGTTTTTTTTTTCTCAGGATAGATTTGCATAACGAGCAGGTTTAGTTTCTCAGTGCGGGCGGAGGGGCCCTCGACATAATACAGGCACAAGGTCTGCTTGCGCTCCATGATGATGCCGCCAGGTGTAACAGCCCTTTGAGCCACGATGATGCCGCCAGGTGTTAGAGCCCTTTGTGTGACAAATGCCATCGCCAGTACCATTCATGATTTTCTGCTGATTAAAACAAGAACCTCTGGGGGTAAATATCTCACTTCATTCATGTTGCTAATTCACATAAAATTGGAATGAATGAACGCAAGGAGGAACAACTATCAAGTGCAATAAGTAGAAACTGGAAAGAAGCCAATCGTTTGCTCTCTTGCAAATAAACCGCCATTTTGACAACATTGGCGACATTTGTAGCACCCCAGCACCATCATTGTCATCATCCGTTACACTTTTTCTTGCCCACACATGAATGCTGTAGACAATAGTCGGTTTTGAAAAGTTACACGGCCATCGTTATCAGCAAATCAAACAAAGGATCGAACAAATCTCCGGCTGCGTGTCTGCCAGCGCATCACTGGTCGTAGTTTGCGATGCGTATCGCCAGCTGCATGTTGCGGATGGCATGAATGGAGGGAGAGAGAGACAGAGATTCGTCCTTGCCGATACTCGACGAGCTGCACGCGCACTTCCATAGTTCGCCGCGCGCCCTGGTTATTCATGGATGGTAAACAGAACAGGTTTCTCACGAGGGTATGGACTGGATGGAGGTGGTCTTCCCTGATAGCATCGGCTTGAAACCAGTGCTTCGGCGACCGGTTTGCACCTTTCCTAGCAACAACAAACCACACAGCTGTTGGCTCGCCGCTTTTTGTTCACCGACCTGCTGCCTCATCCACAAATACCACTGCGTGAAAACATGTTTTAAAATTTTGAATGGCATCCAAGTTTTTCATTTTTTTATTTTGATTTTGCTATTTAATATTTTAAAGCAAGAAAATCGTGGATGGAAGGCGGTTTACAATTTGAATTTGCCATATTTATGACTTCCTGCCACTATCTCGTGTTCAGCGCGCTGTAGTTGTGTAGAGAAAGGGCTTCGGCGACAGGATTGTGTTACAGTGTAGACCCGACATCAAATACACAGCAGTTGGACTACAATTTTGTTGTTGTTACATGTTTGTATGAAGCTTTTAGAGAAAGGAAGATAGCGGTTGTGAACTGCTTATGACCTTTGGCAAATGCCTTGACTATGTCTAAAGGAAGACACCGGCAGTGTTTCTTGTTTTGACAAATTGTAACTGAGGATCACAAGCTTTACAGATTTACCTGTATATAATTCAAAACTGTGACTAGGTATTTTAGATACACGCCAGAAAGTATGACGCAAGGAATAATATTATAACTGAAATCTGATTTTTCGCATGGCTTTGCATGGCTTTACTTTTATTTGTTCAGTGATAAAGTAAAATACTCAGAGAAAATCGGGTGAAACAAAAAGTCTATCCGTACAAAAGACAGGGTGAAACGCAGAAAATACAAAAGAAAGGCCATAAAAGACGAGAAAACTGAAAAAGATGGAAAGAAAGTAAGTATACATAAATGAAAGAGGGAAAGAAATGAACGAAAAATGAAAATGAGAAGGAAAGAAAGTAAAGCAAAGAAGAAAAAGTAAGGAGAAATAGAGAACACTATGAGAAATAAATGTCGCCAGAAGTGTCCTCAGCAGAGCCGTGAAGCCAGCGCACGTGGCGGTCCGCCTTGTCACACGCATCTCACCTTCACTGGCGTCGTGCACAACCTCACTCGGCGTCCACCTCATGCCCGCCTCCCCGCTCTCTCGCTCTACCCTCTACCCCTCAGCAATTTTCTACCCCCTCCCCTCACACCCCACCCTTCTCGCCGCGCTTCTGACATTTAATCAGACCCGGAGCTCGACAAAAGCATTTCTACCTTTGACCATAATGAAGGGAGATAAGCATGCCTTGGCTTTTTGGGTGGAGGGGAGGTAACGCGTTGTATTGTGTTTTCGTGCAGTGGCATTACATGCAGCAAGTGGACGAACCTGCGTGCATGTTTGCATGCATGAGTTATGCGCATGAGAGACTAGCCTGTGTTTGTATGCTGAAGAATTTCTGGTGCTTGATTTCGGAGCCTGCACAAGTGCTTAGTTCTCATGCTTGTCATAAACAGGTGCCTTACAATGTTCTGTCAGAACTATGCAAATACATTTTGAAAGACCAGTTTGTACGTAAGGTGTACGTGTTAGATATATTAGACTGCTCGTTCAGAAGCTATGCAAATGTATTTAAATAAAGCAGTTACTTTCGTCCTTGAAGTGATAAAGGTGTATTTGAATGTACCTTCAGAACCTATGCAAGTAGTTTTTTCTGAAAGAACAATTTTCATTTTTCCTTTATGATGTTAAAGGAGATGAATGAGAATTTTTCTTGTATTTACTAGTGTTTTTTATCAGCAACTATGAAAGTTGTACCATAGCAAAACTGCAGAACCTGTAAAGAGGTGTTATATAAAGAAAACAAAGGGTGGTTATGACGAGTTCTGAAATTTACCATCGTATGCCAAAGGGCATAAGGGTAATGAAAGAAGCTCCCCGAGTCAAGGACGTGGCATGTTCAATGCCCAATCCTCTCCTTCTCATTTATATACCCTGATAAATCATGGTGGATAAGTCGGGAGGAAAGTTTTCACCCACAGATCCTAGCAGACCCACAGAAGCAGCAGCCTTATGTTGCAGAGTCCAGTAAGTGACCACAAGGCTACGCTGCCTACTGACTTGGTGCCAAGCTCTTATATGTGACATCACCGGGCCACCGCTTCGTGGTCTTAGCGAGACACTTCTGTAGAAGTCCACGACACAACCGTTACATTGACACCCGACAATGATCCCTGTAGACTCGAACACCTCTCTCCACCCCATACCCCCAACTCCTCCAGCTCGCACGTTTGCTGTAGTCTCTCCTCAGGCTCAGTTTGCGGCTCATGGTGTTTGCTCACTGGCTCGCCTGACAACAGTGCTTCAGTGCCAGACCCGTCGGCCCTCCGACATCAGTTGTCCACCCGGTCAATACCTGGACTAGGTGCTCACTATGAGGCAATCATTCCCGTCTATATCGACGGTGGAGCCTCGTCCGTTCGTCTCAATGCGCGCGAGAATGTTTGCGCGCACATGTGTATGTGTGTATGTGCACACACACACACACACACACACACACACTGAACGAGTATCAGAATTTCAACTACCAAGTATCATGATGTGGACCGGGCCAGGCTGCCTCCTCGTCTGCTGTTTCCGCCTGAATTGTATTCGGGGTTGATGGAAGTACCGGGGGTGGCATGTGACAAGCTATGCCAAGCTCCACTGTGAGTTACAGAATCAGCTGGTATCTTTATCTTGCTTCACTGGATCAGTTTTACATCGACACTTGATACCTACGGCCAGCACTACCTCGACCTTGTCTTGCTTTCCATTAGTCCCCAGTGGCACCCGGCACTGAGCTTGTTACCCTTCACCCGGGACAGGATTTGTAGAATAATAGATAACTGTTTGCTTTCAGCCTTCGTGTCCCCTCGTAGTCCGACTTTGCAACAAAGATGAATTATTCAAGAAGGGGCCGTAGCGCCTGATCACTCTGGCGCCCAGCAGACGTGTAAAGAATGGATACAAGTGGCCCCTTGCTGCCTCCCAATGTCTTACTTCATATCCACTACTTTTATCTCTGCTACAGCGGCTGTACACTTTTCTCCTTTCCTTCTTCTTCTTCTCTCTTTCTTTTTTTCTCTCTCTCTCTCGCTCTCTTTCTGGAATCTGTCCATCAAACAGCTTGAATCTAATGGACATATTTAGTCTTTAATGTTTCATGGTACGGCGTAGGTATAGAAACAAGCTAATAGCATCTTAAAAACAATTAGGAGTTTTAATATAAAAGCCGATTACACTACTTTATGGACATCAAAATTTCAATTGAGGACAAATATATTTCTGAAGTGTATCAAATTTTCGTTGTCTAGGTTGTAGATGATTCATAACAGATCAGGTTAAGATGAAATAAGCTTCTTCTGTCAGTAAATTGCTGTGTCGATAAGTTTTGGGACATCTTTGAGAGGGCCAGAGTATTGGAGATTTACGATATTGATGCTGAAAATTTTATATAAAAAGATTTAATGTCTTTTTCTGTCTGTCTCTGACTGTCTCTCTCTTCCGAGACCTACTTCCCAATTTTCAGTACCTGTCTTCGTGTGTCTCTCGTGCCCCACCACCCCACCACCCCACCACCCCACCACCCCAACACCCCACCACCCCACCATTACTCATTGTTTTTCAAATTCATCGGTTCTTTCTCCATCAGAAATTTCTTTTACTTGCGTTTGGCACAAGTCCTTATCCCCAAGTCAACCTTCCTGCACTTTATTTTGGTCTGTGTACGTGTTCTTACAACTGTCTTGTTCCTAGCTTTTTTGTGAGGAAGAGGCTCAGATCGATGTAAATTAATTAAGGACCCGCTGCTGGTCGTCGGGGCTAGAGATGCGATTGCTTACCACTTGTTTCAGGCCAGTCGTCTCAGTTGATGACGATGACAGGCAACTTCCGGTACCGCCTGATTTACCGTCTCCCGCCATCGGGGTCCCGTCTGTGTAGAGGTGTCTTCTGTCTTGGCCGCCGCAAATGTGTGCTGGCCTGGTGAACTGTACGACAGAGAGTGCTATCGAAATCAGTTTTTTCTTTCTTTCTTTCTTTCTTTCTTTCTTTCTTTCTTTCTTTCTTTCTTTCTTTCTTTCTTTCTTTCTTTCTTTCTTATCCTCTAACTCTTTTTCATGTCCACATCTTTGCGTCTTTGCCCTTGTCTCCCTTCTGTATCTCATGTGCATTGGGTGATCTCGCCATTGCTCACACACGAAATGACATGACTATCACTTAACAGCATCTACTTCATGACTGGCCTTCATGGCTGAGAAACATCTCAACAAATGTGTTTTCAAACTGCCTCATTTTTGATTTCCTTTTGGTTCATCGTCTTCTTCTTCTTCTTCTTCTACGATTGAATTTGTAGATTTTTATACTACAGTGTTTGGCAGCCTTCGTATCTCTCTGATAATTTTCCGGATACTCCGGTTTCCTCCACCCTCTGTGTGTGTGTGTGTGTGTGTGTGTGTGTGTGTGTGTGTGTGTGTTCTATATTGTGTGATATATGTTGGTGTATGAAAAACATTCTGAGTCTGGTTTCGGGGATATAGCACTATATAAAATTTAATAGTCGCTATTACAAATTTGCAGAGATTAGAAGACAGTTGAAACTACAGATTGTCTCACTTATATCTGTGTTTGTAATTATTTAGTCGACTTTATCTTCTTTTTCATTCAGTTCCAGATGATTTCTTTTTTTTTTTTGACAAACGCAAGTGACTTTATCTTTGTTTTTTCTTTAAAGATTAATGTTATTCAAGGTGGAAGCTCGGTGATCCTTTTCAGACACGATAACAAAAACTTGAGGAAAACTGGGCTGTAAATAGTTTAGAGGAGTTATTAGAGTCTTTGTGTTTGACGGTGTGAGCTACCAGTGACATCGCTAGATGGAAATTTAATGAAATATGCAGCCTTAGGAAAAAAGAGCAAATACGGTAATTTGGGCGTTTGAAAGCAGAGTTCGTGACAACCTGTGTGACATTAAACAGAAGCAGCACGAACGAGAGTTTTTAGGCCATCATTTTCTGCCAATCAGTTGCCTGCCGTTGCCAAGCGATGTACCGTTGCTAGGGACAGGAGGCTAGGAAGGTAGGGAGGATCAAACTCTTTGTGTGTCCGAGGTGTTCGGTGCGAGAATTCGTTCATTTTTCTGTGGGTATGCTTCACTGTGCACGTGGATATGTGTGTGCGCGAGCGATAGAGAAAGTGTGTGTGTGTGTGTGTGTGTGTGTGTGTGTGTGTGTGTGTGTGTGTGTGTGTGTGTGAGTGTGAAAGAGAGAGAAAAAAGTTGTTCTTTCTAAGCTAATTGCAAAAAAATTTAATCTTTGATTTAAAAAGATGTTCTTGAATTTTTGTCTTGTTGCCTTTGTTCATTGTCCACAAGCCCAGGCGAGGCGCATTCGTAATAAAACTGTGGAGCTATTTAGACAAGAGTCTTGAATCCCTGGGGCTTTTCCAGCATGTTCTATCTGGGTCTGATCTTGCTTTTGTGGTTTTTTCTTCGTGTTCTTGTAACGGTAAGCTGTACTCGTCCTGTTAATTGACCGGGTAGGTATCAGAAGCCATCCTCAGTGGTCTTCTGTTTTGCCACTTTGTTTGGTATATCTTGCCACTGTGCTTGGCATTATATCTTGCCACTGTTCTTGGCATTGTATTTTGCTACTTTGTTTGCTATATCTTGCCACTGTGCTTGGCATTATATCTTGTCACTGTACTTTGCATTCTATCATGTCACTGTGTTCGGTCTTTTGCTCTCTTGCAAGTTGCAGTTTTGCATGCCCTACATGAGACAACCCTGTGTTTCTGAAATGGTGTAACTATAAGCCCAACACTGTGCGATTGTGTATACTTTAAAATGAAACTTCAGTGAATGCATGAAATATCTCAAAGTTCACATTCGGTAAAGGTTTGAGATAAGACACTAAATACAACCTGACATTGTCATAGTATCCAGTGTTGTCTCATAAAATGGCCACGCTTTAAAAAAAATACAGCTTATAAAAAAATCAATGAATTTGGAAATTATTAGAATAAAAGGATTTGTTTTAGCTTTAGGATTGTAAGTAAAGAACAAATTCTGGACAGAGAAATTCTATCTCACGTAACTGATCCGTGTGAGACATTTTTAAAGAAGTGCTCTCCCTGGAGAAACACGCGTTTGCTCAGTGTACCCGATGTTAAGTTCGTATCGAAGGAATCAATGAAGGAGATATAAAATTCAACAGTGTTACCAGTCCCTGTGAAAGCATCGGATTTCGACACAGCAAATCGTGTTTTAAACACCCTGGTGCCATGGAAAGCATCTTACAGATTCAAGGGGACATTTTGGAAGAACTAGTGTCCACCTCTCTCTCCTTCTCTCTCTCTCCTTCCGCACTTCTTTGAATCTTTTGTATTTTGTTTTTATACATATACACAACAGTGATTGGCACAGACACCGAGAGTATCACGGGAGCTCACCCAGTCTGGTTGTTTGCGTTTGCTCGCATAGTGATCTGCCCTTGCCACGCTCCTTCTGGAGGCGTGGGCACCATAATTTCCTTCTTCAGAATTAATGTTTTCTCCCTTCCTACTATTAAATTTTATAGGTAACTGTGCTCACATGGAATGAAACCCCCAAACGCCAAAATTAGTAATTTTATTACGATGCGTTATAAAAAAAATTTGAGTTATAAATAACATGCTGTTGAAATTACCCAGGAAACTTATAGATCCTCGTATTGGAAATAATATATTTAATTCATAAGTTAGAGGTTGATCAGTCTTGCAGAGTGAGAAAGAAGAGTGTGGAGAATGAAACAAATTTTGGAATACAGGGGAATGCGGGAATACAGGGGAGTTCATTCTCATTTAGTTCTGATTTTATTTTTAATATATGCAGATAAAATATTTCAGACAGCTCTGTGATTGGGACAAGTAGGGTTGGTAATGAGAGATCGACAAATAAATGTGTGTACATTGTGTTGGATGGCTTGTTTTGTTTAAATGACTATGTTATATTATGTGCATGTTGTTTTTCCTGTGTTTTTATATGAATTTTGTGTCTTGTTTATCTGTGCATTATAAAATAAAAATAAAAAAATAGAAAAATTAAATTGAGACCGTAAATATTTTTAGGATGAGATGAAACAGTCAGGGCCTGTTATTACAAAGCTTCGCCCTGTTTTCCGATGTCTAAATATAGACTTTATTGCCGTCAATTTGCCGTTGCGATGATGTCTAGCCCCTTAATTTGAGCTTTTATTAAAATACCACTACCATGACTCGCTTCTAAATGACTGTTCAGAATTATTTAGTACATTCTGATTGGCTGCCTACTGATAAGTAATTCTCCTGTTCAATTATACGAAACGTCGCTGTGCAAATTTGGAACTGCCGTTTGCAAGAATCTTTCTCTACGTGGATAAACAACAGGTGAAACATGCTGAAAGAAGTAATTAATTAGGAGTAATTGCCTGTTCATTCTTTTGGTAAAGACCTTCGCAGAAAAATATCACGTTTTCCCAAACTATCGAACAATTTTCAAAAGGCTGTTTAGAATGTTGTAATGAATTTTAGTAGTCATATATAAATTGGTGTCTGGTGTCTTCCGTCTGACTGCCAGTCTCATTTAGACGACAACATTTATATCTATCTATCTATCTATCTATCTATCTATCTATCTATCTATCTATCTATCTATCTATCTATCTATCTATCTATCTATCTATCTATCTATCAACGACAAATAAAAATCATAGAGAGGCAGCTGGATATGTCGGTGTGGAGCTGCGATATGTCCGCGTGGAGATACGAAAAAAGACCAATGGACAACCATCCGTTTATAACTGCAGAATGCCATTCTCCCTCTACCGTCCTATGTGTTGTTGTTGTTGTTGTTGTTGTTGTTGTCTTCGTGCAGCTCTGTAAACAGTGTACTTTTTCCTGACTTCCACCTTTCTGACTTCCTTCCCTTTCCATCTTCGTGACTACAAGTGAAGGTGGACCGCCTACGTGGTCCATCTTGACTACAACTGAAGTCAACCGTCTCCACTCTCCTTTCCCTTTGTTTGCGGGGATTCGTCAAGGTGTTGTTTGTAATTTGTCTTACATGTGTGTGTATGACTTATTATAATGTTGTAAAAGCAAAAAGTTTGTACTTAACGCTGAGTGTAGTGTATATATTGAAGTCTCTTACAATAAGATTAGTGATCTGCTAGTTTTTATTGGTGCGGCTTTGAATTGTCTCCTCTCATGCTACGGATGTCTTAATACCGAGGGATGCATTTTATAATTGGCATTTTTATTCCTTTTTAATTTATGACAGGTAACAAGGACATTTAGCGATGACGCAAATTCAATACCATTTTTCCTCAAAGTTGTACTGAGATTTTCCTAAAGTCATTTTTACAATGTGCGCATGCGCACGGCAGTGATAGAGCATACTTGCCAATGCCTTCCTAGGAAAAATGCGCCGAATTCGAAAGAGCATTAGTTGTCACTTTAAAACCGAAATTGAGACAGATTTGCAAAACGCTACCCACAAAAGACATGATGGAATGACTGCAGAATGACAGCAAGCTCGAGTGCCAAATTTGGGGAACACAAGGAGATGGAGGTCTTGATTCTGGTCACAAGAGTCGTTAAAGAAATGAGGGGAAAGTAGAGGGGAAAGTGGGGGGGGGAGGATACGCGTCGGGAAACTCGGGATCTTGCGGCTAATGCACTTTCCTGCGTTTAATTCAATTTTGACAGAATTGATCTCGCGCACCGAAGGCACTATTTTATCCTCACTGCCCAGTGCTTCCCTATTGAAACTTCACACCCGGCATCGCCGAAACTTTTTCACGGTTCCGGTGGGACTTTTTGCAGTGTGCGATAGCTTCGGTGTTTCAGCAAAATTCGCCCAAGACCCCTTGCGCACGCAGCTTCCTCGCGAGAAGTTTGCTGTAAAAACTGGTGATTAACATCGGCCATGATTGAGGAGCGGAACGGCCTTGACTCCGCTGCAATCCCGTGAGGCTTTGCAGGAAAACAGTGAACACGGACATCTAAGCCAGCAGAGGCAAGCAAACACTGTCGTTTCACTCTTGTGATCGCTGTCCCTTGCTGACACGCAGGATTACTGAGAGAATGTATACTTCAGCCCATTAAATTTGCTTGAAATACGTCGCATTTATCTAGAATTAAATGAGCTGTCCAGACAGCCTTTGAAGATGTTATTACTGTGACCACGCGAAGATAAAGTGAAGGGGTATGTACTGGTACATGCAATTACTTTTGCACTTGTAAAGATAACAATTCCAAAACTCTTTCTTCGTGAGATGCATCATCATTGGATCCTCCGCTGCTAATGGTCTGGGGCAATTTTCGCTTGATGAACAGGTTCTTTCAACGGTGCAGCATTTCAGAGGGTCGTATCGTGTCTGTACAAGTGGATAATGCGGTGAACGGTAGTCACTTTGAGTAGCTCAGTGCGCTGGTGTGATAAAATCCAGTTTACCGGAAGTGGTTGTTCTCGTCGTCACAACATGACGTCAAGGGGGTGAGTCCCAGGTGGCTGCCCGTGACAGGTGGCTTTGACGGCGGCTTCAGAGCGCCATCCCCCAGCTGCCGCCGCCGCGGCGGGGGTTGGTGTGGGAATAACTCTTGTGCCATCGTCATCTTCCCCAAGCAAAGTGAGAGACCTGACGAACAGATAACAAGGTAAATTGCCTTGTCAACACACCACTTGCAGAAGTTATCCGGGGCTAACCCCAGAGCAGACAAGTGCTGTACCAGGGCGGGCCGCCTGGCTTGTCCATCAAGCGCCAAAGCCGCTGCCGTGCGACTTTTTCAAAACAGGAAGTGGAACGGGCGAGCGCCCATTGCGCCCTCTAGGCACGTAATCGAACGGGTGAGACTACGTGACGATTCTAAGACCCTGACCTTGTTCCCAGCAGCTATTCTGTTATTTTAGCTCTTCCGAACTGTCACGATTCTTCTTCTTCTTCGTCGTCGTCGTTGTTACTGCTGTCATCGTTTTTCCTCTTACTTTTCTCGTCTCGATGCCGAGGGAGAAGACCCCATAGAAAAAAAAACATAGTCCCCTAAACACTCGGTCGGTGGGGAGTGAGGTGTTACAGACTACACGTGTCTAGGGAACAGCTTGTCTTTGTAAGGGTGGGGATTCCCCCATTTTTCTTTTTTGCCTTAACGTCCCCAGCTCTCGGGTGCTCTTATTATATACTGTCGTCACGTGACTCGTCTCACGCATAAGGTAAAGAGTCGCATAGCTTAGGGAACAGAGGAACAGTGAATCTGAAATGTTTACCATGTCTAGGGCAGGACTAGGGTTTCCCAGCTTCGAACCTGCTGCCTTTTGCAGCACAGTCCGAGTGCACTAACCACGCTAAACGGAGCATCCCTCTTCCCCCATGTGTTGCAAATTTGGCCCTGAAAGTGACTAACATCTCACACACCACCATGGCTATAATACCGTAGGTGGCATTTCGTAGTGACTTCTTGTGACCGCTGCACCGCCGGTGACTGGTGACTGTGGAACGTTTCTTTCACTCCCACATCTCACCATCATTTTCCCGGCACACGGCCCTGATGGCTTCTTTCCGACTGCAGATTTCTGAAGAGCTCAGATGGATGGGTACCCTGGGGTGGGTGGGAGGTAGAGGGATGGGTATCCTGGGGTGGGTGGGGGGTAGAGGTATGGGTAGCACGGGTGGAGAGTGTCTAACGAGGAGAAGGGTCGTCCGTTCTTTGTTAAGCGTGGGTGACAAGTGAGGTTTTGTCTGTTAGCGAACTTCACACCAGTGACAGGTTCTGTGGTGAGGGTAAGTACTGTCTGTCGTCCTGTCAGCCCCTGGGTAGGCCTACCGGCGGCGGGGGAGGGAGAGAGTACCATTTTGCTAATCCCTTGTCTCTCCTACATCATTGTTCAGCGACCAGCAATGAGATGTAGAGGGGTGAGCTAGGTAAAATGTTCTGCTGACTGGTGAACTAAACACACCCACCCACCCACACTCATAAAGAAAAAAAAGATGGAGAAAGATTAAGAGGGAGAGATAGAGAGAGCATTCGTGAAGTGTTGGCGAGAACGATTTAGTAAACACAGATGCAAGAGAGCAAAAAATGAGGGACAGGGACTAGAGAAAAGTAAAATATCGAAGACAGGAATAAAACAGTTTCATTGGGAAGGATAATTCCACAGGCGTGTTACATAAACATGTACTCAATGCTGTTTCTGTATCTTGCAGAGATTATACTATATCAGATAACGCGAAAGGATATTTTATAACAAAATGCATGAATACATCAGACTGATTATTGTAATGGTCGGCGCGCTGGCTTGCTTGAGGGGGATTTAGAAAATCTTTTTGTCTCCTCGCTAGCTTACATTGTTGTTTAGAGGTGGAGATTTACTACTTGGGAGACTTAAGGTGTATCCATTGGGGTCGTAAAATACTTGGAAATGGGCTGGCCGTACAGGATATGTTAGTTGCTGGTCTTAGGTTTTTGAACATGAACGCCCTCCTGGTCCTAACATAGGCTGCAGTGTGCGCCATGTGCATGTGAGCACACGATTGAGCACGAGGAATGTCGCTCTGCCGACAATCAAACAACGATTGTCCCACAAGGGTGTACAATGTGTACATATATACATACACACATACATAAAGTATTATTATCCATAAAGCACCCCTATATAAAACAAGTTTGAGATCCAGGTGAATAATTTTGTGAATTCATTCAGTGTCATACTGTGACAATGTAATACTGTCACAAAGTGTCATACTGTGACAGTGTAATACTGTCACAAAGAGGGTCATACGGGAGCAGAACAGTTCTGTGGCAGACAGTCTGACATCATTCACACTCACAGGCAAAGATGGCGGCGTTTCCGCCTCTTCTTTCCTCAACCTCCACAACCACCTCCCTCGTACTTCGTCAGAAGCATTGTAGTACACTGCATTGTCCGGATGGGGTCTGAAGGCATACATTTAGTCAATTCCTTCGCCCTCGTAAAATGGTACCTCCCGCGAGTGAATTCCTTTTTTTTTCTTTGCCGAGACGACAACCAAAATGAGTCATTTTGCTTAGAGCTTGGAGTGCTGCAATCATTCTGTGTCCACGTCCAGCAAGGCTCAGCCTGCAGTAGGGCTCGCTGATTGGATAAGATTATTGCTGACTTGGAGAGTCTAGGTCTTTGAGCGGAATCTTAACTCGGACATTGACAGGGGGGGGGTGAGAGCTTACAGACAGGAGTCCTTAGAGATACGCTTTCATGGCACGTTGTACAATTCTGAGGCTACCATACTACTGCGTCTCAAGACGAGGCCCAGGCTGTTTGTTATGCTAATTTCTTATGTCTGGGCAGAAGCAAAGCTAGCTGACACGAATCTAAGAAAGAGAGAAATATAGAAAGAACATTTGTCCCCTCGGACTGCTAATCAGCCAGACACGCAGTCAGACTTGTCAACCGTCAGCCCCTCCCCCCACCCAAAAAAAAATCCCCACACAAAAAACAACAAAACAAACTTATAGACTGATGTGTACATTTCTAAGGATAGTTGTTTTATGTGTAAGACAAATCTAACATCAGAAGAGAGCACACGTCAGCCTTGCAATCAAATTTTTCCATCGTGGAGTATAAACTCCATGACTGTTGTGGATACTTTCGAAGAAAAAAGTGGCTGTCTTACGGACATTCTCAACGAGACAAACGTTTGACCAAGCTTGGTTCAGTTTTCACGTCAAAATAAAAACCTATTTAAGTGTCATTTGAGAACCCACATGTACATATTAAAATCCTAGCCCTCGGTGGAGCCACACCCAAGATTTCTCATGTTTGGAGAAGACACACAAATAGTATCTGTGTCACGCTAAAAGTACTTGAGCATACAAGATCTCAATATAAACAGGTTTTCGTGCATTGCATCCTGATAGTAGCAGTCTCTCCTCACCCCCGACATCATTTCGTATCCACGGACAGAAAAGTTTATATATACACAAACTCGCTCTTAAATCCACACCACGCACATTGCGTGTAACTGGCGTCCTCGATAAAAATGGAAAATTAATGGACGAATCGATCGACGAATAAACAAAAGAGGAAGGGGAGGGAACGAGAGAGTGTATATCAATATTGTTTTTGAGCACATGTTTTGGGCTGCGAAGAAAAGGTAACTTGTTCGCCATTATTGCACTCTATTCAAGAGCCCTATTGTTGGCACCAGCCCGTGTTTGTCCACCCTTCTGTTCCGGTTCACATGGTCAATACCTGACGGTCCTTCCATCCAGTGAGTTACGAACTGGTGACAGAGTTTCACAAGTGAATTAGGTCTTAATCCCAGAGCAAGCACACCACAGCATCTCTAGTCCTCTGATGTTGTATACAGTTGCACGGTGTTCAGATGTTGGCAAACCCCAGCTCAAAACCGCTTCCTTTAATTATTCATGGTCCTCCCGCTTCCCCGCCATTGGTCAAAGTATGGATGAGGACAAAGCAGCCCATGGCGAAATAATCAACAATCAACTCGATTATGTACTCAGGAAAAAAAACTGCTAACTTAAGCAAGTTCATGCTGATGAACAAATGACGATTTAACAATGAATTCCTGACAAATTGTGATTTAAATGTTACAGCAGTTTTTAATTATTTTCTATTCGTTGAGCTTGGTTGTAAAATAAATTAAGAGAAAATTCATGACACACATTTCACATTGACAGAGAAGAGCTGTCGAGCATGGCAGTAAAAGATAGTCTTCCTTTTGTTGGCGGGTATATGGAAAAAAGTCCGCAAGATAATGGGGATCTTTCATCTTCACCTGGCTGAATGAATGAAAGTACAACATGTAGGGAAATAATCATTCTTCTATCATTCCATCAGATACCGTTATCGAGAAACGATTCATCAAGCTTACGTGTGACACCTTCCTCTCTAGCATCTCACGTTTCCACGTGATCTCTCGTATGTTCTCGCAGAATAACACCTGGTTTTGGCAACAATTACAGTCAACAGCTACTTAGCCCCCTCCACCCCCTACCCGCCTCTGTGCGGGTATAGACGCGGTTTGGATTTTACAGAGGACAACATTGTCTTCCATAGACTCTTAGATGAGAAATGTGCTTGCGACTTGATTAATTACCTTTCTCCGGAGGACTTTGTCAGAACTCACAAGGTATTTCATAGAAGAGAAAGACTGTACAGTCACGTTAGAGACCCTTCTTAATCGTCATCAAACGTTTCATTTTGACAGAGCTGTGTGTGAAGAAACAAAAATCAATGGTTTGGGCCAGGGCCAGTTGCACAACACATTTCTAATTTTAAACACTTTTAGGCCTTAACTCTATTTAGACAATTATTTTAAAGTACACACCACAATTTTAGAATTTTTAAAACTAAAACTGCTTTATGTAAGATAAAGTTGTATAAGTCTGACTTTCCGTCCTGTCAGTAAAATTTTTTGTATGTTTTTCTGCAAAGAATCAAAATGGCTAAGAAGATATTTTACCTCTTTAGAACAGTTTTAAGGTTTAGAAACGTGTTGTGCAACTGGCCCCAGGGCTTTAGAATTCTGATCCACGTGATACATTCAGACTTGTTTACCAATACTCTGCCAATAAAATAGGACCTTGTAGATCTTCCTAAGGTTGACGCTTCGGCATTTACACGTGCGCGCGAGACAGACACACATGCGCACACATACAGACACGCACACATATACAAACACACAATACACACTCAAACGCGCACGCACTCACGCAGGCACACACAAAAGCTTGCACGCATGGGAATCTGCTTGGAGCCATCGAAGCGCCAGTTCACTTCATCAGAACTTTGCCAGTAGTGCAATCTCTCTCTCTGTCTCTCTTTCTCCCTTCTCCTGGGTCGTCTTCCTGTAAAGGGGGCAGACGATTCCAAGACACCGGGCGGGTGGGCGAGTCCTCGGTGATGAGAAGCCACACCGCTACACGGTTTGACACTCTCGCTCCTCCCAGTGTCAGCCTGTGAGCCCGCCGGTGCTAAAATCCGGCCAACTGTAACAATTTCTAAATTGCTTTTCGACCGTGGACGGGTGGAAGAACATAATTTGGATGGTTATTGATTAAACAATCTCTTCATGAGGGTTTCTGTTGTAATTGCACAATGGCTTCTGTTAGCAGTCGTAGGGGTTGGTGCTTTCGCAGGAGTCAGCACAAGGAGTCGCAAGAAAGATGCTGAGCCACAGGTTCAGAAGGAGACGGGGGGTAGAGACGGTGGAAGTAGCTGTTCAAACCCGTCTTCGTGCACAAACAAACCCGGGTGTTCATGTTATGGTTAATTATACACTTGCTTCGACAATAGAAACACAAGTGGCTGACCTTTTGGACTGACATCGATATAAATGTCGGCATTGACGCAACAGAAAATAGTGATAATGAAAATCAAGTATTTGATCACAATCGCAAATAATTTCAGTTTTATGTATACTATTGTGTGTATATCTATCCTGTGTATCTATGTTTAAAACTATATTTTTGGATAAGGGGAAAGTTAAAGAGCGCCATACAACAGAGGCTGTAGGTGCAGTGAATGTAAGAGGTTCAAAACATGTTATTTGGATGGCAGAGTCCAACCCATTCTTTCCTCCGCCGTGACCTGTCCTAAACAGGTGTTGGAATGACAGGAGGAGGTTTTCACTCACAGGCCTGACCAGGACTCGAACTTACGATGTTTCGCTCCGAGGTCGAGAGAAGTAACCACACGATCACAGAGCTGTCCCCGGATTCGGGGACATTATTCTTTCACTGTGTTACTTATAATCATTGTGAAGTCTTCAAAGGACAGACAATTTAGTTTTACAAAGGAGGTCTCCCTGCGATTAACCGAATAATGTATCTCGTGTCATAGTTTTCTTCTCAAAATCCCTGGTCAGGGTGTAACCAACCACGTTTCCGGACATTATGATTAGAATAATATTTTATACGAGAAAATCCACCTACAGGGGAAGAATAAACTTTTACGTCTATGCAGACAGACGCATGCGCGCGTGCACACAACGCACATATATTATATCTTTATGTACACACCGCATTCCTAGTAGTAAGTTAGACTGCTCTTAGTTCAGGTGTCGTTGACTTTAATCATATCTTTGATCATAAACATAATCACAGCTTTGATCGCTGAATAGTCACAGTCTCATGCATGTAGCCACGAGAGAGGAGGATATTTTTCACGTCCATGTCTCTAGGGCTGACAGAAATCATTGACAACTCAGAAGACATTTGTATAAGATTCCTCTTCAAATTCACTTCACCCCGTCTCTCACCGGTCACAACTTAATTGCAAGTGGAAGTACGTATTCACACAACTTCAGTCCATTTGTGATTTATAGAAAGTTAGGTACAAGTAAATAATTTAACTGGTCACACGGTAGTAATTTTACGATAATCAATTTCAGTGCAAAGGTCACCTGACTTTTTGCATGTCCGCGTTCCGACTAGAGTTCACAGCTTCGTATGTCAGCTGGGGAAGAGGGAAGAGGATGAAGTGAAATATCTCAGTGACAGGCTGGAGCACTCAGCTCTAGAATGAGTCTGCTTACCGATCGTCCATGGAATCAGACGACGTGCAAGATAATGCTGACTTAGCTATGTCTTCGTTGTAAAGAAGGAAGAAAAGAACAGACAGAGCTTTTCAGAACTTGTAATGTTTGTTTGCGAAGACGTCTAGTGTCCTGAGATTGACTTCATTACTCACAACGAGTGAAGTGCAATGCGCTCTCACCCCCCCCCTCCAATCACAAGCTTGTTCTGTACACTCAGCACGTGCCGGAGATCCTTCAGACCTCAGGCGATGAGCGTGGGCCGGGTGCCACCCTCCACAACAGGTCACGAGCATGCGCATCGCGAGGTTCTGTAGACTGACGTCAGGGACAAGCGGAAGTGGCGGGGGTTGGGTGCGCACAACTCTTTTTCATCAACGTACTGCAAGTAACGGCTCCAAACGTGGAATCTAGTGTACCAGTGACGTAACCGTCGTTAATCTGATATGGCGGCCTAACTGCTGAGCTGCTCCGGGCAACGGCGGCTCTGGTGAGAAGAAGCGGTCCACCGTGGACAAGGGAGAGGCGTGCGTGGCACCATCCTGCTGATGTGACCAGCCAGGTATCGTCTTCCGAGATGAGAGCGAACATTTCGATGAGGGTGAGGAGTTGGTGCTCAAACGAAGACCCGCTGCAGGCAGCCATGGCTCTCCCGTTACACGAAACTGTCCATCAAGTGACAGCCTAGCAACTATTGACCACTCTCCGGAACCCTCCCCCAGACTCCCCCAGTAGGTGTCAGGGGGTCAGATTCTTGTTTCAGGTTTCTCGGGAGCGGGACCAACGTCGGTTCTGTCTTCCTCAGGCGACTATATCAGTCAAGGACGTGGAGTTATCTTTCTTCGTTAATGTCTAGTGAATGAATGTGAGAAATGTGAGAAATAGTGTTAGTCGTGTGAATCTACTACGCAAACATCTTTCTTTAAATCGTTTGAGCTGTAGTGAGAGTTCACTCTTTCCACATGCCTTGGCCTCTCTTTCTTTTGCTGATTCATTCATTCCTTGACTGGTACCAGATGACGGCCTTCTAGGCCGGTCGGCAGGTACTGGCAGTCAAACTGGATAGAAGCAGTGCCTGACAAGGTTCACCTGTTCGGCAAGTTTCAGCAGAATTAAGTTGTTCATTGTAAGGCCAGTCTATTCTATATGTTAGCCTCGGAGTCAACCGTCTTCCGAGGATCCGTGCAGGACGGTCTTATACAAGGTGTCGTGCTAGAGAATATGGTAAAAAAAAGCTTGTGCATGTTGTATGTGTGTGTGTGTGTGTGTGTGTGTGAGAGAGAGAGAGAGAGTACATAACCTTATTCTGGTCAGGTACAGAGAATGAATGACAGGAACAGAATAGTTAAGGGGATGAAAGAAAGCAAGAAAGTGAGAAATAAATGAACGAATTGAAAATAAAAGAACTAACAAAGTAGAAAGACAGAATTAAGCGAAGAATGCATGCAATTAGCAATTACTGTGCAGTGGTCTTTTCTTTAAATCACAGAATTAAGCTTTTTTTTGCACTGTCTACAGCTTGGGTGTCATTCTCAATCAGAGTTTGACTTTTCATCGGCATATTTCTCATGTCTGCAATTGCTTACCTTCAGCTTTGTAGGTCAGTACCATTCCTCATTATCTCAACACTGATGTAACTAAAACTATATTCTGTGCCAAGGCTGGACTATAGTAATTCTCTTTTAGCTGGAATTCCTTCTTGACAGACTTCAAAGGATCCAGAAGAACGCTGCTTGTCTCATCTGTAGACCATCTCGATGTTAACATCTATCATCTATCATTCGCTGTCTTCACTGACTGCCAGCTGTGGACCGTATAGTCTACAAACTTTCCACTTGGATTTTGCTGTTTCTGGTGCTGGTCCTCGGGACATCTCTGAACTCACTCCCATAGTCAAGTCCTACACACGCTGAACTAGACTCACTTTATCTCACAGGACCTGCCAGGGGTTATCAAGGAGAGCTTGCTCCGCAGCCCTCTCCCTTGCAATTTTTTTAAAATTCATTTTTCACGCTTGTCACACGAGACAAATTGCTGGGACACAGACCAAAGGTTACGACTGCTGGGACAAAGGCCGAAGGTTATGACCGTTGCAGCATAATTTTCCGTTCGCGCGAGATGTCAGCCGCTGACATAGTTAATCAACACAAAGAGAGAGAGTCGCTAGACCTTGACCTTTGCTCTAATTTTCGCCTGAAAGCGACTCCGAGGTCTTGGGATGCCAGACCGTCGTGCATTGCGCCATGAGCAGGCTACTGAGTCCGCTTGAAAGACTTGAGCAATTCCAGTCTCCCCCTTCCCCTCCCCCCCCCATCCCAGGTCTGCCGCTTCCTCCTCGAATATCGTCAACGTGTCACGTGGTTAACTTGCTCGCTGTCTGATTGGTCATATCTGCCTTAGCGCCCGGTAGCTTAGTGGTAAAAACGCTCATTTCTCGTCACTGCAGGGAGGATCCTTGTAGAATGGTTCTCGGGGAACACGACTTTCTCTCTGGATTTGACATCTTCATGGGGCTGTCCGCCATTTCGCCCTAACACTCCGCTTTCCTCTACTTTCACAACAGCTGCGAAGTTGGTAAGGGTCGTCCGGTGACCCTAAGTAGGTAGTCAGGTTTGAAGATCCCCCCAGTTAATCTCAGGACCACGATTCTGCGAGGGCTGTGCCGATCGTCTCTCCATCGCTGCCCTACCTTCTCCAACCCTCTGAGGAATCAGGTAAAAACTCCACAGCTGAATCAACTAGAAAAAATATCCCGTGTCACACAGGACAGGGTGCGCATCCTAGAGTTTGGAAGCCGTTGTTTCGATCCCTCCCATCCACCCTAAAAAATCACCACCACGTGTAGCCACTTTCCTGTGAACTAACCATGTTCGTAATCAGTATGTGCACATGCGCAGTGTCGAGTTCACATCACGTCTCGACAGACATTGTTAGTCCCACATTGAATGGAGTAATAATTGGCAAACGGTCTGCTGGTTTTACTTGCAGACTGTGATTTGGTGCAGCATCGAGTTTCCGTCACCTGTAACACTGTAGTCGACACCGTTGCGGAAGAAATTATGTCGTCGCCAAGGAGACGAAACTCCAACAGAACGCCTGTGAAAGTTACCGTAGGTCCCTGCTCTCTTAACGGCGCTCGGTTGAGTCTGCACCTCGTTGACACATCAGTAGACGTAGAAACCAACGACTCGCCAAATCGCTACGTGGCGTCCCGTAGCTCACATTATCGTGACAGACTAGCGGCACATCAATAAAGCATCCCCTATCTTCTTCCTTCACACCACTTCGCACACTATAACAGACACCCATAAACACGGGCATGCCGGCGGCCACGAGACGTAGATTACATGCTACGTGATAAGCACGTGATAAACACGTGATACGCAATAAAATGCAGGTTAACTACACCATACATACATTAACAGTGGACTGTCTGGCTGGGTGGATCAGGGGAAGGACAGGTATTTGAACATCCGTCTTCATCCTTATATTCGTAAACCACAAATCTTACTGACACCGTATTAGATAAAACAAGGGGTCCACATTCTAACGTTACATGGAAACGGACTTGCAATATCAGTATTTCGTTTGGTGTTATACGAGTTGATACAGCACATACAAGTATCAGTGATGATCAACTGATACTGTAACAATTTAATTTCCTCAGAGCAGGTGTTTTGAGGGTAAACCCTTGAGGTCTTCTTGACCCTGCGTGATCCCTCAAGGCGTCGATTGACTGATGGCGGCACTCTGAGGACGAATTTGTCTGGATCCACTCAGGGCCTGCAGCCTTTTCAGAGCATCGAGTCCCGACGCGGCATTGTTGCAAAAAAAGGGGTTAAGGTGTACAGACTACTCACTTATTTAAAGTCCTGATCAAACATCTGTCGTCGAATACCTTGTCAGATCCCTTCATCCGGGTGTCCTTTCAGCGTCCGCCTGTATTGTACGTTTCGATGTTGTTCTATCTAGGAAATGTAGAAGCAATAGGATGTAGACAAAGGGATCGAGATGGAGCTAGTGAACGTCTGCTCACCTAATGCTGGTGGCTATACATTAGTGTCTGCAATTCACTGTACACTGCGACATTTATCAAGTGATTGCCAGAAAAATCAACCATTCACCGCAGCTGATTAATGATTGTGTGCAATCGAAACAATCTGCTAAGCTACAACAAAACTGTTGTCAAATGGATTTCTAACAATGCATTTTATTTATTTATTTGAGTTATATATTCATAAAGTTTTTCGTGGAGCTGAACAGGCTACACACTTTGGCTACTGGCAGCTGATTTTCATGATAAAGTACACCCGTACTCAATTAAGCAAATGAACAGACCTTTGACCTGCGAAAAGTCTGTTGTTAATTTGCTCATGAATGATTTATTGTGAAATGTTTAAGGGCTGCTTAGTTCTTGAATATGTGCGAATCGTTATGTTTCAGTAAGAGCTTTTAATTGTAGATGAATTTCCTGAAGTGTCTAGAATCTCCTCTATTCAGGTGAATGAGTGCGTGAGTCAGTCTCTACTCTTTCTTGCCAGTGGGATGAGTGGATATTCAAACCCAAAGTCACGTGCACTAGCCAACTGGATACCCGTGTCAACAAACTTACCCCCCCCCTCCAAGTTGACCCGCTGTGTAACGGGTACGTAGAAGGTTGGGTAAGAAGAGTTGATGGGCATCGCTCGCAGAAAGTCACGTGACTACCTTTGCTTTCTGACCTGCGTTTGGTGCTTGTGTCTGAGCGTACATATTAATAATAATAATGATGATGATGATATAGCCGAGAATCCCAGAATTTGGCCAGGCCCTTCTTTTTTTATACTACCAGGCTGTTAGTTAATACAGTACCTAAAAACCGATGGAGGAAATGTCATTTTTTAGTTATTTTTTTTTCTCTCTCTCCCCGCACGGGCGCACACACACGCACGTACGCACGCATATCTTATCTATGAAAAACGCAGAACTGCATAATCTTGTGCGGTAAAAGCTCTAGGAGGCTGAGGAGAGGCTCCAGCAGGCAGAGTTGAGTAGCGGGCCCCAGGGCTGTCAGAACTTCTCAGCGTGATGGCCAGGTACCGTTGATGGGTGTCGCCGATGTCTTTCTTGTTGGAGCGGTATGGCGCCTTTGATTTGAGTGATCAAAGTGCTGAGGGCGGTTCATCCGTCTGTCAAGTTGCTGCCTGTTGCTGCTGCAACTGAGGCCTCCTGTCAGGGGACTTCTGTGTCTGCAGCAGCTTGGTGGGGCGGGATGGGTTCGTATCTCATTACTAACCTTGGTCATTATCACTAACAACAGCTAGTGCTGTCGTTGAAAATGTTGTTGGCCTCCACAGGTATTACGAGCTAGTACTGTCATTAATAGTGCTGTCCTCCACAGGTATTACGAGCTAGTACTGTCATTAATAGTGCTGTCCTCCACAGGTATTACGAGCTAGTACTGTCATTAATAGTGCCGTCCTCACAGGTATTACTAGCTAGTGCTGTCGTTAAGTGTTGTTGTCCTCTCAGGTATTACTAGCTAGCTAGTGCTATCATTAATAGTGCTGTCCTCACAGGTATTACTAGCTAGCTAGTGATGTCATTAACAGTATTGTCCTCACAGGTATTACCAGCTAGTGTTGTCATTAACAGTGTTGTCCTCACAGGTATTACTAGTTAGTGCTGTCATTAATAGTGTTGTCCTCACAGGTATTACTAGTTAGTGCTGTCATTAATAGTGTTGTCCTCACAGGTGTTACTAGTTAGTGCTGTCATTAATAGTGTTGTTCTCACAGGTCTTACTAGTTAGTGCTGTCATTAACAGTATTGTCCTCACAGGTATTACTAGTTAGTGCTGTCATTAACAGTATTGTCCTCACAGGTATTACTAGTTAGTGCTGTCATTAACAGTATTGTCCTCACAGGTATTACTAGCTAGTGCTGTCATTAACAGTATTGTCCTCACAGGTATTACTAGTTAGTGCTGTCATTAATAGTGTTGTCCTCACAGGTATTACTAGTTAGTGCTGTCATTAACAGTGTTGTCCTCACAGGTATTACTAGTTAGTGCTGTCATTAATAGTGTTGTCCTCACAGGTATTACTAGTTAGTGCTGTCATTAACAGTATTGTCCTCACAGGTATTACTAGCTAACTAGTGCTGTCATTAATAGTGTTGTCCTCACAGGTATTACTAGTTAGTGCTGTCATTAACAGTATTGTCCTCACAGGTATTACTAGTTAGTGCTGTCATTAACAGTATTGTCCTCACAGGTATTACTAGCTAGCTAGTGCTATCATTAATAGTGCTGTCCTCACAGGTATTACTAGTTAGCTTGTGATGTCATTTACAGTATTGTCCTCACAGGTATTACCAGCTAGTGTTGTCATTAACAGTGTTGTCCTCACAGGTATTACTAGTTAGTGCTGTCATTAATAGTGTTGTCCTCACAGGTATTACTAGTTAGTGCTGTCATTAATAGTGTTGTCCTCACAGGTGTTACTAGTTAGTGCTGTCATTAATAGTGTTGTCCTCACAGGTCTTACTAGTTAGTGCTGTCATTAACAGTATTGTCCTCACAGGTATTACTAGTTAGTGCTGTCATTAATAGTGTTGTCCTCACAGGTATTACTAGTTAGTGCTGTCATTAACAGTGTTGTCCTCACAGGTATTACTAGTTAGTGCTGTCATTAATAGTGTTGTCCTCACAGGTATTACTAGTTAGTGCTGTCATTAACAGTATTGTCCTCACAGGTATTACTAGCTAACTAGTGCTGTCATTAATAGTGTTGTCCTCACAGGTATTACTAGTTAGTGCTGTCATTAACAGTATTGTCCTCACAGGTATTACTAGTTAGTGCTGTCATTAACAGTATTGTCCTCACAGGTATTACTAGCTAGCTAGTGCTATCATTAATAGTGCTGTCCTCACAGGTATTACTAGTTAGCTAGTGATGTCATTTACAGTATTGTCCTCACAGGTATTACCAGCTAGTGTTGTCATTAACAGTGTTGTCCTCACAGGTATTACTAGTTAGTGCTGTCATTAATAGTGTTGTCCTCACAGGTATTACTAGTTAGTGCTGTCATTAATAGTGTTGTCCTCACAGGTGTTACTAGTTAGTGCTGTCATTAATAGTGTTGTCCTCACAGGTCTTACTAGTTAGTGCTGTCATTAACAGTATTGTCCTCACAGGTATTACTAGTTAGTGCTGTCATTAATAGTGTTGTCCTCACAGGTATTACTAGTTAGTGCTGTCATTAACAGTATTGTCCTCACAGGTATTACTAGTTAGTGCTGTCATTAATAGTGTTGTCCTCACAGGTATTACTAGTTAGTGCTGTCATTAACAGTATTGTCCTCACAGGTATTACTAGTTAGTGCTGTCATTAATAGTGTTGTCCTCACAGGTATTACAAACTAGTGCTGATTACAGAAACGAAGATTAAAGACAATACAATGTTTATATCATTTACCCAAATGCATGTGTGGTATCCCAGTCGTCACACATTCGGGTACAATTATTGGAGGTAGCAGTAATTGTAGTAGTGGCGAAGCCTGCACTTTACAGCGTTCTTCAAAGTCTAGATTTACTTATTTTTTCCTCGTCGTGGCTTTTCTTTTCACTTTTGTTTATAAGAAAAAGAAAACGAAATAAAATAGAGACTAAATCTAGGCCAGTTGCGGGCCCGGGTATACCATCCCTCCCTTCTCCTCCCTCGCCAAAGCTGCAGTCGTTATACCTGCGACAGGTACTATAAGGATTCCCTCACCTCAGGAGTTGCCAGGTATGTCTTGAAGCTGAGCTGGGGTTGTCTCAGGTCCTCTTTCATATGAGATCTCTGACCATTGAATAAATAGCTGAACACTGTCAGGTCCACCCTGAGCCAAGTTTCTCCACAAACAGAGCAGGCGCTTTAATGGTCAGCAACACTGCGGGAGGATTATTATCACATCGTATTATAACAAGATGTAATTTTTGTTGAGGTAGGGGGGGGGAGCTGGCGGTTTGCTTTACAAATAGAAAGGGGGTGTTTACAAAATGTCATTGATTTATAAGCCATCCGAACAGGAGAAACAAAAGCATGGAATTTGTTGACCGTGAGGCTTGACAAATTACGTGGCGAAGAATGGTATGAGCAAACATTGCCGTAGGGGGATGCGAATTAGCCGCGGAATATAGGAGGCCAGGCCAGTACAAAAATGTGCACAAACAAGCGTGCATCTCTCTCTCTCTCACTCACACACACACACAGACAAACGGAAAGAGAAAGGGCAGAAAATCTCCCGCAAGGCACTGATAGGCGCCGACTTGATTTGCACTCATTTCATCGGTGCTTGCACTGTGTGCCTCACGGCCCCTCCATGAACTTAATCTCATGGCGTCAGTTCTGCTTCTTTGATGTCCTGTTGTAAGCGGCTGGCCTGAGAGACCACTTTCCAATGATGAAGGATCATAGAGGTTCAGGTGACACATCCGCAAGGACTTCATTTTCTTTTTTTTATTATTAAAGCGCGACACCCCCTTACCCGATGAACCACTTTGGATAGCGCCCGTGCGCTTTGCTGTGTCATGTATCGCAGTGTCAGTGGCTCTAACATTTGATTTTATTGTTTCCCTGCACTCTCTCGGAACGATTTTCTCATTGACCGTGCTGACCAAAGTTAAAAACCAAGGTTGTGTAGCAATTTTATTTCCATGTCATGCGAGAGGGTACCCGTTGCACCCAGTGGAATGAAAGGCTGGCGTGATGTTGGAGCTGCTCGTGGTGTGGGATGTAAATGTCTGACATTAAATTATGAAGCGAGACTTTTAGGCGATATCTCACATGCACTGGACACGACATGAACTGCTGGCCAAGGACTGGACATAAACTGGACAGCTGGCAGTGTGCCGGGACCAACCTCAGCAGTCTTCTCTACACCCTGCCTGGCCATAGGAGCATCTTTTACAAGGTTAATTATAACTGTTTGGAGGGGGGGTGGGGGTGGGGAAGAGGGTCGAGGAGGGACTTCCTGATCAGGTCGCGTTGTGCCGAAAAAGTATCTTTTCAAAACAAGAAAGACCTTTTTTCTACCACTTTTTTTGGGTAGATTTGAGGAGATGGTTTTTTTGTCACAAGGTAGAATAAGAGTGAGGAGTGGAAACATCGCACTACTCTATAATGAGCGTTTCGTGGCACGTGAGCATGCTCTTGAGTGCAATCAGCAAAGTGCTGCACCAGCGCCTAGCCCGGGCAGGTCCGGGATGTGATTTTATGGCGCTCTTCCGGCAGAATAATTTGTGAGCACGAATGTAAATTGCAGAATGTTTTGTCAGTTCTCTTCTCAGAAAGAGTTCAAAGGTCACAGTGCCAGAAGAAGTAGAGTTAATTCGGTGGAGAAAAATGTTTCCTACTGCTTGCTGCTAGCGATGGTCTTTTTTTTCACCGGCTATCTTTTCTATTAGTTCTGTTTCTATTACTTCTACTTCTCTCTTTTCTACTGCTTCTACTCCTATTATTTCTTCTATTCAATTTCTATTAATTCTACAACTCCTACTCCTGTTAGTACTACTTCTCCGATTAGCTCTACTCGTACTTCTATGATTACTTCAATTAGAACTGCTCCTCATACTCCTCTTAATACTTTTACTTCTACTTCTATTAACTCTCCTACTTCTGCTAGTACTACTTTTCCTATTAGTTCTACTCATCATCCTATTAGTATTTCTACTTCTATTAATTCTACTACTACTTCTCTTATTAGTACTTTTACTCATATCAACACTATTACTCATATTAGTCCTACTTCTGTTAGTTCTATTACTCCTCCTCCTATTAGTAATACTACTCAAATTTCGCTTTTCCCACTTTTAGTAGTATTACTACTGTTATTAAAGCTATTAATGACACTACTCAAATGTCACTACTCACACTTCTAGCAGTATCACTACTGTTATTAGAACTACTACTCCTTTTGTAATTCGTACTGCTACTCCTATTGCACTACATCTAATAGTACTGTTAAAAGTAGTACTAATAGAAATAGTAGTAGTTCTACGAGTAGTACTCCTAGGTAGTATTACATCTCCTACTTCGATTAGTAGTGTTACTTCAATTTCTATTACTATTATTTGTTGTAATACTTCTTCCATTCCTATTCCTACTACTACCATCTTCTATTGGTTCTACTATTACTCTTATCTGCTATTACTCATTAGTTCTAATACTCCTATTCCTATCAGTACCACTATTCCTATAATTACTCCTATTGTCGTTTCGAGAAGTTTTACTACTCATTTCCTTTCTCTGACCAAATTAAATAAAGTTAATTTCCTGTCCCTGTGTTGTCTATGTTCGTATGTCTCATGTGTTCTTCTCCTTTTAAGTTTGTTTGAGTTCTTATAATATGTTATGTCTCTTTCCCTCAGTCTCCTATGTTATGTTCTGATTCACAAAATCTCCTTTGTTATGTTTCCCAATGTTATGTTTGTTTCCCTGTATGACCTACGTTATGGGGTGGAATGTTTACACAAACAGAAACCTTTTAAGACTTATAAATCGAGACTTACGTGCGAGTGAATTGTCTCCGACCCTTTGTAATATCCCTGTAATATCTCTCTTCTGACTCATTTCCTTTATAAGAAGGTTTTATAGCACATGAAGTGGCGACACAGACAAAATATCTTACAGATCTACCTACTTCACGGGGGTGAGGGAGCTGGAGAGGCAGTACAGTGGGTTACTTCACTGCCAATCAGGGTTGAACGGGGTGGGAGAAGAATGGCACCCGACAGTAAAGGCTCCTAAAGCTGCAGGCAGGCTCTTTGAGTGCCGCATGTTATGCCGAATAAATGCTTCTTTCAGAATAACCACGAGCTCCTGAACGACACAAAGGATTCATTCGGCATCTCCAGAGACATGGCGTCCGTATGTCGAGGGTGAGACCTTCATTTTATGTCGTCGTTACGAGATTTGGCGGAAGGTTGGAGGACATTCATTGGCCGCAGAGAGTCGTTGGCCTTCGAACTCGATCGCGCATCAAGAAGATAGATCTTTAGGCACATACTCTTGACATTCATTCTTTAGAAAAAAAACTAATTATACGGATATGAAATATTACTTCAGACTCAACGAACATCTTAAATGTTGTTCCTGGAGTCTCTTGGTGACCGACTTACATGGAAATAGAAGTAGATGAAAAAGAAATGTAAGTTTAACTAACTGGGTTTATTAACCCTCAGGGAGACGTTTGCGTCTCTAAACATTTTCTGTACATAGGTGTGCGGGTGGATGTGTGTGAGATTCGGGTATGTTTCTTCATAATCCTATCGTCTAACCGACCATGCATTCCATTACAGGTGCTGCGAGGAGAGCTTCTTGTTATTTTTTTGTGCCGACATAGTAATTCTCATGCATTGCATTTTTTTGCTCATCCTGTATTTAATAATGACTTTAGCGATAGAAAACCATTAAGACAGTCCTAGGGGAACATGGCGCTGTTCTAAAAATATCGCAAAAGTAACTTAATTCATTTGACACAGACCAGGCTAATGCAAAAGATGCTGCTTCAAGAGAAATGACATAATGGCATATGAATCTTTGTTCGTTCTTTGCGAATTATTCTCTTTCTACAGCCGTGGCCCAAACCCAAGCACATAAATAGTGCATACAATCTTGTCCTAGCTCAGGGCGCATCCTCTCTTATTGGACCTACTTTGGCTTTTGCGGTAACAAGGAATATTGATCGAAGGACAAGAGAATGCGCTTGCCTCTGACTCTCAATTTTTAAACCTTTGTTCTGTCATACACACTGCCCTACGGTCACAATAAGCAAGAGTATTTCTTAACCTAATAAAGACATGGCTTTCTTCCGCTGACTCATGACTCAGGCGGGTTGCTGCCGCAGCATACGTGGGTCGTAAAACGCGATGGTAACCAAATTACTCCAGCAGTTTTATCCACTAGTCGATCTCCTTCGGGAGATGAGAAAATTTGAAATATCGCCTATTGGACACGAATGTGCCGCGTCTGTAAGATGTGGTAGGCATGTTTATGAGCCAAGCAGAGTATACAGCATATCGCAGGGTCGTTTCAGAAATGGCCTATTTGTACCTTCTCCAGCTCCCATAAAACGACGGACCAGAGGAGAGTTCGTCTGGCGGAAGTAATTTTTTTTTCTCTCTCTCTCTTTCTCTCCTGCATGTGCTCGAGTCTTCTTCCCTTCCTACATCCCCTTCAAATCATACCCCAGTCTCTTCTCTCCTTCCAGATATCTCCATTCAAACCATACTCCAGTCTTCTCCCTTTACCACATTCTTCTTCAAACCAGGCCCCAGTCTTCTCCCTTTTCCACATTCTTCTTCAAACCATACCCCAGTCTCTTCTCTTCTTCGAGATATCCCCCTTGAAACCATACCCCAGTCTCTTCTCTTCTTCGAGATATCTCCCTTGAAACCATACCCCAGTCTTCTCCCTTTTCCACATTCTTCCTCAAACCATACCCCAGTTTCTTCTCTCCTTCCAAATATCTCTCTTCAAACCAGGCCCCAGTCTTCTCCCTTTTTGTCCATTCTTCTTCAAACCTTACCCCAGTCTCTTCTCTCTTTCGAGATACCCCCCTTGAAACCATACCCCAGTCTTATCTCTCCTTCCAGATATCTCCCTTCAAACCATACTCCAGTCTTCTCCCTTTTCCACATTCTTCTTCAAACCAGGCCCCAGTCTTCGCCCTTTTTGTCCATTCTTCTTCAAACCATACCCCAGTCTCTTCTCTCCTTCCAAATATCTCTCGTCAAACCATGCCCCAGTCTTCTTCCCTTCCCACATTCGACTTCACGTTTTGTTCAGTCTTTTTAGTTTTCCCCACTACTCTATGTTTTTATTTCATTTTTCCTTCCTTCGTTCATTTGACCGATCCTCTTGGGCACTTTTTGTTGTTTGCATATTTTTATTCCTTTCTTTCTGCTTTACTTTCATTTATTTAATCAATTTTTTATCTTTTGCTTTTCCTTATTTCCTTACATCTTTGTTTCTTCGTTTGTTGCTCGCTCACTTTATCTTTTCGTCTTTCAGGTGCATGTTTCCTTTCTTCCCTTTTTCTTCCCCTGCCCTCATCCATATTTCACTTCTGTTTTACAAAACTACAATGTACTGTGCAACAGTTTGCTACAGTTGTGCTCGAACCGCTTTCCTCATTGTGGTCCTCGGCAGGCAGAGTGCAAAAAAATCAAAACTTCTCGATTATAAAAGCGGAATTGAAAATGTGGTGATGCTCTTTCTTATAATCGTTGATTAGAAGAACCGATTGACTCGTTGCGCATGGACTGCTTGAAGATGTTGGCTTCAGGTAGCACATTGTGGGAGGATAAATGTCTGAGCCGACAGCTGCTTTGGTTAACAGTTCAAAGTGTAAACAAGAACTTTAAATACAACAATTACTTTCCTGTTAAACACAACTTTTATGATCGCACTATTGCCCCGAGCACTGAAATAGTATTTTATTATCGAATGATTATGAGGATGTGGGGATGGACCTCTCTGTTTCCATGCTCGCCTCATTCAAACTCACGTGTAACGTGCCACGTTCTTCACTCGTCTACTCTCCTCCCCCACCACTTCTCCTCCGCCGCTTCATCGTGGCTCCCAAAGCTCACCTCTCTACTGTCCTCGTTAAATAATTGTTCGGCCTCGCTGTGCCTCTTTTCCGATGACATAATAAAGTCCAGGAAATCATAAACATTAGGTAGCAGAAGGGGGGGAAAAATCTCGGGGAGACCGTTTTCCAATATGATCGTTTTATGGCCTTGTATGGCCAGCAGACACCGTGCTCAATCGATTCCTGCCATCTCGTCCGTAAGGTATTTTTTTGTCTTTACACTGCAGGGAGGTTTTTTTCCCCTTCCCTCCACAAAGTGCGAGAATCTAACATGAAGCGTCCAAAGGATCAGTAGGGGATGGGGATTGGCAGTCGAGATCAGATAGCAGGTTGATTGAGATACCTTTTTGCGATGAGGAATGCGCTGGCAGGAAATGAAATTGCTGTTTTCGCATAAACAGATATACAATCTCCAGCGCCGGTCCCGAGTACAGGTTTTATGAGAAGGTGGGTCTCGCTTGCTGCAAGCATTTTTCGACCAGTCGTTCATCACGTTCATGTATTCGCGCTTTGTTTTGAAACATGATCAGGCTCATTGTTTGTGGTGTCATCTACGACAAAAAATTACAAAACAAAACAAAAACGCGGAGTCTGGAAGAGCTTGCAGTTCCTACTTCTGCTCTTGTCCACCCAGCGATCATTTCGTCCAGTCACCCTCGTGTTCCTAGCCACCCCGTCCAAACTCACCCAGAAACACAACCAACACTCACTCATTCAGGAGTAAATCACTTTCAGATCGACCCGTGCAATCTTCAGGGGATGTAATCGATGCTGTTCCCGAATGCAGGAGGACAACGAGATGTCACAAGTTCACAGTGAAGACCGTTGAGCTCTTGCCATGTGGACAAAGCACGCGCTTGGCTGAGGACCATTCGTCAGGGGCTTAGGCCGACAGCCGCAGCCGAAGATACATTCCGTGTTCACTGCTAATGGAAAGTGCCACTTGTCCGTGTTGAAGTTTTGCTAAAATGGTTTACCTATAATGTTTACTGAAGAAGAATTTAAAAAAATACACTCGCACGCAGTCACGCGCACCCACCCTTCCCAAACACAGTCTTAGACAAACACAGAAATAGTACAGAGGTTCTCCACGTCTTAGAAAGGTCCAGGCCTTTTAATCAACTTTTTATCATGTCTCAGCTTAAGCATTTGATTAGAGGGAAGATTTTTCATTTCCGTTTTGGTTTAGTAAATTTAATAAATTTCAGTAAGAAATAGTTTAAACAGAATTTTAGAGTTGAAGAAACCAAACTGATTTTAACCGTATATATATGATAAGTAATCTCTGAATCGTTTACAATTACGTATAGACAGACAGTGTCACCATCGTTGTTTAAGACAATCCTGATATCAAACACCTTTGTATTTTGTGGCTGCAAACGCTTCACTAAGTACATGTCAACCACACAATGTCTTTGTTAAAAACCTTATTGTTATGTGTAACTGGTGGGAGCTTTACAAACGATACCGATGCCATTAACAGTCGGAAATCCAAAGTGCAAGGGTTGGGGGGGGGGAGGGAAAAAATCCCAGACATCAATCTGGCTGGCAAGCTTCAGTCCTCTTTCTGTTCATCGGCTTAGATTCACAGTCGTTCCAAAAGCCGAGCCTGCTTTCTGTCCTCGTGAAATGAGAGCAGACATCACGAAAGATTAGCTCGCAAAGACTGGACGTATCGGGGCGTGACCGCGCTGCTGGCAAAGTGACTATAAGGCTATGAGAAGCATTGACTGCACGTGCTTACTGTAAGACGAACCCTTTACTTGGCCGGGTGCCCAGAGGCCCGGATGGCCTGGCCTTTACTTCGTCGTCTCACTTTACTGCTGTGGTCCGGCGACAGGGTGTACAGTGACTGCTTATGAATCCTCTTGGTAACAGTAAGACCAGGCTTTTTACTCCGTCTAGAAACTAACCCCAGAGTGCTTTGGCTCGCTCGTGATTGCCGGATAAACAGCCAGGACTGTGGGCTGTAGTGGGGGAGAAATTGTGGTAAATCAATATGGGATACAACATACACGCTAAGGCACAATCGCATTGGCAGCAGATCCCCTCTTTGGGATGCTAAGTGATTCTGGTTCCTGTGAGTTTACCCTGTAGTTTGGTTTGTACATTCCGGGACAAGATGGACACGCCGGTGAGGAAGATTGTCTACCCTTGGGTCAGCATCTGTTTCTGTAGACTATTTTTTTAAGATTTGTTTTTGTATGTTAATGGTGTTGCACGGAACACTTTGTTACATAATGTCAACAACGAAGACATGGTTTCTTGTTTTTTGTTTCGTTTTCCCCTTTCTTCACATTCCTTCCACAGTTAGCTGAGTGTATAGACAAAACGTCCCCCCGCGATGCTTTTAAGGGTTCAGATATTTCAAAGGAAGGACTGATAGTGGACTACATTAACTTGCAAGCAAGTAGACAAAGGACAACTCTATTTCGCTGGCTTATATATCATAACAACAGCCTTAGTATGTTCGCCTCCCTTCCTGTAAGAAACAACAACAACTGACCTTCGGTTTGTATTTTTCCTTCGACAATGGAGACTTGTAGTTGTTTTACTTTTCTTGTCTGTTAATAAACACCGTTCAAAACATTCTACGCTGGTATAAACTAAAAAAAAGTAAATCCATTCAAAGCATCCTCAAAGTACTGCCTTCGATTTTCTATATTCCTGAAAATAGATTAAATTATCTCTACTCAATCGTTCCTTCTATCATCCTCGTCTTGGAGTTTTCCACGAGCGCATGCATGTGTGTGTGTGTGTGTGTGTGTGTGTGTGTGTGTGTGTGTGTGTGTGTGTCCGAAAATCAAGTGACACGCTGTAAGGAAAACGTATCCAAGCGGCGTGGATGCTGCTAATGACGAAGAAAATGTACTGATAATGGCGGCGATAATGTTACGTAGTTTAATTTCCGGGCCTCGATCGTAGGAAACTAAGAAGGGAGCCAGACGCTGACGAAACCATTATTGATTGGATACTTCGTGGTAAAGGGATGCCACCGGAAACTGGAGGCGAATTAGGAAACGAGGTACGGTCAGTGGGAGCTGACAGCCTCTTCCTCTCTACCAACAACATCTTATTCGTTTCCCTGAGGTTCTGTTATTTTATTTTATTTGCTTGTTAACTCCTCAGTTGTCGTCTTTGAAATAATGTTCTTTCTTACGCGTGTGTCTGTTGTGTGAGCTCGTGGGTTAGTGTGTGCCTGAAGGGGAGCCTGTTCGTGTTCAGCAGAACATCTGTGGTTAACTATTTGCCGACAATTGAGAGTTCATGGTCAAGAAAAACATGAAACCCGGGGGTAAACTACCCTCATTGAAAACCCCGCAGGATCGGGCACACCCCGGACCAACGTTGCCAGCACAGTAAAGGGTGCACGATGTAAAAACCTGGTAATGGTCCCCTCCACTGACATCGATTCTGAGTGATGGTCAGTGGGGTTCAGCCAGATCGATGAAGTACGTGTCACATGACTTGTCTTGCGCGTGATGACCTCAGAGCGGACGACTAGTGTCCCATCTGGATTAGCCAACATCTTGTGGAGACCCGGCAAGTTGTGACTGCGCAGGGTGGGAGAGTCGAGTGCTTACTGACACTACCTAGCAACGGCCCTATACCAACCCTGACAACAACAACAACAACATGAACAATCCGAGAACCACACGCACACAGAAGCTGACAAGCAAGAGTTAACACTTACAAGTACCAAGAAATGCTTACACATTGAAACCTCTCAGCAGAATGACAGCCCCAAACCTTATTGTCTCACTGTTTAGGGGAATCGAGACTCTCGTCGTATGTATGAAGCAGTAGGAGGTGTACACGGCGATGTCCGGGGTGGATTATCCTGAGAATTCTTCCAAGGGACGCCACATAGCACCTTCTTGTGTCTTATTCTGCGGACATAGTTACTTCCCATCAGGAGGACGATCTCGCGTTCATAGTCACCCACGTGCCTACATTGCCCTACAGTCCTTGTGGCAGCCATTGGCCATAATACATTTTAAATCTTCTCTCAATAGAAGTATTTCTGCACAATTTGATCACGGTAGAACAATCTGTGTGCATTTGCATAAGGAGTGCGTATTCGCGCGTGCACCCCCCCCCTCCACACACACATTTACGTGCTTTGCCACAATCTGCTGTGTTGTATAATAAATGCACTTCTTCTTCGTAGGTCGTAACATTGAGCCTGTCATGTGCTACACCCTGTGGTAGAATGGTACCCGTGATACGGCATGGTAAGAGGCAGCTAAAGGTCAATACGCAGAAGCCTTATTGCCACGTGCACTTGCATTGTCCAGCTTGTGTTCCGAGGAGACGAAGAAGGTGAAGGGATGCAGACAGGCTTCTCTACGACTACAATACCGTCGAGAGATGCGGGTCAAGGGTCAGATGCATGTCCGCGCCCACTGATGACCAAGGAGTATGATAAGGTGACTGCAGGTGTGCGTGCTGAGAGTACCCGAGTGACGCGCTCTTGGCTGAGTCTTTATTGCATCAGCATCGCTGTCGAGGGGCTAAACGCACCCCGGTTGACACGACCGGTAAAAAAATTGTCTGGGTTTATTCAAATCATAAACGGAAGGAATGTTCTTTGTGGTGGCCATTTTGTGGAGCCAGTCTGTGGAGGGACAGGTTTTGATCATACTGCCCAGAGACAAGTTTGATGTGGACACCATGCGACTGCAAATGGCGGAATAGCTTATAACCAGCATAAACCGGGGAATGTTCTCTGTGATTGACCGTTTTATTGTACTAGTACGGAGAAAAACAGACTTTGATCAGATTGACCTGCAAAGTCATGAAAAGGTCGCTCGAGGGTGGCTCTGCCCAGAGACAGCTCTAATAAATATGCAAATAATCGGACTTGAGGAGAAGCATAGTGAAGGGAGACAGCCTTTGACGCAGTCTCACTGAAGGAACGAGGCGATGTCCTCTATGAAGAAAACAGGAGATGAAAAGTAGCTCTGCGTTAACTAGTGTCCCTGGAATAATCTACAAGTAGCTTTCATCCGCAACATCGTCACTCAGAAACATGAGGATGTTTCCATGTGCTCTATATCGTAATGGCTTATATCGAAAGGTAGCGGTCTAACTTCGGATTTTGGCCATTGTCCCACATTACATATTATGTCCCAGATGATAGTTTCATGTTTTAGGTTAGCCTGGACTCTTTTGTTAGCCTGTATGTGAGTTCTTATACATGTCTCTAGTCTCAAGTTGTGTCCACTTTTCAGGACAAAGTTAAAGAAGTTGACTTGCACTTGGGACCGTAGGCTTAAGTTTCATTTTCAAGACCTTACCTGAATCCAACCCCTGGTTTTCTCACATGTACACAACACACACACACACACACACACACACACACACACACACACACACACTCTCTCTCTCTCGTAAAGTTAAATGGAAACTTTGCCAAACTAAGTCCAGTTTCTCCGCTTGAGAAGGGCCTAAAGTATTGAAGTTTCGCTATAAAAATTTATAATCCTGTTCTCGACAAAAGTTAGTTTTGGTCCAGACACGAGAAAGTCTTTGTCACTGCAATATTACCTCGCACTGTTATCTCCTCCCACGAGATTGTTCTCTCAATGCAACTTCCGGTTGTCGATTCATCTCGTCACATCTTGTGTGCGATGGCGACTGAATTACACAGCAAGCATCCTGTCAGCTACTGTGGACCCACAGCCTGGCTAGTGGCCAGTCAGGAGATGAGTTCATCTCGGAATCTGCGACCTCGCAGACTGTTCTCCGGTGAGCACGAACGCGTCCTTCGTGGAATTTGTTCACATTTATTGCTTGCTCAGTCACCCGGCACTAAAGCTATCCCAGCATGCATGCCGGTGGGGTGTGCGCGAGCATGCTTCCGCTCGTTGAAAGCATCTGCACTGCGCATGTGCACGCATATCTCCCCTGCCACATCCCTCTTTCCTTTCTCGTCGCTTTCTCCCTTTCTCTTCATACTGTCATGTCTTCCACCCTCGTCCCTTCCTGTCCTGTCAGGAGTTTTTTGTTGGAAGAGAATTTTTGATGTAAGCTGCTGCCGTAATCGGCTCTTCCTGTCTAAGAAATTCACTCTTTATGAATGTACTTTCAAGTTTATATATGATCTCACATGATTGGTTGGGCGGCCCGGTGACGCAACGGTTAGCGCAACAGTGAGGGTTGACTGTCCTGGGTTCAGGTCTCGTCTCGGGCACACTATTCTTTCTCTACATGTGGCATCTGTTTACAGGGCTGGCTGCTTTGTCGTGATATAGCCTTTTGCATGTAAACAACGCAGTTTTATCTTTCGTATCGCTGTAAAGATATACAGAAAAATATAACTTGGAGAAGACTGTTGTCACTGTTTTATCACTGATCTGTTAGTATTTCAAAGAAGTAAATCACCGCAGTGGTATTGTAATGAGTTATGTTGCTAGCACCAGGTTTCATGTCGTCTTATAGTTACAGGAGTAAGGCCTTTGAACAAAATGAATAACAGATTTCTCAAATTACAAAAATATCGATTTAAATCACTATTTACATCAACTGGACATTGTTTAGTGCGCAACCGCTAGTGAAACAAAGCTAGCCTTATCACAGCAGCAAAGAGGCAAGGGATTGGGACATAATCCTTGTGGTTTAAAGATGGCGAAGATGCACTCTGCCGCCCCCCCCCCTCAATAACTTCTCGTGTTGTAATGAGGACACAGAGCACGAAGAGTCCTCGACAGAGTTGGAGCTCTGGTTAGCCACCCTAGAGTGACATCACTGTGGGCAATGGTCACGTGACTGTGATCCATCGGCTGCCACAGTGGCTCGTGTGTCGACAAATTCACAAACATTGGGGAACAGGGGGGGGGGAGGAGGAGGAGCGAGATGATGGGGACGAAGTGAACAAGAAGATGGAAAGAGACAAGCGTTGGGTAGCCGGAAAACTTTTGCGGTGTCTTGAGATGCCGATTGAATCTTGCCATCCACGCGTCCATCCCGGCCCTTTAGGGCCCGAGGTGGCAGGGGATGGTTGTCCTTCGGCTTTGGAAGAAGAGGTCCTCCGACCTCTCCAGATTCCCTCCTCGTTCCCCCTTCACCCTGTCAACAAAACTCCCCCGCTTGCGCGCGGAGGAATACAGATGAAGCTCCTCCCACCCCCTGCCTTAGTCAATCGATGTATGGGGAAGGAGGACTAGCGGAGGCTGTACCGGCAGTCGGTGCGGTGACATTTAAAGGGGTGTGGAGAACGAGATGTGAAGGTGTTAGGCGACTCAAACCACACAACGTGGCTCACAGACCAAATGAGCTCAGCTTGAGCCTTCACCGAGTGCCTCCTGCATCGCTCGATGTTTGGTTCTGCCGCAGATCTCGCCTCACTCACTTCCTCGTGGAAACGTATCTTTGTACTCAAGTGGTTTTATATGCTGCTCAAAATTATAAAGATTATACTTGAGATCCCCTTCTTTGCGTATGAAAGACAGAATTACTCACATTTAATTAAAGTCATCAAAGGACTTATCACTCATTAAATCCACTCACTCATTCATTGAAATGTATCATGTTTACAAATGTTTTAATTGCTGTTTCAAAATGTTTTTTGTGGTCACTCATTTCTCTCACCCTATAAGGTTTATTCTTCCATATGGTCACTTTACTGTAGCCTCGTGCATGTGTTTAGATGTGTGTGTGTGTGTGTGTGTGTCTTCCTGCGTGCGTGCGTGTGTGTTGTCACTAGAAAAAGAACTACGTAGGATCTATAAAAGAACAATGAATTCCAGGAGAACATTACTTCAGTTACAAAGAAACTGGAGCAAACAAATCGAAAACCTGTAAGACGATCAATAACAAGCATTACAAGGGCAACAAAAATGGGACAAAAAGCAAAACAGAACACCATAATAATTAACTTTTTTCTCATGCTCGATGGGAACTTTAAAAAAAATATATATTTCTCGCACGTTGAGTGCTGGAAGAAAGAGCCATTACGTGGCGTTTCTATCGATCTCGTTAGGCACTTCGCGTCGACTCAACCTCTCCCCTTTCATCGCTGCCTACATTTTTTTTTTTTTGTTTTACCTGGCAAACGAATTTGAAGCCATTACCTGTTCAGGCCAAGTAGCTAGATGACCTCAATGTCGCTGCTGTACGAAGAAACAAGATCGTTTCGTAAATTATTTGTAATGCAGTTGTCGAAGTTTTAAAGTCCGTTGGCGCCATATTGCAGGTCGTTGTGTGAGTGTAAATCGTCCAGCTGTTACCTCGCCTTGTATGGTGGGCTAGAGCTGTCATAACTGCGCATCTCTGTAGCAATCGCTAATATACTATTGTAGAGTGAGCCAAAATAAATAATTTTACAAACAAGTAAATAAAGATCGCAAGATATTGAAAATTTAGGAAAAGTTCGTATTCAATTGATATCATCGAGTTGTACATTAGTGTATTCTAGTTTGCTGAACGTTGGCGTGGGGCCATAATTATTGTTATCATTTCCGCAATTCTCACTTACTGCAGGCCATTATCATCGATAGTTTTATTTTTCAAATAGATACTCTTAAATAAAATCAATATAAGGCCTTTTGTAGGGTCTTTATGTAGTCTGATAACCCTTATCTGAACAGATAATTGCACCTCTTTAACAGATAGCGAGCCTGTGTTCCAGGTAATCGCGCGCGAAAACACACACGCACGCACGCACGCACGCACGCACACACACACACACACACACACACACCTAGTTATGCAGACAAGCGTGCACGCGCGAATAGCAAACGCTTGAAATAACTTTTACTCAGCTTTCGTTTCACTTAGCTATTTGCATTCGAAATCTTAAAAAAATACTTCATCTCGTGCAAAACTCTTAGGCCATGAAACTTATTGCTTCTTCAGGCGCTACCTTTCCTTTTTCTATGAACTTATGGACTGGAGACACCTTGTCGAGACATGAATCTGTGCCTGTCGTGTCAAGAAACCCCGGTCTGATAATGATCTCAAGACATAATGACACAAACTTTTCTCCTGCACTCTCATTCTACTCCATTCTGCATACCTAATGTTTTTATTTCTGTTCCTAAAACTGTTTTTCCGTGCGATGTGTTTTCTTTGTCACATTGCTGGCAAAAGCAAGAACAGCGAGCCATAAGGCCTGATGGTGTTAATGGCAAAGAAAGGAAAAAAGAAAGAAAAGAAAGAAAAGAGAAGGACACTCGGAGTGGACTACACTTACTTTTTGTGCCTACGGAAGTTAACTTTCTTTCTTTTTCCGGCTCAACCCACTTCCCAGCGCGATTTGCGCTCATACTGACTGCTCAGGGTTGCCATACAGGACATTATTTGTGTACTTCTTCTTCTCTCTTTTCAAACAAGCAGACAGAGTTTCCTAATATTATACAAGTCTACTCCTCCCGCCCCCCACCCATCCCATCAAGAATGCATTTATTTCTTTCATCCTTAAAGCCTTTAAAAAAAACAAATCTTCTCAGAGACCTCGCTATTATAAATATATGTTTGTTTCCTACACACAGACATGTACAAACACGAACAAACGCGCACGCACACACCCACGAAAGGGGACACACACACACACACACGCACACACACACACACACACATGCACACACGTACGCACGCATGAAAGAGGTGTGACAATGTCTGTTGTAATATTTTTTTTGAAATCACGTTGAATGGAGAGAAAGCCGTGCTACCCAGTCAGCCAGGCGTGACAGATTGCTTCGTTGCATCACTCCGCGCTACCTTTCCAGAACACGAGTTGTGGCGGGAACAGGTCCTCGACGCACAAACGATCTGCCCGGCCATTGTATTGTTTAGCTTTGGACGACGTGGCATGAATTATTGAAAAGCCTGCAGCCAGAGAACAGGCGACACACCAGGAGCAGGCGGCGACAAGGAGAGAGAGAGACACTAAGGATACTCGTCGGAGGCGGCCATGATGTAAGAGACCCGTGCCGGCACCAAACGTTACAGATGAATCATCCACCCACAGAGTCAGGGGCGGCTACTAGAATTGCACTGCTGCCACTCGTTCTCCGAGCTAGCGCCCTATTGATTGAGCTAGTTTCCTGCATTGTGTTACTCTCTGTCTCTCTCTCTTTTTGGCCTGATCTCTCTCTCTCCCCCATGTTTCTGTCTTACTCTCTTTCCCCGCCCGTCTTCCATCTCTTCCTTTTTCATCATTCTCGAACGGCGATTTTTCATTTCATTGCTAATTTTTATGGTCCTGTGTGTGTGTGTGTGTGTGTGTGTGTGTGTGTGTGTGTGTGTGTGTGTGTGCGCGCGCGCACGTCTGTGTGCATGTGTGTGAGAGAGAGAAAATGGAGTAGGAAAAGCTGGGAGGGGAGGAAGGGAGTGGGCGTTAGGTGGAAGGAGGGAGTAACGGTTAAAGATTTTCTTAAATCCGCCACGTAACACCGGCACGGAGTACCACCACAATGATGTAACCGTTGCAAGAAGATGGCTGCAGCGGCAGAGGAAACCACCCGGATGATCTGGGTGTCTACTTGCACCCAGCAGGTCATTTTGCAGGTAGAGCAGCGCACACTACTCAAAGATTATCCTTCTAATCACCAAATAACATACACTTATTTATTATGATTGATCAAGTTTCTCGCGAAATTTTACCATGTCATGTCCTTAATTGACGGCGTTCAAGAGTTTGGCATTTTCTATTTCTTCTCTCTCATTTGTTTCCTTCCCTCTCTGTCCCTGTGTTCGTAGCTAATTTCGTGCGTCAGTGTGGGGTGCATTGGGGGCGAGTGCTTGTTTGTGTGTATGTGTGTGTGCGTACGCGCGCGCGAGGCTGCGTGTTTACATGCGTGCGTGGGTGTTCACGTTGGACTCGTCGTTTCCTCTCCCTCGTTCTTCTAATTTTCTGCCGAAGAACAGCAGTGTATTCGTGTATCCATGCATCCATGTAAAGCCAATCTTCAGCCATGTCTGCCAGCGTTCTTACCGATACACGATGTCCTCCACATTATTCTCACCTACCTTCAACCCTTCCCATCCCTCACCACCTCACTCCACCTTAAAGTCTCATGTCTATCGCCACTTACTCCCCCCCCCACCACTTCCTTTCCAAACATCCCTGATTCTTCCCGTGCTCTCTGTCCCCTTAATTTGCCATCGACATTTTCAGTCAGAGGAAGACAAGCATCGGCGCAACAAATGGCATCCTTTTCAGCCTCCTTTCCAAAACCCGGCAAGCCGAATCAAAGCCCCGTCTTCAAGGTGCCGTGGTTGCCCACAAAAGGACTCGCCTGACCCGTCCCTCGGAATGCCTCTGGAAGCTCTAGCAGCCCTCCGACTTTGGCCCTGCCGTCGTTGCAAGGACGGCGTGAACAATTGACTAAGTCAATTACTGCTTGTCCAACGCTCGAGGAAGTCCAGGCGATCACCGCTCATTTCCATTACAAAAAAGTCTTTATTTGCAAGCCCGGAGGCCTCGCCGCACTCTCAGCCCTGCGGGGCCAGGTTCCCTCCCTTCACCCAACCCCGCGCGCACCGCATGATGGGAAAAGAATCAAGGGCCTGCGAGATTCCATGGAACTCTGGTGCAAGGCAAATTTGGTTGCAGGCTCTAGCATTGTACGCGGGAGCTGGGCACTGAAAAGGTTTGTTCAAATCAGATACTGGTGATTGCAAGGGCCCGAGTTGGCGGTGACTGAAACTCACGACTAATGTGTCCGTGATGAGGCAGGAATCAGGACGAGCAAATCGTGTCCCTCCCCTACATCCTCCTCCACTCCTTGCAACCGTCACCGCCCCCAAAGGGAGGTCAAGCTAGATACCACAGTCATCGCTACGCATGCGCTAAGGGTGACCTCGCTGTGTCACCAGATGCCCACGGATATCATTCTACCAAAGATCTTGAAGAAGTGTCTGAAGGGTCTGCTACTCAATAGATTATCCCTCCCTCCCATAATGCCATTCGGAGATGAGGGAGCCGCGAAACTCATGTACGTCGACGAGAGAGAGAGAGAGAGAGAGAGCGCAGAGATTTATGGACTTGGACACCCACATAAGAACAGGCACATAGAGATAGATCGAGACTAGTGATATTATATAGAATTATCGCCAAACTCGGTGTAAACACATGCTGGAATGTACCACTCGGTGCTGGTGGGCGAAGCCTTGTGATTCGGATCTTCCTCTTAGTGAAGTAATGGTTTAAGAAAAGAAAAAGGTAGCTTCCTAACTTTTCGGTCGTCGGAGAAAGGTGTTACCACACTCTTCTAGGGCCAAGCTTTTTGTAAACCCCGTGAGAATGTTTTCTAGCAGGACGTAGTTTAAAGTATACTCGGTGTAAGTATTGCCACAGCTTGGGAGGTCTGAAATTATTTTTAGAGTATTCTCATCGTCAGTTCTAACGCAGCTTGGAAAGTCGGAAGTTATTTGTAGAGTATACGCATCGTCAATGTCGCTTGGGAGGTCTCATTATTAGTCAGACATCTCAACCCAACCCCCTAGGCAACAGTGGCGATGTGCGTGGCTCTCTCAATGTCATCTAGATTTCAGCCTGGTGTCCGACTTCAACAAGTCGCTGGCAGAGGATGGTGATATTATTATTAACATGTTATTACAGTCTTTCTGCTAATCCGCAGTCACGTGATGATCCACAGCCCACACTGGCAACAGCTTAGCAGTTGGCAACGTCACTCACAGGATGCATGTGCATCTGTGGTTGATTGACGAAGCAGACGTTCAGAGGTTCTACCCACTCCCATCCCCACCCCACCCCCCAGCCACAAATCGTGGACAATTTTCACACAGTTTGGCTTTAGGGTGCACTTAAGGCAGTCGATCTGTTGTGGGTTTGTTTGGAGTTATTTTCACGTTAAATGCACAAAAACTTTATTCTCTGACTTGGCTTCTGACTGGTTTTCCTCTACTAGTCTCCGTCTATCACTGTTCCTACACTCTCCGGGAATGTTAACAATCTTGGCCAACAGATCGTTCACCTCTCGCCTGACCACTTGACTCATCCTCTGGAAAATGTCTGAACGTTCACTCACATCGCACAGCAGACGTGAACCAACGTCTGTCATGATTTTGTTTCCGAAAGTCGCGTCCCCCTTCACCCTCCCCCCCACACAGCGCATTTCAATCACAAGCCCCCTTTGACCGAGGTAATCACCATAATTTCCCTCAGGACAGGGCAGGCAGCAGACGAAGAGGCAACACGTGACTCCCAGAACACCCGTTTGCACTGCAGCATCACCAGGGGACGCCGCACCTTCAGGTGTGAAGAGTCTGACAAGCTCTTCCTCGGCGAGGAGTTGCGAGGGAGGAAAATTCTCTGGAATCGGACTTTATTGAATATTGCTGCGGTTGACACCGTGGTCAGTGGAGAAGCCACCAATTACTCCCTCTTGACTTTGTGTCTCCAATGTGTCGGCATGTGTCAAGAGAGAGAGAGAGAAGTGAGATGGGGTGGAGAGAAGGGATCGAGGGAAGGGAAAGAGAAAACAAGAACGAGCAGGGAGGGGGGAGGAGGAGAGAAGAGTCGCACGAGATGGGGCAGGGGGGGGGAGGAGTGGAGAAAGTCTGACGGCGTCTCAGTGATGATAGGTCAGGCAATCTAATTTTATGACTCACCGATATGGTAATGAAATGTTTTTGAAACGTGAAAAGTGTCCTTTTCTTCTCTCGTCTTCAAAGATCCTCCATCTGGCTGCATCGCATGCATGTGCATGTCGAACGCACACTGCACATGTAAGGGCATGAAGGGGGGGGGGAATGGAGGATTGGAGAGCAGCAACCTTTGGAGAATCGAGAAGCTGTCGATAATAGAGGGTGGGGGTGGGGCAAGCGCAGGCAATCAGCTGTAAAAGCGAGGCTTAGTGCATGAAAGAAAAAAAAGGCTTAAGAGATCAGGAGTGAGAGAGAGAGAGAGAAGGAAAGACTGACGAAAAAAATTTAGGGATGTGTAATGACAAAGAGAATTTGAGTTTAGAGGAAAGATGTTGTGTGATAACAAGGGGAAAATGAGTTTATGGGAAAGATACTTCGTAGTGACAAAGGGAACACGAGGTGCTGTAGACAAGCGGAACAGGAACTTCGGGGAAGGGTGATGAGTGAGTAAAAAGCAGCAAGAAATAAGAAAATAAAAAAACGCTATAAACTTGTAGGATGATGACAAAACGCTTAAAACAAATAAAAGTCCACACTGACCTACCCTAAGATGTCAGGGTTGAAATGACCTCGACTTTAACCCTTTAACGGTGTGACCTGTCTTTATCGGCCACAAACCAGGGTCCAGGGTTCATGATGATGTCTGAACAGATGTCAGTGTTGGGTGCCGGGCGGATGGTGACGGGTGGGAGGGTAAGGGAGGAGTTGGGGGCGGGGATGAGAGAAGATTTGAACGCTTTCTTGTTGTAGGATCATTACCAGAGGCAGTCACATGTGAATGCAATTCTCTTTCGTGACGATGCATTTCAAAAGAAGGGGATGAGGTGAAGGAGGAGAGAATCCCCCACCACCCCCCGCGCGATCTGGAGGTGACTGGATGGTAGGGAGGGGGGGGAGGATTGCATGGCTGGCAAGGAACCGTTAGTGTGAAGTATATATCGATGCACGTTGATGGTCGACATGACAGGTTTGGGAAACGGGGAATGCGGGGCAGACTCTAGTTATTTGCTGTAAAATAAAAGAGTGGGACCTGCCCTGCAATCGGGCGACGGAACACGGAAGGAGGGTGGAGGTGGGATCAGAACTCCCGGCAACCCTCAGCATCCATGGCCAGTCGATTTACAGCCTAATGAATTTCCGCGGGCAGCGTGCATGAACCTGGAGCAACAGTGTATGAGCCTGATGTGAGCTGGGATGTCTTGTCGGGGTAAGGGTGCTTGGAAGGTACCCCCCCCTTCCTTCTTTCTGAATTCCAAAAAGGGGAAAGAAACGAAGGGAAAAAAAGAAGGATTGAAAATTAAACTCAGTGACCCTTACTTTCGTGACGTGCGCGGCTTTGATATTTTGTCAGAAATAAAAAGTGACAGACTGAAATGCCATTCAGAACGAACGATCGAAAAATTGCTCGAAAGTCTCTGAGCGTGGAGCCGGGTAGGTGCTTGGGGTGAGGAGGGGAGGGGGAAGGCACGTGAAGACACAGACTAAAACAAATACGGTTAATTTGGTGACATACATGTAGTGTGGTGAGTGGTGATAGCACGTGCCTTGTTTACCTGATAGCACGTGAATGTTGTGACGGGATCGGAGTGTACGTTGCTTCATGAAGCGTCTTGGATGTCTTTTCTTATCGATGTATTTTTAAAGACATACAATTGTTGTAAAATATTTCACATAACATAACAAAGATTCGATGCTTATTTTTCGATCCTATTTACATTTCACAGTCAGGCTCATCTTTGATAACAGTTTCCAAGCAGTGGCCTGGAACTGATTTTATTCTTTTATATATTTCATCCAGATCACAAAGATCGAAATTCCAGATTTTTACTTTTATCTCACGCCAATCCTTTCCCGCGCTTCGTCACATGTTTAGAAAGCGCTCGTTCGCTTACTCAAAACAGAAAAAAAGCGAAAGAGAGGGAGAAAGAGAGAAAGAGGAAAGAAAGGTCAGGCAAGGGAAGGGAGGCGGTTGGCTGGCGAGAAGGCACAAATCGCTTCTAGCCATTTGTCTTAATAAGCCAAGCATCTCTGTGCCGTCCAGTGACAAAGATAAAGAGATGCAACCTGCAACTAAAGAGATGGAACCTGGAACTAAAGGGATGGAACCTGCAAATAAAGACACGCGGGTGACGCGAAAAAAGGAAAAGAAAAAAGAAGCTGCATCCTGGCACGCGCGTCCAGCGAAAGCCTTGGTGGGTTTGCATGGCCACGCTGCCATAACTGAATGGACTCCGGCACACAGGTCATGAAGAGAATTGCTCTGTCCTGGGGAGGAGGGCCTGGGGTAGTAGGGAGGTGGTAGAGTGGAGAGAGGCGCTTAGCAGCAGGAGGGTGGGTGCACGGGTTACCCAGTCCCTTCTATCCCTTTAGGATGATTAGCTCAGGTGATCTGTCACATGCATTCTCGACGATCTGCAACACCAGGGCAAGGGTTGGGGGGGAGGGCTCCTCGCAACCCTCAGTCCACTTGACAATGGTTCCAGATCTTTACCAATGGTTCGCCTGGCCATGTTGATGCATGCTCTGTAGAAAGATTTCGTTTCTGGTTGCTACGAGAGGACCCGGGCTTCCTGCCCGTGGGTAACTGAACAAATGCGTTTTGTGAGACATTTTATTGATGAGCATGAACGCAATTTCGTGAGTCATACTTACTGTCATCACCTTTCTGCCACATCATCATGGCAGTACTTACACACCTGACATCTTGAGGCAATGTTCTCTACTCTCTCCCCTCTCAACCCTACCTCCATCCTGTTCCCCGGTACTCAGTATCGCGATCTCTTCATCATTATGCCTTCATAATATGCCTTAAAAACCACGAAACCCTTTTTATCGTTTGGTGGTGATGGCGCCACGATGGGCTCCCAGACAAACACACGGTGAGTGAAGCCTGTGACCACGGATCTGAAACTACTGGATGCTGTCCATGTCTTGTTTTATCTGAAGCTTTGAAAGCTTGCTCCTTGATGATCATGGGCTATTTAAATCATTTATTATTATTATTATTATTATTCTTCCTGCACGCGCTGTAATAGTACTTCCTGAAGCCACCATGCAACCATCTCACCACTCGTATTGTCAAATAAGCCAGCATGGAGCAAGCATAGATTAATATCTACCACCTTAGTTTTTAAATCAAAGAGCTAAAGCAGTACAACACAACAAGACGCATAACAGCTTCACAGTTATGAAAAATACAGAAGTAGAGAATCCCAAATCCTGAGAAAATTTCGCTTTACAAGTTCCAATATGACGGAGCGAGCTAGGGTCCATCTATTAATTTCAGACCAACGCCTGTTTTAACAAAAAAAGTTTTTAATCCTTTCCGATAGTCCTGACTGTAAGAGAGAAAGACACACAAATCAAGCGATCGACAAACCTGAAGATGTCTTTAACGACCAGAGTTGCTCTCAAATGATTATAAGGGTGGAAAAAAAGCGTTTCCCTCGGGATATGGCTGAGGATTTGACAGGAAGTAGCAGGGACACGACCAGTGCTTGTGTTCGTAACTGCGGCTAACTGCATCACGTGGGCACAGGCTTGGGTCACGTGTGCGCGGCTGGCAGGACAGAGGACGTCATCAGTCGGGGGTGTTAGGGGTGGGGAGGATCAGGCCCGGCGCCGGCGGCCTTTCCACTCAGCATGCGGGGCTGTCTGCAGACTGGAAGTTTTATTCCCAAGAAGAGCGGACATCGAGTGTCGCGAAATGACTTGCTGCAATGAAAATTGTGTGAAGGGTGGGGTGGTGGGGCGGGGGAGAGACTTGTCGTCGTCACGATAAAAACTCGGTCGCCGGGTCTCTGATTGATGTTTAGTGCAAGTGGAGGACCGACGGATAAGATAAGAGCGAATGGGGAGACTGTCAACATATTTTGTATTGTGTCTCTCTTATGACGCCCTTATTCTGGGAATAAAACCTTGTAATAACATGGGTTATGGGAGACTATTTTTAACTGGACCTCTCGTGCTTGTTTGCCTGCATGACCCTGGGCGCCCTCTTATTGCTGATGACCCCAAACTAAGAATTGTGACAGCAAACGCCGAAGATACAAGCTGCTGTCACGAAGGAGTCTGCGCCCTGGAAATTGCACGAGGCAACCGCTCACACGTGATGGAGTGTGCAACCAGCCCAGGGAGCTGCAGACATCTCCCAGCCAATCGCCTCATCCCTAACAACAAAATATTTTATCGCGATTTTTTTTTGGAGGGAGGGATAAGGGTAGGGGGTTGGTGTGTGGACAGGATTGAAAGAGGTACAAAGAATAAAAGTCGGGTCTTCAACTTTCCGTTATCTTTTGCCAACTTTCGAGGCCTTTTCTTGTGGTGAGAATCCCCAGAAGCTTGTAATCTAACTCTGCGCCGTTGATGTGAAAGATAAATGTAGTCAAGCTGTAGACATAGTAGCAAACACTGTCTGGATAATCTGTAGTTCAAATAACCGTGCTCAAAGATTCCGATGGCCATCCTTCCCATATATATCCACTAGCGGACAAGTAAGCGATAAACGTTGTATCACCCAGCGTAGTTTTTTTTTTCTTTCTTTAAACAAAAAAATAGAACAAATCATGGCGCTCGCAGGCCAGAGTAATCGTGTCGACATATCGTGTTCATTTCTTAGCTGTCTGGTAGTCGACTCTCTCGCAAACCTCGTAAGTCACAGAAACCTGCTATTAAAGCCAAAATGGCCGCCGTCATAAGAGCCGTGTGCATAACATTAACCTGCCTCGTAAACAACTGGAGCTGTTCTCAGAGCAGGCAGTCCATAAAAAATGCTACCGCCCTAGAGCCGGGCCTTCGACAACGAATCCCCAGCTCAGACATTCAGCCGCATTCTCTTTGTCTTCTCTGTTGTGATGAGTGTGGTGGTGTGGTGGTGTGGTGGTGTGGGGTGTGGTGGTGTGGTGGTATGTTGGTGTGGGGTATGGTGGTGTGGGGTGTGGTGGTGTGGTGGTGTGGGGTGTGGTGGTGTGTGGTGTGTGATTGTATGCTTCGCGATGTGTTCCACCGTATTTAGGATGGACTGGAATAGTTAGCCACTTTGTGAATACTGGTTTATTTATCGGGCTGACCTCACTCAAAATTTAGGATTAATAATTTTCACACGATCAGTCAAGAGAGTTCTCCATCAATGTACACGCGCGCGCACACACACACACACACACACACACACACACACACACACACACAAGAACCCACAAGCATTCACAATCATACAAATAAATCTGTCTTTGCTACTATATTTATTTACATGCGCCATTATTTCAGTTCGAACTGAGTAGCTGTAAGATAAAAGGAATCCCTTTACTCTGATTTTCTCCACAAGTTAAAAAGATTTTTTTTATGATGTCTGTTCAGATAAATCGGTTTACGTCAAACATCTAATATTCTTCCTGACTTTTGTAAACAGAAGTTTTTCTAACCTTAAGACTTCATCCCTTTTGTTCTGATAGCCTACACGGCAATATCATTGAAGCTAGCATCCTTGCACGGGGAAATCATCTTAGATCAGTATACGCCATGTAACTTTTTATTTTATATCCGACAGTCGATGTTACTGCCGACGCTAAATCCTTTTGATGGTTGATAATCCCTTGTTCCTTCTTGTGTGTCGAAGCCAAACAAAAGCAGTTGGCTTAACATCGGGGAATAAAGGGGAGTGAATAATGCATGGTGTGATTACAGCACCAGAAGCTTAACAGGAGCTGAAGACGCGAGCCAGCGCCTAGCTGTGCAATAGGAGTGAAAAAAAAAGTGTAAAAGTGGCAATGAAAGGAAGATTTCCAAGTAGTATTTATGAATACCCCCAGCCGGCCTGGTTTAGACGATCTAGACATTCTCGATGCTAACCATATGTTAGGACGTGTCATAAAAAAGAACTTTCAAGAATCTATAAAAAGATCTACCTTAGTTTTTCTTTTCTTTTCTTGTTTGCTACTTCAGTTTAACGTCTGAACTGAAATAATGTATTTCATAAAAAGAAATAGCAAGGATTTGGGGCTATTTTTCAAGTAAAAGCTTTCCTGGTTTGCGTCCGATAGATAACACTTTCATGCAAGTTCCACCAAAACTCCTGGAATTGCGAACTCTCTAGTTTCCTTATGTAAGGTTCAAAACAGTGTATGCATCAATTTAGGTAAGGATGTTATAGAACCTGTCTAAAGTCAACCATCTTTCACCCCTTTTCTGTTACGATAAAACCACAACTACTATCAAAAGATATATCTATGCGATCTTTTTTTTCAAGCAGCTATCTTTTTGGACTCCAGAATGTATTTAACACAAGATTTTTTTTATTTGCTGATAAAAACTTTCTTACCCTAGAACCGATTGCAAACACTCTTTATAATGTTGCAATATTCAAGGTAATGAAGACTGTTCAAACTGATTTTCGTCGTAAATTTAGGGTAAAAAAGATGATTTGTTTCAAGACCTCGTAACAACCATTTACTTAAAACGATCCCCTTCCTATGCTGAGACTATTTTGCGATTGAAATTGTAAACCATAGATAAGCGGCCATCATCTAATCTTTCAAGCACTTTCTATCACCTTGTTCTTGGTCCCTAGTCCTACAGTTGCCCTCAGGGATGCCCATCGATACCCTCTGTTGAGACTGATTTTCAGTTTTTGATTAAAGTGTTTATTCTAGAGCGTGCCTTAACTGGTGAACAGCGTTGGTGGTGGTGCTGGTGAGGGGAGGGACTGATAGGGTGTCGTCGAAAAAAAAATATATAACTCATCACAACGAAATGAGTTCTAACTCGCACTCAGCAGTTTGGTAGCAGAGGCCCGGACAGGCGGTTAAGGTCAACTTTGTGCAGTTTCACTTTTTTGTGAAAATGAATTCCTTGATCATTGAACTAACAGGGAAATATACTGGTGTGTTAAAATAGAAGTGAGGAATGGTCTTAAAATACATTTCAATCAAGATCAATCCCGATTTCTGCAGGAAAATGACGAAATTCAAACGCTGTTTGGTATCGTATCCCTGTCAGAACCCCATCATATTACCTCAGCAGAGAGCCTAGAGTCTGAATTTTGTAATCTCTATAATTACTAGTTCGAATATTAATCGATCAAAAGCGTTGTTTGCAAAAGTTTATGAGTAAGCTATCAACTGCGATAATAAATTAGTGACTTGTCCTTTGTAACAAGAAGCAAGGCGCCGAGCGATTGGCTGACGGGGCCTAAACTCGTTCAGTCTGCAAGTCGTTCTTCACACTTTCACTGCTGCTTATAAAGCAAGAGAGTTACAAAAGGAAAACAAAAGTTAATGATGAAGAATTATCAGTTTTACTTAATTTCGATCAATCTTCGACTGTTTAACATTCAGAACAGTCAAAACTCAGAAGATAAATTATAGAAAAGATAACACTACAGACGACTTATCGAGCGATTTAGATGAATATAAGTGTGAGGGGAAGACTTTTTTAGAGAACAGTGATCACACTACAAAGATTTTAACGTACCAATCGTTTAATTCATCTTTTGAACAGAGAAAGGGGAGTCTTGAATTTCTTGAATATTCTGTTGCTTTTTTTCTGTGAGTGTTCTTGCTTGTTGAAATGCAGTAGCACGTATTTTTTATTGTTTTTTTACTAACAGGTTAAGGTACTAAAAACTTCGAAATATTTAATATTATTCATATTTGTGTGATTTGAAATGATGTAGTTTATCACTGTTCGAAATGTAGTACAATTTCAACTATTAGAAGTAAACGTTGCTAAGGAAAAATCTTGTGGGATTGCTGAAAAACTTTGAACACGTTTTTCTAAAAATCATACGTACGCACTTCAAACCTGTTGAAGCCTGCACTCAATTTTGGTACAAGAAGGAAATATTTGGTATCAAAAGAATGCTCAAACCCTTTAGATTTTAATTACATAATCTTTTTAAATCTCAAAATTTTCGGATGTGTGACTAATGTTGTAGCGCCGGGTCACAAATTATTGAGCGAAATAAGATATCAGCAAATGGAGGCCATCATAAAGTGGCCAGTGATGCTGTGTCTCACCCAGACAGTGGAAGGCCAAGGAGCCAAGGCGGAACTCTTGGTGTTAAGTACAACTCTTCTTGACCGGCCTCTAAGAGGACTGATGAAGCCATCGCCGCCGGCGCCGCTGGCTGTGACAATAGGGGTTGATGGAGGTAATCATCCGTGCGATAAATAACTTAACTGCCACCCCCTCCCTTGCTCTCCCACCGACCCCCGCGGCGAGTCCGCTGCCCTCTCTTGCAGTCGCCCTACTCCTGCGGCTATGGCCGGCCACTAGGTGGCCACGCACTCGGGTGACTGCTGGCAATCAGTCTGCTAACAGGTCGTGATAACAAGGGCCCGGCCTGCCACAGCAGTCCTTCGTGAATGATTCCCCAGGCTTCACATACTGGTGTTAATACTGACAGTTACTGCTGTAAGTCGTTAGTTTTCGTTCTCCTCCTCATCATTATTGTTGTCAGCGGTGGCGGCGGCGAGGGTGACGATGATCTAGTCTCCCAATACGTATAATCCAACCTCCGGATTTGTTCCTTTTACTACTTGTTTTTCTTGATACCTTTCCGTCACATGCGTCTATCTTTGTACGAACAACCGGACTGATTGTGTTGGAAAAAAAAACACGCATGCTTGTGTGCAGTCGTGCGTTATGCCATGTCGTGAGCGTCACTAACGACTTTGAACATCGCCGAAAGGCCTAAAATAGAAATGAGAGGGAGAGGAGTTTACTGAGACAAAAGTGAAGACTGATGAAAGATGCTCCAGACAGTCGGGAGGATGTCACGCAACGACGAAATAATGTCATGCACAGAGGAAATGGAGTCATGCAAATGCAGGCTCTGTGTGTGTGTGTGTGTGTGTGTGTGTGTGTGTGTGTGTGTGTGTGTGTGTGTGTGTGTGTGTGTGTGTGTGTCAGTGCTGATTTCTTGGCAGTCCGTTCTCCAGCCAGCACTCTCTGGCCTCCTGTAGGTGGCTCTATTTACACACCTGCACATCTAGTGTCACCTGCTACTTTATAAAAGAAGTAAGTAAAAATTAGTTACAACGAACTCGCATTCTAAACTCCTAATGTCGCATTAACTTCGTAACTTAAACAGAGACATATTTTAATAGAATATTTCCTGATTACTTTTAGATGATGAGGTTGTTTAATCCATGTGTTTTCATACAACAATATCGAAATCGTCAGTCAAGCATGAAAGCGAGCATGGTTACATCCGACCTGAGCTTCAGCGAACTGGTTAATGCGACAGACGGGAGGGAATGTATCCCTGTGCTCACGAATGACTGGTTGTAACTCCGAGAGAGTTGTCGGGCGTCTGGCAGCCAAATACCCTTCTGGGGATAGCCTGTTTGTGAATATGTGCAATGAAATTAATGTACACTCTTACTCCTACTCCCGCCAAGTCTTGCATCTCACCCTTCTCTTTCTCTCTCTTCTATTTCTTATCTCTCTCCATCTCTCCCTCTCTCACACGCACACTCAAGCACGCTCTCTCTCTCTCTCTCACACACACACACACACACGCATGCACACACAAACAAACGCCCAAGACATAAGGATCTTCTTCGGTTGTGCATCTGAAGGTCTGTGACAGCGTTTCCAGTTCTATAAAAGTAACACACGGTCCTTTAAATTTATTTTACAAAGATTTTCAGATGAGAAAAAAATTAGTGAATGTTTACTGGTGATATCTTTGCTATTGTCACTGTTTTGTTTTGTTTTTGCTACTCAAAGAAATTTTATTTTTAACAAGGTTGCGAAATTTGGTGTCTTTGGCTAATTTATCTATTTATTTGTACTAGTATTTGTCGCTGTTGCTATTGGTTTTCTCCTTCCTTTTCTCTTTAATTATGGCCTCAAGCCTTTCCGAACTGCGTTGTCACTATCTTTGTCTCTTACACACATATCCATTCTCTCTCTCTCTCTCACACACACACACACACACACACACACACACACACACACACACACACACACACACACACACACACACACACACATCTCTCTTTCACATACGACTCGGATTAACGGTTGACTCGAGACGACAGGCTTGTGACTCTCAAGATCATTCAAGTTCCCGTCATGACCAACGACTGGAGTGGCCAAGCGTGCTTCCGGTTTGCACCCCAGTTGGTAAGCAAACGATGGATTTGTACACACGGCAACCTGGCAACTACTGGGGAAGCCATTTTCCTGTCGGTTTGCACGTGCAGAGTAGGCAGGGGAAGCCGCGAAAGTTCTCCGCAAACAACGCCCCCTACATCAAGGGCAATAAATATGTCGAAGTAGTTGAAGAAGCAAGCAGGAGGTCCTTGTCAGCGGAAACAGTATATTTCAGTTTGAAACAGCATCGTGTGGAGAAGTGACAGGTGCCCTAAAAACGGAGCTGCTAGGTCTGAATAAGTTTATGACATGGGGAGTTTTAAACACAAGTTTCATATCATTCTTACATTTCGTGTCAAGTTTCCTTCTCATGCTTGGGTTTCTTTCTCCCACAACACGTGCAGTTTCTCTGTATATTTGCAGGAAAAATAGAGGAATTATGTGACTCATGAAAGAAGGTAGAAAGATTAATTAAATCATGAGGATAATTAAAGGGTAGCTTCATTTGTATACGTCAGTTCTATGGAAGGCAGATCTTCACTAAACATACCCATAGAAAGTGAATATAAATCGCAGCAGCAGAGTATTCTCAGTAAAGTAATGGTTAATAAACGAAGAAATCTTTCACACTGATTTAGTACAAAGAAATCTCGGTAAAACTTTACAAAGGTTTATTTTTTTCATTTTACATGCAATTTTTTTTCAAAATCCCAAAAGCTGCTTAGTGTATTACAAAACTGAGACGTCTGGCATAATACAGTAAATCTATTTGTGCTATTTTCTCGTGTCAGGGAATGAAATATTGCCATTTTTTGGAAACGTTTGTTTCTTGCTCTCATGGATTTTTTAAAAATATTTAAATGCACCCTTGCACAAGTTTGGGAGAGTGCGGAGGGGTGTTAAGAACCCTGGGAGATGACATTCTTGTTTTATTTCCCTTTGGCTACTACATCTTCTACTCTCATAAATGCCTTGCAACATGGCGGATCTTGTAAAAACAGAAAACGAAAAAAAAATCGAAAGTGTTGGGCCCCCTCCCCTACCCCAGCCCTAGAAATTCGTGCCAAATATTGTGAAATATTTCCGCCTATAAAACTTAGCTGCCACGATACATTAGTGGAGCCCAAGATTGATTAGTTGAGCTCAGGATACACTAGTGGGGCCCACGATTGATTAGTTGAGCTCAGGATACATTAGTAGAGCCCACGATTGATTAGTTGAGCTCAGGATACATTAGTAGAGCCCACGATTGATTAGTTGAGCTCAGGATACACTAGTGGGGCCCACGATTGATTAGCTGCGTTCAGGATACACTAGTGGAGCCCAGAATTGATTAGTTGAGTTCAGGATACACTAGTAGAGCCCAGGATTGATTAGTTGAGTTCAGGATACACTAGTGGAGCCCACGATTGATTAGTTGAGTTCAGGATACACTAGTGGAGCCCGCGCTACGCTTGTGGACCATACGATAGATTAGTGGAGCCCGCGATTGATTAGTTGAGCTCAGGATACACTAGTGGTGCCCACAATTGATTAGTTGAGCTCAGGATACACTAGTGGAGCCCACAATTGATTAGTTGAGCTCAGGATGCATTAGTAGAGCCCACGATTGATTAGTTGAACTCAGGATATATTAGTGAACCCCGCGCAACGCTTGTGGACCCTGCGATACATTAGTGGAGCCCGCGATTGATTAGTTGAGCTCATGATACACTAGTGGTGCCCACAATTGATTAGTTGAGCTCAGGATACACTAGTGGAGCCCACAATTGATTAGTTGAGCTCAGGATACATTAGTGGAGCCCACGATTGATTAGTTAAGCTCAGGATAGTGGAGCCACAATTGATTAGTTGAGCTCAGGATACATTAGTGGAGCCCACGACTGATTAGTTGAGCTCAGGATACATTAGTGGAGCCCACGACTGATTAGTTGAGCTCAGGATACATTAGTGGAGTACGCAGTAGCACAGTGGCACGGAGTGGCGACGGTGTGTGCAAAGAAGACTGTCTTCTCATTAGGAATAACGTGATGTTTCGTGACCACTACGTAGTGGTTCACCGTGTCTAAAACACAACACGTAGAATGTGGATCGAGTTTGCCCCTTCCGCTGTCAACACATAGTTATATACCGTCATGGACAAATCACACATACAGAAACAACACACACCCAGAGCACTGAAAGAAGTTGTGGCATGTATGAAATCCGCCCAAACTGGAGCCACAACAACCCCGCAAGCGTTAGCCACCCAGCTAGCAACTAGCGGTGAGCCATTGATAAAGTTCCAGTGATAACTATGAAGGCCTCTTTTCATGATTAATGACTGTGAATTTAAAACAAAAAGTTAAATTGTTTCTCACGAACATGGTCATCAACAGGCTACTGCATCCTGGGTCACGTTGTCCGATAGCGCAATGATTGGCGCCTGTCACCAAGTCAGTGAGGACCAGTTGTTCTGGGTTCAGATCTCGTCTCGAGCACGCTGCTTTTTCTTTGCGTGTGACACCTGTATACAGAGCCAGCTGCTTCGCCATGACTCAGCCTTAGTTGCTGGCTCGGCGTAAAACATATTTCATTCTCATCCTCCTGCTGTCTCTGTTTCCGTTTCCAAGTATGTGTACGCTATTTTGTGAAGAAATTCTTTTTTTCGTGTCACGCATTGCTTAGCGAGTAGATGAGCAGGCTGAGGTATGTATTAATAAATGTAAGCACAGCTGGCATTAAGCACTGTGTTCGTGTGGTTGAACGCGCGCCCACGTGTATGCGTATATGTGGACGGGGGGGGAGAGGGGTAAGTAGTTGTGTACGTCCGAACGTGTAAAATTGTTAAATAATATTATAATCATGGCTGAAGATTGAGTGTTCTTCTTATCTCATGTTATAAAATTTATTAATGTTATTATTGAGGAAAGCATGAGCTTGTAGTATTTGGTCCGCCCCAAACAACAGCTTTTCACACCAGCTAGTACTTAAATAATAAATACATCGAAAGATAACAAGAAACAACTAACAAAAAGCAGCAGCACATGGTGAAGAATGTTTGAACTAGTGAAAGGCTAATGTGAAGCGCGAAGCGTTTAGAGCTCGAAAACATAATGAAATCATCTTAACGAATAAGTTAATAATACCCAAACATAAAAGTCTAAAACAACGGACAATGTGGAGTCATGTACAGAGTACATAGATGATTTCTTAAAGCTTTTAGTCTGTTCAATGAAGTTATGAACTGCTACAAAAATATTAAAGATTTTACTAAGTGTTTTTCCAGAAAGGCGAAAGAATAGCAAATCTATATAAATGTGAGAAGAAAGTTTATTTCTTTGAACAGTAACGACGGATAAACATTTAAATTTAAAAACGTGTTAATTTAAAACTCGCTTAACAGATTAGATGAAGATGAATAATCATTTTTTTATTATATAAATCTAGATTTAAATCGAATCTGTGAAATAAATCTTGATTATGTTTTCCCCCTTTGTGAAGATTTGTAGTGTGTGTGTGAGTGAGAGAGAGAGAGCGTCTGCATGCATGGGTGTATTTCCCAACTTACCTGCCCTATTGTCTGATCATGTGACTCTCATATCGTTAACGCAGACGCACGCCCAGCGTGCGTTATCCCACGTGCAGCGATCGCGCACCCAGACAGCGCCCCGGCGACGCTTCGTCTTGTCTCCCTTGTGTCACGAGAGTAACGCGCGCGCGTCCCCTGGCAACAGCCAGTCGCCGTGAGAATGGAACAGCCGGCAGACGATTTCGGCGGCCATTTAACCGCGCGTCGGCTGCACCTCAGACAGCGGTCCGCCTCGAGTGCCCGAGCAACAGATACGACTGCATGATGAGGCGAACTTAGTCTCAGACGATTATTCTTCTCTTCCTCGGCAGGGATGTGGCTTTGGAGTGGATAGTGCGGGCGTACTGGATGAGATTAGCTTGGAGGAAACCACGTGGTGTTTCTGTGTACAGCTGTAGTTCTGGAGTTTGGAATGCTTTTCAAACAATCGCCTATACGAAGAGTGACAACAAGTGTGCACAGTCTTGACAATATTGTTTAGAGCCTAACCGCTAGCTGTGATGATTTCCGTTGTGTGTACTGTGGCATGCCTACTGTGAAAATGCCTTGAAGTAAGACATGACATTAGCACTGACAGGAAAGACTATAAAGCGACCCACAGAATTCTGATTATGTTTCTGTCTCTTATTTATCCACCAGATCCCTGACTGAATATTTGTGATTCATCCAAGTCATTTACTCGGCTTTCTGCTGTCCCAAAAGGATTTGTACCCTACGATACAATTTAGCCAAGAGCCACGGAGATAAGAGTTTGGATAGACTTCAGGTAAGTGTTTCCTTTCCCTTGATGCGACTATCTTGATAATAGATATTACAGAAATAGAAGCACATTTTGTTTGTGTCTGCGTGCATTTAGAACGCTCTTAACTTTAGTGGTTTAAATAGACTGGTTACACCTTGATTTTCAGGACTCAATTGCTCTATGACTAGATATGCTATAATTTGTCCACGTTCCTTCTGACACGCATGCATGTAGCAAAATTATTATAATAAATTATTGTAACACGACATTTGTATTATAGAATGTCTTACATTGTCAAGATACATGTAACACATGTCCTCAGCTGTGGCTACATTTTGCAGTTGTACTCTAGCGTTTGGTTGGTCGAATGTAAGCTTTGTTCACTACTCAGACCATCTGTTACTTCGATGTATCGGCCTGGAATAACACTGATAAATCTTCTGCCCCTTCCGCCACATCTTGCCTAACAGCGTGGGAACAAACCTACAAATACTCCCTCCCCCAACACACACACGCGCGCGCGCATGCGTGGACAACCTCATCTGCTGCGTTAGAAACTATTTCACTCCACCTCCACGTATTTGTTTGTCGATGAGGATTATTTTGACACAAAAAAGCAACATCAGAGCTTCGCTTCTGAATAGGGGAAGTAATTCGTGAGCTAGCTCTGTCGCTTCTCGCTCCGCTATTCATTTTGGAAGCGGCCCTCAGGCTGTTTGAATAATAATAAAAAAAATCGATCTGGAAATCGAAAATCAAGATTAAGAAAAACTTTTAGCGCCTCAGGTTGGGATGTGAACACTACATAAGCCAGGGTGCAAGGAAGATTGGAAATTTGACAGCCCTCGTCTAGTGATTTAAAACCCTGCTCACTTTAACGGCCATAATACTCCGGTCACCCCAGTCTGGCAACTTCAGTTATCTGCAAGCTCTTTACACAGAAAAAAACTACACGGGGGTGTTACTTGCCATAACATTTCTTGCTGAATAAATTGACAGTACTTAAGGTTTATATATCTATATATGTTAAATACTGTGTTATTGCTTATATAGTCTTGTTGGTCGACAAGTGCAGACAAAGAATTCTGTTGATAGTAGTAGTTGGTGTTGGCGTGGCGTTGGTGATGGTGATAGTGGTGATGGAAAAGGACCTTTGCTCGCTAGATTCTCATACTAGTTGCGGCTAGGTTCCCCCAATCCCTTGTGATCAGGCTGACGCTGCAAACAGGGTGTAAGCTTGCGAAGGCTACTCACGAATCGGAATTAACAGAAAACGGTCGATTTCTTTCTTCACCATCGTTAATAATCTTTATGGATACATAAAAAACCTGTACTCGCATTGGACTTTTCCCATACAGGTCTGCAACGAGCATAATGTTTATTGGTCAATGCTGGCTGTAATAGAATTTTTGTTGCTAAATACTGGATGTAATAGAATGTTTCCTTCACGGTGAAGTCTTCTCGTAGGCTGCTATGTTCGGAGAGCGATAATTTTGTAAGCACGTAGTGTAAAGCAATGTGTATTAATGTTCTCTTATGCTCCCTCTCTCATTCAATCGGTCAGTCCTTTCTCTACTTCTCTTCCTCTTCCATAAAAATATAAAATACGTAAGTTTGTTCAATAGACTTATCTTTGAAGTAATCAAACATGTTATGAGTTAATACAGTCTGAAGTTGAGAGCAGGATTACCATCAATATGTAAAGGAGGAATGATAAGAACAATTACGGTTTTTGAATAGGCATTAACCTTTAGATTTTGATTCCCCTGGAATAACAGTAGGGTACGTGTCCCTCCTAAGTCTTCCTTTGCATTCTGCGACAGAAGCGCAAACCTACCAGAAGGCGGTGTGCAGACTCGTCTGACCTCCATAGCCTGTTGACGTTCCACACAGCGGCTGGGTCTCGAAACTGAAGCCAGTCCATAGCGCAGGCTTCAAGATGTTTTTTAAAGCTGCAATCCCATGTCATTTCATTATTTTTTTAAGACAAATGTTTTCAGTTGATGCGGAGTCTTTACATAGAAATGATTTGCGTATCTGTGAAACACACTGACGCAAAACTATATCTACTCTTTCTGACTCCCGCCAAGGCTCAGCCCTCTTCTGTTCTTTCACTCCTCCACCCTCCCGATGTTGAAACGGTCGTCGAGCATGTGGAAGATGTTCTCAGAAATTGGGTAATAAATCACTTAAGCACGAGATTACACAGTTGATAGAGCTCCGCAAGCAGGCGCAGCGGGCAGTCAAGCTCTTGAACACGCTGACGTGACTGTCCTTAGTAAACCTCCCAGAATTAGACAGAGATACGAATCTGCCAGGTACACAGGAAGGACCGGCACTAGACCTGAAAGCGAGGCTCTAACCTTCACCGGGGGTGGAGTGTGCGACAAAATAGCCGGCACGACACTCGCACACACATTATCCTCATTCGCGTGTTTGTTTTCTTGGAGCAGAAACGCGAAAATGATTTCACGTCAACGTTTTTAACATCTACGGCATGTAGTTGTCAAATAATGTTTGGCTTCATGTGCAGATCTTGATTCTGTGTTGCCTGTGTGTGTACATTTGTCCGTTCGTGTGTATGTGTGTGTGTGTGTGGGGGGGCGCGTTTATGTGTGTGGTCATGTGCATGTACGTGCTTGCGTGTGTGTGTGTGTGTGAGAGAGAGAGAGATAGAGAGAGAGCGCGTGCGTGCGTACGTGTGTGTTTGTGTGTGTGTGTGAGAGAGAGAGAGAGAGAGACAGGCAGAAATGGGGAGATGAATGAGAAAGATACGGTTGAGCCTTATGAAGGAAAAACATTTTTTCTCTATTTTATATTTGTTATTCTTGTTTGGATAGGACATTTCAGCCCCATGTTGTGTGCAATCTCCGTGCTATTCGGTTTAATATTCTCAGATCTGGGAAAGGCAGATGGAATGCAGATAAGAGAGGTGACAGAGGTTGCATAAACACTTCCTCACATCGTAGATCGACTGATACTAGACAAAGAGTAAAATAAGACCTGAATGTGCTAGTAAATCAGCGCTCAAAATGTTACATAACGGCCGTGTGTGCCAAAATAAACAACATGCGCTTGTCACTTCCACGGCGGGGAATTGAGCGACGGTCAGTCCATGCACGTGGCGGGGGATGGGGGTTGTCTTGTTTTTCCTCCGTATTCTTACGCCTTATGTCACAATGTGACCAGTCATTTCCCCGTTGGCGGTCTCAAGGTCTGCATATTCCTCCAGAAGATTTACTTTTCATTTGGAGCTTTCTTCATGGTGGAGATGGCAGCGAAGTCTGACCAACGTTTCAATCAGAAGACTTTCACACCAGCCTGTCATGTAATGACTGGACAGATGTACACTGATATAATGCACGAAGAGACACGAAAACATGACATCTTTTCCATTATCCCTGTAACATACTTTTTTAATCTTCGCAGACTTCGTGGTAATAAAAACAATAATAATAATAACAACAACAACAACAACAACATTAAACGGAAGAACAAAAGGAAGAAACTTTTATTTTTAAGATGCCTATAGGTCGACACACACCGACAGTCATTCGCACTACAGGTAGAACATGTTCAACAAAAAATTAGAAGGTGGATTCGATTGAAATGGTTGCGATCGAAACAGTATTTCAGAATGTGTCTGTAGAATAAACTCTATGCACCTTGTCTGACTTCAACCCGTCCTCCAAATGACCATGATTCATCAAATTCTTTTACTTCTTTTTTTGGGGGGAAGCGGGGGTGGGCACGAGTGGCTACTGAGCTTCGTTGTACGGCGGACTGTGGAGTAAAACACCTCTGGTTCAAAGCTTGCTCGGGCCTATGATAGGACAACAACCTCTGCCAATCCAGCAGTTGCCAGCAATTTAAAAATGTGTGCCCGATTTATAAGGAGAGGTAAATCCAGCAATCCACATTGCATGCCTTAGACTTACTTTCACTGCCCCTACTGTGTCAAGGCTCTGACACTCTTCACTTTTCTACTTTTAGCATTTTACCGTTTACTTGTTTTGCAAATGCTCCGTTGCCGGTAGCGCTGGAATGCTCAATCACGTGACTGCACTTATTGCCTATTTTCGATTGTCATAGGTACCAGACTGAAATGGTTGCGAGGTTATGAAATGATTGGAGGCGTACGATGATGAATATTTGATGTTGTAGTGCTTTTCAGAGGTTGTACTAAGCTTACCTAACTCTATGTTATTTCAAACATGGCGTGAGAAATTAAATAAACCTAAACTGATGTGACCTTTGAGCTGACCCGAAATACGGTACGACACATTAGTTGACCCGGCTTATAAGCGATCGATCAAATAATAATTGAAAAAACGTAATCTGAAATCAAATAACAGAAGTCAAATAGGTTAATTGGGTCCTTGTTTGTAAAATTTATTTTTGCTTCGCAAACGGAAAAGTCGGCGTTTTGTAAATCGCTCATTAGGGCTCAAAAGGCACGCATAGACTGGTCACTGGTTTTCACAACTAGGAATAATACGTTTTTATATTTCTGGCGGCTGATAAAATTTTAAATAATTAGTAATGCTATTATAAAGGACATGTAAAAGGTTGATTTGGAACACTGAATGTTTTCTTTTCAGCGTGACATGTTTGAACTCTTGACAGAGCATCTTCAAATAAATGAGTAGGCTTGCGGGCAGCTTTGGTGGTTGTTGGGAGGAAGGGATGGTGAAAATGAAAGGAGAAGGAAACTCTTGAACAAAGATATTGAAGACAAGATGCAATAAATAAAGTAAACGAGATCAGGTCTCAGAAATTGCGTGTCTAATAAGGAGCATAGTTCCGTTTGTCCTGATATAAAGTTAATTCAAGCAAAAATTCGATAACTTATGACTTTTCTTCATACTTAGGTACACTGGCGATTACTTTTTTTCTTTTTTTTTTTTGCTTCACTGTAATCAATGTTCGTTATTTTTCTGCTTAGCTGAAATGAGCATCGTGCTGGTCACTTTTCCACTTAGTTTACTAAACAGAGTACACTTCTTTTCGTGATAAGTGGAGTTAAAAGATCTGATCTTTCAGTTTCTTCATTTCTGTATTTTCATATAACTTATATTTCATCGTTTTATTTTTGTTTTGTTTCTATATTTTAAAAAAATCTTTGAGATCGTTATTGGCACCCACGTCGGACAACTGCTCGTTGGAAATGGGCAGGGATTACAGTGAGAGCGGTGAGAGGTTCCTCTGCTGTCCTAAAGCTTCAAAACAGTTTCGCTGAGCCTCTTTTTGAAACGAACGATGCGGGATGCATGAAACACAAAACACACCCCGGCCTTTTCTAATCCCACCTCCCGACACACGCTCATTCATCTCTGTTTTGGAGAGAACTCACGTAAAACAGCAACAACAAAAGAAAACGATAAGCATCGTTGTGTCAACATTCTTTATCGCCTACTACATTCATTGGATTAATTCGATATTTTGTAGCGGCTAACCTAGAGCACTCGTCAGCCTAGGGCAATATGGCTCGCCGGCTGCGCCAAGCCGGTGTTAAATCGCAATCTTTGCGCACTTCATCCCGATTTAGGCTCTGTCCAGAGGAATGCAAGGGTCTTCGTGTGTGTGTGTGGGGGGGGGTATTGGATACTGTGATAAAAAGAACAAAGATGAAGGTCTGTCAATATGAGAGACTAAGTTATGGGCACGCCAATTACTAGGTTGGTTTGTATGTCTGGCATTGCTTTAGCTCTGTCTTTCGTAATTGACTAAAACTTCTGTGGTTGTCGGCAGACATCGGTTGTTGATGGTTTGTTTTGTTTCTTTAGCATTATCAGCGTTTTCCACCACGTGCAAAACGTGCTATAAATGTAGATCACGCAAAGGAACCTTGATAAGAGTTTCTGGGGTCGGCAGTTTGAAAACGTCGGAGTTTAGATCGAAGGTCTCATCTCGTAAGACATTTGGTAATAAGCTAGACATACAAAAGTTGATGTATCGGCAGTTCTTTTTATTGTTACCAAAGGTCAGAGACTCAGTTTTACGTAGACAAAGACATGGCACTAATGATTAAAGGAGTTTCTTGACATCATGGATAAAGATCGTATCATCGATGCGTACTTCACTGTCTATGGTTTATAAATCCCTCCTTCAATAATTGTATCTGGGGGATCTAGAAACCTCCACAAATTTTTAATGTAACCGCTTAGCATTTTATGGAATGGAACACTGGTAGTATGGTATCACGTACAGACCAAAGCCAACAGAGAAGAGATATCCATTTGTGAAAGCAAGACGTATTCACTAAGGTGGGAATTGAATCTAACCATAGAAGCCTCGATAAAGCTATTGACAAACACTCTACCACTACCACTACGCTGTCTAGCTGCCTTTGAAGGAGTAGTGTCTCGTTACCTGACTCTAGCCTCGATGTTGTTTCAATGAGGTTACTTGTCATTGTACATGCAGTCAGGTTGCGTAGCGATCAAATAGCCGCCCCTCGCTAATGTAGCGAACATCGTAATGTCTCCATTCACTTCCAGTCTTTGGTTTCTTACTGAATTTGAAACCTGTAGGCTGACCTTCGGATATTCGTTGCGTGTACTTTGGATTCCATCATCTTTATCATCGAAGACATTCATCGTGTGCAATAAAAGGTGGAAACACTTTTGAATCAGATAGGCATACCAACCGACACGGCAAACGATGACGCACATAAAATTAATGTCAAGTCTAGTTTCTGGTGCTTGTAAAAATCGACAAATGCCAACGGCTTCACGAAACGCAGCTATGCAATTAGTCCTCGACATCTTGTCATCGTAAAGCGAAATGAGCGAAATGTGGGTCGCGATGACCTCGCGAAACGAAATTCTGCATGTGAAGCAAAAACTTTGACTTTCCCAACCGCAACAAAACTCCGGACACAACGCAATGAAATAATTCAGATAGTCTACGCAGGTGAAACAGCTGCTGTCTTGTTTGTAAAAAGCAAAGCAAATTAAAAAAAAAATAACACACACAAACGCAAGCGGGTATCGATCTCGGGAAATTAGAACACTCGTAACAGGACCGCCGACCGTCCATCAGCTTCTGGCCGCGACCTCTCGGCTCGAATGATTGGCAGGCAGTAATGAGCAGTCTTTACACGCATGACTGACTCGAGAGTACAGGCCCGCGTGATGAGGTAATGCTAACACGGGTGAGTGGATTTTAGACAGATTTGTCAAAGTTGGAAGCAGAACATGTTCCCTTCTCTGTAGCGTACACGCGGTGCAGGCAAGCATTGGATACCAGTTGGAGAGCAGGGTGGGGGTTAGGGGGGAAAAGGAGCGTGACAAACTGATTACAAATTGTCTTTCCTGGACTTGGTGATCAAGGTCTGCGTAGGCCGTCACGGAATGTGGGGTTCAGACAATACCCATTGTGTTAGAGACTAACTTTATCGTGGTTCACACAATGGGAGGGAGAGGGAAGGGGTGCTGGCCAATGTTGATTTGTTTTGTCAAACATTAAGGAAATGAGTGATACCTTTTTGGGCACCATCAAACAGGCGCAATTTTGTTTTATAGTAAGTTATTCACTGACATATTCTCACTAGAGTGAGATAAATATTAATATTAAATATTATCAGGCTGTGCTTATGGAGTTGGTGGTTGGTCAGAGAAGAGGACATTCGTAAGAGAGAGAGAATAAGAGATATTTTTTTTAGTGTGGTCAAAGATATGTAATTACATGTTCTTATCTTTATTTTGTCCTCATCTTTATCTTGTAAGTAGTACTTGTTCTGTTTTCATAACGAACCAGACTTTCCGAATATAAAAGTCCACTGGGATTAATAAAGATGGTTATTGTCATTGTCATTGTCTATTTACAATCTGTCCGATAAAATGAGACGATTCTTTCTGATTTAACACAGAAATATAATATTTTATGCATGCAGTCATAGATGTTCTCATATATTACAAAAAAGAACAGCGATGTCAATATCGGCCTTACATAATTATTTGTACTACTCTTTCTAGCGCTTGCATTAGATTGACAGCAAACACCTCCTGCCGAGTGCAGGCAATAAACGGAATGGAAGAAGATGATATTTTAGATAATTCTCATCCCGTATTCATCGACAAGACGGAGGGGTTCACCGCCGCCCTCATGTTCATCGCAATTTTTTTCCTGCTGAAGTGGGATTGTTGGGAGGGGGGGGGGTTGAGAAAAATCTGTGTATCTTTTGGCGAAACACTTTACGGAGATATGAAATGCCTCCAAGCAAAAATCTATAGGGAGCTAAAAATAAATATGCGAAATTTCAAATGAATAGACGGGCTTTGCGCAACATCACCTCTAAATGAGAAATTTATTTAGAAGAATCCGTTAAAATATACATCCGCAAGCTACATTGTATGCCTTTTCTCCTTCTTTCCTTCGTGTGAGGGCAGGATAAGGAGACAGTTCTTCCCCCGCTCTATTTTCTCCACTTCTCTCTCTTTCTAATCCTAGGCCCTGAGTACCTCGTTGTCATCCACTCAGTACCTACTTCACTCACACGATCAATCGATCGATAGAGTAATTGAGTGAGTAATACAAAGACGCACGTACTTGTGTAGCGGTGGACTTCTGAAAAAAGGACAAACACAAATATTAAAAAATAAAATGAACGCTCAAATCGCTAGTGTGTTTTTGCCCTTAAATTAGAACCATTTGACAAATCAGCATAAGCAGAGGATTTTGTTTGTTTTTTGTTTTGTTTTGTTTTGTTTTGCAGAAAAGAAATCGAGGTCATAAGTGCTCTAGACTTTAAAAAAACGTGTCCAGTATTTTCAGTTAGGTAAGGGTGATAAATGGAGTCTTTTGAACTGGTCTTTGTGTAGTGCATCGTGCAGGGAGACAGAACCAGATCTGTACCACGCTTAGCCGGCCGCCGTGTTATTTCGGCGCCTGACGAGGACAAATGGTATTTAAAAGACAAAGAACTGAGCTCGGAACAATGACGTTTGTCTTGGACGAGGGCCTGTGCACAAGGATTCTCACAACTCTTTCCTGCACATGCGCAGGAGTCAAGCAATATCGTGCAGCTATTAAACTGAACCGGGCCCAGCTGAGCAGGATGCCGTGCAAATTCTCACCGATGAAAGCGGCGGGGTGGGGGAGCGGGGGTAGACGTAGCCTTTTAACCTTTGCATTGGCCTGCCAAACTTTTTTTCCCAATGATTCTCCTCGTTTGGATGAATTTTCGAACTTATCAAAGTAGAGAGAACCTCGATATTCCTTAAACATTTTTTTCACTCTGCCGTCAAATTTCCGTGGTCTAGACCTCCATAAATTGAATTTAGTCCTGTGGTCTGTTCATGTCTCCTAAATAAATGGGATAATGAGGACGAGGATGTTTTGTTTGTAGCATTGTACTGCTTCATTTTGTAATATTTTGTGTACGGTTCATATACCTTTTCTGGCTAGACACTGCTTGAGACTATAATTATAGGTTATTATCTTCGAGTGTGCTTAATGGCTTCAGTGTAATATTGTATTGATAACACTATAATCTTTGTAATGTCACTGACTAGCTGGCTGATTGACAGAATGGTTGGTATAATACTAAAACGAGATGAAAAATGTTTAAAAAAGGGCGGGGCGGTTAAAAGCTCACATTCTCTTCGTCTTTTGTTCGAAATCTACTCGTAGAGCTGTTTTCTCAATTACTAACTGTATGTGTAGTAAGAGTGGTGCTGCCAGATCACCCCAGCACGAGCTCACCTACAAATTAAGAGTGGATGTTAAGGCTACGGAACACTGCTGCCTGTTTTTTAATTAAACCCCTTGGCCCTGTCTTGTGCAACCCTGTGATTGTTTCTTTCACAGCAGATCATTTAGAGGCAATTTGTCATGGTCGAACAGTTTTTCAGAAAAAGACTGATCGATCGTTAGGTAGCGTGATTGTTTGCGTCGTTGCTAGAAGAAACTTGATAATTCGAAAAGTTCCTTTTTTTTTCTTTTCTTTGCTCGTGGAATGGGAATTTTATCCACACCGTCCGCATCCTCCAGACATTAAACAGAAGTTTATAAAGTGAGCCCGGGAACAAAGACGCCACCCAGGCGTTCGTCAGTTCGACTCCCTCTCCCCCACCACCACCAACAACCGTCTGCAGGGAGAAGCCAGCTGTTCGCTTGGACTTGAATTACGACAGCTGCTAGAATATCCTCAGCTAATGTAGCAGGCAAGTGGATATTCGCTGTAAGCACGAACTTACGTTTGTAATAGACTACTCATGTTGTATCATATTTCACATCCGTGGCGGTAAATCCCACCCTGCTGCGCCCTGGTATCGCGGTAACTCTAGCACTTAACGAAACTGGCTAGTCAGCATAACATATAAATAAAACTCGCTGAAGCTGTTTCGAATGTATGAATGAATTTAAATATTTTTTTCGAATTTTCACGAAATTAATGTATTTTGTTAGAGCACAATGACTGTTACAGCTTATTCATTCGTTCATTATTTTCAGAACGTTTTCTCAATTACTAACTGTATGTGTAGTAAGAGTGGTGGTGCCAGATCACCCCAGCACGAGCTCACCTACAAATTAAGAGTGGATGTTAAGGCTCTGTGTTTGTTCAATTTGTTTCTTTTCTTGCTATTTTTTTTTTGTCATACTGTAGAGCAGCGTTATACGAAAACAATTGGAACAATGGTATTTCCCAGGCACCAGTTCAAGAACGTAGTACTGTTCAAGACTATCTTTCGCTGACACTGCAAATCTTTCGTTGTACAAGCGTGCACGAACATGTGCATGTCCAGTCGGTCCTGCCCCCACTCCAACATTTTCTTTAAGTCATTGTAAGCAATGGAGGGGGGGGGGAATCTGAATTTATATTTCCACCTCACCATGGCAACGCAAGAAATACCTCCAAATAGCAAGACTATTTTGCAGTCTCTTTCACACTATCTTGCTACGAATAAGGCTTTCAAATGTTTGTATCAAGAATGTCCTTCGCCCGGCGCTCTTGCAGTGCTGTGTCATTGTAACCTTGGATGCTCTGCTGTTCCCGGGAGTAGATATGTCATTGTCTGGTTGATTGCAGGCCCACCGTTAAACATTGGCTTCATGAAAAAACCTAGCGTGGACAGGAACATAAAGCAGATGAGGTTCTTGCCTTACGGATATTTTCAAACATGGAAGAAAGTCAGCGAGCATTCTGGTCGACAGACCGTTTATTTACAGCGATCTCTCCTTGACGTAAGCGGGTAAGAGAAGAGGGAGGAGGAAAAGAGAACGAAAGAGAGAAAGAGAAAACGAGAGAAGGGGAGATAGTCGAGGAGATGAGAGAGAGAGAGAGACGGAAAGAGACGCCTGAGATGATGGGAACAACAACTGTTGCTCCTTCAAAACGTGCGCCAAATGTTTGTGCATTCTGTTTAGCCTGACAAGGACCCTCCCCCCGACAAGTTCACTTGTTTGGCTTTCTTTTTTGCTTTGTTTGGATGACAGAAGCGCCAGCTTGAACCCGATTTTCTAGGCGCTTCTGAAAGTGAGACGTGGACTGATGACTGCAGGTAATTATCATTAGGCGAGGGAAGCCGAGAATGAAGATGCATCGGCAGTTTTTTTAAACTACAGCTACACTTTTTTAAGTTCTTTTCTTCGTGCCTTTCTAGCATAGGATGCTCACCGGCATGTATAAACAATGATCTGTTTCAGGTTTTTGCTTTCGAAGTTAAACAATCTACATGCATGCAAGTCGCGCACACACACGTGTACATGATACACGCACACACCCGCACGCTTCGTTTCTTTGTTTTGTAGCCTTTTTTGTTCGTTTGTTTTTTTGTTTTGATTTTGTTTTTGTTACTTCCTTGTGTAACTTTCATCTTCTACTTGTGTGTTGCCGAGTGTAGGTAGAGGTGTGTCCTATCAGCTGTCAAAGTCCTTTATACGAATGCACAACAAACTATGCCATCAGAGGTGAGCCAAAGACAGGTTTGTTTCGGCAAAGAAAGAAAGAAAGAAAGAAAGAAAGAAAGAAAGAAAGAAAATTACACTAAACTAAAGCAGCCTTGTGACTCCGTTGAGTGGAGCCTTTGGAGGACTGAAATTGAGAAATGCGGTTATCCTGAAACAGGGACACAACTCCCAAAACGTTGATATGTTTCATTGTAAATATACTAATACTGATGATCTTTCGCTATATGGATTAATAGAACAAGTATAAATTGATAAAACTATGACATAGAACTTTACTTCTTTAATACATAGTGACAGCTTTGCTGCAGATGCGACTTTCATCTAAAAATGTTTCTTGTTTTTTAGAATTTTCTACCTATTCTACTGTTCATGCACAAATGTTCAAAAGTGGATGAGGGAACAGACATCAATCAGTGTGCGAAGTCTGAACTTTATTCCGAAGGGTTGGAGTGTATGCCTTCGTTGTGTTTAAGAGAAGAAAGAGAGTTCTGGTTACAGTTACCTCTAACTGGCTCCCAAAATAGCTAGTGTGAATGAAATCTGTATTTGCTGCTCTATAATGATGCTACAGGCCTTTTTCCATCTCCTGGAGCGCATCTCGGAGACTGCTGAATCAATTGGTCCTCATTTCTGTTAGCAATCTGTCGCCAGTTACCACATGCGCACACGCTCCCACTGACCTTTGTGTGTCTCGGTCCATGTCGGGCATGTATGTGGATTCTGAGAAGACTCTAAGCCTTGCTAGTATCGCGCATTACAAAGTAGTTTGGTTGTAGGACATTTGTTTTGAAGTCTTTGGTCTCTGGTCGTAAACTTTTGTTCTGTGCGCAGCACCTTGTGTTGAAACTGTCGGTCCTAGCGTGCTGGCACTAACGATGTCAGTAATAAGTAAAAAGATATTAGGTCGAATAATATGCGGGTTCTGTAATTATGTGTCGGTGATATACTCTGTTGAAAAGAATACGTAAAAGGGGGAAATATTATTGAAAGCAGTACATTTCCGTTGAATTCAAAGGTGAACACTAGTTTGTCCACGTAACTGAAATACATGTGGACATAACCAGTCCACATATTAACCACCAATCACATTTATTTATGTTGATTTAGGGGCATACAGAAAGCAAGCTTACAACCTGCTATACAAGGCATGGTTAAAAATACATTTTAGCATATGAATATCTGCAAAATAGTGTTCTCAGACACACGCCATCCACAGAAATCCACACACACACACACACACATAGACATACACTCAGATACAGCCCGCACTAGCTTTCACACAAACGCGCGCATGCACTCAAAAATGGTGGGTGGGGGCAGAGAAGAGCTGGGCTGATTTATGCTGATGGCCTTTGTTGTCGAACAAAGCGAAAATGTGACGGTGTGTGTGTGAAATAGCTTGTGGCGGCAGCAAGAGCTCGAGCATTGATTTCTCGCAAGGAGTTTGAGCTTGTCATAGATTTGCTGGCAATGAGACTAAGGTGAATCCTCTTTTCATCGGATCGGATTACTTCATGTGCGATACACTAGAGTGTGGACAGCAGCTCTGCAGCAGTCACCTCCTTTTCACACCGCTCCACCCCCCGAGCCCACCCCATGCGATGACAAACCCGTCAGTAGTGATCAAAGCTGTGTCTGGACAGTCAGATCATCATCATCATCATCATCATCATCATCATCATCATCATCATCATCATCATCATCATCATCATCATCATCATCATCAATTTTGCTATTTCTGTGTAGCTACATCGCCATTTCTTTCACTTCTGTTTGTTACCTTCTTGACCTCATATTACAATATCCCTTAATTGTAGTCTTTGTTTATATTCCCTCTCTTATGTAAAAAAATCATCGCACTATCATAACCTTTATTTGCTTCTACCGCCAGCTATACCCAAACAGAATATGACGTGGAGGTGTGCACCTCCGTATCAGTGCTCCTATACGCCTGTACATGTGCACAATTTGTACACCTGTACACCTGTACACCTGTGTACCATGACACCTATGTATCTAACTTCCTATACCATTATAAAAATCAGCCAGATTTCTCACCCACCCATCCCCATGTGTGGACGAGGAGGATCTGGCAAAGTGTCTACTACAGCAACACCCGGGCTTCTACTGCAGCCTTCATCAAAGGTTTTAAAGTGCTTCGGTGTGTAAATCTCTGGATGTGAAAGTAAAACAATTCTTTATCTAAGCTGTGACCTTATCCGGAAGGTGGAAAAAGTACCAAACTGAAATGAAGCAAAGTGTTTTCTAAGATTTCAGCATTTGTCTGCATCTAAGCACTTTACATTTTGCCTTCTTACACCGACTTTGATCTTCTACTGCTTTTGGATCGCCTATGCACAAGTTTGTTTCCATACGATTATGAGACATGGATTTCGCTTTTAGCGTTCAGGTGTAGAGATGAACCCGGCCTTTGATGTAAGCCGCAGACAAAGTTCAGCCGTGGCAGTTGCGAAACAAAAGTAGTTACACACCACTGAATGGGATGGTTCGGATCGGTGAATCCAAATATTTGACAGGATACAGGGCAGGAGAAAGACCCACACCAAACTTTTAAAAAAATGGCAGTTCTGCAGTAATGTTAGCCTTGGGCACTCTTTATGTGTGGAATTGAACAGAATCATTCGCACAAAAATCGCAGAATCCTTTTGTTATCTTGTTTTACGCTGACAGCTGTTGTGAAGAGAGGTAGTTAAAGCTGCCTATGTGTACGGAAAATGTGGACTTTTTAAAAGAAAAGCTTCATTCTGAGATTATTCTGTTCACTTCTCTCTATCCTTCTTAAGGCAAAGTGGGCTTGACAAGCATGCACAGATCATCATTCGTCACTATCATCGCTATCATTAGCATCAACTTTATCTTCCTCCTTTTTTTTACTGTCTTTCCCTCCTTTTCATGTCCTCGTAGTCTGGAAGTTGCACAACTTTAATTTTCGTGCAGCTTTATTTTAAGAAAACTTTTGTGGTGGTTATGATGATGATGATGATGATGATGATGATGATGATGATGATGATGATGATGATGATGATGATGATGATGATGATGATGATGATGATGATGAAAACTTGGCAGTGGGGATGGGGGGAGTAAAGCCACCCATGATTAATTTTACAACACTTAGAAAAAGTTTATAAGGCGATGAAATATGTTTTCAAAAATACTGTGTATTTTTAGAACAAGTATAAGCTCATTCTCTGCAAAATAAGAAGACATGAAAGTAGCGCACGTGGGCAGAATATTTTAATTGCTAGCGCTGACTGGCTGCCACGTGACACGCTCAACAGAGCAAATTAATATCGGGAAAAATCGGACTAAAAGTTCTGAAAATGTCACAGTTCATGCGCCAGGCTTGTGCAGCTCTCACGTGCAAAAAAAAGGAGAAAAAAATACTTTTGTTCGTAATTTATTTTCCGTTTGCCATGTGGTATTTTATTTTAAATGCGGAAAGACCCCAGCAAATATTTGTTTCTTATGCGAATCACGTGCAAGCGGTGCCGTGTTATTGGATAAACTTCTGTTTTGTTTGTGTGTTTGTTTGAAACACAAATGGAAATGTTTTGCTCGAGTGTATCCGCTTTAGAAGTAAATGTAATAACTCAAGAATATAACTATTTGTATTCGTGTTTACTAACACAATCTTATACTCGCACACTTACGCGCGCATTTGCACACAGCCACACACGCATTGCCTTGATACCTTGTTTATTATTTTAAATTTACTGACACTAATGTTTCTGTTAACATCAAATTACACAGACATTGGTTAGTAAGTGGTCATTTAATCAGCTTAAATTATTTGACTACGTTTGTCATTATTTTCCTGTTGGCTATATTTTTCTGCTGCATTGTTGGCGGTTGGGGGCTACAGCGGTTGTCACCACGATGGTGAGAGTCGGATATCATGAGTTCGGATCTTGGCTCCGATACTCCTCTGTGTGTGTGTGTGTGTGTGTGTGTGTGTGTGTGTGTGTGCTGGTGTGATTGATTTTAAGCTGTACTTGTTGCCTCATTAATGTGTGGTCGTGCACCTTCGTGTGTGTGTGTGTTAGGTGAAGTGGTTTGAGCTGGATAAGAAAAGGCACCAAATAGAAGATTTAGTACTAGTTATAATTAACACCTTTTTAAATTATAAATTAATATAAATTTTGAATATATAATATAAATAATTAAAATATTTATTTAATAATTATTGAGTCTCCTTTCCTTTGCTTGTGACAATGATGTAGATATTTGCAATACTGTCGGCTATTTGATTACATTTGAGAATATTTTCTCTGTGACAATCGTGTGGACATTTGCCTTGTATATATATTAGACAATGGCTGTCCCGCTCAGAGTGCAATCTCATGTGAAAAAATACAGCTGACCAGCTTCGATGTAGCCGTCGGAAATTCAGAAGGATGAACAGTCTGGACAGGATTTCGCAGACGTCTCGTCATCTTATTCCCCTAATTAGGAGATAATAAGTATATACATTAATGTGAGTGTGTTTACGCATGCTACCGTGTGATGATGTTGGCTGAGAGGCAGGCAAGTGGTACCCGGGTGTAGCTATAGGGGGTGCGCAAGATAAAAAGATCTACGACAGAGCTGTTTGTCCACCCGGGAAAAGCATTGACACAAAATTACGGGGGAAGGAAGGAAGATGGTCTGATAGAAATTTACTGTCTTCTGCCGCCACACCCAGGCCAACAGGCGCCATATGTTTCTGAGGACGAGCGACCACCTCACCCGTTTGCGTGTGGGCGGTGGTGGTCACTGTCGCTGGTTAGAACCTGTAATCAACATGTAAATGACGCAAACCTGCGCATTTGTTTTACATCGAAAAGATGGCAGACTTCGTCGTTATAATCCTTTAAAAGATTCAAATCCATCTTGAGTACCGAAATGCCAATATTAATATTGCCTCACCTTTTTTTTTGCATACCAACCGCTACACTTGAAGGTAGTTTGAAAATGTCTTACCCCCAAAAAAGAAAAAAATAGGGAATATTCCAGGGAAAGAACTGAATCCTTCAAAAGTAAACAGAAAATTCTCAACAGAGTTACCTACCTTGAAAGTCGTTTCTTACATAAATATATGTATATATAGGTAATAGCGACACGTTAGAATAAAATGCCCAGGTTTAAACAAAACATCATTGTCGTTACCACCACCAACACCGACACCACTACCACCAGACTGCTCATAAATCATTCTGTTTAGTATACTCTTCATAATGCTTAATCGGCTCTTCCTATTATTCCAGCCAGAAAATCGTCCTTCCAGGAGACAGGAAAATTTGCTAATAGAAAGTTGCAGCGCATAGTATGAGAGGTATCCTCTTGATCTTTAGGAACTTGTTCAGTATAACAGGTTTATGTGTCGTAGCAAGCAAGACCACACTGAAAACCTTTCGACCAGCCTCGCTTCATTTGTCAACGGACGCAGAGAACCTCTGTCTTGATACGAGGGGCTATGAAGTCGATCGACATAATCGAATCAAATGGCCATTTTCTCGGCTCAACTTTATTTACGTCCGGTCAGATCTCCAGACTCTAGTCCCGGCGTCTCTGACCATTTTCCGGCTTGTCTGGCAGAGACCGGACTGAGTCGAGCTAGGCGCTTGCACGGTCAGGGAAAATGGATTGTCTTGGCAGGCGCTGTTAACGTCATGTGCGGGGAAAGACGTGAATGTAAAGGGTGGAAATATACATTATGTATTGGTATCTTTCGATACAAGGCATTTCCCTCATCTCTCGATACAGTGTATATATGTGCACCTCTCGAGATGCTTTCCTTTGTGAGACTCAGGTCTACGGAAGGTCTCTTAGAGGCAACATCCAATAAATGGTGGGTAGCGTGCACCTTTTTCAACTACACTAAATCACATTCTACAAAGCTTGTAAAACTTACATCTTTGAGCACACTGGTTAACGGTAAACAAGCGACTTCAGACAAATACGAGCCAGGTGACACACTTTTGTATACCTGTAATACGTTTGTAAGGACTGGAGCTTTGATGGGAAAACATAAGAAGGGAGGTTTTTTAAAGTAAGGGGCTTGAAGAATTATTTGAAACTGTGACCAAAAATATGTGCTTAAAAGATGCTTCCCTTAGTCGCTCTACCTGTTGTTAACAAGTAAATGCTGTCCCATAAAAGATTTTAGGTCGCTGGGGTTGAGACCCCTTTTCTCGAGGTTCGGTTTCTATTTCAGTTTGACTGCTCATAGAATGGTTTCTCTTTTTGTTTTCTTTTTTTAATTTCATCAAAAGAAATCTCATGAGTAAGGGAGGATGTGGTAATGAAGAATCCTAGACCCAGGGGAGGAGAGTGAGAGGGAGCGAGAAAGAGAGAGAAACCACTTGCTGCTGAAATTTGATTTTGGCTGCAAGTAGTAAGACCTTACAGGCGTCAATCTTTATTTAGAGCCCTGAATTGGCAAGGGACTTAATTTCCTCAAATGCGACAGTGTACGCACCCTCATGAATAACTACACATTTACAGTGTGAATAAAAAATGTCGGCTGTGCTTCTTCGTCTCTTTGTTTTTCTCTCCGACAGCAATAAGGAAGAAAAAGCAGTTTGAGTCTTTTTGGAAAGTCTTCTTTCTGGCAAGGAAATGGTTTTGATTGAATTGAATCACGATCATGATGATCAAAATTGAGTTTGCAGAGATAGGGCTGGCACAATTTCATTAACGTGCGCTTGTTTCTTGCCAAGAGCTTTGTAAGTTGCCGTATTCCTGCAAATACACGCAGCGCGAGGACTGCACAGTTTACAGTTTTACAGCTGTCAGTACGAAAAAGAATTGCGATGAAAGGTAAAATAAAAAGACGCGTTATTATCTTAAAGGTAGTCACTTGGCTTTTCGGTGAGTAATTAGGGGTTTGAGACCATGTTTCTCCTAAAGCCAGCACTTGTGCCATCTACTCCCTCTCTCCTCTATCTCTCGCTGTCTTTTTACATTCAAATACCCTTTCAACAGCTGGCCTAGCTGGGAAAGTAAGCTGCGCCACACGGGTATTGAAGTGGCTTGGAATCAGACGCCCATGATATCCGCTTCCACCACCAATCTAAAATAACTGAATATTCCCTGTGCGTTGTAATACACCTTGCTGACACCACCTTGCAACCTTCTTACTACTCGTAATGTCATATAAACCTACATGAAACATGAACAGTTTGACATCTACCTCTCCAATTTTGAAATTGCAAAATTAAGGCAAGACAGTTTAAGAAAACAAAAGAAATAAAATACCTCAGTTTGGAAAAATTTAATGGTAGGACATTCCAAGTATCAAAACAATATTGCCTTTTGAGTTTTAGCATGGCTACTCAGCTTCGAGCAGAGCCAGTCAGGTTCTATCATAAGTTTCGAAATGGGGGCTTCCACGGTGTCAGTGTATTGTTGTAAGACTGACTATCAATGCACAAAACCCGACGGCTGTTTGATAACCTCGGGAAACAAAATCATGCCAGACTACATCTCTATCTCTGTCTGTTCCGTAACTGTGACCAGTCGTCGTGGCGATGTGACGAGACGCGCCATTCGGACATATCATGCGCCCCGTTCAGATGGTCTCCCAGCTGGCGACCTGTCTACTCCTTGGTGTAACTCAACCACCACTTTCTCTCTTTGCTCCGTAAACATCTTTCCTCCGCATAGTCCTGGAGGACTGTCATGCAATGTGTCATGCCGAGCAACACGCTCCAACCAAATCTCTCACAAGCATCTGACTTAAAAACAATGCCGTCTGTAAAACCTGACAGTACACACCACATTAAACATGATTCATGAAAAGACTATCATGGCGTATATGGGGCACCAAGAGAGAAATTCATCCTATAAAAGTCCCGATAACTTTTGACCGGTCGGAGTTATTCATCAATAAGTTCGACCTTCACCTCACCAAGACAACACTACATCATTAGTTGTTTTAAAATGCAAACATTATGGTTGGCTTAGCGGCTTAGACGTGAAACAGTTCATTTCTTTATTCAAAAAATACCTGTTTTCTATGTGAAATTTATTCTTTATTCATTATGTAGCCTTTTCTGCATGTTTTAATTTGTCATTTACATTTTCGGACATTTGATTAGTTCTTTTGACACTGGTGCCTCGATCTGCCTCAATAGTGCGTTACAGATGGGCGCTTACTAGACTGAACACAGAATGAGTAAGGCGAGAAGAGAGGACAAAAACTCTGCTCAAGTTCGGGCCAGAAAGCATCATGGACAGAGTCCTTCCTTCCTCAAATCCCTGTGTCAGCGCCCGACGCGAAAGAATAAGACTGCCGGAGAAGCGTGAGCAGAATTCACCGCCTGAAATTTGCTCGCAGGCCCTTGTTGTCTTTTTATTAAGGCCTCATTTGCCCTGGCGATTGAAAAATGTCGATTCGACTTTAAAGCGTTCTTTGGGGAAAGGTGTCGTGTGTTTGATTTTGTTGATTAGTTCAATTTAAAGGGATCGGGGGATGCGCAGAATGGGAATTGACAAATTTGGCATACCTCTTTGTGTGTCTGTGTGTGTGCGTGCGTGCGTGCGTGTGTGTCTGTGTGTGTGTGTGTGTGTGTGTGTGTGTGTGTGTGTGTGTGTGTGTGTGTGTGTGTGGTTGTGCCTGTGGAAGAGCACACGCAGGTTGATATGTTTGTGTGTACATGAATATGCATATGGATGGGCTGTGCGGAAACCTAGTAATTACTGTTACATCATAGGAATAAATTAACGAGAGCGGCTGGAGGCGTTTTTGCTGCTGACCTATATTTGTGGTCCGGAAGTATGCCGCACTGTCGACTGGTTAGCAGCAGCAGTGCCCCCGCATTCAGTGCTATGCAAGGACACGTCAAGAGGAAAATTTCTCTCATACAGAGCCCCAGCGTTAACACCACAAATGTCTGAAACATTTAATGTCAAATAAAGTAATGCATATTTCGATAATTTAAAGCGTTGTGGACAAGGGTAGGGCTGGGGGAGGTTTCTAAGACAAGAAAAAACATTTTATTTGGAAACTTTCGGGGTCATTAAAACTTAAAATACTTCTTGACATGTGAGACAAGTCACGCCAGCTTTGAGTGATACGTGAGAGAAACGAAAACAAGTTCAGAAAAAAATCTTTTATTAGTAAAAGGGCAAATATTTCTTTGAATCATGATCAGCAAGGACGACACACCCAGGAAATAATTTCCTGATCAGTAGTGTTTGCAGAATACTGCTCCCTAACCATGTTTCAGCCAGGATACTGGATTGTTATTAGGATCAGTGCAGCAAAGAGAAACACCTTTGGTCATCGACGGAGATTATGCAAGAGTTCACAGCATGTCTAGGAATGACAGTAAACGCTGTCTTTATTTTGTTTACTTTTTAGTCCTTTTTTTACTGGAGGAAGATCTGTAGACAGGAAGCAGATTAATGAAAAAAAAAAACGTTGACGTTTTTGACGTTACCTCGATAAGGTCACCGACAGTGCATTCAGCCACTCGGTAGTGAATGGGATGGATCAATTCTAGAGTCCGACAACAGAAGTGTATAGACTTTCAGGAGGCGAGACTGCTTAAGACGCCTTTTGTACTCTTGGTGTCTCCTTCCCTCGATCCCTACGTTCCTTTGAAAGGGAACGAGGGCAGCATTGCATGATACTTTGTGTCTCTTTTCCCTTAGAGCCGCTTACCCTCTTAAAATTCTATGGTCAGGTCACAGGTACTCTCGTGCTATAAGCTCTGAAATATTTTTTTGTTTTTTGAACCTTTTTATTGGTATTCCGAAAGCTGTTTTATTTGTGTTTGATTTAAAGGGTATAACTCGAGTCTTAAATACATCAGAGTTGCTGGAAAGTGAACAAACCAGGCTGCTGTCATTAGTTTATTGTATAAATGAATTGTGCAGAATTTATTAATCTTTTTAATTAACATATAGATCGAACTAATTTCCCACCACTTAGGGCACAGAAGGACACTGAGTGTTAAACGCATACACACAAAACATTGATCACCAAAACTTCTTTTATGAGGTCGCAGGGAAATACTACCTTGATCTCTGTCAGTGAGAACTTCATTGTCTAATTAAAGGTGTGTATCTCGCGAACGGAACAAAATTGTAGCTCATATTTTAGGGAATGGTATCATTCAATAATCCTTGTCCTTTGAAAATAATTTTGCGCTCGGGTACGCATTTAAGCTCCTCGGGCGTGTTCTACAAGGCCTGACGCGGGTCTGCGTCTCATCCGGACAATCACCGCAACCCCCCAACCGCCCTCACCTGGCTGTCAAGCGTGTTTGATTTTAGTCACGTGTCTGTCAGGGAATGATGGGGAAGGGCGATTATGACTGCGGTCTGTGGGTTTGTTTCCATCAAAGCTAGCTGGTCGCTTCACTGCAAGATAATATCACCTAGTCTTCAACCCGACGTAACAATGAAGTCAGAAGTGTCATGGTGACCGAACCGGAAGTTATTGGTGGAGGGTGAGGGAGGGGGAAATCAATCTGTGGCGAGGGTGGGCGTGGTGGACTTGACAAGCAAGCTTTATGATGGAGAAGGGAAATAATCCTAGCAGGAGAACATAATCGCATAATTACTTCCTAGTTCGAGGAAATTGACTTCAAAGGCAACTACCGAAGCCCCAAATTAATGACCTGAGTTGTTAGTCGATGGACAGGATGCAGCCAGCATTGAAGCTGGGTACAGCTCATCTTTCGCACTAGTGAGTAAACAAATTTTTCTTCTGCACTAGTCGTACCAAAAGGGGGCAGTACGAATTCACCATTTTCCTTCTTTTCTGTGACAAAAGTGATTTAAATGCAAGTTTAAAAGTTTAAAAGAAGGTTTTCCTTAAGGAGCTGAAGAAAATGCGTTACATCAATATTTCACGCAGACCATACACAGCCACAAGACTACAGTATGGTGTCATCACAAATACAGTAGTACCTAGCTTCAAGGCCGAAGCCAGGATACATGAAGTTTTGAGGAGATAGATCTCAATCCACAACCCTTAACACTTACTGTCATTTTTTGTAAATTAAGAGCTCAGGGATATTGGCTTTTATACGTTATTCCACAAGGAACCTATCATGGCTTATCTAGCACGATGTACGGACCGATCTAGCATGAGGTATGGTAGCTACTGCTGCATAGTTCATCTAGCACGAGGTATAGTAGATTTGGTCGCATGCTAAACGCACGAAAACAATGCAGTCGCAAACTTTGTGATGGTGGGTGCGTTCACATCCAATATTTGCGAGATTGGACAGTGGAAAGGGGTTGGTCAAAGAAATGAACAAGAATGAGAAAAATAGTTCTTCTTTGACCCTTCCCTCTTCTTCCTTTCCTTTCGCTCTACCTTTTTTGACACGTTTATTTTCTTTAATTGTGCTCCAAGTTTTCAGAATAAAAAGAACGTGCAACAGGCACGTGGTTGCCGAGGACGACACAGATGGCTGTCCACATCCCCGCACATCTCCTGTCTTGTAACACTATTTTTAGTCTTACACACTCCACACTCTGGTACAAAGAGGCAGCGAATGGGAGACAACTGGCACAGGCAAATGAGTCCAGCACATGAATTGTGCAATGAGGCCTCTGTTCTTGAAGTCGGAGTGGAAATCGATAGTAAATTGTTCAGATTGTAGATGTCAAAGTGGCAATTATTCGCCCTAAATTATATCAGAGTCAGAATTCTTTGCTTGGTAGAAAGGATGCTGTCATCAATCTCAGCTTTCAGAGAACCAAAGTGCATTTCATGCTTATGTTTTTATTTTAATCACAATGTAATAATCATAATGTAAATGCTAAATAAGCTCATAACTCCTTAACTTTTATTCCTCAAAATGCTACATTCTGGTACTTTCTTCTTTTTTTGTTCTTTCTGTATTTATATTTATTTATCTCACTCACTGAATTTGACCGTCTTCAGGCTGAGGTCTCTTTTCGCGGCCGATATACGGGTTTCTAGCTGGTTGATTTGCTTTTTAAAATCACTATATATCTGTTGTCGAGCTGCTGAGCTAAGTGGTTGTAAATGGAGAAGAAAATGTGGTATCAGGAGAATGCCAGCACTCACCCACAACAACCAAGCTGAGGCAGTTTTGGGGTATAGTTGTCACATCTGTACGGCTCTGAACCAAAAGGATTTTGGGCTCCTCGGTGGTCTTGCTGGAAAACTTACCCTCTGCGCTACCGGGACGCCCCACGGCCCCTTTCCTGACCGTTATCAGCCGGTAGGACACTTCACAGATCACGTCACTGTGAACGCAACAGCTGGTGGGTCCATGCTGAGATCAGAGAAGCGTATAAAGCCATCAGCTGTGAAACCTGCAGTTAATTGATCTATCGTTGACACAAAATTCTCTCTCGTTCGCTCTCTGGCCGCCAGAGCCACCTCCATTCCATTCTCAATGACCTTTTAGAGTAAATGAATAGAAAGATCTGGTGATCTTGGCGCGAGAGGTGTGCTCACAAACAAACAACAACAAAACATCCAACTCCTCAGCTAAAGGCCGTATACTTATAGCGCTGGGTTTCTACAAGTACTTCTGTATGGGAGGCCACCATTCTAGCATCGGCATTGCCCCAACTTCTGCTTGTCGCAATGGCCTCCCATTTATTGGTCCCGTGTCAACAACGAGAGAAGTAAAGACGAGAGAGTTTCGCAAAGGTTGTCAGACAGGAATCCAATAAATTATGCAGCCTCTTTCCACAGAAGTGACTTCCGGCCAGGGGGGCTTAATCAATACTTCGCGTCCTCGGAGAAGAGTAACTGTCCCTCACTAACAAACATCACTCTGTTGCTGGAGTCTAGCATCTTGTCTGGTGCTCCCTCTATCTCTTCCTCCTTGCCTCTCTCTCTGTTCAATGTCAGTCATTTTCTCCTGTTGTCCCCAATACAGTCTACGCATTTGTCAGTAATAATTGAAAGCCCTCGTTAAATACTTTGTGGTAAATGCTGTTGAAAGGAATAATAGTAATGCATGAAGACTTATATAGCGCATACTCAAACTCATAATAAGCATGTCCTTAGGGCATAAAACAGGAATGAGACATGAACAACATCGACAGCATACGAGGGACGGCAGCATAGACATCAGTGCTGACGACAAATAGATGACAAATATAGAAAACGCAAAAAGGCACCAAGTAATAAGAACTGAGAATATAGTAATTCTGCAGAGGAAGATGGGTAGGAAAGTAGCAAAAATAGAAAAGGGGGAGGGGGAAAAAAGACTAGCATTGTGTGGACTGTTAGGAGTAATGATCAAGGAAGAGGTGCGTTTTCAGTGCAGCTTTCAAGGATGCAATTGTAGGAAGGTGGTGGACAGTTTATGCACATATGACCTAAAAAATTGTTGCAGTTTTGTCAGTTTTAACGACAAATGAATTAGTTAATTAACGATAGAAAAGAATAAATGAATGAATGAATGGCTTTTAACGCCAACATTTCTCCCTTTCTCTTTCTTTCTAAAACACACACACACTACTGCCACTTCCACTACCACTCGCACACATACACACATACAGAAAAAGAGAGAAAAGGAGAAAGAGAAGGAGGGCTTATTTCCTTACTTCCTTTTAGAGAAACTGTATGACGGCGTACTCTAGGGAGGAGTACTGTGCCTATTAAACTTGTCAGCCTGCAGACCAAGCAAAAATCAAATTGGACAGGCATTACCTTGTCTTCCGTCGCCAACTTGAACAGGGTTGATCTCTGTTAACAAGACTGCCTGTGTAGGTCGCCGAAAACCTCGCGAATAAGGCTGGCTAAAAAATGTCGCAAATAAATTTGACCAGAATGCTCGTCTTTAATTATTGGGTAAAATTAAAGGCAGCAACGAGCTTCTATTAAACTCCCCCTTCGCACATGCTGACAACCACCACCAACCTCTCCGATGTTTCCTGCTGTCTATGAATGACACGTCTCTGTGCTGTTTTCTTAAGATAGAAAAAAACAGAAATGCTGAAGAATTGCATTTACCACAAGCAAGCGCAAATAACTCATCAAAACAACGTGAGGTGTAGCTCATAGTCGTTAGTATCAACGATATGGGGCAGACAATTCCTTACGCTTTTCTCACATACTTTAAACAGGAACAACAGTTCATTAAAATGTCAGGTTTGATGAAAAGTACTTATAGCTGTTTTAAAATTTCTTTGTCTTGTTTTTGCTGTTTAATGCTCAACCGTGGCCGGTAGGCTCACAAATGTCACTAAGATTATCAACTTCCTTCAACAGCACTGTCATCATCATACAAAGCAAACGAAAAAAAATTAATAAACTAATATTTTTTCTAGAATGTTATCCTGACGAACTGTGTCTACTGTAATGTTATCCTGATGAGCTGTATCTACTGTAATGTTATCCTGATGAGCTGTATCTACTGTAATATTATCCTGATGAGTTGTATCTTCTGTAATGTTATCCTGATGAACTGTATCTACTGTAATGTTATCCTGATGAGTTGTATCTTCTGTAATGTTATCCTGATGAGCTGTATCTACTGTAGAACAATGCAGAGAATGTAAGTTTATAATCCGTGGTCATCCCTTTAATAATGTTAGCCATCATTCAAGTTACCTTCAGTCATACATTCGCATGGGAAAAATTAAATCTTTTCAAAACACAAACACAAAATCTGTGCTAAAAATAACAAATAAACAAACAAAAACGAGTAAGCAAACGATCTTTCTGTGAATGTTTTTGGCCTTTAAATTACCTAACGGAACTTCAGCCAAACTATTCTGCGTAATCAACTGCTACTGAAGCCAAACTAGATGAGGCTGTATGTTAACATTAAGAGCAGCCACTTCAGTGCAAAATGATTTGCTTGATCTTTTTTCCTGCTTCATCCGCAGCTAAGTCCTTTAATTTTTTTTTCTCACGTAGGGTGCATTGGCATTCGTAATTGCGCCAGCCGCACGAGTGGCGCGCACACCCCCACCTTATGCACACGCGCGCACACAAACACAAGCCCATACATCCGCACACATAATATGTACCTACACATAATATGTACATAAACATACATGGCTGCAACTAGCTAAAGCTCAGAAGCTATTAAACTCTGCGTGAGTCTGCCTGGAGATCAGCAGCTACTTAACGCCAACATGAATAGGTCCCAAGACTGTTGTCACGTGCCAGAGGTGTTAAAGGTTAAAGACACATTTCGTTACCTGGTGACGACCGAAAGTTAACAGGAACAGCCATACCACGGGTCTTTCCTTCCTTTATCATCACCATCTTTTTCTTCTTCTTCTTCTTCGTCTTTAATCACTCGAAGTGTGACTCTAGAAGCAATGATGAAAGATATGCTCGAGAGCCACATTAGGGGGCCAAAAAGCTTTCCACTCATTTCGCGTGGTTTTGGGGCCAGGCTTGTAGGCGGTAATGAGGTCTAAAGTAATTTCAAACTTAGCCGTCTGTAAAACTCATTCTTTTGTCATTTTTTTCAAAATGTTTTGTTTAGTGATGTAGTTTTGTGTTTTTTCATCTTTCCCGCAATAGTTGCATGATTCGAGTTTGCCATTGGAAGTTCTCTTTCCTCAGCCGCTATGAAGACAAATTTATTTAACACTTTTATGTTGCTGGCTGGTCTGAAGAAAAAGGTCGGGTTCTGTACCCCGAGCTTACGCTAGTCGCTACAGGACCACTCCCAAGTCCCAACCTAGCCGTCTTCTCCCAATCTGTCTTTGCGCAAGGGAAAATTTTATTTATTGACTTTTGGAGAAAATAGGCAAAGAGGGATTGGGCCAGCGTAAACATCTTGTCAGTTTTTTTCTCATTTGGGGAAAAGACAAGCGCCGATAAATAGCTGGGCCCGTGGTCGTGCCATCCGATCTCCTCCCGGCAATGGGCACTGGCCAAAAATAGCCATGGCTGATGAAAAGGTGCGTCAAAACTCCCCGTGACCCTCGCCGAACCAGTCCCCTGGCACCGGCAAGGTAACCAACAGACTGCCATGCTGTCGTTTCGCAAATGTACCAGTGCTCGCAGCCCTCGTCCCCCCGGACTGCGTCCAATTTTTGGCGAGACAGACTCATCAGTGTCAGCCGTGCGCGCATGCGCTTTTCACACTTCATGCGGTTCCTTCCCTTAATAAGCTTCTCTCCCTTGTTTCCTGTACCTGTCACACAGCAGTTGACCATTTGGAAATACATTTTCTTTCAATTTAAGTTTTTTCGTGAGCCATGTGGCAGGGGTCGCGGGAGTTTTCTTACAGGACACAGAAAAAGAAGGCTGAGTACTAGCTTCAGAAGATTTGAGTTTATCTCCACATAAACAAGTATTAAAGTTTTTTTCTTGAAGATAATTATAGTCATGTTTAGCTCAGGTCTTTTTATTGAGTTTTTTATTTATGCTTTAAACAAGAGGTTAGCCTCTTAAAGCTAGTCAATATTTACACCGCTATCTGTTTTTGTGAGTGAGTGAGTGAGTGAGTGAGTGAGTGAGTGAGTGAGTGAGTGGTATCTTCCTGTCCTATGCAATGCATTAATTTTTCACTTGGGATACAAACCTGTTCCATGCCTTTAATCCACTGAAATCAGTGATGTATTCTTAAAAACTACTTATTGATGTGTGTATTTGTTTCCAGACATTGTAAAAAAAAACTTTCAAGCTTCTCTTTGTAAATATCTTTCATAATTCTCTTTCTCTCTAGTCATTCACAATCCTTCACTTTCATCTCTGCAGCCCGTCGTCGTCTGAACATACAGGCAGTAAAATTAAGCTTCCATTGAAGTGAATTTTTTTAAAGTCACTGAAATGTTTCCTTACTTCTGTTCTATCATAATTATAGTACTTGGAGCAGGCGCACCAGTTAAACTTAGACTAAAGAGTGTTAGATAAATGGACCGAGTCCATTTGTAGTCAGACAATGCTGCCGCGACGTCGCGCTTTATTCATCAGCTGGTCTTAAGGCTAATTTCCAGATACCGGGTGCATAGGAGGCGGGCTGAGTCGGGGGAGGCAAAGGGGTGACTGGTCTAACCCGAGATCGCGTGATACGCCACCGCTATTTACGGAGGGCCTTCCCGTCGGTCCCATCAAACGCGCATTGCGTGGCGTCGGGTGTGTCGGTCCCACAATCCCTGACATGCTGCTTGCATCCCTAACATCCACAAGGAGGCTTAGCTATGCAACGCATCAATAACATCCGCTAAGGGGGTTGAAGAAAGGCAGGCTAACATCCAAGGAGGGGGAACTGTAAAAGAAGTTACTAGCATTCACTGGAGAAGACTGACTACTCAAAACGACAATTTATTTTTTTTAGAGAGGACTGTCTACACACACTGGCACTAACAGCTCACAGCTAGGAAGCCGCCATGTATCATCTACTCCCTTCACTTTTAAAAGCACACCGTGGATACTTTTCCGCTTAATTATGCATTCCCAATGTTTAAAGATCTTATTATCGTTCTTTGTAATCTTTAGCCATTCGTTGCTAGTGTTTTTCTCTGGCCAGGCCAAGCTGCATTTTTTATCGTCGCACGCTACTACGACATCTTCTCAGCGTTCAGAGGTTTCAGATGGATCCCCTGTTGTCAGCTCTGAGACTGGCTTGTGTACGGGGCGCCCGGTAGTTTAGTGGTTAAAACACTCGCTTGCCACCTCTGCAATAAGGGGCTCCGAGATCAGGTCTCGTCTTGGGACCCTCTCTGTGGGCTTCGGGGGCTTTCTTCGGGTAGTCAGGTTTCCTAACTCCTCCCCCACCCTTTTTATAGCGCAAAATCACCTTAAGGTGGGAGCACTTTCGTACTAAATAAACCAACCAGGTAGGTTGTGTGTGTGAGGTCTTAAGTCGGATTTGACGCAAGGCCCAAGTGTTCCGGTTCGATTTCCAAACTTCGCCGTTGGCTGGTGTGCATTTGAGGACTTGAAACCAAGTCTTAAGTTACCGGTCTAAAGATGGAAATCGACTATTTAGACCAAACTTAGCAAAGTCAACTTGCATCTGACACCGGGGATTTAAAACTTATTTTCAAGACCTTACATGCAACCCAGTCCAGAGGCTCCCAGGCTTTATTCCTGCATGTGCAGGCGCCTCATTCTTCCTCCTGCAGGACTGGCGAGGGTTTTTTGTGGCTTAAATGTTAAGCGAGCGGGATTTTTCTGGTGCTCGTAACTGTAATCTTTATGATCGTGTAGGCAGTGCTGTTACCCACTCCATCTTTCCTCAAAGAGAAAAGACACGTTTATAAGCGCTTCTCAGAGAGGAAGCCATTTGTTACCCAGTGGCGACATTTACAGCAAATGGTGGATTCATCGTTGGCCGCAGGGTCTTTTTGGGACAGTTCGATGAAGACTTCTTTCCTTTGATGTCGCTTCGCAGCTCAATGCAGTTGCTGTCTCCTTGTTTGTCTGTTTCTTGAATCTTGGCGGTGGTGGGAGGTTCTCCTCTTGATGTCTTTTCTGTCTTCTGTCTCTGGATTATCTGTCTCGTGTTATTCTAATATCTTGTCCGTCTTTCTCCCTGATCACTCCACATTTAGCTTCCCTTTTTTCCCACACCTCACCCTTGGTTTAGTCACTTCCTAATTCTCATCCTTTTCTGTGAAAGAGATTAAAATGTAAATTCAACACACAATAAACGACTGATGCATTCACACGGTAACAGGCCAGCAGATCATTTTTATGTCATGATGGCAATTCTGGCGTACCCAATGCTTTTTCTATATCTGTTTCTTAATTGTAATCATTTTCATCTATCATCGTCGTCGTTGCCATCGTCATCATTTTCTTCTTCCTCTAAAACATATTTCCCATCGTCATTCTGATAATCGCCATCACTTCCATTGGCGACAATAGAGCCACCATCTTTTAAAAGCCGAATCATATTTCAGCGTAATTTTAACGGCTATTCGTTTCTAAAATGCAGGCGTTGGAGAGTTTTTATTTAACTTTTTGTAGCCAATTGAGAACAGCAATTTTATATCATTTCTCACTAGTTTTATCAGAGTTCGCTATCGATTGAAAAGAATCATGCAATCATAAAAATAGCAACGAATCCCAACAGACGATCATTTTTCTGAAGCCCTACAAGATTCTGCAGTAATGGCACTGCTTGTTCAAGGAGGATAAGCTAAGCTGAGCTTAGACAAGGTGCGTGCATTGCGACCAGAGTAACATTTTCTCTAAACCAGGGCACACGTCGTAAGGTTCAACTATCAGTAGATAATCTTGTACCAACGGTGAGCGGATTATCCCTTAAAGGTCTACAGGGGCTAATTTTTTATGATTCCGCGAATCTCGGTCCGTGAATCTATTTCCCTAATGTAAGTGAATGCAACATTTTCCCTACCCACTCAGTTTCGTTCTTCAAAGAAGTTACTCAGATTTTCTGGGAAATAATACCTTTGACTAAATATTATTTAGTCATTAGAAAAAAAATTGTACTTCACTCGACCTGTAAGCAATCAGTGACCTTTCTGACTGGGCATCGCCAAAATGGACGATAGCATGAAAGGGACTTATTGTGGACGTCTGACATGTCGTTTTCCCCATTGTCTTCCTTCCATCGTCACATTTCTTCATCATATTTATCCTTGTGGTCTGGAGTGAAAACATACTTAATGCCTGGTTATTTGCGATTTCTTCACTTTGTTGTTGCCTACTTGTGTCCCTTGAGCTACACGATGAATTCCGAGTTCCGACCAAAGAGCTTTTGATTGTTAGTTTAGGGAATGAATTTAGAGTCTTAGCTTATAAATAGGCTTGTCCTTTGTTATTTGTCAAGACTGTTCTAATTTTTTTTCTATTGCTGTTTGTTATATTTGATTTAAAATCCCTTAGGCTTTTGACCTCAAGCTACTCGATGTAAAAATTCTAAATATGATATGTGAAATAAATAAAGAATTTTCTCTGCGGTTTGGAAGAAAGCTTTACAGAATGACTACGGCAGAGGAGAAATGGAGAGAAAATGAAAGGAGCAGCCAATGTCAGTTATCGATCACTTGAGATTCAGAGATGCAAGTCCCTAGGCTGCACCCTGACAGCTCCGGAACTCATTATTGGAAACATAAGCTTGCAGGCCACATTAAACCCTAATCTGCCGTTTATTGACTGACCGTACAGTAAAGTCGGTGGGGATTGTGTGTGTGTGTCTGTGTGTGTGTGTGTGTGTGCGTGCGCGCACATATTGTATGTTTGTATGTATGTGTGCACGCATTTAATGTTTGTGCTTTTCGAGCTCAGTTTTAAGAATTACAGAAAAACTCCAAAATCTTCAATGTGTTCAGCGTTGTCGAAATTAAAAGCTCTCTGGGAAAGTCTTGTCTGTAAAACGAGGCCTGAGTTATTTAGTTAGGAGATTTAATGATAAAAGTATTTGTTTTCATTAAAAAAACAAATTGATGCACTAAGTAATTATTTGAATTTATGTGTTGGTGGGAGTTGGGGAGGTGGAGTCGGCGGGAGGTAGTTTATTTATTTATTTATTTATTTTGGCTTTAGTTTTTTAGAGTGGAGGAACGATGTTTTCAGATGAGCCCAGGGACAACAGCGGGTAACTGACACCATATTACCATTGGTTTACCGTTTTACCTTTAATATTTTTTACATGAAATAGTTTCTCCGAGTTTTGTGGTCGTGGTGCGGACAGGATGGAAGGATGGGTAAGCTAACGTCCCCATGTGACAGGCTCTTCTTACTGACCACTTCCACGGTGACCTCCACTGCCACCACTACCAAGTGCAGCAACAAGGACTCGCAAAAAACCAACCCCCTTCCCTTCCCACACACAGACACTAAATACGATAGAGGAGGGATGGGAAGAAGATAGAGCTATAGATGGAATGGTTTCGAGCTGCCTTGACCTTAGAGTCAGACGGAATCACCGTCTGCTGCGGCGACCATTTTAGGCCCAGCTTCGCGGAGCACACACCAAAGATAATGCGTTTCCGATGTCCTTTACCTCCGCTGCCGTTCTCCCTCCTTGCCCACCCCAGCCCTGTAGATCCGAGCAACTCACCACAAGCGACATCCATTTTATGGCGCTGATTTTGTTCGCGTCTTTAGTTGGTTTTGTTTTAGGATCAATGTGACTGAGCTTAACACTGTTTTCACCTGTCCGCGGCTGAGCTTAAGTGTTCTCGACGTCACCTTCTCGATTGGTCTACTGCAAAATTAAGGAAAGGTCAAAGATCATGTCAGCCATTCTTCTGTTGGTAGTTGCACATTTGTGTTGGAGTTTTGCTGTTGACATTTTCTCCGTCAAAATTTAATCCTAGCAGTTGAAAAACAGAAATATGCTCCCCTCATGAAAGGGGAAAAAAACATAAAAAATCCAAACTCAAAATGTCAATACACAACAGGCTAAAAATGCCGTCGGAAAACAGCCAACAGAAAGGAAAATTAGCTGTTGTTTCTAAAGATTGAGCATGATGTCTGGACGAGCGAGACAGGTTTCCATGTCAACCATCCTCTTAATGCTTTAACATTTGCATGATGGCAGAGAAGGCTGCATGAAAGATGGTGCTCCATGACCCGCGGATCACAGGGCCCATCACCTCTCAACAGCAATGGAGGTTACCTAAAACGTTATATCCCACACTACCCTGTACCCGACCAGCGCGCACGAAGTAACCTTTAAAAATCAGCAGTTGAAACATTTGCGGCATGGGAACATGACAACAAGATGTATATAAAACGTGCTTAGTACAAGCTAACCTGCATAGCTTATACGTGTGTTTAGTCCCTACGTGTTGTCTTGCCTGGCCCGCCTTTGGATCATCTTTTGTGGCAGATGTTTCTCCAAAGTTATCCCTAGTTATGAATTATATGTCCTCTTTATGTCATCACCCTCGCCTCTCGCCTATCAATTGTTTTGGACAGATCGTGGCGAGATAACGAGTTGGGACTCTGTGTGTGTGTGTGTGTCGCCAGTGTCGGAGGGCTAGTATACTAGAGTTGACTACAAACCGTTAACACAAAGTCTAAGACTACTGTCTCCAAACTGTACGAGTTTGTAAACTTTAGGAGTCTACAAACCGAAGTGCGTAGTGGCGATAGATGCGACACTTCACGGAAATGTTTGACTTAAAAACGCACGGAGTTCGCAGAGGTCGTGGCCTCATTGCCCTTCATCCCCCCCACCTCCAACCCAGCACCCCCTCCTCTTTTGCCAGACACGCTGAGAGTTTACACGTGGGCCGCTAGTGGCGCGTCAGTCTTCTTCTGTCACGTGGTTTTGTAGGTCATATCCGACGTCCTTCGATCTGGCAGGCTCACCAGCAGAAGCGTGTCGCTGCTACAAGTGTTTCGCGAAGTGTTTGGTGCTAGTGGGAAGGCGGGGAAGTGAAATGTTGCCTCGGCTTTTAAACAAAATCGACCGCTTTGGTAGTAACCGGGAGCAGAAGGCATGTCAAACAACATACCTGCAAAGGGGCCGACCGCCTTCTTGAAAGGCTGCAGAGGTTCAGGAAAAGGGGTTAGATGCAATCGGGGAGGGTGGGGAAAAGGGGAAGCGGATGTGTCACGATGGCGACGGCGCATGCTCATTGAGATGCATCGCGGAGTTTACAGGGTTGTCGGTCCTTGAGACGCTTGGTGCGCGAGTTGGGAGGAACAGCCTGAAGCACGGCGCTGCCACCTTCTCCTGCAAGCGTCCTCTGGACGGAGCAAAGTGGCTGGCCTCAATGGGACGCAGAGCCTGACATGCTTGCAAAAGTCTGCGGAGAAGGTAGAGTGGCGCGGCCTCCGGAAATTTCCAATCCCTGGTTTTCTGGGAGTGCTGTCAACCTGCGACTTGGAATTCGCTGGCTTCTCCCTTGGTCCAAAGATCTCTTTCTCAAGCTCTCTCTCTCTCTCACTGTCTCGATATCGCCCCCCCTTCCCTCTCTCCCTTGCCATCTTCTCTGTTCATGTTTTTCTTCCGTAACTCGGAATACTATGTTTCACTTAGGTCAGAGTTCTTATTTATCATACGTTCGGTATAGCTTTTATATAATATCTAGATTACTGTTTTAAATCAAATCTTAACTGTTGATGCTTTATTTTCGCATCTTCATGCTTCTATAGACACCCGACGCTTTTTATTCACAATTTTCCCTTGAAACTGGCCGAAGGAAAGTTCAGATCTCTCTCCTCTTAAAAAAAAAAAAAAAAAAAACACACACACGGAGCGAGAGAGCAAATCAAAAAGCTAGCCCGTCATTTGTACAGTCTTATGACCACGGACCTTCATTCACTGGATAAGTGTCTCTCATTCGTTGCCTCTTTGCTCTATCATAGGACTGAACAATCGTAACAAACCCTTTACACGAGGACTTTCGCTTCCGTTTTCTGTCAAAATGGCGGATATTCCTAACGTAGAAGAAATTTTAGAAGTGAGTAATTAAGATTTTCTGTCATCATAACCTTGTTAAAGAAGATTGATTGCAAAATAAACAGTATTTTTTGTAAAATGTATTCTGTTTGTTTATAGAAAACGCATTTAGATTTTTCGACAATTTTATAATATAAAATCGTCGTCACAACAGATGCTATTGACTTGTTTTACCACTAACAATTAAAAAAAATTGTTTTTGATTTTTTGGAAACAATTGTATAGATTTTTCTGTTACGAAAACAAAACATCTACTTTAAGAATATGTTTAAGGTATGCAAACAAAGAGCCGGAAACACGAGGCCTGTCTATAGGAAAGTCGAGACTTACACCGGACGTAAACCTGAGTCGCTTATCCAGTAATGAAGGTCCGTGCTTATTACCATAGACATTTGGCTCAACGGATAAAACAGACATTGGTGCCGTTTCTGTCAGAGATTCTAGCAGCAAAGAAACAAAGAAGAAATTCTCAAACCTCCGTTTACCCATTTGAAATACACGTCTTTACTCTGAAATACATGTCTTTACTTTGAAAGATTGGCATGACATTGGATGATATTGCGTCCTGTCTATAAGTAAATGACATGTCAATGAGTCTTGTATATGAGGAATTGACATGTCAATGAGTTATGTCTATGAGGGATTGACGTGTCAACCATCTTGTCTTTGATGGATTAACATGTCAATGAGTTTTTTGTTTGAGGAACTTACCTGACCATGAGTTATGAAAAACTGGCAACTGAAAAACTTACTTTCGAGACCGATATAGTCTGGAATCTGAACATGACCAAGAATGTACATGGTTAGTCAATAAGTGATGGCTTATAAATTAACAGTTGGCTCACCCTTTGACGTTCATCTTCAAGGAAGACATGTGCCTGTAACTGTATGCACGAAATCGCTTGTTGTGCAGTTCCGGCAGCCTTCGCTCAAACAACTGTTGTTCCCGTTCCCGTGGAAAGTCACGTGGATGGCTTGTCGAGGGCAGGTAACACGATAGTGCACAGCCACGTGGCAAGAGGTGATCGACGTGTACAGGACGTCACCCAGTTCAGGTGTGATTAGTCTCTTCGCGTTTTTGAAATGCTGTGTGGGTCATTCGTCTGCGCGACCCAATACCATTGCAGGGTATGGGAAAACAAGCATCTTGAAATATTAGATGTTTGTTGCTTTCCCATTCAGTGTTTAGCATATGTATACACAACACACTGAGCGCTATAGCACGTACCTCCGCGATATGGTTCAGTTTCTTAAGTGCAGCTATACGTCTTAACGTCACGTAGTTTGAAAGGATCGATACGGCACCAAACGTCGTTTTGGGAGACGAGGCCTACAAAGTGGGTGACTAAGATGTTGATCGAATGTGTTTATGCTTGGCTTTCTTTAGTATGTCTAAGCCTTTCTGCCTAAAAGTCAGTGGAAATCAATGAAAATACCGCCAAGAGGGCGAGTTGATCATAATCAAGTCGCCATCAGCTACCAAGATGCCGTCTCGTGATGTTTCGGCTAAATATCCCCCTTGTTCTCTGTAATCTTAAATGAACTGAAACTCCTTTATACTGATTTTCTCTATACTTTGACAGAAAGTATAGCAAATAGAAGAAACTACTGTACATTTAAGTGATTAAAAATAAATCATTAAAACGTCTTTCCTGACTGCCACTGCATTACCCTACCCAAACCCCTTGCAGTCTTTTATTCTTTTCTGCTACTAGTTCTTTTCTTCACTTTGAATGACCTGAATTTTAAAAAAAAATACTCGAGCCACCGTCGGATTGCTGCTGAAGGCTCTTCCCTTTCTTCTCGCGGAAACAGGGAATGCAAGTGGCTGAATCTTCGAGGCCATTTGTTGCGTCCTCTTGTCCAGCACTTAACCAGAAGACGGGGTCCAAATGGATTTTATTTTAATTGCATGCTTTGCAAACACATGACAGTTGCGGCCCAGGGATAAAGACCTCACTGATTTCTAGCTGTCGCCAAGATTGTCAATCAGACGGGAAAGTTGGTGGCTATTTAAAACACACAAAAGAAATTCTGTTTGTCGCATTAGTGGGAAAGAATAGAGATTTCAAGCAGCTGGAGAGAAGTTGGGGGCCGAGGGGTACAGAAAGGGTGCAAGAGAAAAGCTTTTCAATAAATGGGGATTACACTTGATCCATACCAGTCAAAGCAGGGGCGCGTCACAAGGTCAAGAACTAAGTGAAGGCTGGAAAAGCGCCAAATCAAGAAATTTAAAAAAAAAAGGAAAACGCAAAGCAGAGTTGGGAGGCTTGCATGACCGTCCATAGAACCAATCGACTTTAGTTTTCCGGGCCGGTCTTCTTTCGTCCGCCAGAACAACTTCGGCCTGTCCTGGGGAACGGCAGAGATCGATCTCGCTGATGTCTCGGCAGCCGACAGTCCGTCGTCCCCTGACACCCTCGCACGTCACACATCACACATGACACGTCACGTCTCCTGTACAGAGTTCTTCACGTCCTGCTGCTGTCCACCATCTCACCGCTGGTGTTCTTCCTGCACCACATTACACACTATTTGTGGTGACGCTAGATAAATACACTGTTGTGTAGTCCCTTGCCAAAAGCTGGGGAGGAGGGTGACACAACAACATAAATTATCTCGGAGACGAACAAACACTTGATTGTAGGCATTCCTCGTTAAGAAAGTTTTCCAATCAAACAGTGCAATATGCATGTGCATTTAGTCTGTCATTACATTATTTGCAAAATAAAAGTTATTTTCTCTCCTTCACATATACGTCCATTTCTCACCAGTGTGTTATGTTTTATTGTAATAACCCCAATAGTGATTTTCTCACCCCCTGTGTGCATGAGCGCCTGTGATGAATCTGTCGTGCATGTGTGTGTGTGTGTGTGTGCGTCGCTTCTATTTTGTAAGTTTGTGCTCAAAAGTAGATACAATAGAGCAGTGAACGACACTGTTCAGCACCAGATCCGTTGCAGTTTTCTGATTGGCTGGAAATGCACTGTGGCGGTGTTCTCTCTCCATTCACAACGTTGACACCCACATCAAAGCCGCAAGTGACTGTCCGCTTCGTCCCGGACGCCAGTATCCTAACAGAAAGACGACACCCTAGCAGGAGCGCAAGCAACGGACTTAATTCTGTGGGCGGGGTCGCAGCTTGTTGCCTACCCCCGGTGCAAGCTACCGACAGGCATGCCAACGGGGCATTTCCGCTCACAGCTTACCCAGTCGTCACCATCCTCACCATTCTGCGTGCACGCTCGGCTCCAAGATACCTCAGGTAGAACATGGACCAGGACAGCCAGGCGGCTTTTCAAGAGCCACGGATGCCGCTGACACGGTTTCCCCATCGGCCTGCGGCGAGCTTGCGGTGCGATCAGAGAAGCGCATCGAACATGTTTGTCTGGGTGGAAAGGGAAAGCATGTCGTGTCGTCATGCTGATTGTGGCCATGATGGTTGTGTGCGGATCGGACATAAAGGTGCTCCCAGCTACGCCATTGATCAGCGGGGAGTGGACATCTTTTTTTCCCCAAATCCCGAGAGCATGGACTCGCATGCGCTGGCATCTAAGCAATGAGATCTGTGATCAAACCGCCACACAAAACTGATAGAGACTGGGACCAGGAGTCTTCAGTCATGCTTTTGGTTCACAGTTCTGCGGCACGCTCCGCTCAGGACATGAAGCTGGTGGCAATGGCCCACCCCAGTCCCCAAACCTTCACACCATGGCACTGAGGGGTCGTGAGAAAGGATGAGGCTGTACGATGCTGGATGAAGCAAGCCATAACATAGTAATTTTGATGATCCCAGAGGTGTAGGATGCTGTGTAAAAGCGAGAGAAAGAATGAAAAAGGGAGAGAAAGTAGAAGGTCGAGAGGAAGAAAGAAATCAAGAGCTTGGTGTGTCATGGGAACCGAAGTCCAGGAAATTGGACTACTGTCTTTTCGAGATGCCGTCTGCATCTCCATCCTGGGCGAGGGAAGCTGGTGCAAGATGATGGGGTTAACAATGGTTTAACACGGAATAATTGACATGCTTGCTGAAAGACACGACCCGGCCGGGCCAGAAAATCTGTGCAAGAAGTATTGTCTATTTGAGCGGCCACGGCGTGGTTGGGGGTTTGGAGCGCGGGGTAGGTGCAGAAGGAGGAAGGGTTGGAGGCGAAAGGCTGTGCCAGTAGTTCCCCTTTCATCTGATCGATTTTGCTTTCGCTCGGGACACGCCTGAGGTCAGAATCGGACTGAAGGGATGGGAGGGGAAAAGAGGGGTGGGGTCAGCTAAGAGTGGCTGCGACAGCACTGGACCTGAATTCCACATTCCAAACGGTGCCTTATAACGATTGCAGACTGTTGATGGTGTGATCGTGTCGCCGTCTCATGCGTCGCTGACTGGAGGCTTGATGATGGCGCGTGCCTTGATGGTGGTGCGAGACCAGTTGCATGATGAAATTCACAGGAGCCTTTAACCAACTTACACCACGAGAACCCTCGTTCTGCGTGCTACAACGGGTTTGCCCGTCAGGCTATATGGGGTCACATCAACATGCATACATTATGGATGACGGGGCGCCTTAAAACTTCTGAAAATGTTTGCTTCTTGATAAAGAACCATAACTCTTTTCTCTAGTGTATTTTCTATTAAATATTTAGCCTTTTCTGCATTAGATTAAAGGTTATCATGAGCAGAACTGAAATAGACATGAAACTTAATACAAACAAAGGTATGTTGTAGAACCCGCGGTTTACATTCCACTAACATTATAAATTTTATAGGCATGTCTGAGTTACCATCACCGTTTTTTACTGCTATTGATTTAGCTATTAAAACTTCTTCTATGTCGGCACCACGATTGCTCCCACGATCACCCCTCGTAACTACTGCATTCAGAGTACAGAGCTTGTGTCAGCCAGTGTGCACACAAATCAGGGAACGATCTTTTCGTTTCCTTTATGAATACAATAGCCTGTGTTTAACAGTTTTTGTTTTGTAGATTGAAGTATGTGTTTAAAATTTTTTGTTTTGTAGATCGAAGTATGTAAGCCTAGGCGTGAGAAATAAATCCAAACGAGAGGAAAGAGACAGTAAGAGACTTCCTGCGGGCTTGGAGTAGACGTTTCTGTAATTTGAAGGTTAATTTCTTTGAACAAGTCCGCACGGATGACAGATGCCTTGAAGGTGTCACGCTGTCCCATGTAGCTAGAGACATGCACTGCACAGGGTAGACAATCCTCGCACGAGTGGAGCTGTCCGACGTTAATGTGGGGTGGCACCCAGCTCTCCGCCGGTCGCGTGTCGCCGTCATGCGCTTTCAGTCGGAAGTGCCTGCACACGAGAGAACAAGAGAGAAAGGCTACGACATCTCAGCCTGCCCCGCGGCATGTTGGAAGGGAAGGGGTAAGAACGGGAGGAAAAGGAAGAACCCGTTTGCCCTGACCTTTTGCGGTCATCGTAAAGTCGATGTAAATCAGCTTCGCACTGTACGGTACCTCCTACACGGGCCTATCTTTACCATCGAGCTCTGTCGTGTGGCTCTCACTGGTAGCTCTTAGAAGCCTGCCAGTCTGCACTATTTTGTCGCTTACTGATTCTACTAATTTTCCCTTCATCATCATCATCATCATCATCATCATCGTCGTTGTCGTCGCCTTGTCATCATCATCATTGGATCATCAGTTTGCCTTTTCATTATTTCCAGTTCATTCTCCGACTTGCAGCTGAAGGAATCTGTTACAAATCTGATGACCCTACACAGTTATGATCAATTTCTCGGCCTCCACCAGACTCCTCCTCTCATTTACTTGCTCGCCTTCACCCTTTCCTTCTTTGTTCTTCCTCAACACCAAGACTGTCGTGATATCAGAGGTTGGGGGCGGGGGAGATAGAAGCATGGTTCGTCAATTACCAAACAAATTTTCATGTTGAATGGCAAGTATTCGTGTCGAATACTTACACTAAGCATGTCGAGCTTTAGCGGTTGTGGTGTACAAGATTAGCGGTAATGAAGTTAATAATTAGTGGTAATCACGTCCAAGAATAGCGGTAATCACGTCGAGAAGTCGCGGTAATCAGGTTGATGATTAGTATTAATGAAGCCTAAGAACAACAGTAATCATGTCAAAAGAATAGCGTTAATAATGTCGAGAAATAGCATCGTCTTATGGTTTATCGCTAATTATATCTTGGCATTAGGATGAACACCGCTATGCGCGCTGCACACATCCCCTTCCCGCCCTCGCACCGAAGGCACGTGACATTCGGCCGCCAATCATTTATTTGTTCCTATTCACCCTGACGGGTTGTCTATCACCATCTGCCTTGGAAGCTCGGATCTGACAGGGGGGTGGGGGTGGGGCCGTACTGGCAGTGCGTAGACTGAGCCGTTATCTGTGACCCCTGTAGGCCGCCTCCTGACCTTCGGGCGTCTGTTGCGAGACAGCCCACAGCTACGATCGTTTGCTGCAGGCGAAGGCATCCACCACGACTTGGTATCCTTTCCAGCCACACTCTGTGTGTTTCTAACTGCAGTGCGCATGGTCATACAAGTCCGCCATGTCCGTGAATGAAGTCAAGACACTGCTCCAGCACAGTGTTAATAGTTCCCCTTGTCATTGTTGAACACGTGCAGCCGGTCTCTGCTTGTAGTTTGGTAGTCAAATTCTGTGGGCTTATTCCTATTCCCAGAATGTCCTGCATCCTAGATGTAAGCTTTCTATATGGTTTTCTTTGGTTGTATTTGTGTTTGGACGTATGTAAATATGAATATTTCGATTTTTAGGCAAACTATTTGTCATTATTGACAATAAAAACTTCTTAACGTCTCACATTTTCCCCGACTTGTCGCAACTCACAGGAAGCTTATTATGCTTAGTCAATGACATCCTACGTTGAATCTAGAAAGTTCGAACAAGCTAATACAGTATGTCGAGATTAGCGGGATTCGAGTGTCTTGCTTATTCCGGGAATATTGTAAGCACACTCTCAAGTGGTGGTAATTTACTGTTGAGATAAACTGGAAAGTGAAGCGAGGAAGACATTACAGGCGGTCTAGAAAGTTTGAGTGGCCAGGTGTGTTTTATTAGTCGACTCCTGCATTCGATATTTCAAGAGACAGGTGCAGGTTATTACACAACACGTGCCGCGCGTGCCTTTCTGGCGATTCTGAATTGGGTACCTTCACCGGCCAGCCCCAGTTGGTCACAAAGTAGCAATCCAGTCATGCATCCGTGTGTCGACTCTCTACATCTGGACCAGCAAAGTGCTCTTTTGAAGAAGTGATGTGGTCCAGTAGCATTTGTCGACAATAAGTACGGATTGAAAGGTCATGAGTTCAAAGCTTGCCCCCGGGAACAATTTTCTTTTCTATGGATATGACACCTGTTTATTGGGCTGGCTGTTAGTGGTGGAGAAGGTGGGCTTGTAAAGGTGTTTCCTCACACTTCATCCTCCTCCCCCTGTTTTCCCCAAAGTGAAAACACTGGTCTGTCAAAGGACTAGTCAACTTTGACATCATGAAAAGAAATGGGGCAACAAGACAGCGTGTAAGTGTGCATGCGCATGTTCTATATTGTCCATTGCCTTCCTAGAGATTATCTCCCTTTCCCCACGCCCAATGTCTTTCTGTCTTGTTCACATGACAGCCGCATTTGCGGTTCGGATCAGGTTTTCAGTTTACGAACGGAAGCAACACCCCTCACACTCGCTCTCTTCGCTCCCCCAACCCCCAATACGTCATAGTGAGAGCAAGGAACAATAACTCTGATTGCTTCTCTCTTCTTTTTTTTTTCTTTTGGCACTTTCAACGAGACGTCTGTTTGCAGGGAGGGTGCGGGTGCCCTCGCCAAGCCGAGCGGCCAAGTACTTCAAGCTCTCGGCATGTACACACGGGCATGCGGCCTGGGACCCTCCTACGTTTCTCCGCCGACTCCCTGCTGCCTGCCAAAGCACGCGCTGGCAAACATTTCGCCACATTGAAATCCCTTCTGATATTCATTGTCTTTTAATGACCACCGCATTCCACGACATGGGACACTTCGACAAACAGCCAACAGGGCAACAGGCCGGCTGGGAAAAAGGCACTGACTCACGCCTGCAACTAGTTCCTCACATGTCCGTCTAATTGAGATTTCTCTCTTCCATACCACTGCGGTGACGCTCTTATCCCATAGGGGTGTCACACCCTCCCTATTCACCCCACCCCGTCTCAACCGGCAGCACTGGTTGATTGAAATCCCGCGTGTTGAGTCACGCATTTTCAGTCTTAGACTCCACAACGGTTTAAAGGTTCCATCTGTACAAGACCATCAGTCCAACAGCACCAAGACCGTTGATTTATTGAAGGTGTCAGTTGTCACCGACAATGTAACTCAAGATTTAATTTTGCCGCCAGTACGATTGTTGAATGTTTCTTTCGCTCACCAGAAATAATGTTCATACAGGTTTCATTGTGATGTAGTAAACATAGTCATTATGTCAGTGAAAATTAACAGTGTAGTGGGGTGCAATGTTTTTCTGGTAAAGACTGGGCAAGCTTAGCACTATTTTCCACAGTCTAGGTGAATGTAACCCCTTACACTTTTGTTGTCGAGATACACGCCTACGAACATTACGATGCACAGAAAGAGATCGACAACACAGACGTCAGCATTGTACTTAAATATGTTTGCGGTATTAAAGCTACAGCCAATGGGAGCTTTGGGACCATATGTTTAGTAGTTGTGTCTGTGTACAAACGTGACGTCACGAGTTCCTGTGACATTTTTTGACATTACTTTTATTTATTCACCCCTTGAGGGATATGGAAAAATTGACATTATGCGCAAATAGCAATTCTTCCAAACAATATTTGAAGTTTGTAGGCGAGCATCTACAAACTAGAGAGATGTTTACACCCAGATTTGGAGAAATACTCGTAGTATTTTGAACTAAACTTTACCCATTCAGAAAAAAACTACACTCCACCAGACTTTTCAGGATTAAGGATTGTTCCCAGACCCCTGCAACTACCTGAACTTTTTAACATTTAGGTCACCTTCTGTCGATGAAAGTGCGGAATGTATACAGCCAAAGCTCTGCGTCTTCTTCAGTATTTTGGACAACAAATGAATTTCTTCGCTGCGATATTTTTACTTATGCGCACTGCGGAATGTAATTTCACGACTTACGAAACATCGACAAAGAATGTTTCAGGACGACGTACAGACATTGCGAGGGTAAGACAAGGGAGGAAGCTGCAAGTAGAGAACTTGACAGGCCCTCAGGCGTTGCTGCAGTGCTGGTGAAAGTAAACAGTTATTTCAGCAGCCAGCAGAGTACACGCAGTGATGTCTTCTTCTCTTAACGACGCACGTCAGAACGAAGCCAGCCATTTAAAAAAAAAAGTTGCATAATCGCTGTGGTAGAGGAAGACGAGAAACTTTTAACTACAGAGTTTAGGAAAATTAGTGATTTGCATTCTGAGCCGTTGTCCGCACAGCATCCAACATTGATGCTGGCATTTGACTGTGAGAGATACACATCATGGGAGTAGACGTGTAGATGGTAAAGGATCAATATTTATTTAAGTTTTTGAAAGCGAATCGTATTGGGGTTGAGGGGTTGCGGAGTCTGCATGATAAGGGCAACTGCAGTGGACTGCGGTGATTACAGAAGCAGCGAACAATACCAACAGCTTGTGGGCCACGCCTATCACCTGGCTGTGTGGCAGCGTGCGGCTGTTGCTGTGGCTGCTGTCGTCGCAGCCAGTACTGCAGGTGAAAGTATCGACGCGAGGATTTCCTGACAGCCAGCCATCCAGCCAGCCATCAACAGCGGCCATATTGAACATGCAATGTTTCCCCGTCAGCCGATGAGTTCACCAAAGGTCGCATGCTCCCCGTTTTTCTCACGGTTTTAAAAATTTGTTTTTGTTAATTTTAGCACTGTCATGCGGTCTTTATTTTGTGAAGCGAAACAAATATTTTATAGTTCGTCAACAGTGTTCTTGTGTCAGTTACGCACACGTTCGACGTGTTTGCTATTCGCATCATCGATTTCATTGCCATCATAGTTAAAGGAACAGCATATGCGGGGTGTCTGGGCTGACTACCGCCAAACATCATTTTGACTTTCATAGACGACACTGACCAGTCCTCGGACCTGAAGGTGACCGGTCGATAGCTATTTTGTGTGAAAACTCGGCTTCATCCTGTTCACTAAAAGTGCAGGAAGCTCTTTAATGTGGCCTGCAACATTCGGTAGAGCAGACTGTACGGATGTGAGAGCCAGGTCGTATGCATCTCCTTGTGGGCGTTGCAAAAAAAAAAAAAATACAGCAAAACTTTTTTTGAAAAGTCTTTAGGTCACGTGAATTTTTTTGGATATCAATCTGTCGTGGTAGCTGGAAAGCCATTATTTTTCCCCCTTCATAGGTTTTCCCCTTCCTCTTCCTCCCTGTCGAACCCCCTACAGGACCCTACGTCTGACTAAGGTCGTCAGTCAAGTTGGTCACTCCATGTTAAGACAATATCAGTCAGAATTATCAGTAAATCACCATTCTCCGGTGACTTTTAAAACAATACAAAATGTTTCATTATTATGGAGAGCCTTTCCCGTGAAAGGACTTTGTAAACACGATCTATTACGGTTTTTAATCACACACAACAAAGCTTGTCACATGTGGAGGTTTATTGGCTGTAAACTGTGGAGAACAGCAACAGGAAAAGAATGTACGATATGATTAAAGACCGACATGCCAACGTTTGCAGGTGATAATCCTGACACATTCATGCAAAGTAAACATAAACACGTGCTAAATCTTGCACACTATAACCGATAGACATAAACATGCGCTTCTTCTTTTTTTGCGTAAACCAACATTTTTTGCGCGTGAAACAGCCTGTTGCTTTCAACAACGTACATCCTTGTCATACATCAACCCCATGCAGCAACCGGAAGTGCCGATAGAAGTCCTCGCAGTTCTCGTGTACGTGGAAATTTCGCCAGTCATTGCCACGTTTTTTGAGGGAGCCAGCTGAGCGTGTATGTGTGTTGCAGGATGCTTGCCTGCTGGCATGTGCAGTTCTTTTCAGGTGCTGACATTCAGTGCGCTATTTTGGTAAAATTTCCGAAGTTACTAACCTTTCCTCTCCCACGGAGTTTCACTGCCAACTGAATGTCGATTGATTCGTTGTACTGTTTTCTTGCACTTACCCTCAGATGTCTTAACACTTTTAAGTCGGTTGATTCTACATTCGTTTTCTCGTTATTAACCACCACCACCACCACCACCACCACCACCACCCCGCCCTCTTGTTTATTTTGGTTTTCCTTTTTTTTTTTAAGTCAGAATGCTTCGTTCTGTCGATTCTGCTCCATGACGTCCTAGCTTCCCCATCCTTCCCTGCCATTTCATTATGTTGTGCGTTATCGATGTGTTGTGTATACGATGTTTTCTTACAAACGGCGACGAAGGACAGTCTCATGTACGTGACATTCATGCGAAACTTCTAGAAGAGCAGCTTGTGGGAGGAGTTTTCGGCATTAGGATCTTGTACTGGAGCTGGGCTTCTTGAAGAAAAACATTAATTGCAACAAACGCTCAAGGTCTCTGGAGAAATTCCGTAATCCTGCCAATATTTTAATCATAACAGATTGGAATCAAAAGGTCAAAGGCAAGAATTGTCTGCCGTGTACATTGTATATTGTGCAAATAACTTGGTGTGCTCGTGAGTGGCCAAACGACTAAGATGCTGCAACAAATCTTTCGCAAGTGTCACTTCATTTTTATTTTCACGTATTTCTGCCTTTTGATCTCTCTCGTGCTTTTTACTGCAGTGTCCTACTGGGAGTGTCACACGGCCAACCTTCAATTTCTTATACATTCTTTTCATAAGCTCCTGTTTTTGCCCCACATCCTTGGAAATTCTTGCTGTTTTGCCAAAGCCCGTGATCTGTGATAATCCCGGAATGCTCAGAGGATGATCAGGACGACCGACAAGACGTACATATTTATTGTCTCTTGGAATAAACTGATTAAATCTCAAGCACTTCCCAAGTGAAATCCGACCCGAATGGCTTGGAGTTCAGAGATATGCTTCCACCGCGGCCTAATACTGCGCTTTGTTCAGCTTCTGTATTGGCGTCATTCTTAGAGCAGACTGCTGTGGGAAGAGACGGAATTCTATCAGTTTGGTTCGTACAACATTCCATTTGCCCAAAATCCCCTGGGGCCTTCCTTTCAGTTTTAATACAAGGACTTCTGAGGACTGTGTTCGTACCCTGTCTTTTCTTGCGAGCGGATTTTGTAAAACCGACGGAAGGAGAAGAGTCTGCAAGGTTTGGTAAGGGTAGGGGGGTGAAAAGGGAGATAATAAACACAGTTATTGATTGTTGAATGTATGATTGCACGAGTTTGAGTCGTTAATGGAAACTGTTCGCGTCTTTTGTTGCAGTTTCAACCGTTTCCAAGACAACGCGCCAAGAAGACGACAAGCCGTGGTCAGCCTTCTTGTCAGAAGCGGGAGAAACACACTCCACACTCCCCCCTCCCTACCACCCCGAATGCGTGGCCTTCGCGAGCGCGCACTCAGAGTAAGTGAAATTATTGCAATTTCCGCCCTCTCGGCTGCCCTTGCAATGCTGTGATGACCGACTTTTCTTGTTCGATAAGCTTGGAGTGTGCGCAAGCGACAGTTGTGAACCAGGAAAAGTGAGCGAAGAACGCGCGTGCATGTGTGTGTGTGTGTGTGTGTGTGTGTGTGTGTGTGTGTGTGTGTGTGTGTGTGTGTGTTGCTTCGTGCGTGCGTATGTGGGTACGTATTACCGTTAGTGCATGCGTGAAGAAAGCAGTGTTCGAGATGGTCTCGTGTGTGTATTGATTCATCTGTTTATTTGTTTATTGCTGTAAATACTTACATCGCGCTATGTTTTCTTTAATAAACCATTTTTGAACGTTGTATCAAATAGTTAACTTGGTAGGCAATGGACACGAGTTCTACGAATATATAAGGGAAACTATTTTTGCACTTACTTATTTTAGAGGACGGACAGTTGTGAAAGGTGGGCATCATTGTTACAAACAGTGAACAGAAAAATCGATGTAGTACAATTTCAGAAAACAGTCTATTTTTTATAATTATTCCAGTGCAATATGACCTTCTCATCAAAGCACTCCATGTTTTGAAATGTTTAATTAGCATAACCACTCGTTCGTACACTGAGCAGACAGAAGGAAAAACGAAATTTTAGAAAAGCGGCGGAAAGAATTTAGAAACAAGTTTTACAGTTCACGTTTTTCAACCAGTTTTTGGTTTTAGAAATACCCTTATAACGAGAAAGATTGCGAGTTTCTTTGCAAAACTTTTCATTTAAATTTTGATTTAAAATTAACCTTTCTTTGGAAATCGTTAATTTGTTTTTCCTCTGCAGGATTTCCTGCCTTTGGTTTTCCTCGCGTGTATTGAACGACAAGCCGCGAAGCTTTCTCGGGGATGTAACTCTTGCAGGCTAGCTGAGGACAGACTGAGAAGCCAGTTACTCCTCTTTATTCTGAAGTTTGAGTTCCGTAGGCCGGCATACACACAGACTATAACCTTTTTCTGTCCGTGCGTGTGTGTTCTCTGTATGTACGAGTGCTTATAATGTGTAGGCACGCTTGCTTACTCTAAAGAATCCGCAATACATGCAAGATTATGCCGTGCGCAAATAATTTATTTTTGAACTGATTGGACTGACTAAGAAATGTGTGATTATTCCTGCAAACAGTAGAGGGAGGCAATCGACACCACACTAAGCTACCATCTTCAATAATTTTCAAAGCTCGTACAGTTGGCTATTCGTCTCGAATGACGTTTCCCTTTAAAAAAAACAAACTAGTTCTTCGGTTCCATGACTTGAGGTGACTGATAAGACACCTGACCTCGGCGGAGGACTGCACGATGCACGTGAGAGAAGTCACCTGACTCACCTCCCTGCCTAGGGTAGATCCTGTTTACACGATACGATTCAAAGTGCGATTGGCGTGGACGGCCGTTTCGCACGTCACGTTTGACGGTTCCTTACTCGCGCGTTATACCGTTATCTACAAAGTGTAGTGTATTCCATTACTTGAGCGTTCATTCCATGTGTTCTCCCCTCCTTCTTTACTCCCCCCTACCCCCACCACCTCGCTATCACAGCCATGTTAATAGATCGAGGTCGTATGTCAAACCAGTGAAGTTCGTTTTCTGGTGGGAATAATACACCTTGTGTTCTTTGTCATCGTGGATGACTCGTATCTGCAGTGCGATCTGTAGAAGTAGAGAAGGAGAAGAAACTGTAGTAGTTGTAAACTTAATGTTAATTGTTGTTTTATGCCAAGTCAGCAACTAAGGCTATCTCATGGCAAGTAAGCTGTAGTAAAGTAGTAGAACTACGTCATTCGTCACGAGAGTAAAGCAGCAACTACTGGCTCGTTAAATCTATTTTACTGGGACGTAAATTTTGGACGAATGGGAATTCTTTATTATTCATAATCCTTTAGTCCTTGTCATCATCAGTTCGTGGGATGCAGACTACCAGGTCCTGTACAGCGTGTACCTTGTGCTCATCTTGATGTTGCTTCGCCAGATCCTGTCCAGCCCGGCTATTGTTGCTCTCGCTTCTGCGGTCCTGATGCGCATGTCTGCCGTGCAGCTGCTGTCTTCGAAAAGTGTGGCTCCCTTGAACTGAAAGCTGCTGATCACCTCAAGGTGTACTCTAGTCATGCAGATCTTTGCTTTGACGTATTGACCACGACTTTGCTCATGTCAGTGCCAGTTTTACCCGAGGGTGGTGCATCTCCCTTCGCTAGATGCCTTCACCCCGACCCTGTAAGGTACCCGTTCAACAGCTGGGGCAACAGAGACTACTTTGTGCCCTTCTGCACCAGGTGACAGGACGCTTATCCTTTCGGCTATCCTCTTTCCCTAGTAAACCCACTTGGTGGGATCGGCGAACGTGAGTTTTAGTAGAGCGATTTATTTCTAAAGAATACCAGAAAACGAAAACAAGTCGCCGAAACAGGCTTCTCATCAGCAACACGAGCTTGCCCTATCTTCTGCCCCCTTTCTATCCTTCTCGGGGAACGTGTAAATCTTGCGCAGTTCCCGCTGGCCGACTTGCCGGCCATCACGCACACCACGCTGCGAGATTCACGTCGTGTTGGCGACACCTTGACACGGCCCGGGGCCGTTTGTGTGAAAACAGCTCACTCACCGCGCAAGCCTCCCCATCCACTCACCCACCCTCACCATGCTGAGACCATGATGACGCACGTTTTAGCTACTGACCTGGCTGCATGTGCAGAGACAGTTTTGGACAAGGTGAGGGAGTTGTGGTGGGGGGATGGGTCGAATGTGAATGTTACTCACGCGACTCTGTGGCAGCTTCTCCATTTCTTTCTCACTTTGGTTCCAGAATTGATATGCGAGTTTGGTGGTGGAGGGAAGACGCCTGAAACATGCTAACATGGCCGAGGACATGATGACTACAATGATGATAATGATGATGATGCATCTTCAGAATTCTCAAGCCTGACTCTTTCCCCTCATCCCCCACACCTTTTCCCCACCGGCCGGGCCGGACGACAACCCTTCCTTTGCCGCTCAATCTAATACTGCAGAAAGCTGTCAGGGGACATAACAAAACGGCTCGTCGCCTTCTTTCGTGTCCCCGGCTCCTTCCGCTGCGCTCTCGGCGGACAGGAAATTGAATCATTTGCATGGCCGTAGGTCTTGGAGCAGCCCCGCGGTGTAGATACCTGCCGTGGTGGTGGAGGTGGGTGAAGGGTGGAGTAGGGCAAGAGGGATGGTGGGTATATCCTGCTGACGTGATGTAGGGTACAGTCGGAGCCTCCCTGTTTCTCTTACCGCAGTGTGGGGAGCCAAACGCGTTCATTCCACACAAACACGCAGGTGAAACGCTGCGCGCAAGGCTACCTGAGTACGCACACACGGACACAGTGAAACGCCCAAGAATGCGTGCACACACACTCACGCATGCATGCGCACACGCACACAAAAGCACCCACAGCGTTGAGTTCTTTATGCGTTGTCACGTGACTGTGGCATATCCAGTCCGTCTGTGGAGACTTCTGCTTCAGGCTGCAGGACGTGAAAGGCGATCGCACGAGCGGGTGTTGAGCGTTACGTAAGTCGAGGGCTTGATAGATGACAAGGGTGTTGCCAGAGGTCCGCGAGGACGTCGCCACGCCGCGTCGTGTTTCCACTTAAGGCCGCGTGGGAGCGGAGATAGAGCGCCACCATGAGCTCTGGGAGAGAACTCCGTAATTCATGGCTTGCCCCCTTCCCCCCACACCCCATTCGACACACACACCAGAACCCTATTCCCACACTTCCGGTGGGAGCTCGTCTCGTGGGCGCGGGTGGTTCTCCAGCAGCCATGATGGCGAGGGAACCAGGTTTCTAGCTTTGTTGGGGTGAGTTGGGGTGGAAAGGTGCTAGTTGCTGGACAGAGTGACATGTTGTTTTACCTCGTGACGTGGATTGCAGGATGGACCCAAACTACGATGATGGGAGTCTAGTTTATTTGTTACGGGGTGAAAATTACTAATTATCGAGAACACGACAAAGACTTACAAATCTTTCTCTCTGTTGCTCCCTCGCTCACTACCACAACTATTGGTTTCTTTACACTCGGTGCAGGGTACGTCGTCAAGAGAAACAAGTCTCTGTAGTTAAATCACAATGATCGATCGTAGTATGTCCACTTCTTTATCTCTACGATTTGGATAAGCATATATATAAATACACACACACACACACACACACACAGGCAAAATCATAGGCAAGCGCGCACACACATGAAAACGTAAGGCAGCTGTATGATGTGAACATCAAGAAACTAGTCAGCGACTGCTGTGCCTAAACCATCCGTCACCACTGTGTTATTCATCGCTCAGCAGTGTAACGAGGTATGGGTAGATAAAGGAGTGGGGGAAGCCCTGCGAATCAGAGCACGTACACACAAACAACCTGAACCCAAAGTCCACTGGTCACGAAAGTTTGGAGGTAAAAATCCTCTTAGATAAAAAAAAAAACAAACAACTTCAAAGTGCCGAGCTTTCATGACAGACAGGGAAGGTCAGAAACAGCCGAGAGACCCTTTGAAGGGACAACATCTCGAACAGACTGTCTATGCTTAGGGAGGGAGAGGGATGATAATACTGAAACAAAAGAAACCAGTACTTTATCTGCCAACGGACATTCCAGAATTCAAGGAGGCATGCTGTCAGCCCTTTCCTTCTTTCCTTCAACGGTGCCTGCCGACGCTACGTTTCACTCGAGGACAGCTACCGTTCACGAAGACTGTTCACCTGTTCAGCGATATACATCGCTAGCTCCACAAGGTTCACCGAAGAATATCAGGTGTCGCTTTGTCTTGCTGGTGAGAGCAGTTTCCCCTTCTTGACTACCTCCGTTCTTTTATGAATGTGTGTGTGTGTGGCTCACACCTGTAGCAAGCGTCGAAAAAAGACTGAAGACCCATCTGTTAATTTAAGATGGACTTAAACAACCAAGCAACACTTCTGTCTTTATTTTTTTACTTTCCTGGTGTTTTATCTATTTATTTATTTACTTTATTTTTTTCTTATTTTTTATTTATTTTGTTTTTGCTGCGCAATGATCATTCTTCTGAATGGATACCTGCGCATTACAAATGGACATCATCATCATCATCATCATCATCCATCGCAGACGGTGTTAGGTTTAAAGTGACGAATACGATTTGAGCTTTAACATCTTTTGGTACCAACAGTTATCCAGTGAGGTTAAACTTCGAACTGTGCGGAGTGCAGTTCTGAGCATAAACCACGGCCCGTCCTGTAGACTCTTTTTTTTTTTTTTTTTTTTTGATATCCTCAATTTTTTAAGATGACAGTTCGTGCTTGGACTGTAGCATTCCTCTTTTATTTTCGCACGAAAAGTAATGCGAAGTTTCTCCGAGAAAGGTAGATGGATGCACGCTTGGGAGGGAGAAACGTGGCAGGACAGATCGGGGCGCGTGTTCGCTGATGTCGAAAGGACGAAACAAATTATTTGGGGACGTGTTTCTTCTGAACATTTTCATCGCGTCAAGGAGCGAGGAATGTGAATCTTTTAAAAGATGGCATAGGATTTAAGGGTTAGAGCATTAAATAGTCTTTCTTCTCCTCTTCTTCTGCTTTTTCCTCCCACTTCTTCTGCTTTCCTAACCCTGACAAGAGTGTGGAAGCTACTGTGCTACTTGAAGGGAGAAGACTTTGGCTTCACAATTAAAGTGTTAAAGGATAAGCGAGGGAGCGAAAGGAAGAGCAGGTTGGTGGAGGGGCAGGTCCCACAAATCAGGGGATAAAGGCATGCTCCGCTGACAGGTGGACAGTGAACAAATGAGAAAGCGTGGCGAAGAAAAGAGGAGTGAAAATGGGACGACCCAAACCAAAGTTGGATGCAAACTTGCAGTGTTTCAGGACGGGGGTGTCGACTGTCCTATGTCCCTGTTGGATAAATAATGGAGAGTTTGTAAGAGAAAGTGGGACCTGGATTACGTACGTGCTTGTAGTTCTGACTGCAAGATATTGCGTGCAGCGGTGGAATTTTCCAGACGGCCAATCCAAACATCCCCAGCTTCATCTCGCTCCTTGTTCCGGCCTTCATTTTGTACATCACTGCGCATGTCTGGACAGAGGATCGAAATCACTCATTTTGATTGAAAACGAAATATTTAAGAAAAAAGATTAGGTGGGGCAAGGTTCATCTCGGCTCTGGAATATCTAGATTAATTTTTTTTTATTCTCTTCAGTTGTTGAGGCCTTCTGGCGACGCTTGTAGTAAAAGCGAAATTTTAAACTACTATTGCGGCTTTTATTTCGGGGATAAAACCAAAATAGTCGTCGATTTTTGCAAAAAGAAAAGAAATGGATACAGTTTCTCTTCACTGTCTTCTTTCGTAGACAAGTTCTCGAGAATTCAGGGCAGTTAGCCCATCACCTCTTTTCTGGGATATCAGCTTAGCACTTTTACAGTGTAAGCTTGATATAAAATGTGAAGTAACGTGGTAAAGATGCGCACAAGGCACATGATGATGTTGGTAACACAGATGATGGTAGTGCGTCTGCAATGGACGTAAATGGTGATGTGAGCTTACTTGGAGTGGATATTACTTGGTTACATGGATCAGTGATGGATCAGCTTGGTGACATTGACAAGATAATTGAGATGGACTTTTTTTTTAGAAAGCAAGCGAGCCTCATTTTACTTTTGTTTGTTCGTTTATTTATTTTCTTTTTTTTTTTTTTGCACTTTTAATTTTAGCGGTAGATGTCACTCGCAGATATCTCTGTCCACACGCTGGCTGTGTGAGGCCGAGAATAAGTCAAAGGCAAAAGGAGACCGGAACTGTGGGACCTAGGTCATCTGAAAAACAGGAAGTCCCTGTGACGTAACCATCCACATCTAAATTTATCCGCAAGATGGCGGTAGTCTCGCCGTGACAAGACAGGAGACACTCTTCTGGAGGTACTTTTTCCAACTGCCTTAGCTGGTCAAGAAGCAGAAAATTAAGGCTCTGCGTACACTTCAGTGCAGATCATTCAGTACTGACAGAAACAGTCTAGCGATTGCGGAGCAAGAGGATGAAAGAAAAAAAATCCTCTTCTTCCATCTGGTTAAACTAATCATGCCGTTATAGAAGCACGACTGCTTACGTAAGCATGCTTACGCCAAGACTGCGGGGGCTGGTGGTGGTGGTGGTGGTGGGTGGACTACCTCGAGTGCGGCCTGCTCCCGATTAATCTCGCGAGAACATGGGGCTGCGAAAGAAGAGGCCAGTTGGACTTGGGTTGGAGCCACGTGGACCGGGGGTACGCTGAGTTGAGTGACAGACGCGGTTACAGCGGGCTTGGAACCATCAAGCGAGGACCTGCGTCAGCAGCAATCCCACTGCTGCTTCTCGGTCACACAGCATCGATTTCAGTATGGCGTGGGTCTACAAAAAGACCTCATTATACAATGCGTCTTTTTATTTGTTCCTTCTCCCCCACCACACACACTCACCGTCTGTGTTGAGCTTCTTACGCTCCATGGGAACAAAACTGAAGCCAATGTCTAAAAATAATTTTAATGTCGTGGCTGTATTTGACACGTGTGTTCAGTTTGGGGGCGTGATGACGATATGATAGCTGCAAGAATAGCATCACTCGCAGACCTTTTTCCTCTGTGTGTGAGAGAGATCTGGTGTAATTTTCTCTGTTTACACACACACACACACACACACACACACACACGCACGCACGCACGCACGCACTCCTACCCAACCATCACTTCTTTCCCACGGCTTATCATGACAGGAATCCAAGAATACTCTGGAACCATGATAAAGGGTGGTTTATTAGATAAAAGAACTTTCCCATAGTAACTATTTTACACTGTAGGAGGGGAGGGAGTGAGGGGGAGGAACGGCGAGGAAACCAGAGTACCTGGAGAAAAACCTCGACAGCCAGTCTTGTGAACAAGCCTCTCATCCAGAGACAAGTTAGCTTGAAGACGATTACTGAAGCCTTGACATAAACCGATGATGATGATGGTGAGCGCTTCTAAAGCTCAACATATCGATAGTTAATGACTCACTGCGTTGCACTGGCAACAGGCAAGCTCTTTTACCTGCTGTCCATAGAACTTATGTCCATGGTAGGGCATCCACACGTGTGCTGTCATACCAAGTGAAAAGAGTGTGACTCTCGACCCAACCCACCCATTCACAACCTTCTCATTGCCACATTTCACACCCGTAACTCTCCTCACCAGGCACCTCAAGATGGTGTTTCAGGAGTGAGTGAAACAGTCGTTTTCGAGGATGAGGAAGAAACTGTCCTTGAGAAGTTACTCTCCCTACCCCTCCCTCACTCTTCGCCGCCCCGTGTGCGTGTGTGAGGATGTGTGGTGAACTGTACGGAAAGCGGTGCTGGGGTGACAGGAGACTGGGGGCAGGGTGGGGGAATTGACGATGGTCACACCCCCATCACCGGGTCCTGTGCACGCATCGTTGTCTTGGAGAGGGTGCAATCTCATTTCCGAAAGCTCCCTGCACCCAAGCATGAGGACCGCTGTCCCTGGGGAGCGAGAGCATCGCGCGGTGTAAATCTTGGAATGAATTATCACCTCGCCCTTTAGCGCGGTACAGGGTGGGGGGTTTCTTTTTCCCTTCACTATCATCGTCTGTCAGTCATGTTTCCTCTCTGCCCGTCATTAGCTCGGCTGAGCAGCCTGAATGGGCTGCTGCACGGAACCTCTTTCCCGCTAGGGACTACCTGAGTGACGGTTGTGAATTTGAGCAACAGGCAGCTCGCGTCCGTCAGACAGGTCAACACTTCGGCACCGAGACCTCGGGGCGTGCGGACAGGCAGGTCTGTTGGGGTGCAGTGACAGTCACTCGCTTACAGAAACTTGGCGACCACGCTCAGATACCAGCGGTGGCTGATCGTTTTTAATTAAGATTTAGACAGAGAAAAAATGGTTGGAAAAAAGGAAATATGCTGGCAGATTTTCAGGAGAGTTATTTATATATTTCTTCTTGTTTTATCGTTGCTTGCCCACACAGAAAAGTCGTATAATTTCGGGCTTTGTAGCTGGTTAAAGGGTTGGGGTTCATAATTTCAAGTATTTTGCTTATTCACTGTGGGTTCCACCGAAGAGAAAGGTCATCAGTTTTTTTTTATAGCGGAAATGACGAACGAGGATTCTTTCTTTCTCTCTCGGAAAGCACAATTGTGTTATAAAAAGACAGATAAGCAGAAAATGGTCTCTCTCCACCATCTCTGCTACTGTTCTACTAGCAACTTGTACACATGCTCTCATCCTCCTTCCCGCCCTTCCCCCATCACCACACACACGCGCGCATTCATCATCGTCATAACGACAGCCCTCGTTACAATATTATTTATTATGTTTACTTATTTTTTCTTCTTCTTCCTGTCTTTAACCTGCTCCCACCAGCAGGCAGTTATATTCACTGCGCCTTTCCACCTGTCATACAGAGAACATAAGGCCTTAGAAACAGGAATGCTGTAACGAACTTGGCATTCTGACTAGCCTCCCCTGGCGTGGGCATGGCATCCTTGCCTTGTGCGCATGCGCGGCTGCTACACCGCTGCCAGGCGCCGCAACTCTTGTCGTTCATCTCCCCTTGCCTGTCCAGTTCGTTCTGCGCTGCAATATCTTTTCAAGCGCGGCTCCCACCTAAGTTCCTAACCGTCTCTTCAAAACTCGGGGCCGCGATATTCCCACAATTTACTTTCGGCTGCATGTTGACCCACCCAGACAACGGCGTGTCGCCTTATCTTTAATGGCTGAACTGGTCTCTGATGCGAGTGCCCCTGTGGGGGTAGTGAGGGGCAGAAATCGCCGTCAATAAAAAAGGTCCTGGTAGCGCGATTTGGTCTAGCACAGGCACTCGAGTGTGTTTTGTGACCGTAGATTCGACTTGTCACCAGGGAAAGAGGGGACAAAAGAGAAAGAGAGAGGTTTTTGCTCGCTCTTCATCTGTCCGCCATCTTTGTAGCAGCATTGTGGGAGGCTGGCGAGCATACGATATGGAAGACAACTATTGGAGCAACAGTCTGCAAGCATTTGCATGTCAAAACGACCAGCCAGAGCGTGCGTGCACACAAGCTGCCTCTCAAAACGAGAACGACCTAGGGGAGGGATGAGAGAATACTGCATACCGCCTAGAGACTACTCAATGTTTTCAAATATCGACTCATTTTGAGCATTTGGTTTATCAATAAATGTATAAAGAAATAAACAGCTGAATACAACAGGTATTTTAAATCTGTGCGTTGGAGGATGGGGAGGAGAGGGAGAATAGAGTCGGTTGGGATTTGTGCATACACATATATTCACATGCTTTTTTAACAATTTCAATTTCGCTCTGCACCTGACGTGGGTCCTTTAAAGCTAACAAAAATATAATGATACAGCAAAACACCAAGTGCGCATGGAGATAATTAACACCAGCAACAGCACCCAACATCAATCTAGTTTTTATAATGCACGAGGAAGAAGAAGAGTACAAGCTGCGGGGTAAAGAAAGGGTAAGTCCAATATTGCCGCCATTAATAATGTGTGTGTCCGTGCGCGACTGTGTGTGTCCGTGTGTGTGTGTGTGTGTGTGTGTGTGTGTGTGTGTGTGTGTGCGTATGTGAGCACATGTGTATTTAATAACTTGGATGCGGCATCCAGCTATCGGCCAGTTTGCGAAGGTTAACAGCTGCTGTTATCACATCTATGCAATCACTTCTACTGTGCTAACATGCCACCACTACTCCACTACGATATGTGCACGACTACTACTACCATCCATCGTATACATCTAACACAGTATATATCAACTCCAACCTATTATTGTATCAGTATTACATCACTACCTTGTGTTTCTTGCTAGTACTTATAATCTAAGTCATTGCTGGACTAACATTCTGGTGAATGGAACAAAATGCGTTAAGGCAGTCTGCATGCTTAAAATAATCATTCATCATTCTCACTGTCAGAATATTGTTCCTTTAGCAGCTTTCTCGTGTTAAAATGTGTGTGTGTGGGGGGGGGGAGTGGTGGTGGTGAAAATGACGATGTTATTTAAAAGTACTTCTATTATTATTCGATTGTTATAGCTACTTAAAAATGTCAACGCTCTTTCAGCTGCAAGAAACAATATGAAACACGCACACACACACACACACACACACACACACACACACACACACACACACGGTGTTTTTCAACTCACTGACCCTCAACCTTGACATTTCACCACAGAATGGCTGCTCGATGCCGGTGCGGAGCAGACAACTATATGTTTTGCAGGGTGACAACTATATCTCACTTCCCAAACCCCCGACCCCCGACCCCCCAAGCTCTCAACTTTTATTTCGCGCGGCTGTGCGCGCAGTTCGCGTTCATGCGAGCAGAAGTGCGTGGCCTTTCTACTGTCATGGCAAGAGGGGTGGGTGTAACTTTTCTTGTTGGACTCCCAGGCCTAAAGGGAACGAACAGCCTGTTACTTAGGGTTTGTAACCAGGATCACTGCTTTACTGTCGTTCTTTATTACTCACAGCTGCGTGCTAGACACAAGCCGCGGTATTTTTGTCAGCTTCAGATGCATAAAGATCTGCCTCCCTCTCTATCTCAAGGATATCTCACTCTGGCTGCCTCTGCCTTGCAGTCTGGGAATGTTGCAGCATGAGTCGCATCCTTTTTGTAGTGTATGTGTCCCTATTACTACATATAAACGGTTTCTTGGACAACCTAGAGAATAAAATTAGAAATTGATGACAAGAAATTGAATTTACTATACCAATTCAATTAAGAATTAAGTCGACCTCAAGATCAGCTTACTTTGCATAAAACCAGTGACTTTAGAAAGGACGTTCGTGAAGAGTCTAGCCAATAGGCTAGGCTATCTTTTGTGATTGTTAAATGTAAGTACCTTTGCTGACGCCACAGAGATGTTAAGAACACGGTCACAAAGAAGAGTGTTATTAGCAAAAAAAGCAATTATAAACTTCAGTCCGTTTCCTATTTCCTTCGCGATCGAGGGGGACCGACGGTCGTGCATCTCTTTCGAAAGGGCAAAGTGAGTCCTTCGATGTGTTATCTGATCCATGAGGAATTATCTTTGTCGAGAGTGGGAGAGGTTTGTCGCAGTCGGTTCTAGTCGATAAAACTATTTGCAAATTATCTATAAAGTCTGCTTGATTAACGGCTATTTATCTATAAAGTCTACTTGTCAGGCAAGGATGTTTGTCCTTTAAAGACAAGATAAAGGTCCAATGATCTAAGGCAGTAGGGTTCATCGTGTCTAAGGTCGTTTTTCCCTTTCTTGCTATAATCAGGTACCCTGCTATAATCATGTACCCTGGTATAATCACGTACCCTCCTGTCAGCTGCTGGGGGACCAGGAAAGAGTTTTCCAGCAATAAGTACGAGCAGGCTTTCTGTTTTACTGTCGAAGGCTTTAACTACATGAATGAGGCTACGCAGTTGCCAGTAAAAGCTACTTGTCTGCAAAGACTACTTTTCAGGAAAGGCCGGTTTAAAGACTGTGAGTAAAGGCTACTTGTCTATAAAGACTACAGACTTGCCAGTTAAATTAAGGCATCCTTCCGTAATTTACTAGTCTGCTCCGAGTTATGATGTAGTGTTACAGAGAGTGAGCTGGAAGGGCACCTGGTCGTATAATAAACATTTTAATGTACATGTTAACTGAACACTGCATGTTAATGCTGTTGTGGGAAGAACGTGCTTTTGATTTCTTCGATTAACAAGGTGGTGTGTTTTACCGTTTTACCCCTCCCTGTCTATAGGACACAGGCTCTAGAACAAATTTGTCCACCTCCCGGTGTTAATTATAGTCGGCATACAGGCAATCTACCGCCACCCCTGTCCCTAACACACTCGATCTGTTTGTGTCTTGGGGTGTGAGATGCTTTCTCGTCCATAGATACATTGTTCTTTCCATCCTCTCGACAAAGATGTAAATGCTATTATGTTTTACTGAACAGACTGTCGTTATCTGCGATACTAAGTGTGTGTGTGTGTGTGTGTGTGTGTGTGTGTGTGTGTGTGTGTGTGTGTGTGTGTTCGTTCTGTGATCCTCGTGCATTATTGTTGTCCTACTCTGCTGACACATTGCAGCTACCATAGATCAGCGATGTAAGCAAGACCACATGGGATCAGCAAGTCAGCAAAGTTGTAGCGGCCTATTTAGCAGCAATGACAGCTACAAGAAACGACTGCGATAAAAATAGCATTTTAACTTTCCTTTGTAGTGTGCTGAAGGCACGGTGAAGAGTTCTGACCTTTATTTAAGTGCCATAACAAACGATTCGTCTGCTTTTGACGAATCGGTGATGGCGGTGGTTTTATCTCGATTCTTTTTCCTCCCTCCCCTACCTCCCATCAGAGCCTGGTATTTTTAGTAACAGTCTGTCCCCTGTATAGCGAGCTGTGGGAGGTTGCAGTGAAAAATGTTTTTTTTTTTGTGGGGAGCAGGTGATTTTCATGTAACCGTTTACAACGCAATCTCGACGGTTGGTTGCGCGTTGGCACACACACACACACACACTGAGAGATAGAAAAATCACTTATGGTCAACCAGATATGAAACTGTGCTGAAAGTTGAGAGAAATGTTGGAAGAATATACAGCTGTTGTTAGTTTGTTACAATAATGCGAAATTATTAATCTTTTCTTAAGAAAAGCACATTCGGAGTGACCGACATTCTGACATCACTCAAGTCCGCAGCCAATGGGCGAAAACTTCGAGCATAAGTTATTAAGGTTGTGTCCAAACAGTTAGTTACACTACAGGGGAAAAAAAAGAGATTCTGATTTCTTTGTGAAACAGAGAAGAGAGCTATTATGTTGAAAGACCTGAAACTCCTAAATGAAACAGAATTTGTAACTCATCTTTTACTTCCTAGTATTTTTAATGAGCTAAATATTTACTCTTCCTTGAAAGTACCTTTACGCTAAGGTTAGCCTTTAATGTTTGCAATGCCTGTTCGTAGTGCCTCTGTAGCATAAAAAAGGCAAGAGTGGAGGACAGTTGAACCCAAGTGCTGCCCGAATAAATTATGATCCACCGCCATCAGGCTATCAACGGCCCATCACCAGAAAGTGAGAAGTAAGGTCAGTAAGTACGTTTTGTTCATCGTCTGCAATCAGATGATCTGGGCGGTGTCAGAAGAGTGAGCTTGGCACTGCCTCCTTACCGACAACCTTTGCCATCTTTTGGCTCAAAGATGTCAAACTTCCTCTTTGACGTCCGGGTAGAGACACTGGGGGAGTTGCATGTGTGAGGGAGAAACAGTGAGATGGTGGGGGGGGGGAGGAGGAAGGGTCTGGGGTGTGTTCCGGGTGTTCTGTGTCTGAAAGCCTTCCACGATAAAGATCTTTGTGGGTAGAGAAAGATTGCGGAGGGCAACAAGTGCAGTGCCAATATTTGCCCCAACGTTTTGCGTGATCCGATCCAAACAACTTAGCGGAGTTTTAGCGCTGCGTTTAAACAGTATAACTAAGCTCGGGAGAACGAGCAGAAGGAGGTGCGTGTGTGTGTGTGTGTGTGTGTGTGTGTGTGTGTGTGTGTGTGTGTGTGTGTGTGTGTGTGTGTGTGTGTGTGTGTGCGGATGGGGGAGGGGGCTGAATTTGTGTGCACCGGATGAAGGGAGAATCTTCTTGCTGTGGAGTGTAGACGCACGGTCAGTACACACATAATAATGTAATTGTCATTTCTGGATAACGAGATTGTCATTTCTGGATAACGAGATTGTGCGTTTTAGACTGAAGACGAGCGACGTTCATTACACCTCCCTTGTAATTGTCTTCTGACGTTTTCCTCCCAATCTGGTCCAGCTAAAGCCCCTGTCCCGATCAACCCCGAATTTCCAACGGTTTTTCTTAGGTTTTTCTAAACAGATTTGCATTGACGCTGTGTGAACAGGCAAGCCCGGCACATTATTTTCAGCAAACGTCTCTGTGGACTGTGGACTGAGCTCTGGAGTGTCTGTAGTGAGGCTGTCTGAAGCCTTCCGACTCGGTCAACAGATGGTCACTTGGCGATTCTTATTACTGGGACAAACACGGGGTGCAGGCTAGTCAAGACTGTCCTAGTTTCCTACAGAAAAGAGTTCCTCTTAATTGAGGTAATCTGCTTAAAGACTGGCATTTCATTTAATTAATACCCAGGGGTTGCGGAAGATTCTGGAAAGGTAGCGGCCGGAGAGTCAATATTGAAACAAAAGGCAGTGAGTGAAACTCCTGGCTTTGAACCAGTTTGCCGCTCTGTGGTATGCAGACGATTTCAGATGTAACCATCGAAACACAGCCGCTGACGCCATTCTATTCTTAGAATTACTTTAATGACTTCCTAAGTGCAGTGGGATGACACCATCATTTCTTGATTAGAATCAGCTTAATGACTTCTTAAGCAAAGTGAGATGCGTTATGATTGCTAAGTTCATGCATGGATCAGATAGTTTGCTGCTAGCCCTGAGCAAGCTGTTCTGCTAACCACACGCCTCAGACTTCTTCTCTGACTGTCGAACAGAGTTCAGATCACACTCACTAATTCATTCATCCGTGCACAAGATTATGAAGACTTGGACAGTACCCAAAGGTCGGACGCCTACATGCAGAATAAAAACGGTAAAATCCTTGGCTTTCCCTTTTTTCCACTAATCAACTTCATTTCATCGTGTCTTTGCATATTTTTTAACAGCTACACTCGGAAGAAAATGGCTACAGTATCTCTATAGCACCTGCTACACACCACCCAGACGTCGGGGAAACCCAACACCCATTATGGTCTTGCCATGCAAGAGGAGAGAACTTCGAGAATTTTTTTTTTTTTTTTGTAACAAAGGGAGGCTATTATCGCGGTGGGGTGGGGGGTCTTGTTGAAGGAAAGCTTGCTGCCAAACACACAAGCTGCTTCCTACACAAACACCATCAGCGAGTATTTTACAATTGGCGCGAGGTTGTCAAGCAGTTTGTATCATGGCCATGACACCGCATCAAAAGTTGGCATCAAAGACATCGCAGCCCTGTGTTTATGGGGGAAAAACTCTTACCGCGATAAGGGGAGAGCACCGGATCGTCAAAGGTGCAAACACCTGGCACTGGAACTGAGATCGTGTTGGTCTGAAATGTTGATACCGTTCAAACTTGCTGATGAGATTTCTTTTAAGCCTTTTAAGTAGGGACACTGAGTTAGGTGATGCGAAAGCTGCCGTGGTCTGAATTAAGAGAGAACAACAGTTCAAGAGGAATGTTCATACTCTATCAGAACAATAGTCACCGTCCTGCTGGCATAGGAGTACAGTTTGTTCGCCAACCGGGGTACCTTCGCCTTACTTGAGTTTTACTCTCTCTCTCTCTCTGTCTGTACAAGCAAGGGTTGTGGCAAGCACGACCTGAGAACAAAAGCAAAAATCGAGTCTCAGTATTCTAGTCTCAGAAAGGCGGTGTTCTGGCAATCTCAGTTGTCCCACGGCAAGATTAGTGTTCCAACAGATTATTTTAGTGATATTAGTGTAGGGAAACGGCAAGAGTATTGTTACAGAACCACAGAATGTTTTTTTTTAAAGTTCTACTCCCTCGGGAGCTCCGATCGCATCTTTCGGTAGGCGCTGGATACCAACTGTGCAAAGTACCACGACAGTCAGATCTCCCCCTGCGTGTACTTCCTTTTAATGTGTTTTTTAAACTATCAATTTTCTGTTTCCTTGACCCCTTGTCTGCTGTCACCAGGCGAGTCCGCGTCGCAAGGCTTTGCCTGCAGTCAGTTCAAGGAGAGGTGTGATGTAAGACAAGGCGAGGAGCAGCCCCCTCCTTGTCATCTTTTTTCTTTCTTTCATGGTAGTGAAGCAGCTGTTCGACTTGTACTGTAATATTCGTAAAATATCAGATATGTCCACTTACCGGTTATAGATAGGGACAGCAGAAAGCTGACACGACACATTTAAAATTGGTGGCAAAACTAAAGTGATGTGTCAGAATATGATAGATAATTGCTTTTCCTCCATATCAACAGAGGCTATTATAAACATCAGAAACTGTAAAAATGCATCTCGGCGCACTGGACGTATCAGGTGGAAATCACATGTAACATTGTCTATAATATTGATATATCGGGCTAATAACAAAAGATAAGTAAAAGTTGTGCATTTCTATTGTTACATACTATGTTAAAGATGGTGATATCTAGAATATCTCACAGGTGTGTATTTCTCACAAGAACGCCAATATCACTCAGTCTTTTTTTCTACTCCAAAGCAAAATGGACAGTTGACATCAGATATTCCATTAAATAACATACGGGTGACGAGTTTTATATATATATATATATATTTTTTTTTTTTTAATCTAGAAACGAGGACTTGGTGTAAATATCAAAAATTCAGTTTAAATGTCGGTGTTCTTTAACCTTTACTAATGCAGCTCGAATATTAAATTGCTTTAACTTTTATAAATGTGAAAGGAAATCTTTGCATACGTGCGCTAACGAACGCAGAGAGAGAGAGAGAGAGAAAGAGAGAGTAAGAAAGAAAGAAGGTGAGAGAGTGTTTATGATAACCTTTCACATTCAAATAATAATTACAAGATTGCAAGAAGGCAAAATTAAAGTTAAGCCAGATCTTTTTCTTGCTAAGTTTATAATAGCACACATAATCGTGCGAACACACACATCTCTGAAACTAAAGTGAAATATTTCAATCACTCTATTTGATATTTAAAGTTACAAAATCGCGAAACGAGACTTTCCGAATTCCTTCAAACACCATCAGCAAATCTTGCCCGGCGCCATGCTTGTTCACTGCAGGAGAGTCCACCTCACTGCGGTTTCCAATCCATTAAACGTCTTCACGGAAAGCTTTTACCTCGGTAAGCCGATGCTTTGAAGCGCTGTCCTGTAGACTTTTCAAAATAACTTCACCATTTTCAAGCTTTGATTACCAGGCCACGGAGATGCGACCCCGTCTGCCACGAGACTTGTAAAGTAGCTCTGCACGCAACCGAGATATTCCCTGGGAAGACAAACGCCCTAATGAGCCAGAGTAGACAGCGTGGACAGAACTGACAGAACAGACTCTGAACACGACACAGAAGCTAACTGCGCGCATGAAAACTACTCATCATTAAAGATACAAGTTAAACACAGGCCCTCAACAGCATAGTGTACACATTGGTAGGCCAGCAAGAGGTTGGAAGGTGCCGAGAGCTGGAGAGAACGAGGAAAGAAAGGACCGATCAGATGAGATGGGTGGGTAATAGGTTGGTTTAGTGGAGAACGGTGACATAAAAGTGCAAGAGACTAGTAGATGTGGGAGTGAAATGTAACCTTTCGACCCCGAAGTCGCTGTTGTGCTTTTCACCACCACTCCCTCCGGGCAAAATAGAATCCAAGATCACCGCGACTCGGGTGTGCCTCGCGAAAAAGAAAAACGCGCTCACAAATCACATTTTTCGAAGGGTCAGTCATCATGCAGAGGTCGCCCATGTTGAGCAGCAGAACAATGATGGCGACGACCGCGCATGCGTGAGCAACATGGCATGTTCGGCATTACATAGCGCACGCTTGGCTGCACCGCCTGGCCGCCAAGTAAGGGAGATTACCAGAAATGGAGATCGATGGCAAGAAGGCGGCCCGAGCTCTTGTACGTGATGGCGGCCGTAGGAAGTCCTCGGCATTTTCACTCTCAGTGTTATTTTCCCCTGACTTTTGACCCAGAGCTATTCTTTGTCTTGTCGAGTGCGCTGGCTCCAGCAGTCAGACTCTTCTCAACAGATTTGTCTCTGCTGCTTCCTTACTGTCTACACTTATTGCTTACTTACTGTCTACATTTACTGTTTACTTACAGTCTACATTTTCTGCTTACTTACTGTCTACACTTGCTGCTTACTGTCTACATTTACTGCTTACTTACAGTCTACATTTACTGCTTACTTACTGTCTACATTTACTGTTTACTTACAGTCTACATTTACTGTTTACTTACAGTCTACATTTACTGCTTACTAACTGTCTACACTTGCTGCTTACTGTCTACATTTACTGCTTAGTTGCTGTCTACACTTACTGCTTACTTACAGTCTACATTTACTGCTTACTTACTGTCTACATTTACTGTTTACTTACAGTCTACATTTACTGCTTACTTACTGTCTACACTTACTGCTTACTTACAGTCTACACTTACTGCTTACTAACTGTCTACACTTACTGCTTACTTACTGTCTACATTTACTGCTTAGTTACTGTCTACACTTACTGCTTACTTACTGTCTGCACTTACTTCTTACTGACTGTCTATACTTACTGCTTAGGCTACTTACTGTCTACACTTACTGCTTACTTACACTCTACATTTACTGCTTACTTACTGTCTACACTTACTGATTTAGGCTGTCTAGTAGAAGCTAATTGATCAAATCAAGAACCAGTCCTCCGGTTCCTGTGCTAGCAGACCTAGAATCGTGTTCGTAGACTGCTGTTAATAGGTTCTTGTTTATGGGACAGATCTTATTCTCTACTTACTGCTAGTTGTTGTTTAAGGAGGACCCTTTTCGTAGATTCCTGGTACCAAAACCGATGTCTATATTCGGGATCGTCCATCCACATTACTCAGAATGAGCCGCCATTTATAGGTTACAGCTTCCGTCACACTGCAGCTAGAGACATGTAGTGCCTGGCCGTGCTGCAGCTGTTATTGACAAATAACTGTCTACATATTAATGATTATTTCTTTTGATGTAAATATAGTGGCCATCAGGTTTTGTATTCAGTCGATTTTTTTTAAAGAATGGACTAGTTTGAGGTGTAGAAAGGACTGTAACATTAGCCTGCTATGTGTTGTTGCTATTGACAGTCAGAATAATTATTTCTGGCATGCAAGAGTGGTGTCCTATCACCTAACTGACCAGAGTTTTGTCTCGTCCCCTTCTTCCCTGTTGGTCCCTGCAGCCTGCTGTTCGTCTGGAGCATCATGTCTGCAGTTTTTCGCTTTATGTGATTACTTGTCTCAATTTCTCTGCAATTATTACTTTTTGCTTTTCATTTACGGACCATGCACTCTTTGCATTTTCTTTTCTACAGACCATGTGCTTTGTCGCTACATTTTCCACTGAATGTTCAGATTTTGGATCTGTGTGTGTGCGCGCGCGCGTGCGTGCGTGCGTGCGTGTGTGTGTGTATCACGTCTACACCCCCGATGTGAAGTGTGTTTATTCTTCCTCTTGCTCCAGGAAGTTCCTCCACTACATCGTGATCACTTAAACTTCCCCGGTTCCTGAAATGACGATCTTGTTATTATTATTATTTTGTTGTTGTGTTGTCTGTGTAAAACTCTTTGAGCCCGCCTTGATCATGGGGAAAGGTACTATCCTCCTCCTCCTCCTCCTCCTCCTCATCATCATCATCATCAGCAGCAGCAGCATTACTTTATTTCTCCACCGCTTTTGGTATACGTGTGTGTGTGTGTGTGCGCGCGCGCGCGCGCATGTATCTATTTATGTGCCAAAAAAGTGGAATACAAGCAAAGACTAATATAGTCAATATTTACTCGTGTCAGTTTTTGTTCATACTAGGCTATTGAGGGACGACACCAGAGCATAAACTGAGATAATTTTCAGGCCACATTTAGCAAATTATCGGAAGGGGTTGGACTAGCGCAGCCAGTATTCATGAATAAGAAAGTGATTACAAAGACAGTGTTTAGGCGCTAGTCGTGTGATAGACATTAAACCCAAAGCCAGAGCTCGCCTGTCATTTTCACTTGGGAAGCGGGCGCCATTCAGACTACAGCCTGCTCTGAACTGGATCAGCCCATGCAGCAAACCTGAATACTCCTTGTCAAGCTGACACAGTAGACCATTTGCTGCGGTTGCGAAGTTAGCGGTCCATGAATGATTAACTAACAGAATCGAAAGGAGGGAAAGGATGAGCTGTGCTCACGATTTGCTGCAAACCTGTCGGTCGCAACATCGCTCTGTTCGACAACGGAGCTCGCCTTTCTCGTGTCATTTTCTACATCTCCACCATTGCTGGCTCCGCGCTTACAAATCACCATGGAGACTACTTCACCAAGCTGGGGAGATGAGGGAGAGAGGGAGGGAATGAAAGACGAAATTTCTGGTGACCTGTTGAAAGTTCTGCCAAGGCCATAGGTCACAAGGTGAGATCTTGCACGCCATCTATTGGCGGCGCTGCCTGGCTGGCCCAGCCCATGAAAACAGTTAGTTTGGGCCAGGATTTATGGGGGAGGCAAGCTAGCTGGGCACTGATTACTTCTCGCTTTTGCTGCTCCAGCCTGACATCGCAAGGGATACATCACTCCATGTGCTGCAAGGGGGCCGGCGGTGGTTCCGTGGTTATACCTCCCTCGTGAGAATATATTTTCCAGCTATTAACGTTTCTGCTTGAAACTGTTTTGGGGTTTTGTTTTCTTTTCTTTTTCTCTGGTCAGGCTTGAAGATTGCTTTGAGATGGTGCCAGCCGCCATCGATGCGCAAATTTTACTGGAATCACGCGAGCCCAAGCAGTGCATCTTGAGTCCCTTCGTGTCCAGAGGAAAGAAAATGGCTGCAGTAAAACAAAAAAAAAAGCAAGAGGCTGAATATTGTGTCTGCACCAACTCAAACCAGGTTACCCACAGCTACATTAGAAGACATAAAGAAAGCCACGTTTTCTCGTTTATCTTTGCTGGGTGATCTTAATGTGATCTTTTCTTCCAATTATAAGCAAATAGTAGGGTATGTTCCTTCCAAAAAAAAAAAGTTGGCGGCCAAAGCCTGCATAATGTGCAGCGAGATGGGTAGCAAACATGAAAATGTTTGTAAACACATTATACCTTGTATAAAACGTGACAATCTGCACACACATAATTTTTCCCAGTAAATCTTACTGAATCTGTGTAGAGACTGTATTTGTTACGGGTGGGGTGGTTGGTGGCCTAGGCTTCATTTGAGGACTACATTTGTAATTTACATGTGAATGTTTTTCTTCATTTGGATTAGTAAACTGTTCACTGAATGCGTACTTCAGTGTGTAACATCATCACACGCTGACGTTGTTTTTATAACTTACAGATACGGGGGTAGTTGTACATTTTTCTAATACTTAATAAAGAACTTTTTTTCAAAATCCCCTCCGATGCCATTTAAACGCGTGGCACAAGCGGATACCGTTGACGATACTGCAATTCAGTTTTATTATACCGAAAACAATTTCTCTTTACAAAGTAGTTCTAAAATTGTGCACTTCTTTCTATAAAACTGATAATCTAAATAGATTGAAGGTCTAGGACTGCTTAAAATTATGAAATGTGTTGTGCGACTGACCCATGAACTGGAATCTGAAACTGAAAAATCAGCAAAGCAAATCTGAATGGTCAGGTCTGGGCATCAACTCTCTTTTCCCTGCACTTGTCCATCATTTCATTTTTCTCTCATTTATGTGTCTTTGTGCTGCACTCTTATGTGAAGCATATTCACCTCGCTACGTAGTCGGGAAAGCGGCTTAGGTGCTCTTAATAATAATAATAATACAGCTGAATACTTTACGCAGGTGCTGAAAAGGATACCAGCAGCATATGTATGCAAATATCTTTATGAATATGCATGATACTTTCATAATTATGAATAAAATACGTGCATTCACACACGCGCGCGCGCACACACACACACACACACACACACACACACACACCGAGAATATGAGAGGAAAATATATTTCTTCTTATGTAGCTGTACTTCGTGCAAATGTCGGCTCATTCTGGTAGGGATTCTATGCGGTTTAGACGTGGCAGAAGTTATTCTTCCCGAATATTGTTGACAGTGCTGTGAGAAGTGTACGCCCTTTCTTGACACTTTCTGGCTTATCAAAGAGAGAATCGAAGAATTGTTTTCTTCTAAAACTGCTGTCGATCGAGGGATGGCGTCCACACATTTCTATCAGCCCTGCAGCTCGAGTGTTTATGAGCTATAGGAGGGGCTGAGCTAGTTGTGTGTGTGTGTGTGCGCGCGCACGCTCTTACTGTTTTTCTTTCTTTCCTTCTTTCTTTCGTTATTTTAGTTTTTCTGTCTTTCCTTTGTTCGACTCAAATAAAACGGTTTTTGTTTTGTCTTCATGAAGAAGCATGAAGCAGACAAGTCGATAATTTACTTACTTTATAGCAGCATGTCCTCGGAGTAGAAGGGAGAGTTTTCTAATGTCATGTCCTCTCCAGACCTTTTGTTTTGTTCTCTCTGTGGACACCAACCACGTGATAGGAAAATTCAAAAAGCATTTTGGAAAAGACGAACAACTTCAAGGTGGATCTCCACCATGCCATCTCATAAAATCCTTCTAATCAAAACCAATATAATCTTCATTATTTATTTTTGTATGTTGTGTTTCTTATTGTCAATTGTATTTATTTGGTTGCATGTGACATTCTTCTGTTTTGTTTTCACTCTTAAAATCTTTATAATTTTTTATGGAAGTAAGAAAAATGTATTGAGTCATTTTATATATTTGAAGCCTTATTTTATGTGGGAGTAATTTGATACAGAAACTGACAACAAAGTTCAGATTACCCATGCAACATTTATTTGTTCCAAGGTGTAAAAGGCTTCTTGAACCGCTTTAAAAATGCACCTGCTTACAAATGCTGGCAGTTTTGTTAGCGTGCAGTATTAGCATAGATAGCGTGCTTACATATGAACTATGGAAGCATGCAGACACACACACACACACGTACACAAAGACACATGCACACACACACACACACACACACACACACACACACACACACACGTTGGCGCACCTAATTCATTGAACTGGTACACTGTCTTTGACCGCTGCGTTTGACCAAGTTGCAAGTATCGATTCACAGGCCGGTTTCCCACCTCTTTTCAATTTGTAATGAATATTGCGTTCTCCCGCTCGCACTGCTCCGTGAGGAGGCGTTGAGCTGTCTTGGGGATGCCTTACGCAGCTTGATAGATGTCCGCAAAGGTCCTTCTTCTACTTTTATTTGTCTGGCCAAGTCCAGCGCCACTCGCTTCTGTCTCCAGTTAAACGAAGAGCGTAAGAGGGCTGCCGGTGGGGGGGGGGGGCTTCCATACTGCGTGCGCCGGTCGGAATGGTTTTAGAGGATTTCTGGGTAACTTTATCCTCCGTGTTCTTCACTGCCGACGTCCGTTAGCAAGGGTAAAGGAAGAGGGGGAGGGGGGGGTCTTTGGTCGCACTACCCACAGGCCCGCCGACTTTCTGCGTCTTTTGTCGTGTTCATTTCCTACGCTTGTGCTGTTTGTTTATTTGTTGTCAGCCTACAGGGCGGCCGACTTCTCTCTTCTGTCAATATTTTGTCGTTTTCATTGTCAGACTCGTGATTGTTTATTTGTTTGTATGGGGTTTTTGTTGGCTTGTCTGTTGTCAGCCTACATGGCCATCGGCTTCTCTCTTCTTTTAACCGTTAATCATTTTTATTGTCACACGTTTGTTTGTTTGTTTGTTTGTTTGATAGCCCCTTTGAAGTTGATTGTGTTGCTAGATAAACTGTAAACAGAAATAAACATCTAAAAACTGTTTATTCTGCATTTTACTAATTCTAGACTTTAAATACAGAGGATGTGTACATCTGTTTTTAATAATTTTTAACTGTCTTCGTGCGTGCCTGCGTGTGTGCGTGTGTGCGCTCGCGTGCACAAGTGCTTTCTTTAAGTGGAGGGAGAAGACACCGCACTTGTTCTTAAATATTTTTTATCCCTTATTTTTCAAAGGAAGCTTAGTTTTATCGTTTTCGCTTGATTTTGCTTTAGGTCTGATTTTTGTTTGTTTCTTTATTTGTATGACTATTTAAATTTTTTTTTGTTCCGTACGTCCGAAGGTTTTTCATACCGCCTCCTGAGATATTTCTCTCTGCTATAGTTTTATGTCCCTGAGCGTCTTGTTCAGCCTCATTCTTTTCCCATTGTCCTGCCCAGTCTAACCCCCAACAAACCTTATTTCTGGTTCTTTCTTGCATTTCGTCCCTGGCGCTTTCGCTTATTCGCAAGTAATAAATCAGCTTTCTCTTCTTCTTACTAACACCCCTAACCATCTCTTTACGCCTTATTCACGCGAACGCCATTTTGAATCGAAAACGAGGCCATAGACGCGAGCTCGGAGTGAAAAGATGGCAGCGAGTGGAGAGCTTGTCGCCATGGAACGGTAATTTACTTCAAGTTGCAGGGAACTTCTCTCGGGGAAATGATGAAGTCTGGTCAGACGAAATGACCAACACAGCGACAGAGGGCGCGGAAGCACTGCGAGAATCAGCGTGAAGAGCAGTTGAGAAGTTCAATTTGCAGTCTTCCTCCTCTTCGTTCAAGGTCTTCCTGTTGCAGCAGCTTTCCCAGATCGTTGTGATGTCGAGCGAGGACCGTGAGGATGTTGTCGAGTATCGCTACTTAACCCCGTGCCATTATGTGCACGTCAATAAACAAACACGAAAAAGTTGTATACCCTTGAGGGTGACGATAGTGTGGTGTCTGGATAGTCTCTAAATATGTGATTATCGTTTCTGTCATGTTATGCACTATTCTTGTGAAATAATTGTCATAACGGACTTTTAACGACCTCCACGCGGGTCGTATGCAGTATTTTTTGTTTCCAGATTTTGCAGATACTTAACACCTGACAGTCTACATACAAAAACGATTAGGTGTATAGTCTGTTCCATCGGCGAAGTTTTTTGTCGAAATCTGAGTTCATCACCTTTTGCTATTCTAAAGTTTAAAATAACCCTCTACACTTTTCTAAACTCACAGACTAACCTTTCAGCTTGCTGTTTTTAAGAAACCGATTCTGATTTTATGCTAAAAACGTTTTGTCGACAAGCGACATCGTCTTACAGCCCTCGCTGCACGCGCTCAGGGGCCAGTTGCACAACACGTTTCTAAACCTTAAAACTGTTCTAAAGAGGCAAAATCTCTTCTAAGCCATTTTGATTCCCTGCAGTAAAACATACAAAACATTGTACTGACAGGACGGAAAGTCAGACTTTATCAACAACTTTATCATACATAAAGCAGTTTTAGTTTTAAAAATTCTAAAATTGTGGTGTGCACTTTAAACTGATTATCTAAATAGAGTTAAGGCCTAAAAGTGTTTGAAATTAGAAATGTATTGTGCAACTGGCCCCAGGAGAGCAAGCTAGCGGTTTTTTTTTTTTACTGTGGCTGTTGAAACAGTAAACTAAACTGTCAAGATTATAATAATAAAGTATATTTATAAAACCTGGCAGACATAGCTGCGTAGCTGTGGGACTTGCCTGGATCAGGGCAATAACACCAGTTATATATTACTTTGTGCCTCGGCAAGACTTTAACAACTTCACCTGTCTCCATCCATTTCCCCCTTCTTTTCTCCCTCATATTGTCCTTCAGTCTGTGAGCCCCTATGCTGGCCTCACTATTGATAAATGGAGAATCACCTAAAACAAGTGTAGCTCTCCCGGTTGATCACATCAAATCATCTCCTTTTCTTATCTTACCCGTTGTTCCTGCGCTCAATTTATGTGAGGCGTTTCCTGTAGATTGACTTTTACCTCTAGACCTGCTGCAAGGAATGGAAGTTGACGAGTGCTCGATAAGTATTTCTGATCTTTGCAATCATTAAGATTTTTCTGTTTTGATTAGGCGTTATATTTTTCAGACACTCCATTATCAGAAGAACAAATCTGTACACGCAAGCCACCGTCGCACCACATTTAAATGTTTAGCTACCATTTAGCTATGAAAATAGCTGCTTGCTATTTCTAAATACAACTTTTCTCGAATGGATTCACTTTATGACATTAAATTAAACTCGAAGATTCTAATCTGCTACCTCTCTCTTTCTCTCTCTCTCTTCATGTTCCCTTCCCTTTCTCACCTTCCTCTGTCGTCCTGTGTCTGTCCCTTCTTTAACTTCCGTGAAGTTCTTGATTTATTAGATTCCAATAAATTATTTATTATTTCGAGCAGCGTAGGCGAGAATGAAACGGAAAGGAATGACATCTTTGTAAAAATGAACCCTGACACGCTGAAGATGACAGAGAGACAGAGAAAGTTCACAGTTACCTGCAGATCCTGAGCAGATGTTGCAGTGAAGGAAGCTGGGACAGAGAACCAACAAAGGGATGCTCAGTTCTTAACAGATGAACATTTCTGAAAGAAAGCGGGTGGGTAAGATACGACTTGTTGCAGGTTCAGATGATAAATGTTATACCGAGTCCTTAAACACGGCAGCCTGAGTAATGCGGGATAGGCAGCAGGAATTCTTTCGAAAAAGCAGGCGATCAGACGAAGAACATAGAAAGCGAATGTCAGGACGAGAACAAGTGGCGATGCACAGCATTTAAATGTTTCCTTTTCAGCGCTGCCGACAGCGCAGGAATACAATCTGTCATGTTTCCGCTCTTTGGGCACAGTTACAATCATTTCTATGACTTTCGCGTTTAGTCAGATAAATCTTTTGAAAGCTGACTTTTGATGACATCTCAGTGATGACATATAGCGAGCTGCTTGCCTTTGCAGTAGTTTGAGATAGTAGGTCGCATCTGCTGCCGTAATCTGGTTTCAATGAAACATTAGCCCCACAGACAACAAAACCTATTTTAGTTTTTAAGTGCCTGCGGTTAAAACACGCTGACATGTGACATTTCAGTTGCAGACGCCACTGTAGACGACATCAGACAAAGAAACTAATCGTATGTAATTTACTTAAGCGAATTAGAGACATTTCCAGATAACATTTGATACGATTTGTATTCCTTTTCACTAAAGTAGCCATATTCTTTATATTCCTGTACGCCAGTAAGTACACACGATGCTGTGTGTCCTCGAATGTGTGCGCAAAAGAGGGGAAGGAGAAGTTAGAAGCAGGTAAATGGCATCAATGTAAGAGATTCGTCTCCATTAAGAAGGTGTTGTACGCTTCTGAGTTCTCTTAGAAGACTTTTTCGCCCATGGCCAACTTGCTCATTCACATGCTTAATTAAACGTAATTATTTGTAACAAAACCCAAACCAGAATACATGCAAACTCTGAAGGAACTATGAAAGGGATATCATGTTCTTGGCATGATACTATAATGGTCTCCCCACAGGCACTCCTCCAGTAGGCCTTCTTACTCGTTGATGTATTTCCAGCGACACACAGATCTCGTCATGACACTTTTTTTCTAAATTTGTGTTTTACGCCGAGCCAGCAACTAAGGCTATATCAGGGCAAGGCAGCCAGCCCTGTAAACAGATGCCACATGCAGAGAAAGAACAGGTTGCCCGAGACGAGAACTGAACCCTGGACAGCCAACCGTCACTGTACTGGTGACAGGCGCTATCCGTTGCGCCACCGGACCGCCCTCGTCATGACACGGCGATGAAGTAGTTGCAAGGCAACAAGAAACAACATCTCGTGAATGTCACGAGGTTATCGTGACGTGGACAGAAAATGTTTTAAGCCGACATCAGAATCAAGTTGGGTTTTTTGGTTTGTTTTTTTTTGTTTGTTTAATTTTTTCGTGGAGCTGGGTAGCATTAGTCACGGCAACGTGCCCGTCATAACCTGAGCCGCACCTGCCTCCATAAACGCCTCAATCGTTACGCACGTGCTGACCTTTTGACGAGTTACACCTGCTTCAAGGTGTGTGTACCAACCGGAATTTCTACACGCAGTTTGTTACTTAATCTTTACCTGCTTCTCTGTCTGACGGATTGACTAGTTTTCGCTTAGTACCACGCTAGGGATCCTTGTCTTCGTGTCAGGATGTAATTGCAGAAATGAAAGCCAGCAAACCGAATGGCCCTAACATTCAGATTTACACAACTACAGAGTTAGCCAGTAGTTATCGTGCAAATCCTTACATATCCTTTTACTTTCAAAATGATGGCAGCTATTTTCAAAATATTTGTGTGTTGACAGACAGTGGGAATTAAAACGTACTTTCAACACATTACTGAAGGACCCGAAAGCAAAATAAAACCATCACCATCACCAGTTATCGGTGTTTACACGAGCCATTAGGGTTTTTTTCCTTCGATGATCACATTTTTCCTCGTCGATCCTAAGACCTGCTTTCATTTTTAAAAAGTTACCAAGAGCTTTTTTTGAATAAATGAGTCTCACACTTTGTCCTTGAAATCTATTGATCATGACTATTTTGGGCTAGTCAATTTGGTGGGTTTTATGGGGAAACTTTTATTGATAGTTGTTTCGGACGAAACCGTGTCTTGTCAAGAAAGATCATTTTGATGATATGTTATCTCATTAGCTGAAAGCGACGACGAGGTGCATTAAAAACGATTATCGCTGAGTTTCGCCTGAGTAGTTTGAAAGGAGGCAGGACTGCTACAAACGAGGAAAGTAGCAAGCTGGTTCAGTAACATGTGCTGGCTTGCTTGTAGATGATTGGGTGTTGAGGAAATTAAACAACTTTCAGAGCATATTTAAAAATTTATAAAATAATCTAAACTGCTACTCAGTTAAGGATACTTCAAGAAATATTCGTGATAATATAATGAACTCCTACTAAATTTTAAAACTGCTCCCTATCGCATGAGTATCCCACGAAATACCTCGGAATACTTGATCATCAAAAGGGGAAAATCTACATGAAAACCAGAAATGTTTAGCTTAGTAAATTCAATGAGGCAGAGCTCAAAGAACGAATGGAATACTTATATTTGCAAAGCACTGCTACCAACCACTTGTGGTTTATAAAATATTGAGGCTGTTTAGAATATTGATGAGCTGTTGACATGATTATCCGGTTCGACATTCCTCAACTGCTGGCTCAGTATGTAGTGGTTGTTATGTGTTCTTGAGAAGCACAGTCGACGGTTAAAGCTTTGGTGTTGTTGGCACTTTCATTGGCAGCAGTTTTTCTTGTTTGCTTGATACATATTCCCGGCTCACAGGTGTGTTGTGGCTTCCGGTTTTGAACTTCTCTGACTTCTCAGTAACCGCTGATTAATCTTGAAGTGCTTACAGTTAAACGATTGGAATAAAACTGTTTCGGATTTGGGGAAGTGGTGGTCTTGCATTGCAATTAAAATCTTACATCTGACGACTTCCTTCTGTTAACTTTCACTTTGCTGTGAGGTCGCCGGTGAGCTCACTTTTGATCCGAGCAGCTAGCACACGTGATCTTTCTCAAGAACAGGCCCCTCTCACCCTTCCTGAGCGGCTGGTTCCCACCCACCCACCCCTCGCACAACTCCACGGTTCTTGACGAGGCTGCCAGTCTGGCAGCGCGCTCCTGTACACAGTTTAAGCGCCAAGGGCTGCGGAACCTAATCCTATTACTTTCTTATGACTCGTCTTTATTTTGTCTTGCTGCTTGTGTCAAAACTATTTGCGCTGCAAGGGAGACGAGCAAGGCTTGGATAGAGTGCTCTCCCATTAACGCAATCTTCTGGGATAGGGAGGCAAACAGCCGGCGCAGCCCGGGCCAATAGCAGTTAAGATCTAAGCTGTGTTCGGGCCGCCGATGACTGAACAGACGTCGCACGTGCAAACCCGACTGTGTGCAAAATGTCACAGATTCTGTTTGAGATAGGAAGGGATGGAAACTTCTCTGTCGAGCTTCGGAGCTTTGAGAAACGGCAGACGGACAGCGATACCTTCGCTGAAGATATTGGTTTTTGTTGTAAAGTAAACACGCCAGGTTTGTGAATGTTTTCCTTCCCAATTTTTAGCTGGAGTCGAGGTGGTGTGCGGTATGAACCAAAATGAATTTGCCATCAGCACAACGTCGGCTAAGTTTTTCGATCATGCAAGCCAGACGTCGCCATCCCCCCCCCCCTTGAGAGCCAGGAGGTGGGATGTGGAAATGGTGCTTGATTGTCTCAACTTACTGCATCAATCTTTCTTTACTACGGTAACTCACGTCTGCTTCAATCTAGGGAATAGATTTTGGAAACAAAACCTACGGTTTTAACAAACAAATTATCATCATCAGCAGTAGCAGCAGCGTCATTATCATTATAGGATTATGGAATTATGAGGTTATTATTGTTGTTATTAGGGAATTACGAGCACGTGACCAGGTTCCCCGCACTTTATTTTGCTAGTTCATGAATATAGAATACAACTAGTAGGGATAAGGAAGAAAATAACAGTAGACTCTTACCGAGAACACACACACACACACACACACACACACACACACATCTTAACCATGGACAACTAAGTGAGAAGGAAATCGCTGCAAGCGGTGGATGTTTATTATTATCTTTATACAGTGTAAACTAAAAGCTCACTTCAGTAATAAAGAAAAAGAAAGCAGGTAGTACGAATTGAAGAGGTCAGTAAAAATCACAGAAGAACTCAAGATAAGGCATGCATGATCTTGATAGTGGCGGTTGCAAGATGGAGATTCAAAGGCATACATTTCATCAGCGAATGCTGGAGGCAAAGCCACAGAACGGAAAGAGAATGAGACGAGTAATGCTTAACATGTCGAGCTTTTTATAGGAAACAGAAAGTGCATCACACAGAGCGAGGGCACCTGATCGGCTGGTAGGGTTGAAACAGGTTTCAAAATACAGACTGTGGCAGCGCCAAGAATATTGCACTATTTACAAATAGCAAATTAACTTGCTTTTATTAATGTTTGTTTTAGATCTGTGCGTGTACAGGATATCCACTGCACTCCCAATGAAAAGTATATTTCTGTCCCTCCTGCTCCATGGAGTTTCTCTACTACTTCGTTAAGATACTTCATACTTCTTTGGTTTCGGAAATAATGACTTTGAGCCATAGCAGTTAGTATTATTGTGTCATTTATTTATTTATTTATTAGTAAAGCACTTTCAGCTCGAGTTAACTGTGGGTAAAGGCGACATATCAATCCCATCATCGTCATCATCATTATTATGATGTTCGCTTCAAAAATATTGATATTAACATTGAGTGTATAATGCTTCTAACCATGTATTACTGTTTGAAGACTTTGCATTATAGACTATTTCTAAGCTTTTTTAACAGCTTTTTTTTTAAATATAGTATTATTAATTAAGTGATATTTCTAATCAAACTTGTTGTGAGATGTAAAGAAGTGAAGTCCCCCAGCGTTGCAGAATCATACAAATATATCGATATTCGTTTTGCTACTTAGTGACGGTGACCAAGTTCTCTCCCTACCTGACTGGTGAGCAGTAAGGCGGCTCAAAGCCGCCAAGGAAACCACATCCTCCAGTGCTGATATACATTACCTGAACACTTCTGATGCACCTGATCATAATATCATACTATAAAGATATTTAAAAAGGTTTGAAATATGTTTGAAATCGTAATTTTCTATTTCTTTTGATGCAATTAGCAGAAGGAAACACCTGTGTCGGATGTATTTATTTTACAGAATTAGAAGACTGGAGATTATTAAACACAAGTAACATACGATTGTGGAGCAGTGGATACGCAGAGAACCCAGATCGCGAACGAGCTTAGAACAGGTTCATGAACTAGGGGTGAATTTAAGTGCAAAATTATTTCCAAATGAGTGTGCTTACTTCATTACGAGATACTCGCTTCTAAAATCTGAGTGAAGTACTCTGTTTCATTGGTGAAGGTTTTGCCTTTGAACCTTTTCCCCCTGGGTTTTAAAAAGAAGTGACGATCTCTTTAATCTCATAAGATCAACCCATCCACTCACCTTCTCAAGTTTGGACCAGTGGTAGGCAAAGCTGGCGCCCACTGCGGCCAGCGCGTCAGCAGAAAGCCGTCAGCAAGGTGCAGTCTGACGATGTCGGCTGCTGAGCTCTTCTCTCCCCTCACGCGCAAGCGTTGGAGCGCTAGACATAACCCTGTTTTATGAAGAGAACAATAATCAGGTCTCCTCCATCTTCGCCGCCAGAAACCCAGGATCTAGGCGGCTGGGAACAATAAGAACCGGGCAGATTACTGTGGCCACTGAGCCAGTAAATACAGTTGCCGAGCAGGACAAAACGGTTAAGGTTGTTGGTGTGTCATCGTGAAAGTGAGATGAATGTCTGCTGGCTTTTTTTTTTTCCTTCTTTCGTTCTCACTACCTCTCCCCCCTTCCTTCTTTAGCCTCCCACGAATCCTCTAGAAGCACTGTCTTGCGGGAAGGAGGTTCGGAGATGGCGGTGGTGGAGGTTAACCGTTTTGTTTCCCATAATTTCCGCGCGTCGCTCCCTGCATCACTCGCGCCCGAAGTCGGCCTTGTTCTCGTGCTGTTACAGTGGACGTTAAGGTTGCGGTCACGGCTCCGCATAATTTGGTATTTCTGTTTGTGACAGCTCTGAGCGCCGGCCTGGCACCCCGACGGCCATTTTTCACGAGTGCGCTGTCATTACAACGTAGAGTTCCCACTAAGGTTTAGCTCTGCAATCACACCGCCTGTCCTCCCACCACTTCCACTCTGATGCATTTAATAGTCGCAAACTCTTGGGCTCACTCCCTCTGTATATATTTATATATATAAGTATTGCACATTCTTCTTGCTGCATTGTGTACCGGAGTTATTGTCGTTTTTTTTAAAAGATCGACTCTGTGTGTGTGTGTGTGTGTGTGTGTGTGTGTGTGTGTGTGTGTGTGTGTGTGTGTGTGTGTGTGTGTGAGAGAGAGAGAGAGTATTCTTTGTTCTTCATAAAAACATTTTTCTGACATTGCAGTGAACGTGGACATGTGTGAAAAGTTACATTGTCTTAAATTTAAACTTTAAGAATTCTCAGAGAAACGTCCCTTGGAATGGGTTTGTTTTATTTGAAAAAAGGCTTTAAATGGGACTAGCCTGATGAGCCTTTCTGGCACAGTACTCTTAGGTAAATTCAAAATATTTTCGGCTTGGTGGCAGAGGAGTATTAACTAGTTAATGGCCTAGCTTGACCTGCGAACACGTATCGAAGTGAGGGCAAGATGTGAAGCAGCTGACAATATCCCCTGCCGTGGTCAGTAATCTGCTAGACGCACCCTGATCAGGTATCTTTCTACTAAGTCTTGTCAAGATGGTTATTGCCTATCACATTCTGTTTCTTAATCTCTGCATTCAACGGGCAAAGTCCGAACACAATTGGTAAATATTTTCAGCTTAGGTTCACCATGTTGAAGCTTCTTGAGCTCCTTTGTCTCGGGGGGAAAATGCGCTGCAAAAGTTATCTTTATTATTTTCATCGTTATTATTATTAACCAAGGACCTGAGAAGTAGTTGGTCACCAAGTTCTGTAAGCTAGCTTATAGAGTCGTAGAAACAGTAATAATGTAGCGTAGAGATTCCGTAACCTGGCGATAAGGGCACTTGACCTTTGAGTAGTTCGCAGGTTTGTCGCCTGTTGAGGTCTGTGGCTAGGAGACTCCCCATCCTCCTGCCCACCCAGTGTTTCCTTGATTTTAGCAGGGTGGCTACAAGGGTTTGTGGAAAGCGAGGATTAGGTCCCGTCTTCCTGGTGCTAATCTCTAAACACGCGTATGACAGGACTGAACTTGCCGGACCTACTTTACCACAGTGACTATTCTTGTGAGCAGCTGTGTACATCCACTGAACGACCTGCAGCGTGCATTATAAAGACATTCTTGTCACGTGCTTTAATGATTGACTCATGGTCCATATCAGCTGGCAAAGGGTGCGTGCATCAGGTCAGCGTCACGCGCACGCACAAAAAAAGAGAGAGTAGAAAAAATAAGAGTGAGTAAATTTAGCGGTGATCAGAAAGAAAAGAGTCTATTAGTGTAACCACAATTATCCTCAATTCTCTTCAAAAACAAATAAAGAAACAAGCGCATGAACAACCACTCCTCCAAACAAGCAAACAAACAAACAAACAAAAATTGACAATCTCTCTAGCTTAACTCCGTAAAAAGTGGAAGCTGCGGCAGACCATCATTATGCTGACAGTGTTGACGATGACTTCAAACAGATGAATTAGATAACAGAAGAAGTGCTATTAGTGCGATTGTAGGCCCTGACGAACTAGTTTTGGGGCAAGTCTCGTTCTTAAAGCTCCAGCGGCCGCGTCAGGCGCGGAAGCGTAAGTGTATGCTGCGGTCTGAATACATTCTTAGTGCAAGAATACAGCAAATGAGTCCACTGTGTTCTTCGGTGCAGCTTCACGAGGCAGCAAACAAAGTTAACGTTTCTGAGATTTCTGCTGCTCGGCTGCAGTTATTTTACCAGGATTTGGTATGCCCAGACCGTCTTTTAGAGATAACATGGATGTTGTTCCCTCTTGTCGCCATGCACTGCTGTATTGCTGAGGTCCCTACCAACATTGATCTCCTTTTTCGCGTGGCAGTAAGAAGGTCGTGGCTTCAGAAGACACTCCATGCTAGCTCAGACGGGATTAACAGAAATCCTAACACCTTAAACAACTTGACCTTTTGAATACAGATTGCCTCCCTTTAGAACTCGTTGTCTGCCGTCATTGTTAGTCTCTTCAGGTTTTATTGTAAAGCAAAGTTTGACTGTAAACCGCGCCGTGTCGTTGTGTGTATGTGCGTGAGTGCGTGTGTGTGTGTGTGTGTGTGTGTGTGTGTTTGTGTGTGTGTGTGTGTGTGTGTTAGAGAGAGAGGGGAAGAGAGTGACAATATTTTCAGTTTGCATTCTGATTGTTATCTCATGCGTCAGTGGGATTATGTTAAAGGACTAGTGGAGTACATTTTTTCCTATAATTTAGTGAAATCAATACAAGATGCAGTCAAATGTGGGTGAATTTTCCCCTTCATTTCTCGAGTAGTGACAGAGAAAAGTAGCCCTCGTGCATAGGAAGTACACAGAGATTTAAATGTTGTGGCTTTTGATTGGTTTTAGCAGCACGGGATGTGTTGTTGGTGAGCAAGCTAGTTGCTGACTCTAGTGAAACACGCTGTCACCAATAACTTTGCGAGGCTGTCCACATCTGAAAACAAGGATCATATTTAGAAAAAAAAATATTTGACCAGGAAAATAAATTTGAACTTCGCGGCCCGCAATCCTTCCGATTCTCACTAGAAATATAAAGATCTTCGACACTTCCATCTTTTTGTTGAATCTTCTTTCTATATTTAGCTCCACGCTTCCTGCATTAGCAAACGAAACACGACTCATCTCTCCCTCCCTCGCTCTCTTAACGAACTTTTAAATGCGCTTTGTCCGAAAAGTTTGGCCATTATCAACTACATTTTCAGCGTTTTTGTCACAAGCGGACATTGGCTAATGGCGGCTAATCTTTGACATTATAACTTACGTCCTCTCAACTAAAAATGTTCTCAGATGTTTATATGTATTGTCTTTAGTGATTAGTGGCCAGCGAAATGCCTAGAGTATTGATCTGAGCAGGGTTTTACTGTAGTTAGTCCTTGCTGAATATATCTGCTATAGCCAAAGACAAGTGGCGCTTTTTCTGATATTATCTTGTCTATGGTGACTGACTTATTTAAAATCTCTTTCCATTTAAACAACCCAATAAAAACATAAAATAAGCGGATGAAAAGCAAATTTTATGATGCCGGGTTGTAACTTGAAACCTATATCCTAACTCTGACTTTGTCTAGCCGCAAGAACCTTTGCTCGCAAACAGACGATGAAGCAATCACAAGCTCACAGTAGAGGAAAAGCGCTTGACCACGGCGTTTGATTTATTTTTCTTTGTTTCTTTTTAATTCACGAGACTGAACGAGACAACGAGGACTTGGTTCTAGAAAGCAGCGATGAGGCACCATTCACATGGTGACGACTTCTTTCTGTTTGAGTCCCCGGTGTTCCTGCAGCACACCTCGCCGACAAGACAGACCGGGCTGTCGACAAGAAAAATAGCATTTAGCCGGACAACCCAGCTTCCCGGAGGAGGCTCGCACAGTCGTTTATGTAGGCACGGAGCCAAACGTAATCCTGTCGTGCCTCTGTGTGTGTGTGTGTGTGGATCGATGAAGCGTGGGCACGAGTATGCGTGCGTGCGACAGTGTTAAGGCTGCATTTGTGTGTGCGTGCGTGTGTGTGGTGTGGGCCTTCACAGAGGCAACGATGGGCAACCCCAGTCTTTGGTCTGTTAGTCGCATACAGGTATACGGTTGAGAGGAAGGCAAAGTAGTCAGCACATAGAGAGACCGACAGCTTGCTGTGTCGCAAGCGCGGGTAATGCATGAATTACCATTTGCTTTTGTTTTTGTTTGGTTTATTATTTACATTTCTTTATAAATGACTGCGTTTAACAGCATGCATTTACGTGTTTGTGTGCATGAGAGCGAGAGAGAGAAAGATTTTCACACACAGATGCAGGATAAGAGAGAGAGAGAGCAAAAGAGTAAAGCAGAAGATGACTACTGGCGTGTAATTTGCTTGGGAGTCTCATCCTATAGCATAGGAACTCCAGCGGCTTGTGACCGATGCCAATATGAAGTCAATCACTTCAGATTCCGCACGGCCTCACCCCGCTTCTCTGTGAGTGCGTGTCTCCCTCGCTTCCCCGTGCGCGTGCAATGGTGTGTATGAATTGACGTTTTAGTCTCCAGAAAATAGAGCAGGAAATTGAATGCACCTGGCAAGACAGTTTGTACGTCACTTCCTGTCGGTACTCACAAAAGTCTTTCTGACAGCAAGACCAACAGGCAGGACATCGCTGTGTCACCTTGGTGTTTATGGCTTTGGCAGCCATATTAGAGACGTGTCCAGTGGTCGGGCAAAAATCAGTCTCCCCGTTTAACTTTCAATTTTCAAGCCCTGACATCTCGCTGCGCTATCGCGCCTCCCACAGGCCCCCAAAGTGTCATCGGTTACGCGAAAATGTGAATCATCTGCCGAGAAATTCATCATCAGAATTAAATCCAGGCCCCACCCCTCCATCTCTCTCCACCCTCAAGTGCGACCTTCCATGCACTCGCATCTGGAAACTTATGAGGTTAATGCCATGGTTTACAGAACACGGCGTTCGAGGCTACCTCGAGGGCAGTGCGCTTTCCTTCAGTGATTTACAGTTATCTTCGACCCTTTGAAGACAACAATGAAATACTGCTGAAAATAGCTGGTGCGATAATTAATTTTACAAAATATCACCTCCATCCTGGATGACAGGAAAGGCTGTGCGGAATCTTGAATTACTTATTGGTTCGTCTCATAACAAGATGAAGTCAAAGCTGGGACTTTGGTCTTTGAAGAATTTCAAACGGACTGTATAATTTGACTTCACTGGCGTTTGCTTCATAATTCCAGTGATAACTTTTTTGTAAGGACAACACTGTGCATAATTTGTTTAATCTTCTGAAACGTTGCTCTGTGCCGGCTCTGAAAAATATGTACCATCAGCCAGAGAGCGCCATTAAACGACCGACAGCATCACCGTGAAGTCAGAACAGCGAGAAATATCTATCTGTTTGGGGGTAAACCGTGAAAGTCTTTTGTAAAACGAGTTGATTCCAGGCGCTAGCGAGACAAGCTGGAGTCATCGACCATTCCTTAGCACGTGAAGATCCCGTACACGACATCTCCCACCAAACGAACCTCTTTGATAATAAAATAGCAGCTACGGCAAATTGTTACAGGGATGAGAGAAAGGGAGGTCTCAGGCGCGACCCCTCTCCCTCCACATTCCTTTTACCATTCCTATCTTCCATTCCCAGACCCCCCTTCTTTCACCCGACTTTGTATTAGGAGAGATCAAATATTCCTGGAGACGGCTTGGCGTAACCCTGTTTTCCGTTTGTACCAAGCACCAGTGAGTCCGTGTGGATTATTCGGGCAACTGTGTCGGTCGGACAGCACTGCAACTTGTCATATCTCTGATGATTTTGGCTCGGTGCCCCGCTGGCGCGGACGATGCTGGACCTATCTACTTTCCGGGGGTAGGGGGAGAGGAGTCCGTCTACCTATAGGTCGGGCCCGTTGCCGCATTGTCAAAGCAAAAACATGGCGGTGCTGGAGTCAGGGCTACCGCCGCCTATCAAAACACTGATGTCCGACCCATCTTGACTTCCCGGGAAGGGTCTCCTTCTACCGCAAAATGAAGGAACTGCAAGTTCTCTTAACACCTACATCGGCCCGTCATCGGCCTGCGTCTGGCACACAGGAAATTGCAGCTTGATTGCACCCAGGACATGTGGACATTGCAGAAGGGTTAGAGTGCGGCTACTTCCCAATGCCCCCCGCGACCCCAGCATCCCTGACAACCGAGGATGTAGCTGGCGAAGGAGTGTATAGATCCGCGTGAAGGTCAATCAGACGAGGCCATGGCTGGCTGGATGACTGGCGTCTGATGGATCAGGTAAATGATGTCAGCCAATAAGAATTTTCTTGGAGTTAATACATTTAGCTGGATGAGTCACATATTAGGATTGGAACTTCGTGAAGTGTCTTTGTGTACAGTGCATATTGAGTTACATATATACAGCACCCGGTGTAGACGAGGGGTGGAGCAGGTTCTTTTGTGGGATTTTTGGGAGCACGACCCCCCATCCCCTGCCCTCCGTCCTCGCGGTTGTCGTGCCATAACTGTCCAATAAACAAGTTGGTCAAAAGGTTTCTGTCTCTCTCTCTCTCTCTATCACACACACACACACACACACACACACACACACACACACACACACACACCATATCTCTCTATATTTTTTTCTTTGTAGTATTATTTACTTATTTAATTAACTTATTTTAAGGCAAGGGCTAGCGCATTAAATATTTCTAATATACTGTTTGTTGGTAAAGACTTGCCATTTGTCATTGGCTTTTGCATTAGTTACTGCCATTGGTCCTGCTTGATTTGCATTCTTGTGTAGTTTCAGGTTTTTAGTTATTGATACGATTCACTTCTCCGCCTAGCATGTCTTTGTAACTGTAGTTACACTTAGAACATCTGTCATGAGAAAACTGTCTGAGTAGCAGGTGGTATTTATTTTTATTTATTTATTTATTTATTTTTATTTAGCACAACTAGTAGCGATTGTGTGTTGAAAATCCCGCCATGTCTATTTTTGCCTGTTGGAAAGAATGCGATGACCTTATCTTATAACGCCTTCTTGTTCTCTGAACTGTGTCCCATCGATGTACTTGAAAGCAAAACGCGATGTCGTTCAAGTGGACAAAATTGTAGTCCGTATTGTGCTCTCAGTTCATGGGCAGGAGCTACCAGTGTTGTTCAAAGCTTGCTGTATCTACACAGGAACGTTACAGCTATCAGTATGCGAGCATTTGTCAATACTTTGCGTTTCTTTTGAATGGACAGTGCAGTCCGTAAAACTCTGCCCATAAACTCATATCCTAACCCTGCCCCTCCACCCAAAACCTTGCCCTAGCCCCAAGAAGTCTCTGAGGGGAAGGAACGTATTCACTGATAAAATATTTTCGTTGAGACTCGAGAATCGAACGTTCGACCTTTAAAGTCTAAAATGCACAGCTATCATTTGACAACAGAGGAATCAGCAAGCTTACTTATTAAACGCGTTTAACAGTTCATGGACGGGAAGACCGAATCGACACATGCACAGTGTCAGGAGGTAATGGGGCAGGGGGTGTAAAACGATTGCCATTGGCCGTTTCTTGACAGACTCGCTCATTGTGAGTGTGAAACAGTCCTAATCAAATCTACAACCCTTGCGGATGAAATTTTGTGGCTTGTGGGGGGGGGGGAAGGAAGGGGTCTAGATTGAGGGATGTGAGCAGGTCGTTCAGTCCTTTCAGTTTGCCACATGCTGTCACCAGTCAGTGTTCAAGACTGTCTCACGTTTCAACCCGAGCCTCTCCTTGAGCCGGTTTCATACCGAAGACAGCTACCACTACATGAAAAATTACACAGGCAGTTCCAGTACAAGGCAGATCGCTCTGACATGTTTTAAAACTCCAGAAAATGCACACGACGACGAATTTCAAAGGAACACTTTATGAAGGCCTAACTAATTGTTTCAGCCGGGCACAAGTGGTCCCCTGGCAGACGTAACCATATTGATTGCCATGGAAACCGGAAATTGAGAAGTTATCACTCAATCTTTTATGAAGGCATTCCTCAGGTTTTCCACGTTTTGTTTTTACTTTCGCGGCTCTGTTTTTTCGTTCTGGTGGGGATGGTGGTTGTAGTGGTGGGGTGGGAGATTGGAGTGGTTGTGGTGGGGAAATGCACGGTCGTTGGCTAAAAAAAAATAATAATAATAAGTGGAGTAGGTTAATGTATGAAGTAACGGTGTTGATGAAGTCACACTGCCCTCGTTTTGAATGATCCTTTGTGACTTCTGCTCGTTGCCACCAGAAACTTCGTTTGTTCGCTTTGTGATAACCGCTTTGCAAGAAACTGCTTTCTGTCACACGGCGTCCACTTCATTTAACTGCGCTTCCGACGAAGTCCATCACTTTTGCACTGGGCAGGGTTTGTTTTCTTAAAGGTCTAGTGGGGTGCAGTTTTTTTCTGAGAACGTAGTCATGTGTATACAGATACGCTTAATTAACTTATGTTCCTAGTTCCCCAGTTGCCTTCACAACGTAAGCATATTCATGCACAATCCTGATATGTCTAACGAATCCTAGTGACAATCTTGATGCTGACTTATCAGTAAGCCTTTAAATTTTAAGTAGATAGATTTAAGTGGACTTTTTCTTTGTTGACAATATTTGAAAACGTGTACCTGACCGTCATAAAATAATCTGCCAAACAACGTGATATATTTGAAGATGTTCGAGAAAACCCTTCAGGTACTTGTACATCATAGTTTTGCTGCATGCATGCATCTTTGACGAGGCTCTTGTATCGTGATTCCGCGCGAGAGTACAACAGTTGGCAGGCCGTGTATGTGATGTATAATGCTCACCAGCTAACGGAAGCGACCTTTCTTGTATTAAATGACCTTTGAGTGTCGGTTTCACTCACTAACCCAATCACTCACAGAATTGTGGGAAGGAAGGGAAAGTGGGCGTGAGTGAGTGAGGTTAACAAGGGAACCGTGGGTTTGGGGTTTGCGACCGCAGCAAACTGATCATCAAACTCATGGAGACAATACTCCTCTTGAACAAGACCCGTTTTCTCCGTTCTTTACGGAACCAAAAGAAGAAAAACAAATCAATCTATAGTTTGTTCCCTTTTTATTTATTTTTGTGTGGTGTGTGTTTTTCCCCTTTTTCCTTTAACACTGCATATCAGAGGAGAGAATTGGAGAACTAAGACGAAGGCGCTGCGCGTGCGTGCGCGCACACACACACACACACAACTCCGAAGTTAGCTGTCAATGACAAGTTGCATGAGGGAGGAGAGGCAAGATTGCGAATGGCTCAGCAACGGGTAAGGTAAGGGATGTAGGGCAAAACAAAAAAAAAACCCTAACAAAAAACAAACAACAAAAAAAAAGCCACGAAGATCGACTAACAAAATAGATGGCGCGAAATTAAGCATTGTCCCCTTGTGCCAATACATGGAAACAAGACAGTACGGACACCGAGAAAATAGACAACGGGGTGGTATTAGAAGGTAATTAACGGGTGGATAGTGGGTGAAGCTGAATACGACCAAGGAAAGACGGTAAGAGGTGGGATGCTAGGAGGGGTAGAAGCGATGTTAAGGGCCCGAAAGGAAATGAAAAGAAGATTTAGAGAAATCAATTTTTTCTAGATCCCCTGTGTTATTACATGGCTGGGGAGAGATCGAAGAAAAGATGAGGTCTGTGATGAGCCAGACATGTCTTCTTGCTAATTTTAAACGCACTTACATACTCAACAGTGATGTTAGCGGAACTCGGTGTGATTTTAGGTGTAAGTAGAGATGCTTGCGGTATTGCAAAAGTGGTTGGCATTAGTAAGTGCAGGTATAGGTAGGTAAGTATCTGTATACTAGTTTAGTAATCAGAGTGGTATAGATACCGGAGACTGTATTAATGGATAAAAGCAATGTCGTGATTCTTCTGAAAGTAATGCTCGCAGACGGTTCCCTTGACAGCATATCCTCATTTAGTTTCAACCACCCAGTAACTATTATTTTTCTCTTCTAGCACTGCGAGTGAACTTAACCTACTCATGTACTTGCAGATGTAGGCAGCATTTACAAGAGGCAGCCTTGTTATTGTAAAATCCTTCTTTTGCATTGGCATCCACCACCAGTCCAGCTGACAATTTGGAGTGAAAATTCGGTATCGTTGCGTGTTGTTTCAAAAAATAACCCACAGGTAGTCCGCGGGTTTACATTGTCTGCATCATGCTCAATTAGTCCAACGGCGCATGCGTCACACAGGCAGAAGGGCACAGAGGATGAACGTGACACTCGTAAGACGGATGTTAAAAAATTTCTTTCTCGGCCCTGCACTGACATGATGGATCTGGAGGTTATCCCCCTATGCCTTCTATTCCCTGCACACTCTTTTCTCCCCGGATATGGGGGGGGTGGAGAGAGAAATGTGGAGGTGAGAGGGGGGGGAGAGCAGACGCATCCACGAACCGCTTTGGTGACGTGTGCAAAACTCCTCTTGAACAGATTTGATATTAGAGACGCATCCATCAGTGAAATTGGAAACAAGAAGGATCTAGCAGACAGACAAAAGATGGATGCCCAGCAGTGGAAGACAATATTGCGAGACACGTGTCGGTGGATGAGTGGGCGCGTGGGACGTGTGATATACCTCAACCAGTATTTTATTTTACACGAGTTGGGGTAAAAGGCAGGATCCGGGAGTGGAGGGCTGTTGTGACGTGAATTCAAGTAATTTGTCTGAAAATTAAAAGCGAGGACTGGATGACCTGCGTGGAAAATGCGGCGCAAAGAGATGAAGATGCTCCGTTTTCCGTTCCTTCAACGTGCGATCCAACACGCTTGGCGACGCGCCACAGAGACGGTTGTAGGTTTCAAAACATACGGGACTTCACGGTGATGCCACTTAATTCATTGTAATTACTTGTAATTTTGAATTGCGTACTTGACCACAGATACAATTTGAGTTTCCCACTCGACCTATTCGGCTGAACTGTAAAGATTTAACCGCAAGAATTATGTGTGACACTAAGGTTAGTTCCGATTGCTACACTGCTGTCTAAGGATAGACCTTGTGAAGGTACGATGTACGAAAGAAAAGATACACCACTTTGTAAAACTCGAAGACAATACAAATTTTTTGTTCAGCAGAATCAGAAGAAAAAGGTTAAATGACGGTGTGTTTAGAGAACTGAAGCTAGCTGTGCCAGTCGCTTTTCTCCACAAGGTTGTGTTGGACGGGATGTCCAGATGGAAAATTGATTTAAACCACCAGGCACTTCTTTTTTTTTTCTTCCCCGACACCCCGCCAACCGTCCTCCCCTCCCCCTTTCCTCGCTGGCATCGATCGCGAAGACATACTTCACACCTCTGCCCGACTCCTCGGCCTCTGGACAACTCCTGGCTGGTTGCTGTACTTGCTGCTGACCCTGTTTGTGCAGCACACTGCCCGAGCTCCGGCTCCGCGGTGACGTAGCAAAGACCTTGGTTAGCACCGACCCAGCTTGATGAAGCCAGCCACCGTCCCATTGGGTAGAGGAATGGGAGGAGTGGCAAGAAACCCCTAGTATGAAAGTCCAGTTGCATGTAGACACTTTGCACGGGTAAGATCATTAGAATCCCCATCCTTGTATGTGAACTTTCAGCACCGATGGTCTTTAACATCCCCCTGTTAACTTCCCCACCCTGTACCTCCTACAATCACTCAGGTTCATTGCGCACTGTGTGTGTGTGTGTGTGTGTGTGTGTGTGTGTGTGTGTGTGTGTGTGTGTGTGTGTGTGTGTGCGCGCGCGCGCGCGTGTCAATGCATGTGTGTGTGTGGGGGGGGGGGTTCCCTTGTCCTCCGTTATCAGCAATTCGACCGGTTTGCAGCCCTTCTTTTCCTGGAATTCCGCCATTGTAGGAAGAAACCCATGAGCAACAGATACTTGTCTTTTAACTTCTCCCATACTTGCGCTCTCTGCACCGGAATCAGCCGAGCCTCGTCTTAACGAGCGACAATTTTTTGACATCGTGTGCGGGCAGACTTGACGTCCGTACCTTCTGCTCGAAGACCTCGAGTTGTGTCTCCACGCGATGGTGGTGCGATGTCAGTGTGAAGCTCCGATTTCAGCAGTCTCCAAGAAAGCACAAACTGAAATATAATCTCATATCAAGTAAATAGTTCATCTCATTTTTTTTACTGGTTGAAAATGCGAGTCGACTCTCGCCCATGAAATCAAGTGACGTGCATCGCCTCCAACCTCGAACACGTTTTTGGATCAAAATCTTTGACATAAAAGTAATCTCGGTAGATTTAAGAACTACCTGATATTTCAGTATTGCATGCTGTGTTTTCTAGGTAATGTTGTCTATAAACGCTAATATACATTCGTGCAGCTTCCTTACCCACCTCGACAAAACTCCTACCATAATTTCGACCTATAAATGACTAAGCATCAGTCTACTTCATGATGAATGTGAATAATAAATGTAACGAACTTCGTAGTAAATGTAACGCACTTTGTAGTCTATGTAACGCATTTCGTGGTCAATGTAATCTATATTTAGTTAATGCATCGCATTGTAGCGGTCTGTGTAGCGTATTTCTAGCGATACAAGTAACTGATCTGTATGTACTACATAGATAAAGTCACAGCCTGTCGTGTCCCTTCTCACGAAAAACAAACTTACAAGTAAAAAAAAATTGTTCGTAGTGAAATCACTTTTGGGAGGTTTCTTTCTTTGTGAAGCATGCGGGAGACACAACTGTTTAGTCGAAGTTATGGTTACACCACGTTTGGTGACTACAGTAACTCCACACGATGAATAAGTTAAAGTTCGAGAACAAGTGACTTATTGACTGTAACAGTAGTCTGCTGACGTGTCGCAGTGTGACGGGTTAACCAATAGAATGAATTTATTTTGCTCCTTGAAATAAGAAAAAAAATTGTGTCAGCGGGGCACTCGTTAAAAACCGAGCTTGGGTGGGGCGAAAGATGAATGAACGGCATTAAGGTTCAGGGTGTAAGGTTTGGATCAATAGACTATTCCTACACCGACGCAGGAGTTGAAAGAATTGATGTCAAAACGGAAAAGGTTTAGACATGACTTAAGGCTTTGCTCATGTTACAGTGACAAACGATGGTCATAACCCTTAATGAGAGGAGGGTTCCGCGGGTCACCCGTGTCTTCCAGGAGAGCGGAGCGTGGGATGTGTAGATATGTTTGTGAAGAGGCGTTTCATCTCGTTCGCTTTTTTTTGTGAATGAATTCGTGGAACTCTTGAATCTTTTTAACCGAATTCCCGACTGCTGCTGCCACGGTATTTCTTGGATAACATCCTTTGCGAACGAGAAAAAAGTTTACAGAACAAAAAGGAAGGGAGATGGAACATCAAAGATGGAAGCGGGAAGCGAGGGTTACCTCACAAGACATCAAAAGAGCCAGAAGAAAGCAGTATGAAAGACCATAATTTGCAGACATGTCTTCACGACATTTTCTGTAGGCCCCTGACTCCTCAACATATTAGTCCTCGGGGCTCGGGAACTCTTCGCTGAATGTCGTTCACGGTAGCTTCCCTTGAGCTGGTGTAGAATATCGCGTGTCTCTGGTTTTAGAGGCTAACATGCAAACAAAACTGTTTTTAATATCTGGATTTAGTTTATTACAAGGCATTAATGCCCAAAATTTAAGTGATTATCTCTTTGCTGTTTGTTTTTACAAGTTAGTAATGTTCTAATGCGACTACTCTATTCGCGATTTACGAGCATTTGAACGACAGTTCTCACCTTTGGTCCGGAAAGATGTCAGACCCTTACTTCCCTCGATGTCATAAAAAATACATGTGCACGAATCTCGGATAAGCTGCACTCTTTAATAAGGTAGGAAAATGAAGTTTCAGCTGATCCACCTCAGTTTATTTTTTTTAATATCACAGAGAAAGGACTGAACGCATTTGTGTGACAAACTAGCAACAGGGCTGCTGTGTCAGGCTGTCAGCAACATAAGCTTAATGGTTTGTTTGACTGGGATTAACCAGCCAGAGCTACCTCGCCTGAATGATTTACTGTCTCTTGTAGTACCTACGGGCGCCTTCTGTTGTTCTTTGCTGTTGTGATGGAGAGTGGGTCTGGAGAGATTACTGGTCGACCATTAAAACTGTTCACTGACCTGGTTTATCATCGCCCCCTCCGCCCTTACCCCACTGTATTGCCTCCATTGTACCTGTCTTAGACATGTGTCAAAAAAGAGTACCACACTCTTTTTCCCCCAAAAAAAATCCTATTTATTCTCTTTCTTTGTTGTCTCTCTTCTATTCCACTTTCTCTGTATTCTTCCTGCTGCAGTGTATGATTCCTTCTTTCTTGTGTCTGCAAGTCTTTCCTCGCTTTCTGCTCATTGTGGCATGACGGTTTACCCATAGAGAAACTGAATGAGCGGATTACATGAGGTTAATTAGTGTGTAGAAAGTATCTTTCGGCCGACAAACTTAAAAAAAATATATGTGTCTGTACGAATGTTCGCTTGGCTGAGGTAAAAAAAATTCATCGTGTTTAACCTAGTCAAACTACGGTGTTTTTAACCTTTTATTTTCCAATAAAAACTAAACGGTGTGCTCTCCAAAATCGTTACATTCGTGAAATTTCAGTCATTGTTATTTAGAATTTAGCTTCAGGTTTATGTGTGTAACTTTCATGTGATGGTGTTGGAAGCATAGTTTCTAATACAAAGGCATATCCAGGTCTGCTGGCTTATTTCCTAGATCACAGAACAACCATATTTCCTAGATCACGAGCTAACTATATTCCCTCCATCACAGAATAACATTCCCTCCATCACAGAATAACATTTCCTAAATCACAGAATAACCACATTCCCTACATCACAGAATAACATTTTCTAAGTCACAGAATAACCACATTCCTACTTCACAGAATAACATTTCCTCAATCACAGAATAACATTTCCTAAATCACAGAATAACCATGTTTCCTGTTTTTTCTTTCTCTCCTGTTCACATGTCTTGTGATCTATCGCCTTTTCGCCTCAACGAAAACTGCAGTAAAATGTCGGCCGAAGAATTGCACTAACAGACTGCTAAATCCTTCACTCATGTCACAGCATTAACAATCCGCTGAAATTTCTTACTGAAAGCTGCTCTAACAAGTCTCTCTACAGTTTCTTGTAACAGCTTCATCCATTAGGTACCTACTCCAGCTTCTAGCTTCAAAGGCTTTTCTCTTGCTTTGAGTTAATTTTCTGACAAAGTCGTTAATTTTTTTCTCTTGAAAACTTATTACTTTTTTAAACTTTTAGTGTCTTTGAGTTTCCTTCAGGTATGTGTACGTGTATTGTCCGTCTACCGCAGTAAATACTCAAGCTTTCCAAGGTTCCATTTTCTGTTAATTCGAACAAGGAAGACGGTAAATGGTTGCTTTGAACTTAAAGCTTCGGCACATTTTGTTCTAAACTCGAAACTAGCTATTCCAATGACGTCAGCGCTGTACGTAGGTTACTGTTTTCCAGTATGCCGTCCAATCACTGTTGGTGGCCGCCCGATGGCCTGATGGGAAGAGCCATCAATCAACCTGTCATATTTCGGTACCGTTACCACATGCTCCTCTGTGCGATGGGCCTCCTCTACACTGGCGTCCGTTTTACTGGTTCTACCCCTCCGGGGACAGAGCAAGTCAATCAACCTCTCAATTTAAATGCCCTCTGCATTTCTATCGTGGTCGGAATAAGAGATTCCATTTCGCCTGACATTTCCCCAAAACCTATTGCAGGCAGTATTCGTACAGAAATAGCTCTTAGGGGGGAAGTTGTGCATTGTGTGGAAGATTTTTTTTTGGAGGAGGATGCACTTCTACAGACAGAAATTGGGAATATCATTTTTTTTACGTCTCAAAATTGTTGATAGTAAGCATGACAGAGTTGAACAAGAGAAGTAAAGACGAGAAAGAGATCTCAGGTTTAAGTTTCATACACAATATCGTCTACATTTACAATTTCATCCACACACCTATTGACTGTTGCTAACATACTATATAACAGTATTACATAACATTACATAACTATATATATATATATAACCTAAAACCTGTGTGCTTTGGTGGCCATAATGCTTAAGTTTGCTATAATTTTGTCTACTAGCAGCAGACTAAAATAGTTTTCTAAGATGTCCTATTTTTCCGCTACCATCCTTCACCTTAGGAAAACTTGATACTTGTAGTCGTGATGATCATCGATGTTGTGTATAGAGAACTACTGTCCCCAGGAAATGCAAGTTGCGTAGATCACAGATGTACACCGCTGAGGCTATTCTCATTGAAAAAGCCCTACCTGTTTCCAGCTGCTCTCAGAGTTGCCATTACCGAGGTATTCAAGAAAAAGTAAGATGGTGGCTTTGACCTACAACAGCTTTTTTTTCTTTTTTTGCAAAATGGACAGCTTGATTTGGAATCGCATTTCCTGCAATTGTAGGCATCCTTTGGGAAAAAGCTCGAGGATGCAGAACCCTGAAAGTGGATTTGGCTGGAATGTCTTCCAGGAATTAACGAGCTTGAAAGACTCCGACGTTCGGGGTGGCGCTGTGCGGTGTGCGGTGTGCGGACTGCGAGCACAAGGAGAGTGTGTTACACGACAGTTCACGACCGATGAGCGTGTTGCCTGAGGTGGATCCAATGCTGACGTCAATCCGGGCTTCTGCTTGTGCCTACTTCTGAGAACCGCGGAGACAGGTAAATGAAAAACAAAATGGCTGAGAAACGGACAAAATATTTGAAAAATTGTGAAAGAAAAAAAAAAGCACGAGGACAGAATGAGAGGAAAAGCCTGCTTACGCATATGCCTGTCCACAACGATTAGACAAAGCTAGGCTAATCATCTGGCCCTGACACATAGTCACGCTGGAAAAGAGTTTTACTTTTAGTTTTCTCAAGATGCTGACATACTCTAAAAGTCTTTTTATGTATTTTTATTTATTTATTGAATTTTTTTTCGCTGTGGTTTCGATTTTATTGATTGTTTCGAGTGACCGCAGATATTTGTGATTCAGTTTTCCTGATCCCATAGTCGAGTGAACTTTGGGGTGGGGAAGGAGGTCGTGAACTGTAAGTGGCTTACCGTAGATAGAACTCAACTGAGTGCTATTTACCTACCCTGATGAACGAGGTAGCCATATGCTGGGTAGGAGCGGAAGTAATCTAGTGCCCACGCAAAACTGTAACTGTCGAACTTCTGCTCTGAAGTTGAGCTAACCACTAGTAGCCGCAAACATAAAGCAGATGAAGCATTACCTGAGATGTAGCACTACCTCAGGATGAGCTACGGACTGGAACCGTTGCAAATTCTTGGAACTGGAAACTAGGTATGACTTGGGGGAAGAACTACCAGTCTGTAGGTTTCCCTCATGCGCACGGTCTACAGCTATGGCTCCAGAATTCTTCATATGGGTGTACATATTAACCGGAGGTAAAAAAGCAAAACCGGGTTTACCGATGTACATCTTCTTTGCCCATAGGCTCCGACCCTAAATCAAACCCTAATCGGAGTCCTGACCACAGGCCACATCTTCCCCCTGCTCGCATTACAGGTGACCGGAGGCAGGTCTGGGTTTCCTGTACTCCCCAGGACAAATCAGAAACAACGGCTATACTTGCACAATTGACCTGCGTCGATGTTGTGGATAAAATTAGAATTGGAAGCTCACGCAGCATAGGAGCTTGATGCAGAATGCGGAAATAAGGTTAGGTGACTGCTGCTGTAGACTACATTGTCCACCCTTACCGCGACAAAGATTGCCGTTTATTGTTACTCTGGAACTTTGCGTCAAGTCCACTTCTGATCAGGTAGAGTTCCGTGGTCTGCGTGACGTGGGTTACAGATTTGTTTACAGTCTGCTGCAAGACACCCGATGTTCTCAGTTTTTCATTGAGACAATGAACAACCTTTCGAAATAAAGCAATCTGTGTCCAAATTCCAGTTTGATAGTTTTGTTATGGTCTTTTCATTAGGTCGTCCTACAGTTGTTACTCCATTGCGTCTTATTTACACCGTCCTACTTGTGTTCCTCCGCTTTGGCTTCGTTTCATAGTCCCCTTTCCTACGTCACTGTTTCCTCGTCTTACTCTGTCACATTGTTCGCCTCCCAGCTGTCCTCTTTCCACTACGTGACATCATGTGAGCCCCGGGAGAGTCAGTAACGGCGAGCTTCTGGATGCTGCTGACGTGAAGAAGCACGCGCAAGGTGTGGAGCTACGTCATTGGCACCCCTCCGCTCGCTACTCGTCTTGTCGATGGCGTCATTACAGTCTTCTTAAAATACTTTCATCGACTTCCTTTTTCATCTCTATCAAAATTCAAATTACAGGCCAGCTATATTTGGAAAGCTGCCCTACGTGCCGACAGGCATAACGGGCAGTAAGTAAGTAAGTATATTTGGAAACAAATTTGTCGGTCCCTCAGCCCCTTCTCTCTGTGTGTTTGTGTGTGTGTGTGTGTGTGTGTGTGTGTGTGTGTGTGTGTGTGTGTGTGTGTGTGTGTGTGTGTGTGTGTGTGTGTGTTGAGCATCCGAAACCACGTTAGTAGTCATTTAATAGCGAAAGAAGAAAATCCCCTCGGACCTATTTGCACTCTGCATTCATTCTTTGGAAGCTCATGTCAAAGAGGCGTATGGTTCTAACCATCTGCTGCATTAATCTCACTCAGGCCTATTTTCACGCCTCTGGGGATATTGGCCCGCTGGAAGGAAGACTAACTGCACGCTATAAAGCGGTCTGCCTGTCCAGCAATTTGCAACCGATAAGGCAGTGCGGAGCAAGCGGCCAGAGGTAGTCGAACTCCAATTTATGTCAGATAATGTTGAGGGAGCTGGGAGTTTGGGCTAGTAATTCCTGAGAATGAAAACCTCTTGCTTTCAGTCAAGGCCGTAGTTGGGATGGTTTAGGTGCCTGGCGGCCTCTTGTCTCCGATTTCTGCTCGTTTCCCGGCGTTGCAACAGGTTGAGGATGGGTGGGTGGGTTGAATAGCCTCTCTTTTGTCGCGAGCAAAAAAGTGGTTTCGCGGACAGGGACGTGTGTTTACGACAGGAAGAGGAGACAAACGGATAGAGAGAAAGAAAAACGAGGCGGACGTATATATGCAAACAGAAAGATCAACAGATAGACGCATGTAGTGCCACCATTTTCTGGCCACTTCTCCTTTCCTGATTAGGGTTCTCTGTCAAGCGACTACGAACTGTTTTGTGGTCTAAATTACTGTAGCAGTAAACTACAGAGATGTAGCACTGCTCACACTGGCTACACTGCGAGACAGGATGCGGTTGTATGTCACACCCTCCCTGTGCACTATCGTCTCCACCGTTACTGCGCATGCCTAGATGCTGAGCATGCAGTATAACCTTCGAGCACCCAGCGAGGCTGCTATGGTGCGTAGTCCAGGTGGAAGGGTAGGGGGGGTGTAATAAGGAGGGAGGAATTAGCTGGCATCGGACGTCGCTGTCAACAATTATTCTTATCAATCGCGCGCAGCCACTGGCGCGTTCACGAGCCAGAGACACGGGCAATCCCCCGCTTGCTGGTTGGTCAGGGCTGTGGGGGAGAGAGGGGATGGAAGACTGTATTGCATGATGAGGGAGTGGTATGTAAGGGAGTAGTTTACTGCGTGGTGAAAACTGCTGAGTGTTGCAAGAACGGTGGAATCTATGATGTATCTGTGTAAGAAAGCATGTTTGCGTGCTTGTTGGGTTGGGGGAGGGTGTACCAGCAGTTATCTCTTCCTTTACACACACATACACACACACTTCCTCGCTCCTATCGTTCTCTTTGAGTAAACATCTCAGGGGGGGGGGAGTCTTGTTGACGTTTTTCTAAACAGTTTAATGGGAAATCTGCACTTTAACCCGTAGGCCCGCGGTTCTCAACCTGGGGGGCGCGCCCCCCAAAGGGGGCCCAAGCTGCTGAAAAGGGGGCCGCAAAGTCGGTCATTTTCTCATATCTCATATAGGTATTAGTGGCTAAGGGGGGCGCGCGGACGTACCTTTATTCGTCTGGGGGGGCGTCACAAGTAAAAGGTTGAGAAACGCTGCCGTAGGCTATTACAAAAACATGCATAAAAGGCTGAGAAAGTTAGAACACCTTAACTAAGGAATTCAACCCTTGTACCGAACTGTTCAACTGATTCATGAGCAAGCGTTGCAAATCTCACCTGTAACAGTCTAACAGCAAACGGCACGTATCCTGTGTGCTTGTGTGTTTGTGTACCTCTGTGTGTGTGTGTGCGTGCGTGCACGTGTTCGAGAAAAGTAAGTGATGGAAAAAGAGATGGTAAATTCAAAGGAAACAAAAAATCAGCGATAAAAGAGGATCAGTGGTTTCCCGAGGGTAATTTCCAAAAACTAAAAGATCGCAGAATGAAAATGTTCGTGCATGCGTGCTGGACAGCGCTGTGACGTCCCGCATTGCGGAGCTTCACGCCCTACTTGCCTTGTCATGAATTATACAAGTCCTGGTTATGACAAGAGTTCTGTGTCCTCTTCTAGAAGGTTCTGTTTCCGACAGTGTGAAACTCTTTTTTTTGTCCCCCCCCATCTTGCCGCTAGATGGCAGTGTCATCTGGGCGACCGGTCACCTTGAATCTCCTGTACGATGTATCAAATATTCATATGCTATTTTCACTGCTGAGGGAACCGGTCCGAAGTGGGGTGTATTGAAAGCTTACGGTTCTGTCGCTTCATGTTCTCGTCAACTGCGGTGCCTTGGATTCGAATCAGACCACCACAGCTGAAAACAGAAGAAAAAAAAATTGAGGAAAGAAAAGTAAAAATAAAAGCACACATGCGATCATCCAGCCGTACAGCCAGCCAGTCAGACCGAGTGAGATTGAGAAAGATGGTGAGAGAAAATAAGACGACACCTCCGAGGTTGTTTCTCAAGGTAACAAGGAAGGCGAAAAAGAAACCAAACACTCCAATAAAACGAAGAGGTAAGAGAAATTAATGCGGAAAGGGAGCAAGGGGAGATAAAGTGGAACAACAGTGTGAGAAAGGGGAAATAAGATCGCAAAGATAGACATTCGAGCTGGATTGACTGAGGGAGAAAAACAAACACGTCGTCCTCGGGGACCTGGTTATTTATGTTCCGACTTTTGTGTGAGGGTACCCCCTCCCCCTCCTCGCTTTTTCTCCCACCATTCCACAGGCCTGCTTTGTATAGGAGCAGACAGCCGGTTGTCGGTCACCTGTATGATATACATCACCACTGCGTCGGTCAGTCAGCTTGAAACAGAGGTTTTCTTTGTCGTCGAGTGACAAACATTGTGAAAGAAATCTTTTCGAAAAATCGGAGTTTTAACCATTTTGCTTGTAGTTTCTTTACTACTTTGCATTTCTCTGGAATCTCTCTTTTATAATGCTGTCGATGTAGTCTGTATGTGTAGAGAATTCGCTCCGAACTTAAGGGAACTTCATTCAGTAAAGTCGAAAGTAGCATTTTTCTAACACTGTCTGCCAGTTAATTATTAATGCGATATGCACGATAAAATGAAAATGTTTCAGGGGAAAGAAGTTGATTAACAGAAGTTTTCATGACAAATCCGGTTGAATTTCTGTGTTCTATTTTCTCCTCCTTTTGGTTATTATTCCCTTTTCCCTGTGAGTTATCCTATCCTTGTTGCCCCTCCCGACTTCCCCCTTGGGCTTTGCTTACAGTACCAACAATCAGAGTACAAACCGCTGAGCTGCTCACAGCGTGTACAGTGGCCTTCGGAGCGCAACCTCGAGTCTCCACAAAGGCCGCCCACTAGGAAAACTCCGCCTGCAGTTTTATCAACGGTTGTCATAACCCCGCTAGTCGGTTACCATGGGCTGGCCAACAGACTGCCAGGAAATTAGAGCCCTGTGCTAGTCGCTGTGTGCAGCACGTAAGGAAACATCCGCCACAGCATCTTCAATGTTTTGGAGGAGGGAGGGAGAGAGGATGTGTGTGTGTGTGTGTGTGAGTAGTAGGAGGAGGAGAAAAAAATTAAAATGCGCGAAAAGTGAAGAAAAAATACAACTGATGAAGATAAGGTTAGAGTATGGGTAGAGACAGGGAGAAAATGTATTTTCTGCTCAGACGTCGTATGTTCAAAAAGGGGGGGGGGAACTGGAAACAAACAGTTCGCATGGATAGATAAAGCAGTAATTCATGAGATTTCTCCTCCAAAACAAACAAGTAAATAAGCTGGGTTTTTACGGCCGTCTTAACCGGCATGACGCTTTACAAGTGCAACTTGTGTACATGAGGCAGCCTCCAACAAATAAAAAACAAAAACAAACAAACCAAAATAAAAGCAATAAGATACATCAGGAGGTAAACTGAAGATAGAGGGCGCTGGCATCCTTGTCCCCTTCCCCCACCAATCTTCCAGCAAGCAAGTAGTAGCAGTTACCCCGCCGTTTGCAATGGCCGAAGCTGCCCAGTGCAGGAGTCGTATTGCCTCCCAGGACGAGGACGGCGCTGTTTAGGACCAGCGCTCACGAACACCAGTCTTTTGAGATTCCGTGTGCTCATGTAGTCCCTTCACAGGTTGCTTCAGCACTTCACTGGGAGACGGGGCGGCGGAGTAATATTTTATTTAAGCCGGCAAGGAATATACCTCCGCTGGCCAGACGCTAATCGATTTCCACTCTCGCCACTCTACTCTCTTCCTTTAGAGTAGAGGGGAGGGGGGATGCGGACAGGTGGGGGGGATAGCGGGGGAAAATCTCAACATTTGTTTAGCGTGCTGTCATGGATACTGCGTAAGGGGTGCGGTTGGTGGAGGGGGTGGGGATGAAGATTAAATGTCACGCAATAGTTAGAACTCATTCCTGGCATTACCAGTTGCTTTGTCTGGCGTTAAATTTTGCAGACACACACATACTCTTTCTCAATCTTTCTCTCTCTCTCTCTCTCTTCCTCATGCTTTCACTCATTCACATCAGAAATAGCCACACCACTTACCGGAGGAATTAACCCCCGACCCCTCTCCCCAAGAAAGATACAGAAAATGTAAGTGACCTACTGATCGAGGCTCAGTCAGTACACGGGAGTATTCGCTGAGTTACTTGTGTCATGTTTTAAAGGAGGACCAGTGAGGCTGAGTAATGAACCTAAACTCGAACTCACTATTTTGACTTAGGTTCATGTGCGGTATGATTTACCTTTAGTCGACGTGAACAGATTTTTCATTCCTGGCTTAAAGCCATAATGATTGCCTTTGATGATTTATGGTCAGAATGTGCGCCATAATGGCTGTGCTCATTTTCTTTCGTGTTTTCCTGCACTGCTTTTTTTAACTTCAATGATGGATTTCATGTTTTGGATCTCTGTGGTCAAGAGACCGTTCGAGGATCGCTCCTCGGTGTATCATTCTGTGTCTGTAAATAACTGCATCAGTTTTTCTTAATTTCTCACCAATCCTACTCATATTTCTTCTGTTTTTCCTTTTACACTTCCAGCATCGAAGACAGATGTGGCAACTGTGACTGATTCCTCCACTTGTCTTCTTGTAAACTCTTTCATTTGTGATTATCGACAAAGTTTTAATAATCTGGAGAGCAAGCTTCCATATACTTGACTGGCGTTAGCGTGTGTGTGTGTGTGTGTGTGTGTGTGTGTGTGTGTGTGTGTTCGCGCGCGCGCGCGTGTATGTGTGTGCTTGAGAGAGAGAGTGAGATCTTTTATCTTTCCGCTTAAGTGAACGCGTAAGTTCGCAAGTCTTGCTTTCAAACAGTACTCTTCATTTCTTGAATGAAATTAATGCTCGCTGGGTGTTTCCCACAGTAACACTTTGCCAGAGCTCGAGTACATTAGCACTAGAATATGGCGATGCCTTTTTGTCATTTATGTAAAGGTCTCTTAAGACCAGTTGAATTACTTATTTATCACGTCTATTGTTTATTGTTTGTTTGGTTTCACTGGGAGTTTGTTGGAGCCAAACTAGACCAAGATTATGTTCTTTATGGTTCCTCTGGTAGGAGCTGTCTAAGGTGTCTGGACACCATTCTTCATCACATTTTTTCACTTCGATGACGGAGATCTTTTGTACTTTTGTAACGAAGATCTTTCTACAGAGAGACAAGACTCTATTCTCCTCTTTCGATTTCTCAGCCTTTGTCATAATATTAATTCAGTTCTTCTAAAATCTGACCTCTTTTGGAGAAATATGACTTCTTCTCCACCCCTCTACGTGATCTAAGTTGTTTGGTGCTGGACCATCTTGGCTGAAGAACTCATCTTGCTAGAAGCTAAACACTGTTTGCTGTTTGTCCATTCTGCATGAAGAATAGCTTGCTAAGACTAAACACCTTGATGTCACTGACGCTCGTTTTTATGCTGCCCTTTTCCGAAATCACTCCTAACCCATTGGCATTTGGCCAGCTCCTTTTTGCAACTTCGCTCGCAATGATTCAAGTGCTAAACTCAGTACAAAGAACCATTTGCATCATTTACAAAATGCACCAAGAACAGAAGCCTCAGTCGTTATACTTATTAACCTACCCGTCCTTGCGGCTGCTTATCTTTATGATTTTGCGCTGTTGTGTTGAAACATTTTTCTTCTTTGTCAGTTATACAAAATCATATCAAACCCGTCGAAAGAGTTTTCTTTCTATGCTTCTAATGTTTCTTTATTGCGCACTTCCCTTTCTTTCCATAGAAAATGCATCCAGCCTCCTGAAATTCCCCTCGCTGCGCTCCCTTCTGCCTCGAAACCCCCGACGCAGAAATTTGTAGTAGAACAACATATGGGACAAGAGTCATGGTCCCTTCCCCCCTCTTTGTACATTTGTGCTGCCACCTTCCTCTTCTCCGGCGCAGTCCCACAGACTGTTCGAAATTGTCGCGTCCCGTCCAATCGACCCAGGCATTTGACAAATTTTCCTGCCAATATTTCGATGATGAATGCTCAAATTCTACAAATTTTCCCGTCTGAAAGCAGCGTTTCAGGATATTTGTCTATTTTATCCATTTTTCCTGCAGTCGCCTACGGCAGCCAGACACAGCACACAATACCAGTTCATCTTCTGGCGCGCTGACGTTATCGCGGCAGCCTTTCGCTTGAAAATCTCTCAAGATCACGCTATTTCTCGAAAGGATAACCGGAAATCGTCCCATTCTCCGTAACGACCTTCTGCTTGTCCTCGGTCACTCTTGCTCACATTCTTTTCCATTCAAATCTTTTTGCATTTTGGTGCGAAGCGCGCAATACTCACTTATCTTTGGTCTCTGCTTTAGTAAAGTTTATTTTGTTTACAGCATCTTTCTACCTTTTGATTCTTACGTCAGTTGTTACCTTTATTTTTTCTGCAGGTATTCTTTTTATTTCTTAATGGAAGTGTGCATTCCATTTTCGAACATGAACATTAAATAAAATATTGACAAAGTATTTGATGACTGTACACTGTATACGTGTCTTTGTATGGGAGACGAGCATTTGCCAATTAATAGCTTAGCTACCAATATGGCTGAAAGTCAACAGAACTGTTTATAGTTAATTATTTGTTTCTTGCATTCTAACGTATTTTCTGTTGTTTTTCATTACAGGGCAAGGCATGCTGAAGAAGAAGTCTTAAAAGGTCAGTTGCTTCCCTGCTGTTGTTGTATTTCTCCCCGTCCAAAGGACAACGATTCTAGCACGGACACTTTGCATGACCTTTTCGGTTTTTAGAAGAGTAAAGCTCGTTTCCAGTGATGTGTGTCTGCTTTTCTTTGCCTGTGGCCATTGCGAAATCAACAGACTCGACAAACCGGGGGATGGAACAGTGTTCATAACTAGAAAAGTGATCAGGGTTAGTTTTGAGACAACCATTGTGTGGGCTTGTAGTCTCCACATTGTCAGTTTTTAGTCGTTTGTGCATTTCTTCTAATTGTGCTGTTTTGCATTTAAACTGTGTGTGTGTGTGTGTGTGTGTGTGTGTGTGTGTGTGTGTGTGTGTGTGTGTGTGTGTGTGTGTGTGTGTGTGTGTGTGTTCTATCTACTCATGTGTGTGAGTGCGTTTGTTGCACGTATCCTATTAGGTACGTTTGGGTAAGTTTTGCTGTATGCCATATCCGATAGTATGCTGTAATATTGCTAATTATTATACCTTTGATTCTTTGATGCCTTTGCTTTAACTTACCATTATTATTAGTCACTGCACAAGGGAATCTGTGTTGTCCTCGGTTGAACTGGTCCCCTGATTGCGAAGAATATTTTGTTAGTGTTCGATTTATTCTGTGCAAAGTTCAGAAACAAACTGTCTGGCAAGACAAGGGAATACGCGATTCCTTCCTCCCTTGACAAGAACGTTGGGTGAATGCTTTCTGGAATTTTACAGCCAGGAGTACTTAAAGCAAAGAAATGAGAATATGGCCGGTAGTCGCTCTTTTTCTCGTGAATACCAAGAATTCACATGATGCAGTCATTCACCTTAATAAGAATAAAAAAAGGAATGGAAAATGAAAACGGCTTATTTGACACTCTTATTTTGAACGCGAATGATTTAAAGACCAGTATCTCTCACTGAAGTCCAGCTTGCAATTTTCCTTAAGTCTTCTTTTTTCCACTCCAGTGATTTGACGTCTGCAATGTGTCTCAATGGCGTTAGTCATTGGCTCGTCGCGAGAAAGTTGTGCATGACTGAGGACATCGATATTTCCAATCCTGTATCATGTCTAACACACAAAGGGAGCAGATTAGGAAACATATCAGGCAAGAAAGTATGCTAGTGACCGCCATCTTTATATGCAGATTGTTTGGGCACCAGAGTTTCTGACCTTCAGCATCTAGGCAATAAAATGTTTGCCTCTGGACTGACATTTTCATAAGTTAGATTTAAGTTGGAAAATAAGTGAATCAAACTGTTTTTGTGGGGGAAGCACTACTTCCTAAGCCATGCCATTATGACTATAGTATCGCTACAAGAACGAAGCATGCTTTGGTTTTTAAAGTGAGGTATTGAGTCGCTTTTGAATTGGCTTACTTGATTCTAGCTTTTCTCTGGTACAAAATTCGAAACGTCTAAAGCTGCCTTCACTTGTATGAATAATAATAATAATAATAATAGGCTAACACTATAAATCGCTATGACGATATGGCACCGTGATTTATGTACTTTCCACAGTCCTCCACTCCAGACATAACTATTGATTTTTATATCCTGGCATGGTGTCTCTCAATCTCTGAAAAAGTCTACCTTTCGCAAGAGAGAAAAGATGTTTACGTGCAAGGGGGAAAAGTCATCTGTTAAGAGAGACTTTATTGATTACAAATCGAGAGAGTTTTTTTTTTGTCTAGTCTACATCACGATAGCACTTAAATAAAATCGGTAACTTTCTGCGTTATGATTCACGGAGCATATAGTGTGTGTTTGATGCCGCCGGGTTCTCTACAATGGTCCAGTCAGATCACATCTGGGCAGCCTGTTGGCAATGAACAGACGATTGTGATCAGCTGTCAATTATAAGAGAACTGTTACTATCGAGGGGGCTCACTAAAAAAATAGCTGACTCTCCGTTTCATGTCTGTTCATTCTGCCTCCAAATCAAAACCCTAAACCTAACTCAATCCCTAAGGACTGCTCTTAGCCAGACAAATATGGTCCAATGTTGGACCACGTTTGGCAAAGTTTTTTTTATAAGCTTCATGTAAAATCTTTGCCAAACTTGGGCAAACGTTTGTCCGGTTAAGCATTGTTTTAACCCTTACCTAATCACTAGCTTATGCAGTAACCCTAGATTCACACTCCTTGCACTAACAAGGCAAAAAAACAAAAGCCACGAGCTATACAAAAAGTAATGGAGAAAATACAGATTTATTGAAGACTTCAATTATTGAAGATTCCTTGAAACACTATCTGTTCGCAAAATGGGCGCAGGTGATAAATATTCGTTCAAGACCACTTTTTCTTTACATCACTTTTACAGGAGGTTCCTGGAGTCGATTATTAGCTGACCTTACCTAAGGAGAAACAATACATTTAACACAGGTGAAAATGACCCAGACAATCCCAGCCATCTAATTACAGTTTGCAGCTCACGTGGGTTCACCGTTTTGCTCCTCCGTTGGGAAGGAGGAGCAGTCTCGTGTTCGCGAGATCTCACGAGCTTTGTCAGGAAGAAGAAATTTACTGCGGTGAATCACGAGATGGCATCGAAAAAGACAAACTGTACTTGAGACGATGTTTGCAACAGCGACCGTGATGGCAGCACAGGGGTCTGCTGCTTGTAGATTGCACAGGGAGAGAAAGAGATTGAGCCAATTTTCTCCTCTTGAGATCGTAACAGACTGGGAACCTCGGCCATTGCTTTGTCGTTACTGTCAGCTGTAACTGCGCAGAAGGATCAGATAACTCTACAGCATCTTGCTGGCAGCAAAAGAAGCAGAGTGAAAACGGTTTGTAGCGACGCTTTGGCTCGTCTTAACAGATTCTGGAGCAGAAGTGTTTTAGATGGTCCGATATATACTTGTTGAACAGTCTCGCTGATTGCTTGATACTTTCTTTAACCTCTTTTTAACTCACCTGCTTTCTTGTTTAACTGCTGCTGCTGCTGCTGCTGCTGCTGCTGCTGCTGCTGCTGCTGCTTCCTGGCTCCACGAAAAAGATGAATGGTTTACTGTGATTCACATTTCACTGCAACCGTGGCGTTAGTTTAGAAAGTATGTATGGTATGTTGTTTACAAAGGAGAAAGGTAAAAAAAAAAAGGTCGACTTCGAGGCAAAACAAGAAGATACTAGCTAATTACTAAAAAGTTTAATGATTTAAAATCTTCATCGTTTTCGTCATCAAATTCATCAAGACTTCTGTAGTTTAGAATTAGGAATGGCATATAAACTGTAATGAAATTACTTCGCTACAAACACTTTTGATGATAATCATTACACGTCTGTAATAAAAAAAATCTCGGACAATATGAAAATATACTGATGTCCAGTTTGTTGTTGTTTATTTGAGTGTTGTATTTTTCTATTGAGTTTTTTTTCGTTTTTGGCGTTATATTTTTGTTATCTCATAAGAAAACGTGTTCTTGTATCGTTTCCTTGTTTGTTTTTGATTCACTTTGACAGTTCATTCTCGCTTCAAGAGAAATCGCTGTTCTTGTCATGTTGACCAGTCCCTCCCTGTCATTCTTTCTCTCAAGGACGCAAGTTGTGCGGTCTGGGCCACAGCTGTGCGTGTGCTGTGCTAAATTTAGCATTCGATTCTGGGTCCTAGTGTTCGCCCTGCTTCCTTGATGTTCTTTTCTTCCATCGAAGTGTTGATTTTTAATCTGCTTGCATACAATAATTCCAGAAGACGATGTGATCGATGTCTTTTTAAGTGAGAGTTCATCGAATCTAAAGTACACCAATTCCATCTTTCGCCGTCTTGCGGACCCCTCCCACCATCTCATTCTCAGTAACCGTCGCCGCCTGCTCTGCTCCTTTCCCTGCTCTCCCCCTCCCCCGACCCCCCCCCCTACTCTGACCCCATCCTCCAATCCCCACACAACCTCACAGACCCCAGACCCACTGTCCAAGACGTCATGGAGCCTCCCTGGGTCCCTTTACTGCGACGCTTTCAAGCAGTTCAGACAGCATTCAGGCGAAAATCTGGCCCTAGCATCGCTAACAGGAAACAATCATCGTCTTGACATGAAAGACCAGCATACGTCATGGGTTGCCTTTTACACCCCCCCCCCCACTTCTACCCATTTTTGGGGGCGGAGGGGTGGATGAGTGGAGTGGGGACCGTCTTCGTCCAGCTTTTATCTCTGGTGGCTCTGTATACTCCCAGTTTCACACGCCATTTCACATCGAGGTTGAAAGGTCATAATCAGCTCCGTTGACGTCTCTGTTGACTGGCCTCCGCTTTTGAGCGCGCGGCGCAATATGATGTGCGCTGTCTAGACGTCGCTCCGCGCGTGAACAATGGCTGCCGCCAAGACTGGAAATTAATTTTCAGTGCAGCGTGCATTTCGCTCATTTGGAACTTTAGACTTTTTTTTTTTTTTGGCCTCCCTCCTTCAACTGCTAGTGAGGCTGTGGATTAGAAATAACCTTGCTCTATAACCATTCTCTTCTTGTTTGCTATGACTTGGCGTCGTGTTCCTGTCAATTAAAGTGAGGCTGTTTATTTCCTCCAAGAACAACCCCCCCCCACCCTTCACGCCGACCACTGTCCTCTGATGTTGCACCTCGTTGCCAATGAACGCCGTAGTGTTGCTTAATAACCTCGAATATCTGTGGAGCCACTGTTGTTGACTTGTTTGCCGATCGTAAAATCACAAGATTGACCAGCGCGAACCTTTCTTTTTTATATATTTTTTTTCTTCTCGCCTTTTCTTATTGTCATGGGAATCACTTATGCACCAAACGAGTTCATTTAATGTCTTTGTCCGACTTGAAGCCGTCTTTGTGGAAGGGTAGTTATTTCTAACTTACTTTGAATGTCACTTAAAAATCGAGGTTTTGATTATTTGCTGATGGCGTTGTTGGGATGGTGCAGAACTTTGCTTTAGTTAAGATTGTGTCTTCCTCGCTGAACTTCCCACTGCTTATTCCGCCGGTGTTTGAGAGTTGTTGTTATGACTTACCGCCGCGCATAGACCAAGGTTCCCTCGATGCTCGAGTCCACTTCACTTTCTGTCAAGTTCATGGAGTGAGCAGGGTTCAGGCTTCCGCTCTGGGCTTGCGTCGAGTGGTCCTGCCGACCCCAGCAGCTCCATGCAAGGGGATGGCAAGGCGAGGACCACACGCAGTAGTCGATCGATAGAAGTGGTTGCACTAAAAGATGTTTCTGGTAGGAGAGAGAGAGGAGGGTGATGGACGGTTATTTTTAATTAATGTCCTCCGAGTGTCCTTTGCTTGTCTGTTAGCTGGCTGACTGGCTATCCTCCTTATCATCCTAGTTGTCGTTGTTGTGTGTTGTTATTAGTGGTGATCCAACCGACAGATCCAACCAGTTCGCACTTCAAAATAACATTACATACAATACAACTGCAAAACAGTAAAGGGGAGCAAACGCAACAGAAGCTCATGTAAACATGAAGATTTAACATTTTCTTCCAAATCGAAATATGAAACAATGCAGAAATAAAATTAAGGAAAGCAGATCTCCTCAACCTGTGAGGCGAAGGGACATAACTCGTCCTAATCAATTATCTCGATAACTAAATAATCTTAACAGATATATCAGCAATAGGTATTGAAGCCGTCTGCGATATCTCTGTCTTGTTTTGTTTTTTTTTTCCTTTACCTCACTTTCTGTCTCTTCTTGTTTGTCTGTCATTCTCTGCCTTATTCTTTCTCTCCTCCTTTTTGTCTCGTTCTTTCTTCCTCTCTCTCTTTTACTTTCCTGTGCCTTCTAGTCTGTGATTTAGTAGTAATAGTGAACACCCTGTGTCACTAGAAGTAGACAGATGGCGTGAGTTAACCCTTGTGGCTGGTCTGTAATACTAGACTATTTTCATTACTAGTGGAAAATATTTGCTTATCAGTGTAATCATCCTCCTACCTTCGGCAAGTTACCCGAGAAGGTCTTGCTGGGGTCGCTATCTCCCATTTGTCATGCGCCAGTCGACTCTGGCATTTCACCCTTGCAGAGACTTTCTCCTGACCGCGGAGATTTGGGTAGGGCGGGGCTAACTACTCTATCCCAGGAAGTTTGCTCGTTTGTTGCATGCAAGTTTACATTTATAAAATAAAATGCTAGAATAGCTTTACCTGCACAGGTATGTGTACCTGCCACTGAGAGAGCTGCTTAGTTCACCGTATCTTGCAGACGTGAGATGTCTGAGTGAAAGCTAATTAGTATCGATATCTGTAAAATGCGCAACAAGAATAACGAGACAATGGTTTCTATTCTTACACATTGATAGTACATTGATAGTACATATTTTAACTGCTGTAGCTGCAGGTACAAACCCTCAGCGATGGCGCTGTCAGAAACTTCTGTCTTCATCGGGATCATACAAATGATAAAAGATAACTGAATTTAATTTTGTTTTACTTCAATATCGCCAAAACATAGAATCGCTGTTATGCCACTAAGGGTCCATTGAAAAACCTGCGAGAATAATATTTTACGACTCATTTGCTCAGCTATTTTCGACAAGAAAAGTTATGTCATAGCTTGTGTTTTCGTATTTTCAGTTATCAATATTTGATAAATCCTCGGACTTCTTTCTCCTGTCCTCGTGCTTTTTTTCCCAGGAGTACCTTATGCTGTCTTCAGGAGAAGAAATGTGGTATTAGTCCTGAGCCTGGGACAGTTTGACAGTGTAAGAGATGGGAATGGGAGGGTTAACACGTGATGTGGAGGTGCATGTCCGGAAGTTCGGGTGTGGGTGGAGATCGGTTAGATGACAACGCTGCCTGTGTTTGTGCCCAAGCAAACATGTGCTCCAAGTGCTAAGCACATGTGCGTTGTCCTCCAAAGATAATTTCTTTTCTTCCCTCGTCAGCAGGCGAAGAACGAATTTGGCATCTAGAAAGAAAAATATATACGGCACAACGCGAGGGCAAGCGCATAAACACCAACCCTCCCACCGCTGCCACCGTCACCCCGCTGCACCGACACCCACGTGCATGCACATGCAAGCGTCTTTGAGAGGTGCTTCTTCTTTCATCGCCTTTTGTAACGCTGCACAACGCGTGGAAAGCTATCACCAGGTGTGTGCTTGCACTTGTGTGTATTTTTTCAGATGTCTAGCGAGAAAACTCCTGCTCCAACAGGAGGGCACAGCGAAAGTTGACGCCTTGTGTTTTTCCTGTCCCTCCGACCTGCAGCTAACAGCACGGGATCAGGTTTACAGACAGTGCCAGCCACCATCCCTCTTACCCTTTTGTTTCGGGCTCTCACAGAGATAATTGGTTTACACAAAGACTGCGTTTGTGTTTTCATCATCCCCCTCTTTCTTTCTTCCCCTGTCACTTTCCACCCATCTCTCTCTCTCTTTCTACCATCTTCATGATTTATTCTGGTTTCTCATTCTTCTCTCTTTCTTTCCTTGTATCTCGCTTTCTCTGTCTCTCTCACTCTATCTTTCGCTCTCGCTCTATCGTCTTACTTTGTTTTGCTGCCTCTCATGTCGTGAACCCGTAGTTAGAGTTCGACATGGAATTGGTATCGTGTGAAACAAGAGTTAAAGACCAACCCGTGCCGCTTTCGTTTTAGATCTGAAGTGCAGTAAAGTATTCACTGCAATATTCACAGAAATGTAGGAAAATTACGGGATGATGATGATGATGATGATGATGATGATGATGATGATGATGATGATGATGATTAATTACCAATGTCTTAGCAAATAACTTCTTTCCGTTCCGAGATAAAAGCCTACAAACGTCCCCTGTCGTAAAAAATGAAAACAAAAATGTAATGTCAGCCCAAGATATGATGGGCTAGTTAACATTTCTATTCCAATGAATGTGGCCTATGTGTCGTCACGGTATCCACAAGTGGATATCGCGGACTGACATCTGTCTGACTGTGTAATGCAAATGCCTGTCTTGAAGATAACTTACACGTGTGTGATTATTCAACTAGGCACAAACGTTTAAATGTGTAATCGGGTGGATCTTTAAACATGGCAAAGTGCAAAAGTTTAACAGCTGTTCTGTAGAGTGGAGGGAGAACTACAGCCCGCGTTACAGGCGCTGTTTTCAGAAAAGAACCGAATGAAAAAGGCGCAAACAACTTAAGAATGAATTGCATCAAATAATCCCTGAAGTAAACCTAGGAAAGAAGGCCTAACCACGCGTGCAGAGGAAGAAAGAGTGAAAGTTGTTCACAACTACGTGAAAATAACATCCACAAACGTTCTCTAAAAATATTGATGGCTCGTGCCAACGTGAGAAGGGGAGGTTAAATATAGGGGAGGATAGCAGAGAAAGGGACGGGTAGTGAGGGTGGGCTACCTGGGAAAAAAGTTGCGATTTTCCGCTTCACACCAAATGGTAACAAGCAGACGCTCGAGTTGTACCTCTAATTAGCAGATACACATTCGACAGGTGTTCTGGCTTGTATGCCACCGGTAGGTTCACTCTGTCCTTTAGCTGCATCATGCAGGAGAGTGCACCCGTTCCGTGGCTACGGTCGCTAGGAAACGGATAACTAGCTTTTTTTTTAGAGTTTTTAATCAGGTTCGGTAGTCCTTTCTTAACTTGTTGCTTATATTGTTCCTGTTTGCGTTTACCCACAGTGATTTTATTTGTGATCTGCACGCAAGTTGCACACAATGAGAATGTAACAGACCTTGTTTCCATGTTAAGATGAGTTAAGAATGTATTGTGCTCGCACTCTGTAGCGCTGCTAATGTGGAATGCCGTGATGTAATTATGGTAGTCACGTGACAAGAACAATGTTAAGAATTACAAAAAAGGCACAGCAACCAGGAACAACCACAAGAGCAACAACAACAATAATAACACTTAAATTAGTAGTCCCGCTGTCTGAGGTAAGTCAACTAAATTCGTTCTTCGGATGATTTCTTATCGCGATTTCCTTCAGCGAATGCAACAGATAATTTTACTGATCGCAGTTTCCTTTTCCTCCATCCCCAGAACTCCCAGCAATGTTCCTGGGTTCCTGTCTGCTGGGCAACGGATCTACAAGTATTGTGTGCGATGCCCGAGAAGAATAATAGTAATCATTATGAAAAGCTTTTCCTCTCATAGACAGTCTTGCTTGCGTTGAGAGCTTAGGTGCTAAGACTTCTGAGCAGTTTCACGTGTCTCATCTGTAGGTGTCCACGGGAGCTTAAAATCTCTTAAAGTCTTTTTCCAGAATCCAGACAAACGCAAGCGTCATTAAGCTTTGTAGAGATGTAAGAAGATTCGCCGTCTTCTGATGTCTTCAAGGATGAAATATTCTTATTTGGAATTTTACACCGTTCGATGAAAGCGAATTTCTTGGAGTTCTTCAAAGACAATATTTTCTCACTGTGGATCCTTACTGGTCGAAGTAAACGAGCCCTCGCTTCCGAGATCTTCAAGGATATAATTATCTCAACTTTGGAACTACTGTATTCGAAACACATGAGCCAGTTAGCTACTTGCATGTTGGTGACCTGTAAGTTTGGAAGGGCCGGGGAGATTTTGTCCACATCTAGTACTAATGTATGTAACCGATTTGCTTAGTTATTCAGACCTGTGCCCCGTCTCCGGTTTGACTGTAACGTGCACAAAGCCTGCGGCGAACTTTGACATCAGCCTGCAGTTTTTAACAATGGAGGAAAATATACCGCCTGTCCACCGGGTCATCCTCTTATCTAGAAGCTTATAACACCGACAGACGATTGAGTACCACGTGACTGACAAACTCCAAGTCACATGACCTTAAAACGCCACACAGTGCTGCAGCCTGCACGGCACACGCCTGCACCTTCTACAGCACAGCCGCTGCGGCTTCTGCATTTACCTACCGCTGCAGCTCCTACATCAAGGCGACACGGTGACCCAGACAAAACACTTTTACTTCTTTTGGTTAGATACTTTTCTGACAGTGGCATTTATTCGACAAGCTGCTTTGATAACAAATGGGGGGATAACACGTGATGTGAAGATGAATGTCCAGAAGTATTGCAACATATTTTGCATGTTTTCCTAGTGAATTGTGTCGGACATACTTTGTAATGGCTCTCCTAGTCTTTGTTATATTCTACTTTTACACCTAATAACCTTTGCGCGAAGTTTCACATTGGCTGCAGGGCTTCCGTGGCGCCAACAAGTAAGCATTTAGATCAGTCCAAGAGTGCATTTCACCTTCTTCTAATTATTCCAGAAAAGGTTTTATAAAGACGACAAATGTTTATCACAAACTAATATCAGTGCTACATTTTGTAAACATGGCAGCGACCTTGTCCATAAAGTCAGTTTCCACTACAATAAGCTTTTCTACTGAACCAGGCGATACCTTGAGGCAGATATCTTCAAATGGTGTTTAAGAAAACAAAAGTTTGCGGGGTGAGCAATGAACCGTCACAATGGCTGTTACAACTATCGAATCTATAACATTTTTTATATTTGTCTAAGAAATCCTATTTCAGTCTTTCATTTTCACTGAGTACTTAAAAATTTCATTTTGCCACCGTGTCGTTAGGCTTCCTTGAGAAAACGTAAGCCGTAGTTTGCTACCAATAATTCATTGCACTGGAAATAAGATGTACTTTAAATCTTGATTAGACAGTTAACAGGAAGACGGTGTTGGTTCGTTATGTTTGACAAAAAGAAGTCGCTCGATGGCAGGAAATTGTAGCTTGGCTGCCTTCCACTGTTTCCGCTTCAAGAACTCGGTGCTTTGGATACTTAGCTATTTCTTCGTCTTTTGCTTATAATCCCAGAAAAAGTCTGACGACATTTCTATGAAATATTTACAAGCTTTTTTTTAAAATAATATGGTGTGCTGAGAATTTTTTTTTAAAGGAAACATGCAGGCCTGGGTGCGCGTGTGTGCGTTGTCCACGCATGAGGTGTGCTGACCCATGCAACTGCGCGTGTCTGTCGTTTTAGAGGCGCCTCTACCGCAAATAGTGTGAACACGGAAGTCACGTGACTTCAGGAGCCAGGACGATGGTTTTCTTCTTTTTAAAACACCTGATTACTCCGATGGGAAATGAAATATTTTTGCTCGCTGTAACATTACATTTGGCGTATTTTCGATTTAGTTATGCAGAAATGGATGGGACTACAGAAAAGGAGGGGGGAAAGGATATCGTATTACATTTTATTTAATGCTGCAAAGCAGTTACTCCCTCTTAGTTTATTCATGTAACACAGACGACAGACAGTCTTTGATGTTGATGGTGAGTACCATAATTTAAAGGGAGATTACCGTCTGCGAGAACCATATATTCTGGTATTGATTGTAGCACCTACTGGAAACGACAATGCCTTCTTAATTGGCTTCTTTAGTTCCTCTTGTCTTCTCGGGAGATATCCATCTCCTTTTGCGCAACAACGACGGGTAGTGTAATTATTATATTTAGTTTTCGTGGAAACTTGTCTTTTTCCTTCGTTATAAAAAAGGCTACAGTTTTGGCAGGTGCACAAACCGATCTTTCGTGAAACCCAATACTGACGCTTTTGAATTATTGCTAGCAGAAGCTGTTTAAGCTCGTCTGAATTATCGAGGGCAAGAAAAAGTTATGATCCCCCTTACTTGAATGCACACAAAAACACAGACACGCACGTGCACATATATACAGACGCACAAATAAAATAAATGCGCGCGCGCGCGCGCACACACACACACACACACACACACGTCTGCACGAAAGAGGACAGTGCAATTTACGATTCTTAATTTCCGTCTGCTTGGTGTTGTTGGCTGGAGACTTCAGATGAGCATTAGATACTGCGGGTGTATAGACCTTTAACGGGCAACTCACCAAGCTGCTGTTCTCTGAGATAGAACAAGACACTAATGGCGCAACTAAATCTACTGATTCCCAGAGCAGGGATTGGTTACACCGACCAGAAATCGGCAGATGACTGACCTCGCATCATATAACTGTCTTTGACATTATCTAACTCAGATCTGTAGCTATGAAGTATACAGATGGAGCTCTCTATATTTAGATATAAAGTATATACACAAATCTTTAAATTATAATGTGATTTACGCTGGTGTGGGTAGCAACATATACAAGTATATTCAGATGTAGTAAAATGCTATATATTTCGAGAGCAGAGGGTGAAATAGCTAACGCTATATAGCTAAATACCTAGACAGACAGACAGCCATAGAGAGCAAGAAATATATGGCTATACATACAGTAAACACAAGTAAATTATGATGAAATGATCAGTTTTTGTCCAGTGAGAAAGACCCACTTCCATGTATCGCTCTTGCAGACAGGGAACATCAAGTCGAAAGTACGAGAATCACCGGTTTGTCTTCATGGTTAAGCAACAGCTGTACTCTTTGTGAGAGCTTTTGCGAGGGGACGAGGGCGCGGTGCTGACCATGGGTCCAGTGTTGCGTGAAGAGTGTTTCATTATGTTTTGGGTTGTGTGATGTTTACAATTTGCTCAAGTGGCTGACGTGGTATTCTTTTCTGCTGCTTAACTCCTGTTGCGGCGAGAAGAAGGACAGCAGTCCAAGCTACTGCTGATGTTGGTGGTAGCGGCGGTAGGATGAAAGGCTAGAAAATGAGTAGGTTTGCCGACTTTCTGTTACTGGGCTCCGCCTGAAGGTCTGTGAAGGTATGTGCACTAATATATCATTTTTAACGGCTTACTTCAGACAGTCTCGTTCTTTCCCCCGCTAACGTGTGTGTTTTCTAGATCACTAGCTATCGACCGCAGGTAAATTTACTTGAGACAGCGACGAATAGGGATCTTAAAGGTCTAGTGAGGTCAAATTTCGTTTTCCTAATGGCAAAGTAAAGCTCAATGCAAGAGACTGTTACCACAAATGTGAATGTCCCACTTCTGTTTTCGAGGCACACGCCTGTAAACATTATTATCACTTAGTTTACCCTCCCCTACCCCCCCAAAAATCATCAGCACTCATTTACCTGTTTCCTTACCGCAGACCTATTTAGTGTAACAGCGGAGATCGTTAGGGACGATATATTTAGACTTGTAACTGATGTCGGTAAAGACGATCAAGAAGAAGAGCAAGAAGAATTTTGAGCAGGTCAAGGCAGTTCTTATTCAAGAATTCAACATTTTAAAACAACATTTATCGAAGTTTGTTGGGAAGGTGTGTCACTGAGTTCAGTTCCGATGAATAAATGAATAAATAGGAGAAAAAGCACATCATCAAAGTAAAGCAAAGGAAAGCGAAACAAATACGGCGGGATGCATGCTGAAAGAAAGGCTCACTTTCTTGTTACAGCTTATCAACAACCTACCTCAAATGTTTCTTAACGATAACATTTTTGGTGTCGTCGTAAAAGCTATCAGGTCTGGCCACTATGCAGCGTCACTTTTGTTTGTCACGTGGTGTTTGCCAGTCACCAAATTCCTTCTCCTCCCTGCGGCTACCTCCGCAACCGGCCTCTTCCGTTTCGATTTCCCCAGAACTGAGGTTAGTCACGTGCTATGCGCGTTCCAACGTAGGGAGGAGACACGAATGCATAGCGATGGAGGGTTTGACGAGAGTTCTTCGTCTTGTAAAATCACCTTCTTCTCTTCGTTTGTCTTTCAGGGCCGGGTAACATGAGTGTCGGAAAGTCCTTTTCTCTACAAAAACACGCTCGGGGGTCTTGTCGCTCTGAAATGTATGCAGTCTTATGTTAACGAGAGAGAGAGAGATAAGTACCATCTTGCAGCCAGGCCCAATGTTCTATGCAGACCACCAACCTGGTGCTCTCTGCATCCAACAATGACATACATACATACGTACACATACGCACAATAACAGTAATACATAAGCAGACACCCACATGCTCAAGCACGCCCATATATATATATACTCTCAACAGCTACTCATCTATCATGTTGCGTAAGTGAACGGCAAACTCTGTGCGTGCGTGCGTGTCGCAAGAGAAGAATGAGAGCACAAAGGACGATACAAAAGTCCTGGTCCCCCTTTTGTCGTGGAGGAAACATTTTTCAGCAAACAGCTACGATAACAGCCATGCTGTTTTTCCACGCGCATGGCAGGTTTGTAAGCTGTTTGTCTGACGAATTCATCAGCTTCACAGCCTTGCAGCTATCTGTCTAGCAGGTGTTGCGGCGTGTTTTGGCGTGCTGCTTTATGAGTTCGCGCGCGAGCTGTGAGAATGTAGCTTGCGGGGCCCGGTCTGACAATGTACGGCAACAGTTGTTATCTCTGACGGCGACGACTGCAACATTCTGCCTGCTGCCTCTCTCAGCGGCACGCCTTGTCGTTTTGGGGAACTGGCTCTGAGCTGGAATTCCTTCGTCGATATGGTCCGCCTAGTGCCAACCGCCTTCCTAATAACGTAACCGACGTGCAAATAACGTCACTGACGTCCAAATAGGGTGAGAAACGTGCAAATAACGTTTACTTGTAAATAACATAACAGGCGTGCAAATAACGTCACTTACGTGCAAGTAATGTAACCAACGTGCAAATAACGAAGCAGAAGTGCAAACAAAATCCGTATTTGGTGTGCAAATAACGTCACTGTCGTACAGATAACGACGCCAGCGTGCAAACAGCGTAACTTGCCGTTTTCTGGCACCGCTGTGTTGATGGCGCCAAGTGTTTCCCAACAGGGGCCAGGAGAGAGAGCGAGGACAACTTGGCGCCTTCATAATTAGTAGACGAGAAGTGTTATGAGATGAGTTTGAAAGTAGTTGTCGAGTTCTACAGTTGTGTGCCGTGTACAAAATATATATATATATATATGTGTGTGTGTGTGTGTGTGTGTGTGTGTGTGTGTGTGTGTGTGTTCGCAGTACTGGTCTCACTGTATGCTACCTCAGTAGAACAATTGACTACGCTTGCACTGAACGACCTTGGAGCACAAATATACGTAAACTTGCGTGAGTGAATGCGTGTAAGTGTGCAAAGCTGAAAAAAGTGGCGCTTGCCGTATTTAATTACTATGTCAAACGGGAAAACAACAGCGGTGGGATGTGGGGGAAGGGACCATCCACAGACAGTGAGCAGCAGTAGCAGTCAAGAAGCTTCTTTTCTTGTAAACAACGCACGTGAAACATCTCGCTTTATGATCTTCTGTTGATAGGGGTAAGGTGCAAAAACTTTGTTCTGCTAGGTACGATGGATGGTCTCCCTTCTCGCGTGTATCGAGAGATAACGAGAAGTGTCTGGCATTCTTTGTCTTCCTGTGTATCATCCGCACACAGGTACCAGCTGTCCCCCCCAACAGACCGCAAGGGTGGGACAAAGCTCCAAATCATGATCCCGCTCACAGCGTTCGTTCGTGTGAATCTGGCTCTGTGCCACAATTCGCGGAAGTGACGTAGTCAGAAGCTTGGCAGGGGCTGGCTGACGGGAAGTGGGAGGGACCAGATGCGGCTTTTGGTTCCGTCCCTGATTCCCGCTGGATGGATGATATGCAGCTGAAGACAACGAGGACAGGCCGGCAGCTGGGAAACATCAAGATCTGTGTTCGTTTGTGTATTTGTTTATCTGTTGACGGAAAATGTCTACACGTAACTGCTTATCAGTTCGCTTTTACCTTTACAGTCATATTATTATCACTCAGAAGAATAGCAGAAGAGCGATTAACGAAAGTAAAATCAGGATGAGAAGAGATACTGGCCGTCAGAAGAGATGTTTATTTGGAAATATTCAGGTGATACCAGACATAGAGGATCTATTCTAGACGACGGCTACAGTACGCAGTTTGTTCAGGTTGGACTATTTCTTGTCTGGGTTGAGTGGGCTAACCCTGCGTGGACTAATTGTTGGACTAAAAAATACAAAACTTCTACAATCGAGGTCATAACGCGAGGTCTCCGATGTAAATAGCGATAACTGCGCTGCGCAAAGCGACCCTAGCGGTCTCGCTGATACTTCCGATCAAGGAAGATAATTATACACAAGAGAAGACATTTTGTTTGTGTCGTCGTCCAATAAATTACAGTCCAGTAATGTGTGCACTATCATGATGATATGTTTCAGTACTAGCCTTGAATTGTTTTGTATGTTATTTTGTTTTCTTTATAAACACTGGCATACAACGGGCATGCATTGATTCACAGTAGAATAGACCTACATTGGTAGATACCCCTGGATAAAACAAAAACGACGTTTAACATTTACGGCTTAAAATTAGAAGCGGTGATGGCAAAACGAGGTTTGGTTTGTTTTTAATTTTTTTTTAATTTTGATATAGATCAACAAACCTATACACGTTTAGAAAGGAAAAAGCTTGAACTTTGCAATAAAAATAATGTCAGCTGTCTATCTTCACTCTGGTGCCAGCAATAATAATAATAATAATAATAATAATAATAATTCCTTTTATTCGCCAAGTGACATAGCACGAGGAACTTGACTTGATAATGGCCACATTTGACCAACAATAACTCTCCCATACACACAGATATACGCACAGTAGACCCACTCCCATTCACACAATCACTCTCTTGCGTTCACTAGGTATGCCAGTGGTTGCGATCGAGCAGTCCCACAATCCAAGAAAATTCACAGCTCACATGCTCACAACATTCACAAAAAATAAACTTTCACTTTTAAACTGATGCACAAGTTCAAATTTTACTGTTATTTGTCCAAAATACACGGAAAACTATTTACAGAACATGTGTAGACAAGATGCCAAAACCTTTTTACATCAAATAAAACAAAAGAAAATGGCATAAATACCTTCAAAATCGCTTACCGAGTCGCACTCTAACTCGGACGCATTACTCGTAACGTTAAAAATGGATTGCTTAACGCTGAAAATGGCGTCCGCCCCGTCTTCAAAAAATTCGTCTTGTTTCAAGGCGCAATATAAATCGACATCATCATCATCATAGATCTAATTTTTTACAGGTTCGCAAATTACAAGATGGCGAGCGAACGAAAGGACAAAGATCGCGGAATGGAAAAAAATTTTCTGATTGGTTGATTTTTAAACAAATAAACCAATGAAAAGTTTTCCTACGATGCCTCTATCAGAGCCACAAAATTGGCTTCTCGCGAACTGACGGTTGAGCTCGAAAAGTGGTTCTTCGGTCTCAGCGGGATAAGATCATCGTGATCTTCTTTTTTATGATGTTGTTTTGTATTTGAAATATTTTAGCGCTATTAACCAATTGGATCGTTTTTAATTTCAAAACTATTTTAGACAATTTCATTAAGCTGGTCAAGGCGATTTTCGGAGAATTTTTTTTTTATTTTTAATTTAGCTTTCTGTTTGTTTCTGTATCACTTTTCAAACGTGATTAACTTTCATTCGTCGTTGAAGACCTTTCGCCAGGAACACTTTTAATAATCTGGTTTGCGGACAAAGTGCCTTATCCTGTCCTCTGACATTCATCTCTAGACGCGTTTAGCGAGCAATAAAAAACAACATTAAGTGTGCAGCCAAGTCGCTGATGTTACTCCATGATCCCTCTTTCAAAACTTTTATTTTATATTCTTTAGCTTGTTTTAAATCTAGCTAGATGTCTCATACAAAATTAAAGTAAGGTAAAATAACTCTACGTGTTTTCCCGTTTTGTGTAATACAAATATGTAATGCAATTGTGTACTGGCTAAGCCGCTGTGAATTTTTCTCTCTTTTTTTGTAATAATCTGGCGCGAGGGGAGCGCACCAAAAATAGTCCGGTCTTTGCTCATTAAAGATTAACGCCCCCACACCAGCAATGTGATTAGACCCGCGTGTGGGGAAGTTGGGGGGTGGGGAGGTTGGAGGAACAGATAGCCCGGGAGGATGAGAGAAAAGGGAATGTTTTGCTTGTTCACTGAACACGTGACTGAACGACACTGAACAGGTGCATGAACGAAACGAGAGCAAACAAACCTCTGCTTCTGTCATGTATCTCTTAACCCCAGCCTTTCCGACTCTTGTAACAGAGAATAGCGAGGAGACAAGACAGTAAGGCAAGTGTTTGAAATTTACATGACTCTTTGTAGAGCTAATTGCTCATACTACATCTTCTTTTTCGGCCTAAGATAACTGTTGACCTTTTTCTCTTCTTCTTCTTCTCTTTTCTTTCTTCTTTCTCTTTCTTCTTTGTCTTCTTCTTTTTCTTCTCCTTCTTCTTGTAAATAGTAGCGATTTCTCATGTAGACGTTTCGTCCAGTTACTGCAACAGCCTGCACTGTAAGATGGAGGCTGAAAGGCGATTGTTTCTCTGTTCTTTGTGTTTTTTTTCATGTAGATACATTTTTTGAAGGCAAATCACGGGGTGGGGGTGGTAGTGAGAGTGCATTGTGTGTGTGTGTGTGTGTGTGTGTGTGTGTGTGTGTGTGTGTGTGTGTGTGTGTGTGTGTGTGTGTGTGTGTTGTGGCCCAAGGTCTTGCAATTACTCCAACAGAAACCTCTTTGCGTTTGGATCCATTTTTATCTGGAATTTCTCATTTTTTCTGTTTCCTTGTTTTGCGCTTTGAAAGACCTGGAAAAAGGGATTACAACGCAACTTTGGACAACTACGAGATAGCCACAAATAACCACAGGGTTTTAGCTACTGTGAAGCGAAACAATGGAACTCTCTCCCTTTCCATATCCGCCACCTATCCACCATTGAATCTTTTAAATATGCACCGAAGACACACCTCTTCCTTTAGCATTACTCCTAACAACAGTCCATACAATGCTCGTCCTTTCTCAACCCCACGCCACCCTTTTTTCCGTGTATTACTCCTTCCCTACTCGTCTTCCTGTGCTGAATCATGACACTCTTAGTTTTTGTTACTTGATACCTCTTGGTGTTTTCTATATTTGTCTTTTATTAGTTATCAATACTGTTGTTTGTCCTTCCCTTCCTTTGTATGTTGTCCATGTCTCGTTCTTGTCTCAAGCGCTAAGAGCACGCTCCTTACGATCATCATCATCAATCCTCAAACATTTTTTGAAGTTTTTTTTTTTCACTGTCTTCACTTCTTTTTATTTTCTTTTTCAGATGGAAGAGCTCAGACCGTGTAGCTTTAAACGTTATCGTAACTTTTAAAACGTTGGACAATTTGAATAACATCCATTAGAATGAATTGAGTTATTTTGTTCTCTGTTTTGTTTTGTTTGTTTGTTTGTTTTTGTTGTTGTTGTTGTTTTGGTCTTGTGAAAAAAAGAAACCAACATCATTGTGGATTTGGACGGGAGTTTAACGTATCACATGGCAGAAGGCATGACTCCGGAACACTCTGACACCTGTGCACCTGTACAATCAGGAGCATGTGCATGTGGAAGACATGTACACGGAGCAGATTTCAGGGGCTCAGGTGGTCACCACTGCGGAAACGGAGCATGCTGGGGGCTGTGTCCCCTGCCTTCTAAACCTCCTTGCTTCCGACTTCATTCGTCAGGCGCCTTCCTGTATCCCCCAATGATTAGTGGCAAGTGAAACATAAAGACCTGCCTGCAGAGGTCAGCACTGCGCGTTTTCTTTACAACTTCTCTATTCCGCCTCACCCCTGTTGTCATTTCCGTTGTGTGTGTGTTCACTCAAACATGTGTGCTCGTGTATGAATGGGGTCTTAATGCGTCCTCTGTTGTTGAAGATAATTAGTGCACCCGACGACTGTGGACAAGCATATCGCCAGTTCAGGGTGTGTTCTCGGGTATGGAAGCTTGAAAGACTCCACCCAGCAGATAAAGGTGCGGTCATGTGGCCTTTAGCTGTAACTTTAACCTACCACTCATCAAAATGTTCCCATTATATGAAAATATTCCCTTTTATCTTTGGGACCCGCTTGGAATATTTCCTACTCTTCACATCAGCGCTAGTGAAAAATCCTTCTTTACTTCTTCGTTTACTGTGTTTACTAGTATAAACCACAGTTAGGTTTTATTGTGACTGGGTACTAATCTCCAGCCATATGTTTGATCTGCAAGCCGAAAACAAAACTTTACAGGTCGTAGACGAGAATCGAAGTTTTGGGGTTTAAAAAAAAAACTGTGAGATATTTCAAAAAGTCTGTAAAGTGCCCCAAAGGCCAGGAAGTAGATTTGGTAAGGTGATCACGTGGCACTGCCAGGGTGTGGGCTGTGTTCTTGGCAGCCTCATTGATATTTAGATTTACCTTAACTTACTCCTCTTAACCGGATCCAAAGTTTAGCATGTCATTCTAAGAGTTTTAAGAAGTAGCAAAACACACTTGAAGCCTTGTTGCCAAATTGAGTTCTTTCTTTCCAGCATACTCGCACGAATGCATGGGGGGAGAGAGAGAGGGGGGGGAAAGAGCGAGAGAGAGATTTCCAGCAGAACGATTGACCTTTACGAGCCTACTTGCTTCTCCGTTTCAGGAAATCGATGATGAGTACAAGTTGTTAACTGTTGTTGAGAAACCTAAGTAGAAAGTGCTTGCTCCAACAAAAAAGAAACCAGAATAGAACCGTAAGCTGGACAAAATGTCATTTTGCTAGACATGTGCTGCATAAGGTTGCGCTGAGGTCTTCGATGCTGTATTCTTGTTGCAGAACTGAGAGCATAAAATTATTTTGATCAGGGTTACTCGCATCCAAAAGCAACCTTACTCATTTGACCTCTTTCAGTACTTCAATACTTCAGCTTTAACATCAGAGTTTTATATGTATATCAACATCTTATAACAAAATGAGACTGAGACTCGTATTTTGTTCATCTTTTACTCGAGTTGTTTGGTCTTTGTTTAGTGGACAATACAGAATCTCTGCCATACCATGCAGTCCTTGTCTCTGGTTAACTTGACTTTATTCCATGGTTTGAACCACGGTACACGTGCGGCCTGCGGGAAAGAGTACGTTGGGTTCAAATGTCCTTCTGGACATGCGCAATGTGCTGTCTTGGCTGAGGGCGTTCTCCTCGGTCGGGAGGTCACATGATGAAACTCAAACAACGCGTAGGCGGGATAGGGCAGAGGTATGTTTCTTGTCCAGAGTAAGAAGCCTCGTAGATTCTGTAAAGCTTTTTCTTCGTCGAATGGTGACTTGCCCTTAGCAGTTTATTTCTTGAGCGTTTATAGCCTCCAGGCCGGCGCTGCACACACAGTGGTAGGTCTTTTCCAGTCCATTCTGTGCCGGGTGGTCTGCGAACCCAGGTTTCTCCTGGAATTCACCACTGGATTCCGCCACACTCTAATTGACAAATCCCTGTCTTTTAAGGAACGTGGGCTTTTTTCAGTCAACAAAGGTATCCACGTATGTGCGCGCGCGCGCGTGTGTGTGTGTGTGTGTGTGTGTGTGTGTGTGTGTGTGTGTGTGTGTGTGTGTGTGTGTGTGGAGAGAATGGAAATGTGTTCCTATGTGTGGGTTCGTGGTGTGTGCGTAAAAGAGAGTGCATTTAAAAATGTTCTAATTATACGTATCTTAACAAAAGCTTTGACTGCAACTGTTAACTTAAATAAATCCATTTAATCAAAAAGTGTTTTTCTGGGACAGTGCTATTTACATGCATGTATTTTAAACAAAAGTTTTTTCTTCTGATATACTAAAGATAATATCATATATACAATTTATACGTCAACACTTTACATTTCGTGACTGTGAATGTTAACATCTGGGAATGAATGAGAGATTTTTTATGGGAAATGTCATCTGTTATTCGCCTGGCGAGCATCTGGGACCCACTAATTGTTTTTCCTTTCTTGTCGACATGAGCGTCTTCTGTTGGTGCCTATGGACAAACAACTACTTCCTCTGGTCTCTCAAGAAAAGAGCGTTCTGTCGATCTTAACTAAATGAAACACATTTTTCCCGATGCTAGCGTTTCTGTACCCGGACTTGGACAGTCATCATCTTCTCTTTCTAATATTTTCCTCGATGCTTCTTTGAAATCAGCCATTCACGTTTAATCCTGTCTGCATGCGGCCAAGCGTGAAAATAAATTCTGTAACTCGAGAAATAAAAAAAATAATTAGAGACATGTGGGGGATGCGGAGGGGCGTTGGGAAGAGGAACTCAGAAAATGACGATTGTAGACCGCACGTGGATGGCCTGGTGTAGCTGGACATTCCTTCCAGAGCATTCACAGCAAGACAACCTCCCTGCCGGCTTGGACACAAAGCCGTTGATGAGGATAAGGTTCTGTTTTGGGATACCCGGCTCACGTGACCTGCACGCATCTGCTGCCGGCTCCTGGGATCTTGCTGACAAGTTGTGACTGTGAAGCTGACACTCGTGATCGTGACTGTAAAGCTGACAAGTCAGTAGTGGCTGAAACTACCAGCGTTCGTGACTGTAAAGCTGACAGCAAGGTTGTTGTGGCTAAGCTGGCACGAAAAGTCGTGACTAGGAAACTACATGCAAGGTCGTGACTGTTCATTCTAAAATACACATGCATCTGATTATTTTGTGCTGGAGCACGTTTTTTAAAGTGGAAGACAAATAAAAGCATTGAGTGCAAAAAGGTATTTACTTTTCAGGTGAGTGCTGCAAGACATTTGCACGAATTATTAAAGTCATTGGTCAAAGATGTCAGCAGCAGCCTTGCACATAAACACCAAGAAACCAGGCACGGAATCGTATTTTTCAAGACTTGATTCCTCCATTCAGCCCACAAGAAGGTGTGGGGAGTAGCGTACGGCAAGATGCAGTCTATAAAGCAGAGCGTTTACATTGCCTTCTAATGAGAACCAATCTGCAGCAGACTTTTTTCCACGGACCTGAAAAAAACTCTCTAAAATACCGGTAGTCTCCCTTGAAGTGATGAGTGTATAGTGCCAGAGCTAATGTGAGTTACTGAACTTGCGTTCTTCGCTGATGGGATCCCAGCAGATAATGTTTTTTTTGTGTTTTATTGCTAGTCGATTAGTTTGTCGATACCTGCAAAGGTGAAAAGGTAGTTAGCTGCATGTGTTCTTCCCCCATACGGACAGTGCGTTTCCTCGCCGTCATGATTTTGCAGCATAAATGGCGCGTGCTTGACGCTACAAAAACGTTAACAACATGTAGGAAGTGGCTTTTTTTCCACACAGTTTATTACGATGCAGAAATGACTTTCATTTTTCCTTTCCTCCACATCTTAGTCAATATTCTTGTCTTTGCCATCATCATGAGGGGTTGCATGGTGTATGATGGACATGCATGTCGACTACTTTGTAGTAGGCCTTTCAACGTGAAACTCAAACCTGTTGACGTCTTTAAGACCGTTCTTAACGGGTCTAAAGGCCGAAATGCAAACCTCGGAAGTGACCACTGTATCTGAAACATATTGACATTAGCTTTCAATGTGTTGACCGAAGTTCCAATGTCCGAAACGTTCGCCTTAAAATCATTGGTTTCCTCTTACCTTTACGCAGAACCTTTCCAAACTTGGCGAAATTGTTTTCGACATTTGCTTAAGAGGGACCTTTACGGGAATTTTATCATGAAACACGTGTTAAAATATATTGACTGCTCTACAGTCAATATGAAGATGAAGGGAGACAACAGAACATATGAACTTTACAAGCAACGCTTAGTGAATTTTTTTCTTTTTCTAAAACAAATCTGTTTCTTGATTTCATGCTTTGAAGTTAACATAAGGAGCTCTAAACGTGTGCGTGACAAATGTAAAGATGGCGTTTCACAATTCTTGTTGAGAAAACTTTGTTGTGTCTTTATTATAATAACAATTAATGTACATGACATCCTCTCCTTAAACTGTTCATGTCAAAGGTTCGTGAATCTCTAGAGTGGTTCCCTCCCACTACCATTTCCGGTTTACCTGTTAAAACCTAAAGTGGGCGTGGCACAGTCGGCATATTGCTAGGGATGGGACCTACTGCTGAGTTGCCGTGGTTTGTACTGACGGTCTGCACAAGCCTAGCTGCTGTTATGGAAACATACGGGTGTACTAAGCTGTCTGCATCCTATGCTTATCATCTTGAGCAAGCACCCAAGCACCCTCGACCATGTTACTGTTTTAGGAACCATCACCATGACACTGCCACTATTATCGCCACCATCCCCCTACTACCACCACTACCACTAACTGTTCAAACATCACCATCATTACAATTTAGGACTCCCGGCCCCATTTAACAAATTAAATCGAGGTTCAAAGGGATGCAGTGTTTAGCGGTGTGTACACGAGGGTGACAATATCATTGATTTTATTAAGAGACAACTGGCGTTAACGGGTGAAGGCCTGCGACTGTCTGGGAAGTCGGTCTTTGGGTCTAACGGAAATAACGCGGCAACGGCTTGTGTTTTGTGCGGAAGTAGAAGGTTGGTTGTCTTACGGTTGACTGGAGGACGTGACGTGCTAAAAGTGGTCAACAGCGGACTGACTGCTCGGTTTAGTTGAGAAGAAAATGTTTCGAATTTGCGGTCTGATTCCCACTAATGGGAGTGGGAAGCGGGTGGGTGGCTGGGTAAGAGGATGTGGGAAGATTAAGGGGGAGGAAACCTGAGTACCCAGAGAGCGTACCTAAATCGAGTTGTGACTCTGTGACTCGTATCCTCATGAGTGACAAGTGTTTTATTGCTGTACCACCAGGGCCTTCCCTTACCGGTATCACGATCTGAACCTTCGCCCCATTCAGTGCGCGTGCGCCGGTTTGCAGAAGGTCGAACCACTATCTTGATATACGGCGAGATGAGAGTTTTGAGATGAGGAAGCGCTCATATGTTACTGTTTGCCAGTATATGTCTATAACGTAACGATGTCATCCACTTTACGGCGAGAATTTGCTTACACGCTCGGACACCATATGTCTTGAATATAACTATTATTCACTCATATGTTAGGACAGTGAACGTCTTCAATATAACGATGGAATCCGCTGAGATGATGACTTGTTCATAGGACAATGTATATCTTGAATGTAACGACGTAGTCCACCGAGACCGTTATTCGCTCATATATTAGGACAATGTATATCTGGAATATAACTCGATTTGTAGATGCTGATTGACACGATTTGTGCACAGCCGCAGAAATGTTGTCTTTCCGGAAATGAACCGTCTTACGACGGAAATGACCTATTAACTCGTACGCTTGCGCACTTTGAGGGCCAAACGACAGGTGAAAAAGGACAGAGGTGGGTTACCTTCCTGCGTGTATCCATTTCCAGCCCTCCCACGGCGCGGAGCTAACCTTGTAACCCGAATGCAGACCACAACGACGGTCGAGCTGCCTGATGCGAGCCAGAAGTCGGCAGTTTGGACCAGAAAGGTTTTTTTCTAGTACCTAAATGATCGGGGAGTTGATGAGGAAGGTTTCAGTCAAACATCGGAAAAGCATCGCGTCATTTGCTGGACCACCACCTCCCACTCACCGCCCCGTACACTCTACACGCTCCCCTCTTTTTATACCCTCCCTCCTCCCCGAGTTTTGTTAAGGCTGTGGTAGTTCGTCGGGTGGTTACGACAGAACACAGGTGTGTGTGTGTGTGTGTGTTGGGGAAGAGGGTTGCTTTTCTCCTCACGGCAGGGCGGAGGGGGTGAGTGAGGGGTTTGTCTCGGAGATCACTCTCCGGTATGAGGTCACAGAAATCAGTAGTAACGAGAACTCGACGTCGAGATGTGTTATAACGAACGCGCTGGTAACTGGATCTCAAAATATGGGTTGAAAGGTGCGCTCCTAGCTATACACAAGGACATTAAGGAACGGACTCTCCTATAACTGGATATCAGGACATGTTTGTCAAGAATGGTAGCGAATAGCCGAGTGGTTAGAGCCCTGGCCACCGAAAGTTCGATACCTGTGGGACGCAGCAAACATCCCCTTCGGAAATGGATATCTAGCTCCATAAAGGGTAGGAACCTTAACAAAAAATCAGGGAATGACCTCTGCCATGAATACGCTAGTCACTAGAAACACTGCCAAGAGGTGTGATAAAGAACACACAAGTGAATGTCAGATGACGATATGATAAAATCGCTCTTGTAACTGAACTTCTGGACAAAGCACGCCGTTGATCAAGAGCAGAGAGACAATGGGTGTGGAGACTGTTCATCGTCCGACTTGCTTCTAGTCAACAACTGGCCAGAATTACTCTTCCTCAATAACTGCTGTTTTCGAATAGCTTCTTTCTTCAACCCTTCTTCAACTTGAAGAAATCGTTCTCTGAACCCCTCCCCCAGCAAATCCGCCCCTTCTCCTCCAAAGGTCTTTCAAAATGTCATCCGTGGCCTTCATCTGAAAAGTATTTCTAATCTGCTCAACGTCAGCCTCCACTATTTTTTCTAAACACCAGAGGCTAGTTGCACGATGTTAGTTTAACTTTTCTAAGGAAACAAATGCAGTCACGTTTAAAAAAAAAATCCCTCCTATACCATTTAGATCCGTTGAACAAATACACAGGAAAAATTTACGGGTAGTAACAAAAGCCTGGTATAAACAGTTTTAGTTTTAGAAGTTCTAAAATTGTGCTGTGCACTGTGTTTCTATTGATTATCGTCACAAAGTTCAGGTCTAAAATTGTTTAAAATTAAAACAAGGTTGTGTAACTGGCCCCAGAATACGCTTTTTCTCATCACTCGGAGATGTGAAGACGAGGCTTCCAGCGGCGGTGGGCGACGAACTAGAACTGTGAACGAGTCGGAGCGAGGGATTATAATCCACTTGATGGAAGTGTAACGTGCGTGTGGGTCTGCGTCTGTCCCGCCACCTGGTGCTCGATCCCTCTCCAAGCCCGCTTCTCTCCCCTGGACATGGGCCGGAAGCGTGCAGCGCGGTCAAGGCGCCGCCGGCAGGGGGTGCGGACCATAATACCATGACTGCTGAGCGTGAAGTTTAATCAGAATTACTCCGCGGCAGACAGACGTTGCAAGCCCTATCTGCAGTTAACAAGGAGGCTTTAGTTTCTTCTGCTGGTGCTTAGAGACACGAGAGTTCGTTCACTTTTTATTCTCCTTCACTGCATCACTTGAATTATTATTGGGTATATATTTTAGTCTTCCGAATAGCTTTAAGGTGCAAGATACTATTTCTCTGTCGAGTAGTTTGTTCTGCCATCTTTGCGCGATCACAGTAGAGAATAATTCAATTCCTTTCATTATTTTACAAACTCTAAGGTGGGACGTCACGCGTGTACATGGATACCTTTATATTTTTTTCAAGACTCCATACAGAATGGACCGATCTAGATACTTCAGTTAGCCGTATCAACGTACTCGAGCTATTGGACCTTCACAAGTCTGAGTAACATAATAATACATAAATACTAACTTAATAAAATAGCTAAAGTTCACTTAGTGATCATCTTCTGATGGCTATTTTCTTAAAGTGGTTTTACCTTCGTGCGGTCAAGAAGTCAGGCTGGTGTTTCTGGTCGCTTTTAACAGAGCATGAAATCTTCAGTAGCTAAAGAGGACCTGCATTGGTCAGTCTTGGAGCGTGACCCTTTTTCCGGAAGTGACGTGTGTATTCAATCCAAAAATGGTTCTAAAAGCAATTGTTTCATGAAGGAGTATAAACAAGTCATTAAAATTCAGAAAGACAGTCTTGCAGGGAACAGTACGAAGTAAGATGGGTAGAAGATGAGGCAGAAAAATAGAAAGATAGTCAGACAATCTCCAAGAGTGGACAGGCCTGGCATTCGTAAATCTCGAGGGATGGCAGAGAACCAAGATAGATGGCGAGACTTTGTGGCAACATTGTCAAGATGCCTCCAGAGGCAGTCAAGGCTAAAGAACTGATGGTGAATGTGATTCATGGATTATGACAATAGTTTGGCTAAAGGACTGATGGTGGTTAAGATTAGTGGATTGAAACAATAGCCCGGACACCGTTTGCGTGCGTGTGTGCTTTGCAGTCAAGGATAGAACTTGAGTGGCTACTCGTGACAAGGCTCAGCTATTTTCGCGGAGCTCCAGATGTTTTTAACTATGACTCCTTGAGTACTTTATCCTTGGATAATAATAAAAAATGTAGTCCTCATATTTATATCCTTAGCATTTGAAAGTTTCAAAACAAACCGGCGTTTTAACGTTTTCATTATCTCTTTGCGTCAAAATCTCCTGTTATTAAAAAAGTTATAATGAGTTTTATTTCAGTTTCAGACACAAAGAAACTTTTTCCTGCCCCTGGTATTGATTTCTCCTTCTTTTACCCCACTGTTTATCCGGTCTAGAAGGACAAGGTGGTTCAGTTCAGTTCGTCCCAAACCTGGCATTGCGGCTTATTTTTGTGCACCAGTTGAAGGGAAAGGGGGTGAGGCCCAAGCAAATCTGAGCGCATTGTGCCCTTCCTATACAAGAAACTGCAGACAGGCTTGCCAAATGAGACGCAAACGAAGTTGAGCTAAAACTCTCGGCTTGTCTTCTGTAGCAAAGATAAATTTCTATGCTCATCCTCGGCCTTTTCCTATCCGTCACTTCACTTCTTTCCCCCCAATACTTCGCGGAAACGTACAGCAAATGCTCCTGTAATCCTGTTAGACTTAAGACGGCCAAATCGTGGATTGTTGGAGAGGGTGGGATGGGACTTCGTTGTATCTCGCAGAATGGATGGCTTCTGGAATGTCCATGATGTTACTGGCTATGAAGAGGGAGGGTAATCACTAAGCAATTGCCTTCGCATCAGCTCAGATGCAGGATTCCACTGAGTGAAATGGACTGGAGTAGCCTTGGAAACGACGTCATCAACCTTTCTCAACCCACAATCTGACATACGTTTAGTCCCCTCGTAATCTTTCGTGCTTTGCGAGAACCTCAAAATGGATTCTGAGGTAGTCCTAATAAGCGAACTTGGTAGCACACAAGAAACCCCCAGGAACAAGACTACACCAGGAAATCAGGATTCTGATTTTGGTGTAGACTGTAGGCATTTATAAACAGAACACTCTAACTTCCTTCATAAACTTAATGCATAGACTGGAATGTCGTCTGAGATCCTGAAGTGCACTTGGGCTTCGTGTACCCAGTGTTGAGCAACAGCAGTGAGAGCGTTATCCCCCTTCACAACATTCTGGGAATTCCTGTTTATTGTATACGGTTACGTTTGTTGTTCTTGTCTCAAGCTCCGCCCACTTGTTCTCTTCATGCATTTGCCCCCCCCCCCCCCACACCGTCCCGGATAATCGATCAGTCGAAGGCAAAAGTGGCAGCTCTGTGTGGCCTGGCTTTCATAATTACTGTCTTTCATAAACTCATACTCATCTCTGCAGACGACCACTGTGTTGCAAAATTAGCTCCATGTAGGTAGTCGCAAGAGGAGACAGTCTGCTAACAAATATCACGGGATTTAGGGGAGGCTACTCATGGCAGCGGGTCTCAACATTTATGTTTCTGTAGGGGTGCGCCACTGGCTGTATTGTGCTTTAGTTGCCGACTTGGCTGATATCACCAACAACTCACCTCAAAGCAGTGAATGTCGCTACCGATAAACACGAGTGTCTTCTCTTGACTTTAGTGTTCGTACCGATAAACTTTAGTGTCCTCCCTTCCGTTAAGGACTTGTACCGATAAAATATATCGCAATTTTTTTCACTTTTGAAGTGTTTTCGTGCGAGCATGAAGAACAAGGTATCTGATAGAATTTTTATTGCTACCTATCTTGTGTTAGGCTTAGAAGGATTGCGCCTCTCTTTGATGTTTTTTTTTTTCAGACTCGATTCTGTGTTTTCTGCCTATTCTATTTGACTTCTATCAGGGTGCCTTGAAGGACACCCTTGACAAGGCCGTAGTAGCTTATCGCGTGACCAAACAGCTTTCCTCTCTTGATTGCAGCAAAGAGTGGTTCATCGGGACCATCTAGGTTGTCAGCGCTGCTGGGGACGTAGGCGTTAGACTTGCAATCATTCCATGAAACGTTCATTAGCCGCCGGATACACTTTATCCCGAAGGCTTTAATTTTCCTCTCGAGGTCATCTGTCATGGCCCAGCTCTCACATCGCTATAAAAGGATGGAGATGGTCAGACCTTTGATGACCTTCAGTCGGGTCAGGAAGTTGATGCTACTTCTCATTCATACTCTTTTACAAGTGATCGTTTGTGCTGTTGTCTGGACGAGTCTGGTCTCGACCTCCGTTGTTGATCAGCCGTCGTTTGTAAGGGTTGATGAAAGGTCCTTGAAGGTCTAACCGTCTTCCAGATTGTCTCCATTCATGATTAGGATGGTGCAGTTGTGAAGTTCGAGTTTCCTTCCGGGTATACTTAGCAGCAGGGTTTCTCGATAGATGTTCTGCCCTGCACAGTGTCCACAAGTCTTTACCCGAGGCGAAAGGCGTGTAATCGGCCGATGTGAGGGCTTATATAGCGTTTACCCAGAGTAAGATCTGGAGGCTAGTAGCCTTGCTACACCTCAGACCCCGTCCATTTCGTGTGTTTCTTCAACATTCAGGTTTTCTCGGCTACACCTGATCTAGAAGCCCAGAGGCTTTGTGATTTCGTCCACTCATTGACGTTGCTTCAGCGCGACATCTGATTGGCCACTTTCTCATTCTCCGCTCCACGACGCCTCGGTCCCATTACCGCGTTTGGCAGTAACAGTACATCTTTGAGGACAGTCTGCAATTTTACTGTTAGTGCCCCTTTCATTTAGTGACTGCAGAAGGAGGCAAACACTGTAATTGCTGAGCATGAAAGTGCGGCGTTGAGACACAGCGAGAGATGAGAAAGGAATGAAAGAAGAGAGCTTTAATAGAGATGAAAACACGGGACGAAGAATGAGGTTAGCGAGTGAACATGGTGTGTGTGTGTGTGTGTGTGTGTGTGTGTGTGTGTGTGTGTGTGTGTGTGTGTGTGTGTGTGTGTTTTGACGATTAATTTTAGAATTTTTGTTTTAACTCTCGTAACAGGGCCAAGTGGTGCGACCAGACCTGGCCTCATCTCATGTTAGTAAGACTACAACCCGGTCCTGTTCATAAGGCTACAGGTTGGGTTCTGCGTTGATCGTCTACTTGCACGGCACCACTCCTCAGGTAAGTGAAAATGTCGAGAAAACGAAAACAGTTTTCTTTGAGCTTTACCACTATACAGGTTGGGAAAACCACGTCTGGCACATCGAAAGTATGATCGTGCAAAGATGGCGGAACAAATTACTCGAAATGTTGGGAAAGCCCAAGCCAACCAAAGACCGCAGCATGGGACAAATGATTACAAAAAAAAAAGGTTGGCCGAGAAAAATACATGGTTGTTCCGAAAGGTCAAGATTACACGGAAGGTCGCGTGAAACAAAAGGGCTAGGAGACTCAGACTGTAAGAAAACCTGGCTTCTGTTCCGTCACTCACTCCTGCACTCGAGAAACTGGCTCCGTGAGTATGTTGCCGCAACACCACGACACCCATACCACCGCCCTTGACGCCTGCGGCAAAAATTCTGTCAGCTCCTATCGCGGAGCTGGCGATCAAACCCCTTTGTCTCTGGCCCCCGCTGTCGGAGGGCCTGGAGATTGTTGCATGCGGCCCCAGCTGTGACCGAGCGTTGACTCACACCAAAGAACATTTTTAACGTGTCTGTCGTGCTAAAGTCTTGTATTCCCACCGTTTGCTTCGATACCCGACTCTTGCTCCTAGTAGGGCCTTCTATTTCCTCGGGGCACGGGGGCGGACATTCCTAAGTTTTCCTGCGTGCTTGAGTTTGAAGACATTGAAAGACATCTTTATTCTGTCTTTTCTCGATACACGACATCAACTTCCATGGAGGTAACAGCAATACCTGATCAATTGAACAATGAGAGTCAAAACCTTTCGCGTGTGTGTGTGTGTGTGTGTGCGCGCGCGCGTGCGTAATATGCTCAGTTGTGTGTACCTATGCGTGAATCTTTCTTCAAACGTAGGTTTTATTCTTTTAATATTTGATAACACGGGTTTACTGCTCTCAAAGTTTTATAGAAACATTTGAGATGGTAATATTATGTGTTCACTTCAGAATCTTGGTTTGTTTCGGTTCGTTTATCCTTCAAAGCTTTGTGTTTTGGGATTTTGATTTGATGTTTGGGTTTTTATTTCGTTTTGCAGAATTTGCTGCTTGTTTCTTTCTTTTTTGTTGTTTTTTGCTATTGTTGTTTGATATTTGGGGTTTGTTTGTTTGTTTTGCTTTCTTTTATTTTTTGCCTGTTTGATTTGATGGCCAGCGGGAAGCATTTAGTTAACGATGTATTTTGTTTACGGTTCCTTGTAGACAGGAGTAAAGTGAGCTAGTAAACTCGTGTAACCTGACAGAGAGAGAGAGTAAAGTGACCTAGCTGACCGGTGATGGTGATCTGGTGGACAGGGTCATAGTGACCTTTTTTTCTAGAAGCTCCAATTAATCCGCTCGTGTCGGTCGTCCTCGCTCCACGTTTCTCTCTCCTGTCTTCAGTGACACAGGCATGTGTGAGGTAGCTGCCTATTTGCATTCTTTCGTCTATTTACTGGAGACACCCACAATCACCCCGTACAGACACGTGTCACACTGACACCGGACCAGCAACAAGAAAAGGCACCGCTGAATCAAAATGGCCGGAGAACGACGGCCACCAGCTGCCATGGTCCACATCCTGGCTCCTACCAGTGGTTGCCCTTGTCAGCCTTGCTCTGTTGACGCTATGCCTGGACGCCACGAAGTCCGCTGGAGTGCCAATCTAAATTTCAAATTATACAAAAGCGAGAACATTGGTTTTTTTCGCTCCACAACGTGCGGCTTGTGGGTGACTAATTACGTAAGCCCAATTTTCGGGGGGGGGAGGCAAGAAGAAAAAAGGTGCGGGTAACGCGATTGCCGTCAGCCCTGGTTGTCCTGCAGGGGGCGCCAGTGAGCCCGCCACACGTCGCTGCAATTATTTGTGGCTGGTTGATTCTTGCCGCCATGCTGGAGGTTTGCGCAGCTTTCCAGCACCTGGTCAGAATCCGTAATGAGCCGGGTGCTTTTTGCCCTCCAACAAAACACACACAGTGGAGATGCTGAAAGCTCCTGCTCCTTGTGGATCGCTGTACTCAGATAAGTGATGTGACAAATATGCACCTCGTGGAGCTTCAAGTCTGTAGTCTAGAAGTAATGTTAGGTCACACTGTTAACCCGCCAAAGGATAAAGTTAAGCGTATACATGGAAACCCGAAGGTATTGTTTTGTTTGTTTGTTCGTTTGTTTTTAATTGTGACCTATTGTTATTAAGGTGATGCGCCGTCTCCCATTCTAAAAGAGCAATTGTATTTTTTCGTTCTCAAAGTCAGGCAGAGGGATGAGAAGTGTTCGCTCCATGTTCAGAGTCAATCTGAACAGTGTGTCTCATTAAACAAATGTTTTGTAACAATATCCAGGTATCAACGTTTTCTTCATTTTTTTTTATCTTACAATTACTACAGACTAAATTTTGTGAAATTAATATGCGAATAGAAAAACTAAATTTTCACGAGTCAGTAATGGAATGCAGATAAACCAGAGACTGTTGCAGGTGTATTTTACAAATGACTGAGTTATAAAAGTAGAGAGATGTGCCCATAATCAATATATTCGAAACGTTTAATGTTGGAGATGGCAAAGCAGGATTTACACACAGAAAAGAACTTTAAAAATTATCCTTTACAATATCACTTTTACAAAACCTCCTTTTCATTATCTCCCATAATTAAGATTCCGGACATTAAAATAAAATTTCCTAAATAAAAAATATTTAAATAATGTGATTGCAACTCAAGTAAGATTCTTCACACTCCGCGATAATGCAGACAAGGGAGACAGTTCCGTTATTTTTATGCTAGAAATTTCCGTTGATCGTAAAAATGCTATATAGTTGTATTATGTAAAACAGCCCACTGCCCGTAAGTTCAAAGCGCTCTTCTCAGCTTTTTCGCAAAAAGTTAAAAAGGTGCGATCTCAATTAGCCAAATTTGTTAAGTTATTGTAGAGGAGCGCGCCATGAAAGGGCCAGTACTCTTTCCTACTCGTTGATATAGTGCTTGTGTGTGTGTGTGTGTGTGTGTGTGTGTGTGTGTGTGTGTGTGTGTGTGTGTGTGTGTGTGTGTGTGTGTGTGTGTGTGTGTGAAATTGCGTGCGTGGGTTGTCTGGGTCACAAACATTATCAGCATGTCACTGAAAGTTCTCTCTTTCTCACTCTCTCTCCCCCCCCCTCCACACACACATGTAGTTGTTGTCAGCCTCCTGTAACATGATCTGTCTTTACATGTAATGTGTACAATACATAGACAGATGTACAATACATTATACACTTCAGTGCTTCTAAATGGTGGAATACTACAGTAAATTACTAATACATTACCTATCGAATGTTGAGTATTAAAATCGTGTAATATCAACAGAAGTGATAAACATTTCCTGACATCACTATCGTCAATAACAGAGATTCAATATACAGCTGTCCTACGTGTAAATGTTAAACATGGAAACCTCAAACCTCCAAGCTGTCCTTTCTCTCACTGACACCAAAGACTCTCCCGAGTTCGGTCCAACGGGAGATGTGAAAGGAAGCGGGATGGCCGAGTGGTTAGAGCGCTGGCGTCCGAACCGAGAGCGCGCTGGTTCAAAACCCGATAAGCGCAGCAAACTTCCCCCAGTCGACCCAGCTGACGGGAATGGGTACCTGACTCCATAGAGGGTTGGGGAAGGTAAGGCAGCGAGGAGATTGGCACCACCCTCATGTAAATGCTGGCCCCGAGAAAAGTGGGGTCTCTTACACCTCACTCCCCTACGACCATGAAAGGTTATGGGATGACCTTACCTTTAGATGTGAAAAAAGTCAGGCTATGTCTGAAATGAATAGCTGTTGTTCAAATAATCATCGAACTCATAGTGTTAATATGATTGAGAGGATTTTTTTTTTGAAGAAAAACGTTTAATTTAGCAAATGAGTCTTCTTTGTTTAACTCTCCACGCCCCACCTGCGAGTGTTATTCCTGAATAATAACACTTTGATCTTCAGACTTTCCCTTTCCGCTGTTTTGTACAAACTGGCATCCTTCAATAATGTGTGAGCATCCCCACGGCCTCCAACATGAGTGGGTTTGTCTGAACAGTGTTAACGCCTGCTTGTCATGTAAGCCAGGACTTTACAGCTGCTTCATGTTGTTAGGAATCCATCAAAGCAAGCAGACAACACAGAAAATTGTCTCCCAGTTACAACAAAAGAAATCTGCATGTGTGTGTGTGTGTGTGTGTGTGTGTGTGTGTGTGTGTGTGTGTGTGTGTGTTGTAAAGGATTGCATTACAGCGCGCAAAAGGGCAGCACGACAATAAATTCAAAATCTTCAATGGAGAGTTTCTCTGGTCTGGCAAGCTTACGACTAGCTCTCAGCAACCAGTCAAAAGAAAATTGGTCGAATGACAAAACTCGTTAAGATCTAATGCACGAATTGCATGCACAACGCTGAAATCAGGATGTCAACGCCCCTAAATGTGTGTGTCTGCGCGCGCGCGCGCGTGTGTGTGTGTGTGTGTGCAGGTGCACGCGTGCGTGCATGCAGTTTGTTTCTATGTATTTGTTCAGCCGCTAGGATGTGTTGCATTTTTTAGTTAGCACGCCAGTCAATACACAATTCATCCTGCACATGCTTTGTCTGTCTGTCTGTCTGTCTGTCTGTCTTGATTTAGTATGTGTGAGCTAATGCATGTTTGCACACACCAGTGCCAGTCACGTTTCTGCGCATGCGTTGCACCAGTGGTTCTTCGCGTTCATTTATTTCATATAGTGTGTGTGTGTGTGTGTGTGTGTGTGTGTGTGTGTGTGTGTGTGTGTGTGTGTGTGTGTGTGTGTGTGTGTGTGTGTGTGTGTGCATTTTTATCAGTGAATACCCTAGTCTTGCACCCGCAAGCGCCTGCCTGCCGTGTTGCATAATGTACAAGGTATCTAGCTCGCGCTTGACCCACACTCACCACGTGCCATGGCTCCACGTATCTTTCACAGCGATTATCACAGCAGTCATCGTCTCTCAGCCGTCCCTGCACGCTTCATTAAATTTCAGGGATGCCTGAAAAAAAAGTTGCTTGACGCGCATTGCATTTCATGCACGACCGACCATGGGTGTCAGCGCGTCCATGAAACCAGGAGCAGTTTCAAAGCATTGACATGCGTGGACAACGTGGAAGCTCAAGGGTTTGGGTGTTTGGATTAAGGAATCAGTAACATTAACAATCCACACACACGGGAGGCTGTTTAGTATATATAACAGTCAAATGTACGCTGTTGAGATAAGAACTGGTAGCCTCTCTTACTTGATATACCCAGCTATTACTTTGGAAACGATCCAGAAAAATCTTCGATTGAGCGAAGGAAGGTAAAAGCAGAAATGATAACGATAATGTAATCACTACGGCGTCTGTTATAAAACTGTTGAATGAGTGGGATGAGACTACCGGTCGTGACTGTAGGCCATTCTTTACTGGGGAAATCAGTTAAACCTGTAATTATTCGTTTCCAGTGCCTTCACGCAAAACTTTGCTAACATTGGTTAACGTTCGAGGACATTTGCCTGGGGCCAGTTGCACAACACATTTCTAATTTTAAACACTTTTAGGCATTAAATCTTTTTAGATAATCAATTTAAAGTGCACACCAAAATTTTAGAATTTTTAAAACAAAAACTGCTTTAAGTAAGATAAAGTTGTTTAAATCTCACTTTCCGTCCTGTCAGTACAATTTTTTGTATGTTCTTGTGCAAGGCATCTTCATGACAGAGAAGAGATTTTCCTTCTTTAGAACAGTTTTAAGGTTTAGAAACGTGTTGTGCAACTGGCCCCTGACTTAGAACCAAAGGGTGGGAACAATTGACCAATTTGCTTTCTCGTTATCATTTACTACCCGTCCCCCAACTCTCTCGCCCCTCTTCATGTCATATTCAGCCCTATTCCTCTTTTCCCTCTCATGCTCCATAAATCACGTGTGGATGAGGAAATGCGTGCTGCTGACTTAAAAATAGCCATCACGTAACTTCACGTGGTTCAGAGCGATACCGCATCCGAGTCAAATGGATGGCGCGATTGGATTCCCGCCACCCTTTCCTACACGTCCACCCCATTCCAGCACGGGAGGCTAGAATAATCGTTGAATCTGCATCACGCAGTAAGTTACACTCAGCCGCGCGTACAAGCAAACGTGCAGACTGTTTGCGGGAGGGATGGGTGATTTTAACTCACCTCTTGCACCTGTGCGCCTATCAACGCTACCTGCAAGCGCGCAGCGGGCAGTCACACATGCACGCGCAAAGTGCAGCGGGAGATGATTTTTCATGTTGTGCAATGTTAAAGGGAATCTAGTTTAGTTAAGCAAGCTAGTGAGAGAGATTGGCCATGTAACGGCGCAACTAATCGTATCACTGTGTAGCTAATCGTATCACTGTGTAGCTAATCGTATCGCATTGTAACTAATCATATCAACGCTTGGACCAGTCGTATCTCAGTTTTAACTCATCGCATCACTCTGTAACTAATTCTGTGGCCCCCCCCCCTCAACAGTGACTATCCTCTACTGACTGCTTCGCTTTGTAACTGTTGTCACCGACCCTGAAGAAAGTTACATCGACAACGAGGACAATGAATTAACCACAGCGGGAAGCTGTCCAGCCGTTGCCCAGTAACGTCATCGGTTCCGTTGGCATGGTGAGGGATCGACGACGGCCAAAGAACCGTTTCAGCATGCATCTTTTAAAATGATCTCATTCTACAGCCGATGTGTCGGAAATGATGCGGCTTAGGCCATGAATGATTGAGCAGTAAAGTGGTGCAGGATAACTCAACAATGTCATTTCAAACTCGAAGGGCAGGATAGTCGGCTGCTGGCATGCGGATTTTTTTCGGGTTTTTTATTCATTCTCTTTTTTTTAGGAGCCGTGATTTGTCCCATTTCGCTTCTTCTCCATTTCTTCTATCCCTGTACCATGAATCCAATGAAGACAAAACTGTTTTTAGTTTCTATTTGCTACCGATGAGCTGCGTATTTCGAGACGAACGTTTTGGTGGCTTAGATTTTGTACTTATATTTTGTACCCATACTTGTACATACATTTTTATCAAATAGCCACTTGTGACATCGCGAGGGACCAGTTTTAGATAAGCTTTTTTATGTGTTTATATGTGTGTGTGTGTGTGTGTGTGTGTGTGTGTGTGTGTGTGTGTGTGGACTCATATGATTTTCTATGTAAATCTAATCGTCCCTGTTTGTGCAAGTGTGTACATGCGATGGCGTATATATCATAATATGTGTCTGTTTCTATGTAAATCTGGTCATGTTTTTTATGCACTAATGTGTTTATGAATATACATCTGAATATGTATACGAATGTCTTTTTATGTTTTTTATTATATGTGTGTTTGTGTGCATATTTACATATGGATATCACTGTGTCTGCGTGTGTGTTTTGGGACAGGCATGTTTGCAAGCGTTCGTGTGTGTGTGTGTGTGTGTGCGTGCGTGTGTGTGTGTGCGTGCGTGTGTGTGTGTGTGTGTGTGTGTGCTCGCTGGTGTAGGAAAAGTGTGCGTAAATATCTACCCTGAAAAGGTCTGTACTCGTGCACCTGTAGCACCTGTATGTAAAGCGCTTTTGAACTTGTTTAAGGAGATAAAGCGATGTAACTGTATCTGTTGACTGTTGACTCTCCTGCTTTTTCAAACGCCTCCTCTTCTTTCCGTGATATTTTATCCTGTTCATCCTATTTTATGTATCAGTCTTTCATTTGAAATCTAGCCCATTACCACCCGTTAGTATGTCCGCCTCTTCCACACACCAGTAAGTGGTCAGGACGATTCAATGGTTGCCAGTAGGGCGTAGGCAGAAGTGGATCCAGTCACGTGACTTCCCTAAGACACGTGTCAGCGTAACGGTCACCTTTATCCGGAAAACCTATGCCGTGGGAAATACAACTGGGACCGACAAGAAGCTGCACTGTACTGTGTAAAAATATGAACATCATTGTCCTCACCCATTCTGGATCGTCTTTACGGCATGTGTTTTTATTTATTTATTTATTTATTTGCCCTGAAACCATTGTACAGCTGAGTGGACCGTTTTTAACGGCCGAAACTTGGGAGATTTATTCCGAGGTGTGCTCGGTCAGAAACTCTCTGGACAGTAGACTGTGTTTATTGTGCTCAGGAACATGCTTTCCACTTTCGTGTGGTGAAATCTGGGAAAAAGCGAAAACGCTCTGGTTTCTTCAAGATATCTTAATATTATATGATATAATCATATTATCCCACGAAAATGATTACGTCGTGAGTAGTGGAAGAATTAGTCCGGAAAGACAGAGGGAAAGAAGGAATGAAAGAGTAAGAGAAGGCAAAAAGAAAATCAAGAGTAAGTGCGAAAAACCTAAAATAAAAAGAAAGAAAGAGCAAGAGAAAGTGCTTTATCAGCAACACAATTATCTGAAAGATTTACACCTCCGTAATGTTTTTCCGCAGTCATTGCCTGACGGAAAATAAACAGTAGAAAATAGTATTTTATGATTGTTATTGCTTCCTAGCTATGATATATGAGCTATAACATTTCATTCTGCCTTGTCACTTGTGCTCGGAAACCAGTGTGCATGGGGCTGATAATGTGGTCAGTACAAATGTTTACAGTTGAGGAAAACACGAAGAGAAAAAGGAGGGGTTGGAGAAAAAAAAATGGTAGTGTGCAGTGAGGGCTGTCGTTTGCTCGGTAGGCGCCATCATAGTCTGAAAGCAAAAGGTTCTTATGCATGCATGGTCTATATGCACATGTATACATCACAGGCAAGCACACAAACACGCATTTTAACATACATGCAAGCACGCACACTGATTGCATACGCCTGCAAGCACACACACACACACACACACACTCTCTCTCTTTCTTTCTTTCACTCACTCATCGTCACATTCAGGTCCGCCTAGTATAATTTCATATAGTATAGGTAGAAACTGATCATGTTTTGTTTGTGTGTTTGTGTGTTCGTGTTTATATTCAGACCCTCATACTATCAGATAATAAGTTTATTGTTCAAGAAGGACGCATTATTTTGTTTGTGTGTTCATGTTTACGAGTTCGCCGTTCTCAAGAGTGCTTTATGTTTAACAAGTAAACCCATTTTGAATGAAAGAAGAAATTAAATCATAAAAAATCTGGAAAAAGTTTTCGGAAAGTCGCCAAAGATTTTGTGATAGTGTCAGTTCCATTCTTGTTTCTGTGGAGACATATAGTTCCCTGAACAATGAGGCTGTTTGCCTGTCTCAGGAAAAAGCTTTTTAAACGGCGCGTGCGTCAGCGAATAAGGCTAGCATGCAGTTGACGACTTGTTTTGAGTCGGTGATTGTATCAGCCCTGTGTTCTGTGAATTATTCATGGCGTTGGGACCATCCCGAGACCAAAATAGCGCTGTGCGACTAGTCCCTCTGAGGGAACAAGGTGGGCTGAGGGTTTGCATCCTCGGTGGGTCCGCACGCGGGGGTAGATTTCCTTGACTAATTAAAAAGTTCATTGGGTTACTGATGGGATGATGGATCAGCTGCCGCGCGGAACGCTGGGACGGGCGGAAATGAAATGATTGCGTTAAGGCCGGTATGATTCGCAAGCAGTTTTTGCATGGGGAGAACAGAGGGACAGACGGACAGACAGGGGAACCGAGGGGTGAGGGGATTCATTGGCGTGAAACGTACATCAGAGAGACGAGTGTGTGATTTGTCAAATGTTCATGAGCTCAGTTCGTCTCTATCACTGTAAGCATGGGACTTACAGAGCTGGTCACAGTTGTAAGTCTTGGTTCGCAAAGACGGGCCACTGACCTATCTTCAGGATCTCCTCGTAAAAACTGACCTCAAAAAAAAAAAAAAAAACCCGGGTAGGGGCGATCCCTGGTTACATAGATGATTTAAGGGGTAGTGGTGGGACTGGTGTTGGTGCCTGCGTGAGTGAACGCAAACTCCCAATTGAAAAGCTACCTGGCAACATATAGCACGACGCTGCAACATTTATTATTTGATATTCTAAAGCAGCCTCACCTTTTCAGACTTACCTCTACCGGAACCAACTAAACACGTACGTATCCATTTTTTAACATCCTATTCAAGCATACGAGCAGTTTCCTTCATCCATCTGTCCCCGACATCTAGCAGTCAGTCGTCATTTGCATTTGATGCGAGCTTTTTTAAAAATACTTTCCAAAAACCATCCATCTACACCTTTTGCAAACTCCCGCTGTTTGGGGTGGGGTGGGGGGAGAAATCTATCTTTATCAACTGTAACTGCACAAAGGTCTCCATCGATCACCCCTGGCCAGCAGGATCAGGCATCAGAGTGGAGGGGGGGGTGAGAGGGCGGGTGCCAATCCATATGTGACCGGAAGCGGAAAGGCCGAGGCACGTTCGGCGCAATTAGCAGACCCAGCAGGCAGACGTGCCTCTGCGGCCAACAACAACAATGTCAAGCCGACTCCTTTTTGGGGCCCCACGACGTAGAACAACAGTTCTGTACTGACAGCCTTTGTCCTCCAACCTTGGCGCAGTCTGTCGTGTGATTTGTGGCCTCGACTACCATTCACACAGCATTTACTGCTAAAAATTCTTTCTCCTCCCATCTCCCCCGCTTGGAAGCTAAAGTAAAGTGAACATGGGAAAAAAAATCTTATTTTTGTTTGTGCCTGTGTCCGTTGCTTATGTGCACTTTAGTCCTTTTGAGCGGTGTTTTTTCGCCAACAAATTATTCCTTCCAGTGGTTAAGTATAAGTATAGTCGACTTGAATTGTCTAGTTTGGAGATCCTTTTCTTTTTTTCCGGAAGATCTATTACGTACCTGAAATTCTTCTCATGGATTTAAACAGTTGCCCTTTGACAGTATTGATGTTTTGATTTCCCTCTTTCTTTTGGAGAGGTGGGAAGGGTTGTCTAACATCTCTATAGAAATGTTCTGAGCAACAAAAGTTAGTGAAGTTTACTTCCAGTGGCCGTTGCCACATCCTACTTCTTCGTTCACTTGACGAAGGAGCCGGTTTTCTCCGGCTTACCAGGTATGAACTGGCCAAGACAATCATTCAAGACTACCAGGCAGATGGTCTGGGTCAGCTTGCAGCAAGATCATGGGGTGCTTCTAATTTCTGGAAAGATGTTCCCTTTACAGCATGTTCAATTTTCGCTCTGTTTACAAGGAGTTCTTGTCTCATTTACAAGATGTTCTAGTCGCCATTTACAAGATGCTCTAGCCTCAGTTTACAATAGGTTTTAATCTCTGTTTTTTGCCCGCTGGAGGAAACTAGGTACACAGCAAAGGCCGACTCGCTCTTGAGCGTCAGCAGCTACGCATGACCGGTCTACGTATACCTTGTCGGACCGGGATTGATCTGTAGCCGTTGTACGTCCAAGTTAAACAGGTGTTTCATTTCAGTTGGCAGTATCTTTCCTGACACAAAACGCTCCCGTGAACCGCGCTGACCTAGAGACAAAAAAAAAAAACATTCCTGGAGATTCAGTCGGATCATTAACCACCTGACAAACTGACGGGTAGACAACACAGCGTGTACTTGCACCCGGTCTTCCCATGAGTCAGCGCAACAAGGGTAAGGTTCGCCGGATGTCTTCAAGTCCCACTGTTGCGCTTGGGTTCGATGGCAAGGTTGCACCACCCGATATTTCTCCAATGCAGGTCAGGGTTCACATGCAGCGGCATCCACTCTTCCCTTGATCGATCAGCAGAGGGCGCTGGTTGCTCTTGTGTGTCTGCTGTCTCGATGATCTCTTTTCCGCATGTCGCAACGACGACGACCTTTTCATACTTACCGTTGTCTCAGCAAGTCACAATCAGGGCTAGCGCATAAGTTGACCTTTTATTCGAACTTACAGCCGGTTGCCCACGTTGCATTATCTGCCGGTCAGCAATGATGAAAGTATAGAAATATATTCCTAAGCCTCTAGTCGTGGGTTATTTCGTAAGCGAAGTCAGCTGATGGGGCTTTATGTGCAGCGGATAGGCATCTCGTTGGCGTCTATTACCTCCCTTGAATCGTTCTTCCATATGGATGAATTCTCGACAGAAACGAGCATACATGTGCGCGCATACAAGTCAGCGCTTATTCATCGCGACAATAAAGGACAAAGGCCGTTCTTTTTATTCTTACGAGTCTAGACAAGAAGACGGGACGGCTCACGTTGTGATCGTGCGCCTTAAGCCCTCGCCTCCTCCTCATCCCCCTGTGAGTCCTCCTTGTACAAAGTGTCCGCAAGGTAGGGGCAAGCAAATTGTAAGGTAAGCACATGCGCGAGGTTCTCGCGAGGTAAGGACGGAGGAAGAGTAAGGCGTCTCGCACGGTTTCTGCTAGCTAGGGGCGAGGAAGTATTATGGAAAAAACAAAATCGGCGAAATCTTTTTCGCAAGATAAGGGCTAGGTAATCGCAAGGCACAAAGTTTCAGCAAGAGAAGGGGAAGTAAATTGCAAGGAAAGCAGAACTTGTGCGCAAGGTTTCTGCAAAATAAGAGGAACGCGCAAGTTATTCGCGTGGTTTTTGCTATGTAAAGGCGAGAAATTCGCAGGATAAAAACACAAGGTGTGTGTGCGAGGCAAAAACCTTCCAAACTGCTTGTTTTTATTCACGGCAGTGTACTGTCTCCAGGAATTATTGTTCAAAATTTTAAGGACAAGAAAAAGGTCTTTGAAACATCACCGCTGACAATCACCCGCCTTGCCAACGACAGGCAAGAAACCTGCAGTTCTTCTCGAAACAACAGCAAAGCTACGCAGTCCTGCCTTTCTTTTAACTAGCAGCACCATCTGATGTTTGTTGTTTTGTTTTTAGTCGGAACACATTTAAGAAAGCGCAGGTTGCTTTGCATTCACTTGTTTCTTGCCATGTCTGAGCAGGCACGAGGCTTTGAATACATCCTAGACGCTGCGTTCCTCTTCCTCCACCACCTTCCCCGTGCCCTTACTGCCCTTTAGGAATCAGTCTAGCAAGAAGACAGTCTTAGTGCGACTCGTCTGTTCCAGTCACGTGACTTATAGTTCTAGCTAACAGCGGTTAAACCATCAAAAGACTTCACTCCATAGACTCGTAAGAAGCTACTGATCAATCATGTTGTACAGCGCCTTCGCTGAGAGAGGGAAAAAAGAAGAGATGGAAAAAAGCCGCTTTGAGAAGCCTTTCTGAGGGAGGCCTGTACGTTGATGTGGTGGTGGTGGTGGTGGTGCTGGTCGTGATGTCATCTGATGCAGAACTTCCACGAGTAGAGAGAGCTCCTCTCCATTAGTCGATAGTCGGTGGGGGCTTTGATATGGCAGAGCGGTTCTGTTATTTCCGCGTTGCGTAATCAGCATCGTGGGGTGTGGGTGGGGATGGAGGCGCGCAAGAGGGTCTGGAGGAAGAAGTTATGAATGATTTAATGCGCTGCTTGCAGATAGCGAAGGCCCCTGGCCGGCAGGAGCGAGAGTTCGCCATCACAATCCGCCATCGCCGGCGATCTCCAGGCTTGAGCATTTCGAGACTCCGCGCGATAAACTTGATGCAATATCGACCAGCAACACACACACACACGCGCGCGTGAGAGAGAGAGAGAGACAATCGCGAGCAGCATGCGCGTGCCTGTTTCAAAACACCGACACTCAGCTTCTTTCGAACCTCTCTACCGATTCTCCCTCTATCGTCTTTTCCTGGAGCTTATTCGCCAGGTAAGCAGCAAAAGAAGAACGGTTAAGGCAAGAGAGGAAGGTTAATGGCAGTCGTTACTGGCTGACGGGGAAGAGGGGAGGGGTTACAGCCGCGTGTTGAGTTTCCATCACTGAGCCCCACGTGACGTGATTCACACGGCACGTGACCTGAGCGCGTGCTGCAATTAACACTAGCTGATCAATCAGTATTGGTTTTAACCTCATTCACGCTTTCTCACGTGTAGCTAGGAACTGCGTCAATTACTGCTTTGTGGTTGTACCCGAGGAGGGGTGGGCGGACGTCTAGTCTGTGTAAAGTGCTGACATGGCTTTTTGAAAAGTCAGATACAATGTGTTTATGTCTGGCTTGTCTGCTGGGAGGTCTGAGTGTAGGTAACGACGTCACGTGATAAAGCGCAGGGAGAAATGAGAAGTCTGGGAAACTTTGGTGAGAATTTCTGAGTAGCTGCACAGTCTTGCACGTTTCTGCCGCTGCCCGACCGTTTGAGATTTCTTGCAAGGGGGTGGACTGATGACGTGCAATACGCTCTGCGCGGGACGCGCAGCTGGTCAGGTCACGTGGTACAAACCTCCGCCCTCGAACTGCACGCTTGGCAAAGAGCGTGAAATACTGGTCCACGGAAACAGAATACCCGGAATGCCACCAAAAGCATAAAATCAAAGCTAAAAAATAATATGTAAAATAATGGAAGAAAACGTACCTCTAGTCGAGAAGAAAACGAGAGATGATATCCTTTCGCCAGGGTTAACTGTAGGCTGTATGGCATGCAACTCACTCAGCAACTGCAACATGTCGCATGCGGAAAAGAGTGATGGGTATTGCTGTATACGCAAATGCTATCAAAAGTTTTGTTTACCGGTAACGCAGCTGACCCTCTACCCCCTAAAAGTAAATAATAATATTTTGGAGTACCTGAATGCTGTATTATTATTTTTTTTATTTTTTGCCTAGCGTCTAGTTCCAGGGCAGTGGACGGATGAAGACGAGTTCTGGCTCCGAGAAATGGCTGCCTATCAGGAGCCTGGTGATAAGCGCTCACTAGATGTCTAAAGGGCCTTGAGAACTGCATGAAGGCCACGTAAAAAAGTTTTGCAAACATCGTCGAACATTCGACGATGGGATTGGCTGGTTCACAAGACCTTTCACAGGAAAGCGCCAGTGCTGTTGTGCGCTACGTGCCTCAAGTGTCCTATCAGGTTGCATGAACTTTCAAAAGAATTGTTTTAAAATGCTCAGCATCCGTCTTCATTTCCTTTGCGATCCTTTGTCATCCCGCTTTACGAAAGATTTTTATGCCTGAGTTGTGTCATAATCGGTCTTACGTGATGAGTCTGTCCTTGCCTGGTGTTACGTGATGAGTCGGTCGTAGCTACGTGATAATTACGTCATGTCTCGGCGTTAGGTGATGCAACGGGCGCTTGCATGATTCCAGGTCGCCGTATGTTGGTACTGTGTCTGTGATATGACACAGCTGTTTGTTACTCTCCAATGGCCACCGTTTCGCAACATGTTCTTCAGTTTTCAGAGATTTACCTCGAACAGGCAGAAAGAAAAACAAGAGAAAACGGCGATGAAGAAAGAAAGAAAGAAAAGGTTAAACTAGTTCAACGACAGGAAACAGCGCAAAGCAAAGAGAGAGAGACATGCGAGAAGATGTGGCTAAACAGCCCTCACGCTGACGACCGGCAAAAATAAAAAAAAAAAGATATAAAAGGAACAGGTTGGCAAGAGAGTGCCTCGTGACAGCAAAAATGCTAACTGATATCTCCGTTCCGCCGTGTTACTGTTTGTCGCCACCAGTGGGCGCTGCTGTTTACGTCTGCGGCACGCAACTCACCTGATAAATGATTCAGCGTTAAATCAAAAGTTAAAGGTGAGCGGCGAAGAGGCAGTCGATCAATCAATCTGCCCCTAAGCTTTCTTGTCTAGAACTTTCGTTTTCACGGAGGTAGAGGTCGGGGTGGATGGGAAGGGGGAACCTTGCGTTTGCGGTTCTTCTCCGCGCACGTGCGCCCACGTGGTGGCATGTCAGGACACCGCATGGCTACTGACCATCAGACCTTGCCAACCAGACATTGGCATGCGTACCCCCACCCCCGCTCTCTCTCTCTCTCTCTCTGATAAGTAAGTTGCTTCTCTGGTTCCGCTACAGCCTCGAATGGCCAGCAGTGCGCTTTATTGATTACAGTAAATTGGAGCAATTTGCATTCGTTTCTTTATTGCGCGTTCGATAAACGTGTATGTGTCATAATGAGGTATGATTTTGTTCTTCTCAGACGGCTGCCAGTATGTCTGTAGAGTTGTCTCGCTTGGCTTTATCAATGGTTAACTAGCTGTTGTCATTCACGGGGCAAAAGACTATCGGCGGGTAGGCAATTTTTAGACCCACGGAATCGATCGGAAGGATGCTTGGAAGAGTTGCCTACAAGCTGGGCTTCATTACGGGTGCCGATACTTAAAAAAAAATTCTTTGCTTGTTCATTGTGGCGAAGTAAATTTGTGTTCATCGCCGCTGTAATGAAACAAATTACTGTTCATGTTTGACATTCAGCAGCAAATTAAAGTTCACGTTTGACATTCAGCCTCAACTGATTATTCCTGCCTGCTGTAACGAAATAAACTCTTCTTCATCTTTGTTGGTAAAAAAAAAAAAATCTTCACTTTTGTCATGATGAAATGAACTTTGATTTCTGTGGTGAAATGAACTTTTATTGATGTTATGAAAATGACATGTTCGTCTTTGTCGTGATGAGCTGATGTCACTGGCTGATGTTGATAATTACTCATTTAAAATGTTCTAGAGCTTAGAAACGTAGTATCCATTTAAAGTAAAAAAAAAACTTAAGAATTTAGCCTTGTGGTGCAGCAAGTGTTCACTGGTCATCGTCCAGCATCCAGCTGATGAGAAATTATGGTACTGCTAGAAGACTGATCGCACGATGCCTTTTTACATATTATACAATGCAAAATTTTCAGAAGAGCCTGTCACATTATACAGAATGCAAGAGTTTAGCATGATCAATGTCGCCTAATAATCGAATTTCAAGATTTTTTAGCAAGACCAGTGGCATAACATTGAATGCAAGATGTTTGTGCGAGAAGTGTTTTCCGTGACATGTTGGGCTTGGTTTGTATTGAGACCAGACGAAGACTTGAAGCTATTAACTGATTAATCGGAACTTGAATCTCCTTTTTTTTTTTTTTACCCCAAGGCATCGAAAAGGTTTACGCGCACGCTTGCAAAAGAGATGGGAGCAACTGGATCAGAAAGGAAGAACAGAAATAGACTGCGGTTCTTGGCCCTTTTGTGTGTCCATTACAATATACATTTCAGGAAAGACATCATACCGAGTGATAAAGGACCGAAGCTTGTAATTATATCCCCTGCGGATCTACTTTCCGCCGCACAGGAAAAAGCCCCGGTACCCGTAGGGCCTGCAGCAGGGGGTTGGCCCACTATTCGCGCCGTTAAAGACACCGGAAAACACCTGGGGACGGGTACCCGCTGCTAGATGACAATGACCAGCATACAGGTGACAGCGGGTAGTCACCGACGACTGTGTTTGGTTTGAGGTTTAGCTGCCCGTGGCTGACATACCAAACTGTCGTCAGCCTTGAAACCGACCGGAAGACGGCCATAGTGAGATGTGGAGGCGGTTAAAACATTGCGATGTTCTCGGTGAGACAAACGGGGTCGCCTATCGTCGTGCCTTGGGAAAGTATCCGTTGCGAAGTAATTACCTTCCCAGAGGACATTCTTGCTTCTTTCTAGCGGAACAGGTGCAGACACTTCAAAGGCACAATCACCTGTCTCGTACTGATGAGCTACCTGAGCATGAGAAGGACAGAGACACTTTAAATGTACTCTTCCCCATGACTAATGCTCGATGTTGTCAGCTCTTTGAATAGACTCATCAAATGCTAGTCAGACCGTCTGCTGCGAGAAAAAGATTTGTTCACAACGTCTGTTCCCCGAGAATTTCACACAGTCTGCCTCACTGAAAAAAATCTTATGTATTTTCTACTAATTAAATCTTGTTTGATTGTGTGTGGTGTGTGTGCGTGCGTGTGTGTGAGAGAGATGTGAAAGGTTCTTGAATCCACCTTTATTCGACTTTATGAACCGAGTGTGGTGTAACACGGTAACTTTTTGTTAACCCTCTGTAGTGTCAGACTCGCCTGTTGGAAGCTGATATTCTCGTTTTATTAGACTCTTTCTTAGTTCCGGACAGTGTGCATGCTGTTTCCTTTGAAACACCTGACACGGAGTTTGATCTCTGTGAAGTAAACCCTGGTCTTGGACAGGCCAGACCCTCGAGATAAAGTGCACTGCTGTGTCAACACAATGTAAACATTCAATCGTTCTGTGATCCCTTCTTAACAGCACTGGATGATGTCATTAGGAAATGTCCCAACCACTTTGGAGTTATTTGTTTATTTGTGAACTTTGTGAGCTGCTCTAAGGCTGGTCCTCTCCCCTACCGCTAAACATTTGGTGTACCGCTGACATTTGTAGTTAATTTGTACTCATCGCTGACATTTGTAGCTAATTTGTACTCATCGCCTGCCTTCCAATGCAAGTCTTTCCGTTGCTCCCTTGGTGGTAGTTAGGTGGTTCGACCAACTAGCCTCGCAAGCTGTTATTTTGAAGGCAGAGCCAGAACCTTTGAAGTGACTGCGGGCAGAAGGAGCAGGGCTATAACAAGTCAATACACGTCAAGTGGTATTGAGAATTGATTGCACGATGACAGTCAATTATTTCATGTTCCTGAAAATGAAGAAAGAGAGAGAGGGATTTCAGCCTTTCTTGAGTGTCACAGTGATGTCGAATGCTGCTGTTCGTGCAGACTGTTCAATAAATTAATTCCAGACAGTCTGCTTCAACGACAGTGAGTGTCAAGAATAGTATCAAGAGTAAAGTTTACGTGTACCGCTGCTATTCTCAGTTCGCTCGGCGTTTCCACCCGTTCTGCTACCCCCAGACAAACCGTCAGTGATTTTTAATATGCTTTGTTTGGATGTGGAACTCGCTGGTTAATCTACCCTTACAGCCTCCAGTGTGGTGCATTGCTCCACAGGGAAGACTGCGCCCTCTGTAGACATTCTGGACAAAAGAAGAACAGAAAAAAGTAAGAACAAAGATGGGAAACACAATGCACAGAGACGCAGGACTGCAGTAGAAGCTGGTTTTCACCCCGAACTTCAAGACGGGTATTTCAGAGAGTGGGTGCGGATTCCTGCATCTGCATTCAAGTGGCACTGGGAGTCGGGTGTCAGGGTGTGTGGAGAGCTAATGACTGAACGGTGCGTGTGGAGAGAGAGAAAGACAATAGTAAGACAGCAGCAGGATAGCAGCAGGACAGTAGCAGGATATGAGCCGCTTTGCTGAGCATCGCTGGCACTACAAGGACGTGGTGTGCGAGACACGTTTCGTGCTGCCTTGCATATTGGAAGAAAATAACTTGCTTCATTCACTATTTTTACTATTTTTATCTCCTTGACAATGTGTGAGCGTGGATGCATGTGCATCTGTTTATGTGTGAGCGTCTGTGCGTTTCTTTGTATTTTGTGTGTGGTTGTGTCTGTTCGTTTTTGAGAGAGAGTGAAGTGTGGCGGCCGACAAAGTCGGGCAACTACGGTTACCTTGAGGAGGACAAGGGAGATGACCAACAAACGCCGTGTCCAGTAACCTCTGTCCACCCCTATTTGTCACACTGCAACCCTTTGACCTCCGCGGTAAGGATATTACGGCTAATCTTCTGACCTTTGTCCCAAACCTACCCTCCTGTTAACCACCCCCCCCCCCTGCGCCTTAAATCAACGACTATTCATTTTCAATTCAGTGTAAATGGTCGTCGCTGTCACGAAATCGCTAACCCACCCACCACACACACACACACACACACCACCACCACCACCACCACCACCACCGCCTGCAACAACGACCGGGCCTGAAAGAAGGGGAAGCCTGGGTGATGTGGTCCTCGCCTTGGGAAACGTTACACATCGCCACGACAACAGCCCTGAGACTGCAGCGACGAGAATTCTAATACACTAGCCACAACACTCATGAGACGGTGGCTACGAAAATCATAAGCAGATCAGTGACAGCACTCACGAGGAATTCATTACAAGTGCTAAAGAAGCACCTACACACAGTTACAGTAGCGAGACCACAGTGACAGCCGTGCTGTGTGTCGGAGGACATTCTTGTCCAACTGTTGATGTTCGAGATGAGAGAAGGAGTGTGGAGGCCATGCTCACCTGTAGCTGTGCGTGTCAGGTGGGGTTGCAAGCCTCTCTTGCTTTTTTTTTCGATTTTCGACTCTGTAATCTGCTCACCTTTCTTATCTCTGTAATGTAATGTTGTCTGTAATGATGTATCTGATATCTGTGATGTGTTTCATTACGATTACGGATTACGTATCTCATGCGATTAGGATAACCAGAAACTGTTTGATGGGCTTGTCCACGTGGCCGCTATCACAACTGGATGCATCACTCACCCAATTATTCACTCACTCACTCCTATCACTCACTGTCTTCTCCTCCATTTCTTTGCCTCCGTCAAATCGTACCCAGCGCACCCAGCGACGAAAAAAAAAATACCCACACGAGACCACGCAGCACTGCTCCTGCCATCCATTCCGCAAGAACTATTTTTTTGTCATCCGCGGATGAGTTGGCTGGAAACAGTTGTGGGAGATTACGCTGTCGGCCTGGCTGGTAAGCGGCGGATTACAGCCGTGCGGGTGAAACTGGAAGACACAAGCTGTTCATGATTAGCAAATTGTTTTCACAGAGAGGCGGCACCAGCACCCTGTCTTTGAGTGCCAGGCAAGCCGAGACTTTGTGCGAGTGCCGAAAATACCTGGGTAGATCTCCCGTCTTTGCCGACTAGCCTATTGGAGGTGGCAGGTCTCACTTTTCTAGACCTCGCGCTGTTCATCATTATGTGAATGTTTGCTTTGAACATGAAATCATGTTTTATGTTGGCTTTTTTGGGAGGGGGGGAAGGTGGATGAAAAGGGAAAACGTTCGTCCCTCGGGGCACTCTTTGACAAAACGGAGGAAACATCAGAGACATGCTATGGAGAGAAGACGAAAATGCATCTGTGTGTGTGTGTGTGTGTGTGTGTGTGTGTGTGTGTGTGTGTGTGTGTGTGTGTGTGTGTGTTAGAATATGTTTCTGTGTACACAAACCACAGACTGATGGCGACAGAAAGGAGATCGCTTCCTAGTAGGACATTTCTTAAATTTGCGTTCGTTCGGTGGGACGAGGCTGCTTTGCTTTGCACAAACATGCACACGATAGAAATTGAAAAAGCAGAAGAGCCAAACGTGAAATTCTGATCAAAATTGGTTTCCTGCTTAAAACAAATCGTACTGTCACGTGTTTAACAAAGTCGCCCAGGGACTCTTCTCTTTTCTGGGAGGGGGAGGTGAATTGATGGAGCACACGTAGATGTAAACTAAATGCTAAATTCGGACTGACACCAATTTTAAAACTTGAAGCGTATGCCAATATGGTGACTCTTGATATGCTGATGTGATAATATGATAATGTGGTGACTCTAGTTATGCTAATGTGATAATATGATAATGTGGCGACTCTTGTTATGTTGCGAGATGTGAGAACTGAATCTCTTACTAATTTAGAAGTGTTCACTGTGAGGTTCAAAGCCTTGTATCTCTTAGATGGGTTCATGTTAAACGCTCTAATTCGGGGAAGTAGGATTTCGTATAGCCGAGTGGTTACAGCGCTGGCGTCCGAACTGAAAAACGCGTCGGTTCGATACCCGTGTAGCGCAGCTCTCTTTCCCCAGTCAACCCAGCTGGCGGGAATGGGTACCTGACTCCACAGAGGGTTGTGAAAGGTAAGGCATTGATGGAGAGGAGATGGGCACCGCCCTCACGTAAAACTGCCCCCGAGAAAAGTGGAGTCTCAAAACTTTCTAACAACTTAAAAAAGGTAAGGAACGACCTTTTACTGAACTGAAACCAGTCATTTGAAAATAATTGGCTCTTGGGTCCTTAATGTTTGCGGTTTGTGCCGATGGAAGCAGCTTGCATTGTAAGACGAACATCTTTTCGCCATGGAAAGAGACGAACTACTAGTGGAAACTATTTGAAGCAAGACAGGTTTAAGGTGGGGGAAGGGGACAATGGAAGTAGACACCGAACTTGAGTGAGTGAGTGAATTAGTGAGTTCTGGTCAAAGAAACTGTGCCATCGTCGTGTTTTCATGTCATCTAGCAATACACTCATACCATCTAACACTATAGTCATGCCGAGGTCTCCAATGCATGTGTCCTCCATAGTGCACTTCCCCCCCCTACCATATGCCCTCCGTCTCCTTTTTTGCCGGGGCCGACAGGTGATTGGGGATAAACCGGCGCGACGCTGGCGTTTAGTTTCAAACTAACCAATTTGCTCGGCAGTGAAGCCGAAGCATCTGTCGATCATTTGGAAGTTTACAAGTACAAAGCAAAGACACGGCCCCTTGGGGGGATGGCTGCGTCCAGAAGGAAGCTTTTTACTTCGTCAAAGGTCACTAGGTGAATGTCAGTTCTCCCCGCAGATGCCAGCGTGGGTAGATACCGGGTACACTTTACCCCCGCCTCGGGGGACTCGAAAACAAAAGGCTCCTACAGAGACGGAGGGTGAAATAGGTGGAGGGGAACAGGGAGGGGTGGGTGGGGTGATCTGAGAGGGCCGAGACAAGGAGAAGGCCAACTCTACCTTAATTATAGGACAACGCTGTTGGAGCGCAGTAGGTAAAAGCCGAAGACTACATGGAGAAAACAGGAGATTAGTCTGCGGAACGCGAACGCTCTCCCCTAACGGAGGCATGGAAGGCGTGAGCGCTGTTTACCTGCGCCTTATGTGGGCGATGTTGCTGCTGACGCTTGGCGACGGCACCCAGGCAGGAGGATGTTTGTCTTGCTCCAGGCACGTGCACCTGGGTATGTGGCCTTGCTCTGCATGCTGCTTTTCTTGTTGCTGTAATCAGCAGCCTTTGCTGTCCATGAACACGACAGCAACAAAAAGAAGGGGGAAAAAAAGGTGCGGAGGTGAAAGCTACAGCCAAGTATACGCCTTATGAAGCGACCAGACGGTTAGAGGGAGGAGACCTCCAGTGCCAGACCACAAGGGCGGAAAAATGAGAAGCTATACAGTTGTTCTGCATTGTCTTTGTGACTTTACTTTTGTTTTGTTTTAAAAGAGGAACAGCTGAGTGATTTTGTTCCTGGAAGAGACTGGTAGCTTTGCAATCACTTGGAAACCATTACTTATGTAAGTTGTGTAGACACATTACTAGTTGAAGCCTGCAGTTAACTCAGTGTAGACGGTGCTGGTAAAGGCCATTTACTTTGTCCTTTGTGCAGACATTCTGCTGGTACACCTCTTGCATGTCCTTTATCTACACGGACCGCCGGTAAAAACCCTGCACCCATCTGACATCTTTCCAGCAGATTAAATGCTTACATCATGTAGTACTGGTTCAAAACCTACAACTGTCTCATGTTGTCTGTGTAGAGAGAACCCTGGTAAAGAGCTGACTTGTCCTTTTCAATGCACATTCCCGCAAGCACCATGCTGTGTGGCATTTCTGAGAGAAAGTAGTCAGCACTGACTGAGCACAATGCCGCAAAATACCTGTGAGAACAGTTAGTCGACATGTCACATGACCATCACCCTGCTGTGGTGTTCTGTTGAGAACTGCTAGCTGACACGTCACAGAACGAGCTTGTAACGAGCGATCATCATCTTCGTCGTCGTCGTCGTCGTCGTCGTCGTCGTCGTCATCATCATCATCATCGTCATCACTCCTGGTTCTTGCTAGAAGCTACATAGTTCTTTTACACACACACACACACACACACACACACACACAGACACACACAAATGCACTCACTCGCAAGGGAGTCAATCTGGTAATCATTTCTGAAAAAGATGTGACTTAAGGTACTTTTCGAAATCCGATTATTATAAAGAAATCACATTTTTAATCTATATGTTGCTTCGTAAGTGCCGCTGACGGGGTACGTGTGTCTCCGTGCTGATGAAGGCTTAAGCATGCGGGCAGGACGTGGGTAGACGTTGCAGACATCGGCGGATGGGTGCGGAATAACACGTGACTTTAAAAAAAAACTCATTAAAGGTTAAAAAAAAATTATCTGCTTACGACTAACCACTCACCTGGCTCTTCTGGGACGTTTAACTGTCTTTATCGGCCTCTTTAAACAAAAATTGATGGTTGAGGAGAGGAGTGGACGTGGGACTTGTGTTACCAGGTAGTGTATTTCAATCTTTTTATAATTATTTTTATAATTATTTTTCAGCTCTTGTGTTTGTGCTTGAGTACGAGTGGCAGTGCGTGCGTGACTATTCTGTTTACAATCAACTCCAGAGTCTCGGTACACCTGAACCTCGCGACAGAATGAGATGTTTGTGAGCAGCCAGTCATCCGAAACTGGTTTCAAAGGCGGCCTTAGTTTGCCAGACAGCGAGTGACTGACTCTGGGGGAGACTCCTGTTGCAGGGTAGAAGGCCGCCCGCTGCATCAGGTGGCTTCATCAATCTGGACCCCCGGCTGACATTGCGCGCGATAATACAAAGATGCTATTCCGGGTCTGGGTGGAAGTGATGACACGTCTGTGCTAGGTGGTAGGTTGATGAAGGGATGGGGGACGTGCTATCACATGACAACCTCATTTGCTGATTTAAACAACCTATCCACGAGTTTGACTGTAGCAAACATCGTTGTAGTTACTGTATTCCGGAGGCTGCAGACAAAAAAAAAAGCTTGTTTCGATTCACTAGAATGTGACTGCTCGGATTGCAGATTGTGTTGTAACGGATGACCGTGTTTGCCCTGCGGACCTGCAGTTGCCTGATAGATGGCTCAAAGAAAATTGCCGACTTGGATGCATGTCTTTCGTAGATTCTGTTGCGACGATGTCTGGGTTTATTGAGGCCGTCCGCTGGCACAATTGGTTGAGCGCTTGTCACCAATACAGCGAGGACCACACATATCGGGTTCAGATCTCATTTTGGGCACTCTCTTCTTTCTTCATGTGCCACCTGTTTACAGGGATTCCTGCGCTCCTACAGCCTTAGCTTTCAGCTTGGAGTAAAAAAAAAAAAAAATCCTCTTCCCCTTCCCCCTCCTCCTCGTGCTTATTGACTTTGATGTTAAGGCTGTCAGTACCATTAGAATCGTTACTACAACTGAGTCGTTTACGATTTGAAGGATCTAGCCTTTGTTTGCCTAGTTGGTTCCCATGTTTTATTTATTTATTTATTTTTTTTGTTGCTATATTTCGCTTAGATTTCTTTCACTTTGTTTTGTATCGGATTGTTTCCTTCTTTTTTCAAACTTGTTTGTGTGTTTGTTGGAACTTCACATCCTGAATAAAATTCTCCTGTTGTTCTCTAGCTAGGTTGCCATCGAGCCTTTTTATCGCCCGTTGTCACTCATCATCACCCGCTTTTCTGTCCTCAAAACTTGCGCCAACTCGATACTTCACGGGTACTTGGAGGTCCGCCTCGGTGGTCAAGGCGTACCGCTTATTAATTACCATCATCGATTACTGATGAGCCGTTCTTTTATCAGCTCTCCTGGCTTGGCTCGCGTCAGTTAATAATGTTTTCCAGCGCATTTGAGCAAACAGACGGGAGTGGCCCGGCACTTGAGTGGACACAGAAAACAGGGCACGCCATTGATTGGCTGCTGTGGCTGTCCTGGCTTCCTGGCCTCCTGTTTTGGAATAGTGTTACCCTTCCCAATCCTCCAACACACACACACACACACACACACACACACACACACACGCCATTCCTTTGCCTGCACACTGTCCATCGCCAAATGTGCAATTGATTTGAATTCCTGCCGAACCCGAAAGGTCGCTTGGTGGACAGTGGCTTGCGGTTGTAGATGTTGTCCCTATAGCGGCGGGTGTATCGAGTAGGTCAAAGGCATGTGATTACATCCCTCCGCTGGCGGAGACCTCCAATGATTCTCGGGGTACCGGTGTATCAATCTATTGGAAAACCGCAATCAAACACAAGTAATAATGCTTATTAGATTAATAATACCGATGCTTACTAACAGTTTACAGGCAATGTAGTAGTAGTCAGTACCACTTCACTCATTTTGGTTTCTCTTTACTAACTTCTACATATACTTGAAACATTACGTCTGGTGTTAATATCGCCAACTATAGGTCCTTAAGAAACCCAGCTGACATGCAGGATGAAATGTATTGAGGGTACCCAACAAGTGTGTTTCCTCTTTATGAGTCTTGAGTTGGTTGGTTTATAGCATTTTATTTATCATCGGATGAAATGGCTAAAAAGCGAACAAGAATAACCCATAACTATACCGAGCAGTAAGTTGACTGCAGGCGGGATTTGACTTCTAGCTGCAGTCTCTTAACAGTCTGTTGGGCAGGTGCCAGAAAGATCTCGTCACTTACAAAGTATCGGGGTAAAAAAAAAAAGTAGGGAAGACTCAGAAGGCAGTTCAATCTACTGGGTAAACAAACTGGGAAGAAGTAAGTAGAAGTCCTGTGGGAGGACGCCAGAATCAGCGGCACTTCGTTTTGAAGGAAGTTGGGTTCAAAATGCAATTTCTCATTCCTTGTTCCGATCTTTTGGGAGCGTCTGGCTGAAGGGGGGGGTCAGATCACCAAGCGTCTGTTGCCAAAGGCATGTAGAGTCTGTCAGACTGAAATTGATTTTGAGAATCTCCATCGATTAGTCTCTTCATCACTCACCAGACAGCTTACGGTGATCTGTCAAAGCCAGGAACAAATCTACTCAGCAGAAAAGCGCGCAGGACTGGACTGAATAGGAATACCCATTATGTGAGAATTGTACTAATTCAAAAATGTAACAGTTCACCCCTCTCCTGCCCCCTCTTTCTGATGTAACTGATTCGTCCTTTTCCTCTACCTCCAGTTTCTTCTTTTTGCTGTTTTCTTTCTTTAGTCCTTTCCATCCAGGAAGTCCGAACTAACGCACTCGAGATGTCAAAGGACTAACGGAAGATTTCTCCGCACCCTCCCCCTGTTTTTTTTGTGTTGTTTTTTTTTAATCCAGTGGCTGTGCATGTTGGGCTGCTGTGGCAGGCCCCACACTCAGCATATTAAGCATTTCACTGGGTTGCCCTTAGGGCGCCCTTACACCGTGCAACAGCTGTAGTTTCGTCATAATGGCCGATGTAGGGAGCCAGCAAAACTTCATTATGCAAAACGAACGTTGGGAGCCGGTGACTTGCCAGACAGACATCAAATCTCTTGACCTATTTGCATATTCCGATAGTTTTGCATGTCATGCTTCTGTTGCTGTCACACAGATTGATGCCCCCTGGCCTTTACATTTTCTACGGAAGAAACGTAGACGAGATCATATAAAAAATAAATTTTAAATTGTGTGGGTTTGTACGCATGTATTTATACACGTGTGTGTGTGTGTGTGTGTGTCGCATAACACGTGTAGATCATCACACTTGTGTCGATACCACACGTGCGTGGATGAGAAAAAAGTGAATTCTGACAGCGAGGACGAGATGAAAATGTTTCAAAACTGTTTCAACGGATAAGGTAACACCTCGCGGCGCAGCCCGGGTGAAGAAAAGGCAAAGGGGTGGAGGCCTTCGGCGGTTAGGGTGGGGTAGAGGGAAGCAGCTGGACCCTGAGGGTAGTTTGCTGTGTCACTCTCCTCCCGGCGATGCCAGACTAAGCGAGACTCTGTTACAACCATACGACATGTGACAAGCAGCTCAGTGACCAAAGTTCTTGATGAACATCGGTGATGCTGACTGTGTAGGTAACGCAGATGAAACGTTGATGTGGATTTGCTTCAGCTTCAAGATGTTTATTGTCAGCATGCAAGTGTTAGTATGTCTACTATAGGGGCAAGATACGCGATGCTCATCATGGCCAAGTGCACGTATCTTGTCTCACTCCGCCTTGTCAACCATCAAACCTCTTGCCTCTGTTGAACCGAGAGACGTAGAAAGGGAAGATAAGGCTGTAGCGAGCGTTGTACTGGCGAGGGTCGTGTACTAACTAACATTCTCAGTTCCAGCCGTCAGTCTCAGAGCAAATGACCTTAGGAGATAAACGGTAGCCATCTGGGAGAACTATGGTTGAATGGACTTGTTTGTCTTCGCCTTGATGTCGAAGACCCTTCTCTCTCTCTCTTTCTCTGACACGCGAAAAGCCTTCAGTTAATGGCAGTTAATGTGAGCAGTGTGCAGTAGCAATCACCTTTTTCTCTCTTTTGTCTGCTGAATGGGCTTCCAGTTTGATACGAGTGCCACCATTTAACATGTGACGTGTGCGACAGCTCGGCGCGCCACTTCAGTCCAGGAAACAGTTGTCGCGGACTACAACGATGCAACCAAAATAGTCGCTGCGTAGCCTGGAATGTCCATTGCTAACGTTAAACTAACAGGTCTCAGTGTATTGCAGAAGTCTGACCCGCATTCTGTGTGATGCTACGTCAACAAATGGTGTCGGTGATTGACCTGGACCAACCTCATACCCCTTCCCCAACCCCACGGATCGGCGCCTTTCCGTTCCCTGAATCTTGGCGGGACCCAGTTCCCGGGACAAGGTCCTGTCCAGACGGTATTTCCTCTCTGTGTGGGTTCTGACCAAGATGTACGACTTTCTGGTAACGGCCAGTCCCACTGGCCGTCATTTTGGTGCATTCGCAGCCGGCTCCTCGGTACACTGGCGGGCCAGTCGGCGTCTCCATAAACTCTCGGGCACGCCTCGTAAATCTTACCCATAGATGTCGCGAAGTCGCCGCTTCGAACCGTTTGGTGATGATGCCTGTGGCTCGCCGAGACTTTGCCGAGACATAAACTAGCACTGGATATCTACTGAGACGTTAGTGGCGCCCGAAAGATGGCGCGCTAAGGCAGATGGGTTTCATTTTCTGGTTGAATGGGGTGGAGGAGGGTGTAGGAGGAGGGCGAAAACGTGGTTACAAACGTGTACATTTATTAGTTTTCATTCATCCTTGTTGTGCTTACATGCACTCGATGCAAGTCGAATTGTTGTCCTGTACTGACACATTTGCCCCCCTCCCCCCGTTCCGACTGGGGCGGCTGCACAAAGACTTCCTGGAACAACAACAGTCGTCAGTCCACTGAAGTGAGCTGCGTCTTCTCCAGCCCAGGTAGCAGAGTCTGGACTGTGACTACTGACTCATCTTTGTTTCTTAGTCATGTTAAGCTAAGTTCCCGTGTGGCAGGCACCACTCGCATCCGCTCACCCCCATCCCCCCCCGATCCACCCTAACAATATATCTACGTGTCGGTGATAATGGGGCCACGTCAAGCAGTCGCTGATGGAAGGGACATCGTACTGGGGGTCATAGTTCAGCTGAGCTGGATGTGGCGCGACAGAAATGTGTCGGCCACGTGCCGATGGGAGAGGAATGAGCTCCGCTCACTGAAGACTGATGGTCCCCTGACAGCTGGCCCGGTGGTCGGCGGAGTCGTTGCTCGGAAAGATTCTTTTGTCATGGCTGACTTTTCGACCCCGCTGGCACCCAGCAGATCTCCTCCCCCCCCCACCCCCACTGACTCTGCAGCATCAAACCTATGAACGTGCAGCTTTCCCCTATAATTAGGCTTGAGCGATGTGTGGCTAATGCACCCTGCATGCTGTCTGTGTCTGAACTGACAAGAGCGACAATGTCCACGGAACTTATTAGAGTTCATAGTAACAAAGCGCGTGTGTAATCCGCTAAAACAGTAAACATGCGCGCACGAACATGCGCATAAAAGCACACACACACACACACACATGCACACTGACAGACACATACAATAACAGACAGACAAACATATATGTAAAAGTAAGCACAGCCTTTGACTCGCGTTCACTCTCACACACATGACACACAGCAAAATACACTTTGTTCGCAAGCGCGTGCTCGTAAACACAGAGACAAACATATTAGTCCCTACATCTTTGACACGTTCTCTCTCTCTTTCTCACAGACAGGGAGAGACCGAGCTTCAGAGGCACACACACACACACTGAAAACATTATTGAGCTACCAAGCATTTAGGCTGCCTTTCTACTTCACCTACAGGTTTGGAGCCACACGCCACCAACATTCATCTTGACAGAGGGCGACCTCTTTTGCTCTTGATTTTTTCATGTTATTCTCCCTTTCTGTTCAGATTTTTTATAGCGAAATTGGTGAAATTAGCTTTAACAGGTAAGACATCTTTTTTCCCCCGGCTAGCGGCAAGCAAGCAAGCAAACACTTATATGGTCGTGTAGACGAAGCATCGTTTAACTAATGGCGACAAGGCCTCCTAACTGCTACACTAAGCCGATGCTAATAATTTGTGCCCTGATTGCCAGGCTAAATGAGATGATCGCCGTGCATCACAGAAACAATTGCTGACCTGCGCGTGGCTTTTGAGTAAGATTGACCACATGCTGCTGGTAACTTAGGCTTCAATGAGTCTGTCACATGTATGTGATAACAAAGATCTGGTGAAGAATTTACCTGGGCAGGGTGCGTGAAGACGACAACGATGAAGAAGAAGAAGCTGCTGCTGCTGCTGCTGCTGCTGCTGCTGCTGATGATGATGATGATGATGATGATGATGATGATGATGATGATGATGATGATGATGATGATGATGATGATGATGATGATGATGCAGGTGGCATCGTTCTAAAAAGGAAATAAGTATTCTTGAGAGGACAGTTTTGAGACAAGTGGTGAATAATATTCTTCTAATTTCACGCTCTGTGCAGAATTTATCTTTTAAGAGAGATTGCTGAGTATTTGCATACAACCATGATAACCTATCGAATAGGTTTTTCCGCGCATCTCTGATCATGTGATTATTTCTATTTGCGATAGCTGTAGGCCTGCAAGTCCTGTAGAGTCGACTGAAGTGACACATCGGCAGGCACAGGGCTCTTTCTAGGACAACTAAAATGCTGGTGTCAAAACTCTCCTCAAAATTCCTTGGAGGAAAAAAAGAAAGGCAGCGAGTTAAAGCACAGGAAATGACATGACTGACTCGACATCGCAATGTCTGGACTGTCATTCTGCCTCCTGAACCTGTCTTACATTAATTCTGCTCGGAGTCTAAACTTTTGTGATAAGTAAAGCCCGGGGCATTGTCATTCCCGGCATGCATCTTGGATTGTCTTTGACTTGCTGGAGCCACTCCCATCACAAGGCCACACCCTGTCAATGCTCGTCTGGTCAGGAGACGCAGCTTCCGCCATTTACCCCCATAGAAGTCCCTGCTTGGATTGCTGTCTGTCTGCTCACCCTCCTCCGTGTTCACATCTCATAAGTAGGTCAAGTGTTTGGCGTGACGTCATAGGCATTTCCGGGTGGGGTGTGCGCATGCCCCAAAGACAATCTGCTCAACATTCGTTAAATTTTAGAGTTATTTTCTGTACCCTCGTGTATAAAAAACGCCCGCCCGCAAGCACGCACGCACGCACACACTCATATGGACGCGCTTGCTAAATATCATTTTGTTTTCAAATAAATGTACAGGAAGTAAATTCGGTTGAAAGAAAACGTGTTTACAGCTAGGATTTAGGCCACATTAGGGTGATCAGCCAGAACGTATGCGAAAATAAATAAAAACGGAAGAGGGTGGTCTTTCGTGTCAACTTTGGCACTTGCAGGATCACATGACTTGAGTCAGCAGTCTTGAGAAAACTATGTCCGGTTCTCTGCCCCATTTTCTTCACTTCTGACTAGGTAACATCACATCTGCCACTTTCTTCTTTCTTCACATCAGCGCCCAACGTTGTAGAGGTGAAGGGTGTTTGTGCTATAAGAGGAGGTGAAGAGGATCGACGACAAGGAAATGTTAGGATAAAATGACCTCGAGGAGCACCTCCGCACCCCCTCCCCCTTCACACACAAACACACATTCGCCCAAAACCCACATGGCCACGTTAAGTGAAGCTTACATGCCTGGGCATAGAACCACATGCTGGGGTAGGGTTATCGTCAAGCCACAGGCCAGCGCGGCACCGCGATTTGCAGGAAAGCGAATGGCTGATTGCCATTTAACGACAGTCCACAGCACCGGCTCGTTAGCCATTTCCACTAATAAACCGACTTTGTCTCCTTTGCTAGTGACTCCTAGCCAACAGAACCCAGTGCCTGGCCATGTGGTTACTGTTTCCTCTGCGACCTTCCAGGCGAGACACGTTGTCTCCCGTTGGTGGTGTCAGCTAGCTTCAGACTTGGGCTGAAGTATTTCCCATGATGTGGACACGGCATAGAGTTCGACACAGCTGACATCGGACTCGACATATTTACCACTATGTTCGACATAGCGAACATGAGACTCGACTAATAGAGCTCGACATAGGGAAAAGTTCGATGCAGTTAACAGCGGACATAGCACAGAGTTCGACATCCAGTAGCCACCAGCAGTCGTCTTAAGGGATGTAGTTATGAAGCATTGCACTTTTGCTGAAAAGCTTGTTCAAAGTTTAAAAAAAACTGCCGCAGATAGCATATGAATTTTTGAGGATTATTTTTACTTTTTGTGTTTTACTTGTCAAGTGCACAAGCATGCCTTTTCAACAGGTAATAAAATGAGAAATAGTTTTGAACATTGTGTTTCTATGCTGCGCCAAACGAAAACGCGTTCCATGATCCAGTAAGCCTGTTCTTAAACAATAAAAAAAAACGTTTTCTCTAGCGAACGTGGCAACAGGACAGTTCATCCCAAAACACGCTCATTCTCCCGAGAGCTTGCAGATCCTTTCTTCACCCAACAAAAAATGCTGATTCTCGGAATTTACAATTTGACCTCTTAATTTTGGTGTATATGTTTATTCTATGCACTTAGCCACAAACACGGGGCTTACCCCTAAAAAGACAGTGATTCTTCATGATTACACGAGAACACGTTGATTCTCGGGATTTACTCGAAAAAACATTGATATTCAACGTTTACCCGAAAACATTGATCGTCGACGTTTACCCGAAAACATTGATCTTCGACGTTTACCCGAAAACACACAGGTTTTCAAACTCTTACACGTGAACATCTTGTTTCCTCTTTGCGCTCGATGGACGCTTACGAGCACTGAGTGGCACTCACTTAGCGAACCTGTAACAGCGTCAGCTTAAGCCGATGTGACATTTATAATCGCTGTTCCGCAAAATCGATCGCAGAAAATATGTCGGTTGGAAATTAAATTGAGAAGCTTATAGGTAGGTAGACTAGGAAGTGTTGGAAAGCATCGACTATACAGGCTTCGTATTTGTATTGTATTTATGGTTGATGCAGACATGGGTACCAGGTTTTTTCAGGATAGAAATTGGCGATGGCAAACGGCGGCGCCTCTGCATGTATTCTAGACACGACGAACCACTTATTTATTATTTTATTTGTCCGTCAGGCTTTCCGTCGTTTCAAGAGGCGCTCCGGTGACGCAATGCTTAGCCCTTGTCACCAACACGGAAACTCAGTGTCCTGGGTTCACATCTCATCTTCAGCCCATTGTTCTTTCAAAGTCACGTGGCATCTGTTTAGAGGGCCAGCTGCTCTGCCGTAATGTAGTCTTTGTTCCGGCTCGGTATGAAACACCAAATATCTCCCCTTCCGTTTCTGTTTGTAGACATGAGGGTGGTGTCTCGGTTCTGTTTATAGCAGTAGTATTTTTTTCAGGTGGTAAAGAGGTTGGGGTGATTCTTGTTCGGATCTTTACGCAGTACTTGTAAAAGGTACGAGCACTATAAACTTTTACTTCGGTTGCAAGTTCTCGAGATACACTGTCTTGTTTGGTAGGGTGTCGTTTCTACCCCTTCGTTCGCTGGTTATTGCTCACTGTCCTTATAGCCGCAACATACAGGATGCCACGGCATCTACTCCTTTATCTTGGAGCATTCTGCGGCAGACCCTCTATTGGCGAGAAACTCGATAGGCGAGCCACACCCTGGTTTTAGGGAAGCGTAGAGTTTGTAAAGTTGTCACCGTGACTGCGAGTGTTACGACACGGATGTCACGTAGGGGGGTTCGGCAGTTCCGTCCATGACTTGGTTCCTTGTCTGGATGATGTCGACAAGCTGCTGGAAACGCGAGGAAGAATGTTGAAGAGAACCCGGGGATGAAAATCTCTCCTCTGCCAACATTCCTGGCGGTACTGGAGCCGAGCCATTTGATTAGCCAAGGGAGTAGTTACACGCTGCTAGTAGCCATTGATCTTGAAAAAGCTCGTTTAGCCTCCACGAGCCACACGATCCAGGTGGCATCGTGTCGACTCGCGTGTCGCAGGCATTCTGGTAGCGGGCGGTAGCGTATGCACTAAGTGCGAAAAGGGACCCAGTCTTCGACTTTGTAAAGGCTGAGCGAAAGGTCAAAAGGCCGGCTTTGTCGGGACGAGGAGTTGTAATTTTCAGCTAACGATGTGGAAGGCTTATTGGAATGGCACTGCCAACGTTCCCGACGGCGATTAAATCTGATTTGTTGACGAATCAGCTAATGAACAGGCGGTTGATAAGGCTAGCACTCGAAGTAAGGGGATCGGGGGTGGGGGGGATGGAAAAAGCCACGAATCTGCAATGTCACGCACCTGTGGTAGGATCCCCCCTCCCCCAACAACACTCTCCTGTGAATCCCCACCTTCGCTTTCTCTTGCACCAACGTGTCTTTCGCTGCCATTAGTAACGGTGCAGGTGAAAACTCAGGTGCAGCAACAGTTAACGCAAAGACCAGCTATCCCACATCAGCGACTGCAACTGGGGCATGCTCTGAGGGCGAGCAGAATTGCACAGAAGAACCACAGTCTTCCATACTGCATCTGGCCAGACCCTACAGCTTGTGCGTGGCTAGTAGGATGCGGAAGAAGAAGCTGGGTGTTTGGTTGTACCGGGTGCACATCAACACTGACCCCAGAAGGTGACGTCCAGAGCAGCAGCTACCAACGAGTTTTTGCCACCTGGGACCGTATGTGAACCTTGCCGGTGACTGTCTTGCGCCAAGCAGGTGTAAGTTATGCTCGTGTTTAGTAGCCCCTAGAGACACGTGGTGGACACAGCCCCAGCCTTCGTGTTGTTACGACTGTCCGCTGCAGCCTTTAGACTAACTACGGGGCGGCGCCACCACCTCCTGCGGCCACAGCCATGAAGAGGAGGTAGAATATCTCATGGTTAACTATGACACCGATGATGATCTATATATATATATATACATACCAGGCACAGACCACTGAGGACAGCTGATGATACATATCTAGGTGGGACAGCTGCGTATAGTTCACAGCTATTACTACACAGACTTTACTGTGCTTTATGTAGTCAACGGAGGAAACCTCTCCCCCCACCCAGGGGTAGGGATGTGACTCTGGTTCATAGCTACGGGTTCCAAATGGTTAGCCGGAAGAACTCGGGTAGTTGGTTCCAGGCTCGCCCGGTCCTGTTTATGTTACATAAAAAAAGAGATCTCTGCACATGGTAAGGGAGGTAAAAGCGGCGATAGGATATTGCTGGGTTCTGGGCTAGACAAGGTGAACCAGTTACAGTTTACTGCCCCTATAAACACTTTTGATTTGTTAACTGTGTTTATGTAAATGTCATATTAACACATTGTCAAAGCAACATGTATTGCGGCTTCAACTAAGAATTCAAAATCTCACCAAACATTTTGGAATGCAGATTCTAGAAAGAGAAACAATATATCCATTGACACATCCACGGTCCGAGGCCTTTGCCTCCCTGCAGTTTCTTGCACAACACACACACACACACACACACACACACACACACACACACACACACACACACACACACACGGGGGCGCGTACAAATATCAAGTTTTAGCACTCTTTAAAGAAAACCGTCAAGACAACATCTTTCAATAAACATTTGAGTGACAATGGCTTTCCCTATCGATTTTTCGTCTCAGGAGGTTTGATTTTCAGTCCGTGAAGTTCCTGAATTTTCTCTGCGTCTGATCTCTAAGATTTTTGCATTGAAAAAGTGATTGCTCTTAGCCAGCCTTGGATTGTTGTAGTTCATTGGCAGAGCAAGTGTACAAACACTGACACGGCTCATTACTGTTTTGTTTCATTTGAAAGCACTTATCTCGTAGTGAGAGGCTCAGTATGTGCGCGAAATGCAACCGCCTAAGGGGAGTTAGCAGCCACTAACCAAGTACCCCCTTAAAACTTTTCCTCTGCCTTTTTTCTCCCTCCTCCAAGTTGAGTTGATGGCGCATATAGTCTACAGGCTTGCTCAGTTCAACAACGCACGGCGCCATGCACTTGGTGAATGTGCGATCTTGGCTCAGACTGAGAGGATCCGGTGTAACAAATATTTAGTCTACTTGCTAAATTATTGCTAAAGTGAATATATGAGAAACACGATATACTGATTCCTGTGGTTCTTTTAAGTGGCGATGGTGATGGTGTGTAATGGAGTAGCTTTGTTGCTGCCCTGCATTGCATTCCTTTTATTTTAACTTCTGCTTGCAATTCTTACATTCTTAATGTGCTGTCCATCATCATCGTCGTCGTCGTCGTCGTCATTATTGTCATCGTCATCATTGTCATCATCATTACCAGCGATGCTAATAGCCACCCAAAGATTACTCTCACAAATATCTCTGCCGTCGATTTATATACTGATTATTTTTCTTTATTTTCCGTGCACGCATTATCTAAGCCCGTGAGCCTATGCGGGTATCATATTACGGAAATTCGTACAGAGATACTCTTCTTCCCCCCAACCCTCCTTTACCAGCTGCACTTCGAGTTCCCACAATATAGGAAGCTGTGAGGAAGGGTGTAGGGTGAGAGGGGTACATGAATCCATCGGCCTGCATCGCTGATCTCTTGTTGCTGTAATAGTTGATTCCGATGGCTACCTGCTGCCCTCGGGTGGATTTTTGTTTTTAAGTCTCCGCTGCTCATGTAAAACTGAAATGGGTGGGGTATATATGACCCACTGACCTCTGCCAAGAAATTCACCGACTGACTTTGCGCGCGATTTTCCAGGGCGGTGATGAAGATGCAGCGCTAATGGCTCGCACTGTGCCGCACGCGCAAAGGTGAAGGCGACAGACAGGACGGACAGAGACAGAGGAAGACACTTTGTGGCGCTGATCCACACGACGGTGTCTGGTGGTCGTCAAAGGCGCTAATGACGACGCCACACGTGCAGCGCGACCAAAAAAAAAAGAGAAAGAAAGAAAGGACTGCGTGCGAGTTCATGGAAGAGAAAAAGAGAATTGTAGCTTGACGACTGAAAAAGGAGAGATATGGAATGTGGAAAAGAAACGAGAAAGAAAAGAATAAAGCTTTTCTAGAGCCTTTAAGCTTTCAACTTCAGGAAATCCAGGCTGCATCAGAGATGGAGGGAAATACGATGTTGCATATCCGGTGTTAGCACCAAGGCTGGATGCGTTCGTTTTGTTTTTGTTTAGTGACGCATACTGGTCTTTTAGCGTTCACATCCAGGCAGGATACTTTGTTAGCGTACATTAGCAGGATGTTGTCATGTTAGCGTTCACATCCAGGCAAGATGTTTTGTTGATTGTTCACACCAAGGTAGTGTGCGATCTTCTTGTTTACATGGAAGGAGGATGCTTTCATGTTCGTTCATCTCCTCATTTCTTCTCCTTGTCCTCTTTAGTCGTCATTGCCAGGCCAGTCGCGGATGGAGGGCCTAGTGACGCTGTGGGTATGCCGCTCGTGTTTCGGTCAAAGGGCAAACCGGTTTTAAGTCCAAATTACGATTAGTATTTGGATCACCCGAGATGTGTTCGCAGATTTCCTTTCGTCCCCCGCCGCACAGCAGCTAGGATAGTTTAGCTGGAAAGTGCTTCCGCCGTGAGGCGATTTCGTACTATGGAGGAGAAGGAGCGGGGGGGGGGTGGACCGGAGTACCCGGAAAAAAAATCCCTCGACGATCGACCCTGCGAATAGGTGTCACATACAGAGTGTTCCGAGACGAGATCAGAACCACAGTCCTCTCACTTCTGGGGTGACAAGCGAGTTGTTAAACACCATACTACCGGGCGCCTCACACAGCAGCTACCTACTGTCCGGCTGTTTGTGTCTCACCTGCGCTATGCTTGTGTGTGTGTGTGTGTGGGCGTGTGTTCGTGGCAATGGTTTGTGGACGCTGCAGCAGCTTGATAAAAAGTTATACGTATCACGCTTGGAAGATTACACCCTGGTTCGGTAAATTGGGTCCTTGATACCCGCTGAGCCTGAACACAGGTCCCGTTGTGCCGCGTGTCCTGTTTCTGTCTCGCTGTGTCCGTGCACGTATGATGGTCTTTAAACACTGCATGTTGTGAGCGTGCGCGCACACGTGTGTTGAAGCAGTGTAATGGTGCGTCACGTTGCCGGGGATATTATGTTCACTCTTTGTTCTTTCTCCATCTGTTAAAGACTGTTTGAATGGGTGAGTCTGCAAGAACGAGCTTTTTTTCCCTCTCTCTTTCTGTGTGTGTGTGTGTGCGTGAAAGAGAAAAGAGGGAGTGAGAATTGTTCACCTTAATGTCTGCGAGCGTGCGTGCGTGCGTGTTATGATTGTGCGAATAGGAGAGAATCCTATCAGATGTTTAAATGCTGTCTGTACAACCGAGTGCATAAGGACGTGCTCGTGCGCGCACACATTCACACACACACACACCATGTTTCGAGAGAGCGTAGCACCCGGTGGTACACACAGCCTGGAAGTCAGCGCGCGCTGTCTCGCAGCCCCGCCAAGCCGTGCCGCATCACCAGCAACAACAGCAGCAGCAGCAGCAGCCGCCGCCGGCAGTACGACTGGGGGCTGGCGTAGCGTCGAGCGCGCTCTCTCGCCACTCTGCTCGTGCTCGGGGTCTGTACGGCGCGGCACACACACTCTTCTCACTCACACACACACACACGTGGGCCGACCACACGGCCTGTTGACATCGCTCTGCCGATACGAGTTTGCTCTGAATGCCACACACGAGCTCGGGTGCCCTTGTCTGTACCTGCATTTGCTGTTCCAGTTGTTCTCTCTGGGTACCTGTTGTTGCCAGCAACAACTGACACAAACGTCGCGGACAAAATCTTCTTCGCATTAATCGTCGTCTGTGTTCATCACCGAAGAAAACAACAAGTTTTGCCCCCGGACTTGAAGAGAGTATTGTGGTGAGACATGCCGAGGACGTTTTGTTGTTTTTAAAGTGGAGTAATTTAACAACTTGGGAGAATTGTTTATTTACTTATTTTTTTATTTTTTTTAATACTTTTTTTGACGGACGAGGAATGTCCCAAGACAGAGGAAAACGGGCCCAGGTGTCTCGTCTTTTGCCTTGTCTGAAATGCTGAATGCGACTCGAGGGAGTGTTTAAAATCAGGCGCAGCATGCTGATGCACGTGCGATGACCGCCGTGGAATACTGGAACCGCGGTAACGCAAGCGGCGCGTAAGACGACGAGGAGGGCAGAACTTTCTCCTCTTTCCCCATTCCCCATTCCCCGGCATCGCGTGGCACTCGTGTTCTTTTGTAATGCTCCCAGCCTCCTCCCCCCTCTACCCACCCACCACCTCCTCCTCCTCCTTCTCCTTCGGGCAGGCGTCGGTATGGGAGTGAGTGAGTGAGTCGCAGCCGCCAAACCAGCCTGGCTTTCTCCCGTGCGCCTCCGCCACCACACTCCGGCTCTTGAGAGGAGAATAGCATGAACGCTTGATCCTCCAGGGGTGTCGGGAGTCTCTCTCTGGCGCGCGCGAAGAGCGGACACCCTCCCACCCACCTACCACAACTGGATTGAAGCCAGCGGCAGGCAGAAAGGCAGAGATGAAGAACCATCCTCTCCTTTTGATATTTTGGCCAAGTATATGATCTGGACTGGGAAGGGACTTATTAAAGGACTGCCGTGTTTTCAGTCACAGAAGGCTCGCGGTTAAAGCTACGTGTGTGCGAGTCCACAAGGGAGTGAAACACTGCAAGATTCTCGAGACGAGTTGCTTTCCCTGCAAGGAAGTGAATTCAAAGACATGTAAATTAGACTAGGTCCGCCAGAAGAGGGGAGACAGAGAGAGAGAGAGAAAGAAAAAAAAACCGAACCCGCAAGCGAGATGATCACAGATACAAGTTATTTTGCTCTTTTTCTCATCCAGTGATTAACATGTTGACTGATTCTTGTGGAAGCTTGTGGATTCTTGTGTAGAGACGGAGAGAAACCATTGACTTTTTTTCTCTCTTCTCTGCAGACACCGTATTTTGACTGCGGCTGAACAAGTGAGTGGACTTAAAGGAGTTGACACTCCCCTCCCTCCCCTCCTTCTTTTGACATGGACGTGTGATGGAGTTTGTGTGATACCGACCAGAACTGTGGATTTCATTTCTTTCAGGTGAGTGAAGTGTTCTTACACCTGTGCTGCTACCCATTGCTAACATCAAAGAACCATCAGTCGAGCACAGCGAAACAAACACATGCACAAACAAACACGGAGGAAAATAAACAAACAGAAAAGAACGCCTTTTTTCAGTTGTCAACAAAGGAGCGGTTTAGTACAGACATAAGAACTGCCAGGGTGAAGACTGAAAGAGACAAGGGTACGGCCTTAGAACTCGGTAATTTTGAAGAAAACGTCTACGTTGTGGGGCGGGGAAAGGGAATTCACGTACCTCACGACGTAGTTTTCGTCAGTTTTGTATCGTCTATCTACTCTTGCTTCCTCCTCGACATTAAACGACGAACGCGCTGATATACTCGAAAGGTGAGTGAGTTGATCAGCATAGTCGCGTGAGTCACTAATACCTCAAATTAATTCACACCTCCCATGATTGCTTCTCTCACCCTATCCGACTCTTCTACCCCCCGGAGTATTAGACGACCAATTTCCATGCCTGGCTGGTTTGTTTTCCAACACATTTGTGGGTGCGACGAGTGTGTGATGTCGGCATAACAGATGCGCGATCAGCGAGTGGTCACGCTCAGTGTCACGCCTTTTATTAGCCGCTCGGGAGACCTCCATGGTAGGCGCCTGTAGGCACCGACGAGATACGCTTGATCGGTTCGCAAGGGACCTGATACGCCTGGCTTGTTGGCTGGGGACCTGACACGCTTGGCTTCGTATCTCGGGAGTTCACACGCGTGGGTTGGTAGCTACCGGCCCGCTACGCCTGGTTAGCAAGAGACCCGATATGCTGCTGCTTTTTTTTTTTTTTTTTTTTTGGTGAGACAATGCATACGCTTCGGTGGAAAAAAAGCGACTAAAATAAATTTTCTCGCTTTTTTTGTTTTGTTTTGTTAATTATTCTGTCTTTCTTCTTAGCCTTGTTTCGTGTATCTCCCTCAGTAAAACTATTAATCAGTAAGAAACTGTCACTAAACATTTGTAGTTTGCCTAACAGTTTGCGCATTCTAAAATCGTGTAATAGATGAAATGTTCATGAAATTTGACTTAATTCTTCTATCTAAGAGGCATAAATTTCGATACGAACTTTTTTATGACCGCATAATTTATTCGATTGTGTTGCTAACGGTTAAAGTAGTTTATGATCGCCCATTGATTCGCCTTTGTTGCTAATAGACCCTCGCCGCTTGTTTTTTCGCGGCGTGTGACGCCAGCTTCAGACAGCACGTGCATTCGCATTTGCTTGCACTATTCCCATCTAAAAGATATATAAAGCGATGAATATCACTCTTGCTTAAAAGGGAGCTAGTCGGAAAGAAAAGCCTATTTAATTGAAAGCCCCCCAAAAAACACTTATCCGCCCATCCTCATAACAAAGCCCTGAAACATGAACAGAAACTTTCTTGTTGTTCTCCCACTGAGTCTTATATTTGCTGAGATGAACGACTAAAAACAAGTTTCACGGTGGCACTAGCTTACAGAGCACATTGTGATGTGCACGAACGACTGCGGAGCATTAAACACAAACTCATGTCTCCACAGGCACGAGAAAAAGCCTTATTCAGTTCTTTAACTTTCCTTCTCATTGTCCTAATTGGGTTATTTAAATACTTCTATTAAACTAAACGCCGTTGGGAAGTGTGTTTTGCATCAACTGTAGAAGTATTTGAATTCCCTAAAACGATTCATAAATCATCTAAATGAATACGAATCAGGTAAAAAAAAATCCTTATCAAGTAAAGAAATACAAACCACGTAAATAAATACAGTACACCTAAAAAAAAATACGAGTCACTTAAAGAAAATTTGCCAACAAATATTTTGGTGTTTGGGAGTGTAAAAACACAAAAGTTAAAGAGCGAAGGTTTGAAGGCGTAAAACATTTTGCAATGAACTGGAAATGAAAATAAAATAATCAATGCATGGATCAGGGGCAAAGATTACGAGAAGACTATTATATAAACACTGGTGTGTGTGTGTGTGTGTGTGTGTGTGTGTGTGTGTGTGTGTGTGTGTGTGTGTGTGTGTGTGTGTGTGTGTGTGTGTTCTCTCACTCTCCGACTGATCCTTAAAATCCCCAGTAATTAATTTTTTATCTTGCGGTTCGAAAGCCGACAGCAATCGCAACTGTATGTCAATAAACCCTGTGAATGTTATGGAGAGAAACTGCAGCATGCATTAACAGGATATGTGACTGTGACTTGTCGGAACGTTTGCCAACACAAAGCGCCCATTACTGTCTGTTTGGACTTGGTACAACTGCCAACACACGTACGACCCGTAAATACATGATGGCTTTACAACTTGCTGCCACCCCGCCCTGTCGCGTGCACGAGTACCGAACCCACGTGATAAGTGTACCTGAACACCCCAGGAGCCCTTTGAACTGTCACTAGGATTAATAATACATGCTGTGACTGAAAGAAACGAGATTGGTCAACACAATCTATTATGCAATGGAACAATGTTCTACAGATTCTCTACAGTCTCAGGTGCAGGATGAAGTACGACTGGCAGACTGGCGGTGATGAAAACACAGAGAAGAGAAGAAACTGTGCACTGGAACACGACAAGACAATGCGGAAAGAAACATTCTTCAAAAAATTAATAAATAGTTTTTAAATTCATTTTTTGCAAAGAGGTCATATATAATAAAGAATTTTAACATAGGTAGATTATCCAGAATTTTGTAATGAAATCACTAAAGTTAGTCAGCAACAGCAACAGCAAAAGCAGTAGATTGAGGAGGAAGCTAGGAGAAAAATTTTCAACATATTGAAAAATAGAAAACGTATTTATTTACTCAATTATTATCCAGTTATTTATCTTATGTTGATTACCTGCCTGAAAGTCGGTATAAACTGACATGGAATTCCAAAAACTCGACCAAAATGCTTGAGAGAATCCTTGCGCTAGAGAACCGCGGCGGGTGGTCTTGGGTGAGACTGGTGTGTGACGTCGCCTTCGGCACGAGGGCCGCCATTTACACGTACGAAATATTCCTTCTTGTAGAGAGCAAATGAGAACCCACAGACCCGACCCCCGGCCTGCCTCAAATGCTCCTATGTTGTCGTCTGCGCGCCCGAGGTCGCCATGTCTCAGCCTTCATATCTCCCTCCCCCCCCCTCTCTCTCTCTTCCTTCCGAAAGTGCCGAGCCTGTGGTGAGCCGTCTCCCGCCGAAATTTATGGCCAGTTTTATGTACGAAGAGGAGATAACGAACGCTTGCGAGCAGGTTTATCTCCCATTCATGCTTGCATAAAAGTGGCTCGAGGGATCCTGCTTCCTGAAAAATAAACGGATGCAGTTATGGGTGGGAGAAGGAGATACGACCTCTTCATGCAAGCCGGTCCCCGGGCCTAACTTATCGCCGGCGCTGCTATCGGCAGGTCGCTCGGGTCCGTCACAACCATGCGGCAGGGGAGGCGACTGGTCACGTGACATACTTGCTGCATGCTCTTGTTTCCGCTCTGTGGGGGGGGGGGCATCCTCTAATCACAGACACTTTTCCCTTTGTAACCACAATATTTTCGTAGTCTGTTTCCTCCATTTTAGTCAACCGTCCCTCAACATCCCGACGCCCCGTACCCTCGTATATTTCAATCTCTTCCGTGTTAGTAACTCTTCAGTGTAGGTGGGTGCGAAACCTAAGAAAGTGTCGACATGATTATGTTGTAAAAGGCGGGTCCTGAAGGGCCGAGGGGAGAGGGAAGGGAGGAGAAAAAAACTCGATGTTGGTGGGATTATGGGGGAGGGTTCGTGGACTAGGGGGGGGGGGTGGAGGAGTGAAGCAGGAGGTAGGAGGCAACGACAACAAGTCTGTGTTGATTTCCCAGCAGGCTGGTCACAATCCTCGCAGTCTTTCCCACCACACTAAAGCCCCCTTTCGTTTTTCAGTCCCACCTCCTCCTTGCCACAAAAGGTCCCATCCTTGCAGACGCGAGCCGCCAGCAGTCTTGGGTTCTTTTCGCCTTTTATTGCTGTTCACGAAATCGCTTGTTTACTTTTTTTTTTTACTTTGTTTTTCCCGGCCACGTGGACACTCCGATGGGTGGGAAAGATGGGAAAATGTGTCCGAAATCGAGATGCACGTCGACACCGATGAATCTTAGCTCTTTACCTCCATCCATGTCCTTAGCAAATTTACGAATGAAAAAATATCGAAGCTGTTGTGCGTTGTATGGCTTGGCTCAACACAATCCTTGTCTGTAGCCTTCCACAGAGGACCACAACTTATTTGTTAGATATTCACTCCAACCTTGACAATCTCAGTTGTTTTTTCATTCGATCTCTTCTTCCCTTCCCTTACGAACGTACATAAAGGAGGGGAAATCAGTACCTTGTCCCGAGCACTTTGTCCGACGATCGTAATCCCGTGTTCATTATCCTTTGGTTTAGCTACGGCAGATCGTCAGCTTACTTATATGAAGCTCTGGGTACAAGGCTAGATAAAACTTACAGAAAGTTCTTGTTACAAGGCTGAATAGTTGGGATACTCTATTTCTCTCTTTCCCTCTCTCTCTCTTTCTCACACACAATTAGATAGGCAAAAAATGGAGTGACATTTGTTTGCATGAAAACCTACTTAAAACATTTCCAGTTTCCTAGCTCGGGCTGTCTTGTTTCAGTGCATTTCGCGAAAAAAAAACATGGATTTTTTTTATTTCTTTAATCTCTCTCTCTCTCTCGCGCGCGCGCGCGCGGTTTATTTGTGTGTCATGCATGTTGTTGCGGTATTATTTTCTTGTTCCTTTCTAGGGCGAGGACTTGCAGTGAAAAAGCACTTTGTTAGGCTTATGCTATCAGCGTCGTTAATAAAGAGTCGCTAATGTTATTGCCTTTTGAAAGGCCGACATGTGAATGGACTGTGAAGTAGCAGCCCTGATGACTAAGATCCGAACACTCAGCCGGCTATCCGTTCACACTGCCACCCGTCATACAAAGCGATAGGTCGCCAGGCGAGCCAGCCGCCAGGCACTCGATACGTAGTCACCAGGCCGGAGCCTGAACTAGTCTCACGGCGAGCGGCCCTCGACATTCAAACAAAACTATTCTTTTTCTTCTTCATCGACACCCCACATGACTCCCCTCTCCCTCCCTTTCCAGTCTTGCGGTCAGTCGTCTGGAACCGCTAGACTTGGGGATCGATGTGGCTGTAGTGTCACATGCCGGCCGTTCAGCAGGTGTGTAATTGCTCCCAGTTTGGAAGCCTACCTGCCACAACCCAGGCACCAGGCAGCGGCAGCAGCCCAGGAGGCCAGGCATTGGCTTGGGAACAAGCAGCGGCCTCGTGGACACCTGGGGGGGGGGGCGTTTCGACAGCTGTCCTGATTTGACTCGGTTGGACGTTAATGGGGGCTGCAGGGTGAGTAGGGAAATGCCCGAGGCACTTTTTCGCCGTTGTTGTTACACGATTTTCACGTGTAAGTCGTGGGTCCCTCGTTTGTCGGCTGCCGGGTATCGTATTTTATTCTCCTGCTTGGCCCCACCCTCTTTTCCTGATTTTCGGCCTGTGGGGGATCCCTTCTCTACGATCACAAGTGCAGAGGATTGTGACTACCGCTCAACTCTCACCCCCGACAGTTTAGTTGGATTAGTGCACATAGGACAGGTCGCTAAGCGAGTCCCTAACTTCTTTGACCCCTCACATACGACGCGAACGTTTCGGGGCGAGGGACCTGGAGTATCAGCATCTGAAAGTCATCCGAAAGGAAAGTTGAAGTTACTCCCATGAACTTGCGGTCATAGCGGATCAAGGTGTTAGATGTCTCTTATCTCATGGCTAGTTTTAATGTGAGCGTTGCCCATCAGTCATCACCTTCATCTCCTTGCCTTATCATCCACAGCCCTTCCTGGCGTCAAGTACCCGCTATAAAGCGGACCAACTGGGGGAAGTTTGCTGCGTCACACACGGGTATCAAACCCGGCTAGTGCATTTGGGTTCAGAGATCGTTGCTGTGACCACCAGCTTCTCACCCCCGCCCCCAACCGCAGACAACAAATATTGTCAAGAGTTTTATATCTTTAATTAACTGTTACTCGTTGGTATTCCCGCACAAGTATTCCATCACTTGGCATTAAGGTAGATTTAGAAGCAGGGAGGACAGGAGCAAGTGTTTGCAGAGAGCAAAGTTTTAAAATAAAAGAACTGCAAGCTGCTTGTGTTTGTTTGAATGTTTATGGACAGTGCATAATGTGTGCTTCGTTCTATAGACGGGTCAACATCTATATTTGTGGCCTTGCATCTTCAGATGACAGAGCAAAGCATTGAACTCCTCAACATTTTCCCCACTTGAGCGACTCCCTCCTCACGTCAACTCTGTCCGCTCTTGAACCCTGATTTTTATTCACTTTCAGTACGACTTGGTCTCGATCGTATACCTGGAGCCAGACCAACCCTACACTCCACACCTGCGAACCATAGTTTATGCCCTAGTCCCACCACCACCACCACCACCACCACCACCACCACCACCAAACCACTTGACAGCAACCACTACCTAGACTTTGGCAAAAAGATTGGTGGATTTGAGCAACCTCGAGCAAGTTCATTCAAGGACAACCTACAGGCCGTCGCGTGCAACAGGCCACCGCAGCTGAAAAGTTCTAGGTGGTCGCCACCCTTCCGGTTCACCGTCCCTCCCCCCGCTGTTTCGCCTGTTCGCAGTGACCCACCATCTCCTCGCCTTCTGCTTATCGGTGAGAGGGAGGGGCGAGGACACGTGTAATGGCCAGCAACTCTAGCGTGACGCACGTGCCTCCCACACGCGTCCGCGGCGAGTGAATAATTTGTCAGTTCTGCCATCCGGGCTTCTTACGCCTGGGAGTCCCAGGGATCCTTGCAGTCCCAGCAAGTCCCAGGACTGAGGAAGGGAACGGGAGTTATGGGGAGGTGGGCGGGGTGGCAGCGATGGGTAGGTGTGCAGTAATTTCATTCTCTCGCAGCAAGGGAGAGAATTAGTCCGCCGCCTGGTCGCCTCACTTATCCCTGCCCCACCCATCCCTACGCCACCGCTATCTCTACCTCTGCACGCACAACCATAGATTGGTTCTGTCCGGCAGCTCGGGAAAGGTGCCTGGCAAAAGCCAGCCGGTCGTTCACTCGCCACGCAGATGAAGCTGCTTCTGTAGCTACTTGCTGAGTCTTGTCGAGTCTTCACGCTCCAGTTTGTCTTGGCCAACAATTGTTCGTCACGCGGGAGCAACAGCAGCAGCAGCCACTTGCTGAGTAGAGTTCATTCGATCGTTTTGTCTTGGGGCCGCATTCAGGACCTTGTGGGCGCACTGTTGCACAGTCACTGAATTTATGGTCAGGGGTGAAAGTGAATGAATAGACCCTAAAGTAACTCTGAACTCACTCTGATCTCACTTTCTGGTCAGACTGTCAAGACCTTTAGCCAAAAAGGAATGGTTTACAAACCGTATTTAGAGACTATTACAAGCGCCTGTGGGCGAGGTCACTAATTTTTATGTGAGTGTCGAATATGGGAAAAACACCTTGTAGTCAAACTTTCCATTTTCTAATACAAGGAATCATGCATGGCGTGGGTTTGTGAATTGTATCATCATCGACCTCGTTGTCGTATCTTCGTTTAGTAAATACCTGTTTAAGTGGGTTTGCGCGAGTATATATGTGTTTGCGTGTGCGTTCGCACGTGTGCTTGGTTGTCTCTGTGTGGGTGCGTGTTGCAATTTGCTCTCATCAGCTCCAGCGACAACATCTAGAATCCACCACCATTCGGTCAGTAGTCCCTCTGTGTTTGTGTGTGTTTCCGTGAGACCGATAATCATTGATAACTTTTTCAACCCAGAAACCAAGAGGGATTTTTTCCGCTGCTATGTTGTTCGAGCTTTTGAGAGCGTGGAAATGTCGACAGTTTTATAGAGTCCTGAAACTCCAACAAATCTTATTGCATTACGGCTGCAGATACGACAGAGAGAACTATAAAACCGAGGGCAATGAGAACACCTGAATAATACAAATCCCTGAGGCCTTCATTGTCTTTGATAACCTCCTGACCCAAAAAGGGGCATCCCCCAAAGGTTGGCGGTATTGATGATTTGCAATAAGCTTGGGCTACAGTGGAGGACAAACGTGTGGTAGTTGCTGGTTCCATGAGATGACCTCTGAAACTCTTGTCAGTAGCAAACTGTAAACAGCCCAGTGGATGCTGACCATGTCCTGACGAGGCTATGGCGAGTGTCCACATCTTGATATGACATCCTGGTTACTCATTGCCATGACTATGAAAACTCTAGCGAGCGTTGACTTCCACTGCTGACTGACTCATCCCCTTTGCTCAGAGAGCCTAACCACTGATGGGAAAACAAGTCAGATGCAGATCAGTATGGCGACCGCTTTGGGGCCAATTACAAGTGAAGTACATCGTTAGACTCGCATTTGGTCCAGGAGTTGGTGGGGTAGCGGTGTTGGGGAGGGGAGGGGGGGCTGCTTAGCCGCTGGACGGAAGTGACGAGAACGAAGGTCAAGGAGGTGGCGCTCACTACGTCACGTCACTGACAGGAACTCATAACGGGCCTTTGAGTCAATATCGTCGAGCCACTGGTTTCCTTTGAGCACAGCCACTTGACTGCTGCCGACGAGCCACGCCTGTGACTTTCCTCTTACCAGGCCAGGGAAGGACCGTCTCGAAAGTTCACGACCGTGACGCACACGCACTCAGAGCTGCGCACACATTCAGCTCACGCTGCCGATCAGTTGTGAGCAGGCTGGAGGGATGTGTGTTTTGTTCAGGTACCTGTATGCACAAAAATAAATGATAATGAAAGAATCTTTAAAGGCCCGATGATCAGACCAGTTTCCTGGAAAAATCGCTAGCGAGCAGTCGGTCACTATAGTGTACAAAAACAACTCGATTACTCTAATAATAGTAACTGTACTGTATTCATGTGAGTGTTTATATGGGGACGGGACCGAATGGCTGCCATGAAGGTGTTTGGGGTGTTAATTGTCAAAGGAGTAACACTGCTCGTTGTTAAGGTATTATTACATTTACTTTTTTTTTCTATAGGCATCAAAATTATCCGTCGGGTGGTAAAGTTATGAAGCGTACAAGGAGAACACTCTTACCAACAGACTATCGTGTGGTCTGTGTACGAAGTTAAAGCTGCTTGATAAGTGTCAAAGAGTATATTTTTTAACTAATCGACCAGGCTCATCGAAAAGATGACAACGATGACAATATTCAAAAATGATAACGTGTGCTTATATGAGTGATGTGGGCCTTGGGCTTCCCTCCTGGTCCTCCGCTACACGAGTTTGATGAGGGAGGCAACTTTCTGATGGTCGGCAGTTTGCGACTGTAATCTCAGCAAATGCCAATCTTTGTCTCATGAAATCGCCATCTGTGAAGCCGCCTGCCTCAGCTTTAGTGAGTTGCCTGCTACAGTTCCGGTGACCCGAGGTTATTTATATTCGCGTCAAAAGGGGGAAAAACTGAGCGCTTTCTGCGGGATTTGAGAAAAAAGCAATGATGAAAACGATTTAAATATCTTCTTCCGTACTGGAAGCTGTGTGCAAAGTTTATTTGACCTTTTTAGGTTACATTTTTCTAAAGTTTGCTTCTGAAAGATTGCCAGAAAAAAATAAACAAGTTTGTGATTACTGGAGATAAGTGTTTCGCTATATTAAATAATTTTAGCACGCATGCGCGAGTTGAAGCAATCATCGTTAAAATCGCGCGATAAAATCTGGGAAGTAGGGTTGGCCAACTTCTGTCCCTTGCAAACATCTAAGCTTCTCTCCCCTCGTGATAACGGCCAGTCTCCTGATCGTCAGAACAAATCTCTCTCTCTCTCTCTCTTGCTTCGTATGACCCAAGTCATTTATGAAGCCCGTTATTATTCAAAACCTATCCATCATGTGCAAAATCGACGAGGCGAAAACCTCAGAGTAGAGTCGTTAATTTCCTCATCAGAGGTAAAGCTAAAAAGGACACCACAAAAAAAAATGTAAAGAGGACAATGATGATGAATGTTCAGATTTTGCAGATAGCAGTTCGACTTGTTCTGTCAAGCTGCTCCTATAATGTGTAAGACATTATGTACTCCGGTTGCACAAGAACTCTCTCTCTCTCTCTCTCACACACCGAGGTACGTCCACCTAGGTTTGGAACCGTACTAATCACGTAAATTAATGTCACTTGTAATGTGGCTAATTAATGCACATCCGAGAATACGTGTTGGAGGGAATCGCAGGAGATAAGCAAGAACTGACTGATAGTGTCCCCCTGTTGGTGAGGGACTAATGTGCGGGCTCCACCGAGCGGCGGTGGATTCTGGGTGTTGTCGCTGGAGCTGATGAGAGCGAACCGCCGCCTCATCCTTCATTGTGAGCTCAACGGCTGGGTGGAGGGGACTGATTGAAATTGATCTCAGCTTTGGTGTGCGAGAGTGTGATTTCCCGAAGCCGTCCTCGCCGCGCTTAATGAATTTAACTGAAAAGTACATTCGAGAAATAATGAACAGAGTAAATACTTCCTGCCTTGATTTTGTTTTGCGTGCTCACGAGTAAAGCCCTGAGCGCAACAGAGAGAAGTGGCGGCACGCCTGCCCACCAGGACAGCTGGCAGAGGGCGCTGCAGAGGCAGCAGTTGTAGCTGTAGCTGCTGACAAAATTATGCCATGATTAGATTGAAGTGCTGGAATTTACTGCACGGCGGAGAAGGAGATGTAGTCGTCTGTCTCAATCTTCCCACTTCTCTCTCTACTCTCGTTCTGTCTTCCCATCTTCCCACCTCTTCTCTCTCTTGTCGGTTTGTCTCTTCTACATCTTCACTCCGCCCTCAGAAACATCAAATTGTTTTACACGCTGTACAGCTGGAGACGCATGCAGGTCTTAAATATATTATACAGACGTATGTGTATATATCTTTCTATCAACATGTATTCAGTGCTTACCATCCATAATATGGAAGGTGTTTTCAAACCGGCCAGTAATTTTTTGTGGGGAGGAGAGGGTTTTTTTATACCATAATAAATAAAGTCATTAGGGTTTTATCGACCAGTTGCCGAAAAAAGAACACATCGATGCAGTTATGTTAATAAATTATCGTGCTCTTGGTCCCTGCTGTCCAGGAAGTTATTTTTAATTATTAGTGACAAGTTTTATACACATGAAATTATGTCATTGACATTTGACCAAATATCAGCTTTCATATCGGCGCGCACAGTGAGACCTCTGATATTTTACCTTTTCTGATTCCCGAGGCAAAATCGATGACATGATCTGGCTTTCTCTTACGTGACTGAGGCACGTGTCTCAGGGATGGAAAACACTAATGTATATTCTAACTGCAAATTCTGTTTCTGCTCGACATTTCTCGTTTTCTCGTGTAGCTCCAGCGTTTCGCCTCTTTTGCCGCTTGTGTCATGACCTTATTTGCCACATGTGTCATGGCCTTATTTGCCACTTGTGTCATGACCTTATTTGCCACATGTGTCATGGCCTTATTTGCCACTTGTTGCAACTTGTTTTGGGATACAAACTTTCTTCTTTTACTCATACTTATACTACCTTCTGCTTATTCTTGCTATTATTGATATGATTATTATTCACACGACTATATAGATATGGGTCTATGGACAAAGAAAAAAGATACATACATTCACACATACAGACAAGAAATATTACTTTGTTGTTTCCTTCTCTCAGCCTTGTTTGCGTAAAGGAGCTGCAGAATTAACCTTTAATGAATCCCGCAGACAGACAGCCCAGGCTGTGTTCTCCATTCTGGACCCAAATTAGACTGCGGCAGGTTGAACGGAGTTTTAAGCGGCGCTGGAAAACTTAACGAGGGCTTGTGAGTAATCTGCACGAGTGAACAGTGAGCGAGTGTAACGTGGTGACGGCTTGACGTAACGGTAGCCTGTGTACACCTCTTGTGAGCGGTCATGACAGGTCAGGTTGACGTACAGTTGGGAATGTCGTGAGCTTTCTCTTCGACCAGCCTGCCCGCTTAACAGAATATTTATCTCCCCTGTTGAATTTGTTGTTTTTGTTGTTTTGTTTTTGAGATTGCCTCTCCACGTTTTTTAAAGGTAGTGGAAGATCTTGCCAGTATTTTTTGACCAACTGACTCAAGTGAGGCGCGTAGTGTCGTTCTCAATGCGCATGTGCGGCCTTATCTCGTGGCCAATCGGACGCGCCTACCTCCGCCGCTGCCGGTATGCCAGAACTATACAAGCTTCACTGCGCAACACAAAAACGTGCACCTGTGTATGCGCCACACACACACACACACACACACACTACACACACTAAGACAGCAAGAGACAAGCAAGATACTGCATGCATGGAAGTGATGACTTGGCTTATTGTTTTATAACACTTTTTTTCCTGGCTATCCTTCCTGTTTCATCCCCACAGAGGTAACTAACTGTATATGACCCTTCCTCAGTTCTTCTCCGTTATTGTTCGTTTCTTGTGAGGTAAATAAGCGAATCTATCTCTGTGGCCTTGTCTGGCACCAGTGGGTGGATTTACATTTACCCCCTACACACACACACACACACACTTCATACACGCGCATGTCTGACTGCGTAAGCACGCGCAGCTCACATCTTCCTTCGCACTGCGGCCCCCTTCCTTCCCCTGGTAAGAGAACCCTTCCCTGCTTGTGACCCCGTCTCACCACCAGCGTCACCCCAAGAGGTCGGCCTCCAGTGTGACGCTTATCGGCGACCTGTGGTCACTCGGTGACTGACCCTACCTCGGGGATGTACGCGTCTCTCTGTTAAGTGGTATCAAGTGAGGTGAGTGGGCGCTTGTTCAGTTCTTTGGCAACCACACTTACATTGCAACACGGTTGATCGTTTATTTACTATCTTACTTCCTTGCCCTTTTCATTCCTCTGTCTACCTTTCTATACCTTTCTTTATCTTCTCTTTCTATATATATATATCTGTCTTCCATTCTATACCTTTCTGTATTTTCCTCTTTCTAAATATTTGCGCGAGAGCAAGTTTTCACAACTCGGCGATAATAGTCAATAATAAATGAACAATCAATTTTGTTGTGTGTGTGTGTGTGTGTGTGTGTGTGTGTGTGTGTGTGTGTGTGTGTGTGTGTGTTTTTTTTTAGCAGACTTCAAACCTGTCACAGAATCATTAAAACATATTGATACAGAATAAGAATGCGAGCATTTATTATTCGCTAGGGCCATGTCTGTAGCAGATAAAGATGTTAGATAATAGACAACAGATAGAAGTTGAGTGAGAGAGAGAATATTCGATCCGACGTGAATATTGCACAGCGGAATCGAAAGCTATAAAACATTATGGTGTCGTAGAAAGAAGAGAAAGAAAAAGAGAACGCATGAGATAAAAACTAGAGAGGGAAGTGTGAGGATGTAATGAATGCTTTAATTAACCTTCTGAACTGACCGCGATAACTGTACCCTCCACTCATTCAACGTATCTGAGTCTCAGGGACGCACACCCTGATAGGACAGCGCACCGACGCCCCACCTCCACCCGAGTGACTGAAGCCCAGCACGAGGGGCGCCTTACTATTACTCAAGGCGGGAGCGCAGCACCGGACGACAGCGCTATTGATTAGATTGATTATCTTCCTATTTCTTCCCCCCTACCTCCCTCCGAAAAAAGCCTCGTCCAGTCGCTCGGTCGGTAGGCCTGGGGATTGGTGGGTGTTGGGGAGGTTCCGCAGAGCAGAACAGACTAGGTTTTTTTTATCCTCGCTGTCTGCGGTCAGTCAGGCGACTCGTCACCTTTGCCCATGAGTATCAGAGGTCAGCGAAGCGACGTCACGATTGTATCAGCTGGAAGCGGGCTGGGTTCTCACGCGCCGAATAATTGCGACGACGTCTCAGACGTGTTTGCACTCGTTCTTGCAAGATGGGGCAGTAGGTGGGGGATGGCGGGTAGACAGGGGCTGAGGTTGGCAGATCCAGAACCTTTGCACTCAGAAGTCAGTACTTATGCGACGAGTTTACAAGGAAAGTGCTACGCACCCAGTCTGCTCCCCAATTTTTTTTATTATTATTATTAGCAGCACGTGTAAACAGCCACCCTCTGGTTGCCTGCTGCGCCGATTTGATGGTAGATGCACTTGTTGGGAACACTAGGTGCAGGGCTGTAGTGGGCAGGATGTAATTTGGCATCTTCTTGCTTGCTTACCGCCTACATTTTTGCAAACAACTTTAGCGGAAGTGTCGTTCGTTCGCGACCCTCCGTCCGTTGTAAAAGACTGGCCTCGTGGAAGTCTTCTTGGGAAGAACGTCATGACCAGACTAAGCAGTGGATAGAGTGGCGGGCTGGCGGTATCGATGTCAGTGCTTCTTGAGTGTTCCTGAGACAGACAGGCAGAAAAAAATGAGAGAAAGAAAATGTAGAGATAGAAAGATTTTAAACAGATAAGGAGAAAAAGAGAAAATGGGAGAAAAAATGGATAGAAAAGGATGAAGCTAAAAGACAAAGACAAAGACAACTTCATGCACGCACACACACACACACAATTGTAGAGAGAGAAAGGGGGAAATTCAGAAAGATGGGGAGGAGACAATCTCAGAGGGCAACCAAGCGCTAAGAGGCTGCCGTGGGATTTTATAATACCTATGATGTTATATGCCGTTTTGTTCGGTATGAAATTAGCGATGTTGATACTGAGGGCATGAACTCCTACCACTTCCGGCTGCTTCAACTCGAAGATAGACACGTAATCTCTATAGAACATCAGCTTTTCCCCTCCCACTTTCTGTGTGTTTGACATGGACATCAAAGCTGTATGCACGTGAAAAGGCGCGCACTTGAATGACAACACATGAAAGAGAAGCTGCATCATTTCAGATAACTAGGTTTCGCTGCTTCTTTTGGTGGAACTTTTTCTTTCTTCCAAAGGAAACTCAGCTGAATTACCTTAATTTTCTTCAACTTTTTGTGTTTGTTTGTTTGATGAGGATACTATTGTATTCGCAGATTTGAGGTATACAAAAATTAACGGGGGATAATGAGACTTTGGCAATAATTAGTTTCTTCATCAACAGATCTTTGACAGAAAATGCAGGAGAAATGAAAGGAAAACAAAAGTTACCGTGAAGAGCTAGTTCCTATCATGTTTGCAGGTAGCCGTACATTCTCGTAAAATAACGCGTGGAAAGGAGAAGCTAAGGAAAGACATCCATTCACAAGGAACAGAAAAACATCAGCACGGCGCAGCCAGAAGGTGGTTGCTGGTGTCTGGCATCTCTTGTGTGCAAGTCCTTGTGTGCTTATGGCAGCCGCCAGATAAGCAGCCAGTCCTTCTATCGCGGCCACGTTTCGCACTTGTGCATTTGAAGGAAGAAGCAGAGAGAGAGAGAGAGATGGGAGAAGGCGGGCGTGACCCGTCATGTCACCTCACCCTGACATTATTTATCTTTATTTTCTTCACACCTGTTCATTTATTTTGATTTTGCCAACATATTAATGTAAGCGTTACTGATGAATATATTTTGTTTTGCCAGCATAATACTGTAATCATTTCTGCTGCATACAGTTTAAAAATCTCTCTTATGCTTTCGAACATCGTGCGCTGGACTGATGTAACAGTAATGTGTAACACGGATGTAACAAGTACAATTATAATGTGAAACTAGGTTGTATCTAATACAATTATAATAGGTGAAAGTTATTTGCTACGTGTCACTGTAATCTGTAATAAGGATGATGGAGTGCAGCTATAATGTGAAAATCGATAGAGCTAGAGTCATTACAGTCTATAACAAGGAATAACAGAGTGTTGCTTTAATTTATTACAACATTGACAGGATTAACATATCTTCTGTAATAACTCTAAACCAGTTTTGTTTTTATAGCAGTGATGAAGATATTTAAATTACTTATAAATATTAAACAGAGCGTTACTAAATTTTAAAACAACGATGGCCACACTGCGACAGGTATTTTACAAATACCCACAATTCCATTTTATCTTCGCTAATAGTGCACTGGCCATTTCAAAATAGTTTCTACACCACGCCAACAGCTCAAGAAAGGGCCGGCAACTCAAAACGAAGGCTTCCTAAAAATGTTAGATGGCATGTACATAAATCTCGGCCAATGGTCTCTCACCAACAGTGCTGTAGCAGTTCTAGGCGCATCCCCTTCACATTAGAGAGAAAACAATGGGCAGTTGTGCACAAGTGAGCTAATGTCGAATATCATCTCACTGACTTTAGAGCTCACGAGGGTGAGGACGGGTCGGGGTGGAGGGTGAGGACGGGTCGGGGTGGAGACCGCGAAAATCGCGAGGCGCGAAATCGATGTACAATCGTCCCCCCCCCCCCCGTCATGTTACTTGTTTGTGAGTAGCTGCGAGATGGAGTAGCGGGTTGGAGAATACTCTTTCGTGTCACAAGCCTCGGCTTAACAATAATAATATTATACTGTCTCTGAGCTCTGCATGCGAAAGACGATGTGTATCTTTTGGACTCGCTGCATCTGTGAATCTTATGACAATCACGTGGTTTTTGTTTGGGTTCCATCATGTCCTGACACGTTTCTGTCAATAAAGTGCCTGGAATGGATTGACAACGGAAATGAATATTTCCTCTTCGGGGTTTTCTCTTTCTCTTTTTGCAGTTTGAACTAATTTACCGTTTTTCGACTCTGTTTTATGTACAATAGCTGCCTTTATTTTCACTCCTGTTTTTTTGAATAACAGACCTTTTGAAGACGTTGCGTGGGAAGGAAGCAAATCGTAATTGGAATATATTAAGGGAGTTACTGCTTTTTACATCAAATTATAACACTTAAGTTATAATAAGAGAAAAAGAGCGCACATGACTTGAAATGTTGTTATTTATCAAAACCACACTTAGTAAGACGTTAGTCCACTAGATCTTTCTATCCTACGGTTGTCTTAACTACATGAAGCGAACTTGACAACTTCTACAAAACGCCGGAACTATTGGCGTAGAACTGGCTCGATCATCCATAGTTTATATAGAGATGTGTAACTTCACAGTAGTCGGTGATATATATATATAGTCTATATAGAGTTGTCTGACTTCACAGTCCTCGATGATCCATGATATATATATATATATAGAAAGAGAGAGTTGTGTAACTTCACAGTCCTCGATGATCCATGATATATATATATAGAAAGAGAGAGTTGTGTAACGTCACAGTACTCGGTGAGCCATGGTTTATATAGTTTTGTAACTTCACCAGTACTCGATGATCCATGATATATATATATTTAGAAAGAGAGAGTTGTGTAACGTCACCAGTACTCGATGATCCATGATATATATATTTAGAAAGAGAGAGTTGTGTAACGTCACCAGTACTCGATGATCTATTATATATATATATATATATTTAGAAAGAGAGAGTTGTGTAACGTCACCAGTACTCGATGATCCATGATATATATATTTAGAAAGAGAGAGTTGTGTAACGTCACCAGTACTCGATGATCCATGATATATATATTTAGAAAGAGAGAGTTGTGTAACGTCACCAGTACTCGATGATCTATGATATATATATTTAGAAAGAGAGAGTTGTGTAACGTCACCAGTACTCGATGATCTATTATATATATATATATATTTAGAAAGAGAGAGTTGTGTAACGTCACCAGTACTCGATGATCCATGATATATATATTTAGAAAGAGAGAGTTGTGTAACGTCACCAGTACTCGATGATCCATGATATATATATTTAGAAAGAGAGAGATGTGTAACGTCACCAGTACTCGATGATCCATGATATATATATTTAGAAGAGAGAGTTGTGTAACGTCACCAGTACTCGATGATCCATGATATATATATTTAGAAAGAGAGAGTTGTGTAACGTCACCAGTACTCGATGATCCATGATATATATATTTAGAAAGAGAGAGTTGTGTAACGTCACCAGTACTCGATGATCCATGATATATATATTTAGAAAGAGAGTTGTTGTAACGTCACCAGTACTCGATGATCTATTATATATATATATTTAGAAAGAGAGTTGTGTAACGTCACCAGTACTCGATGATCCATGATATATATATTTAGAAGAGTTGTGTAACGTCACCAGTACTCGATGATCCATGATATATATATTTAGAAAGAGTTGTGTAACGTCAACGGTACTCGATGATCCATGATATATATATTTAGAAAGAGAGAGTTGTGTAACGTCACCAGTACTCGATGATCTATTATATATATATATTTAGAAAGAGAGAGTTGTGTAACGTCACCAGTACTCGATGATCCATGATATATATATTTAGAAAGAGAGTTGTGTAACGTCACCAGTACTCGATGATCCATGATATATATATTTAGAAGAGAGTTGTGTAACGTCACCAGTACTCGATGATCCATGATATATATATTTAGAAAGAGAGAGTTGTGTAACGTCACCAGTACTCGATGATCCATGATATATATATTTAGAAAGAGAGAGTTGTGTAACGTCACCAGTACTCGATGATCCATGATATATATATTTAGAAAGAGAGAGTTGTGTAACGTCACCAGTACTCGATGATCTATTATATATATATATATATTTAGAAAGAGAGAGTTGTGTAACGTCACCAGTACTCGATGATCCATGATATATATATTTAGAAAGAGAGAGTTGTGTAACGTCACCAGTACTCGATGATCCATGATATATATATTTAGAAAGAGAGAGTTGTGTAACGTCAACAGTACTCGATGATCCATGATATATATATTTAGAAAGAGAGAGTTGTGTAACGTCACCAGTACTCGATGATCTATTATATATATATATATATTTAGAAAGAGAGAGTTGTGTAACGTCACCAGTACTCGATGATCCATGATATATATATATATTTAGAAAGAGAGAGTTGTGTAACGTCACCAGTACTCGATGATCCATGATATATATATTTAGAAAGAGAGAGTTGTGTAACGTCACCAGTACTCGATGATCCATGATATATATATTTAGAAAGAGAGAGTTGTGTAACGTCACCAGTACTCGATGATCTATTATGTATATATATTTAGAAAGAGAGAGTTGTGTAACGTCACCAGTACTCGATGATCCATGATATATATATTTAGAAAGAGAGAGTTGTGTAACGTCACCAGTACTCGATGATCTATTATATATATATATATTTAGAAAGAGAGAGTTGTGTAACGTCACCAGTACTCGATGATCCATGATATATATATATATTTAGAAAGAGAGAGTTGTGTAACGTCACCAGTACTCGATGATCCATGATATATATATTTAGAAAGAGAGAGTTGTGTAACGTCACCAGTACTCGATGATCCATGATATATATATTTAGAAAGAGAGAGTTGTGTAACGTCACCAGTACTCGATGATCTATTATGTATATATATTTAGAAAGAGAGAGTTGTGTAACGTCACCAGTACTCGATGATCCATGATATATATATTTAGAAAGAGAGAGTTGTGTAACGTCACCAGTACTCGATGATCTATTATATATATATATATTTAGAAAGAGAGAGTTGTGTAACGTCACCAGTACTCGATGATCCATGATATATATATTTAGAAAGAGAGAGTTGTGTAACGTCACCAGTACTCGATGATCCATGATATATATATTTAGAAAGAGAGAGTTGTGTAACGTCACCAGTACTCGATGATCCATGATATATATATTTAGAAAGAGAGAGTTGTGTAACGTCACCAGTACTCGATGATCCATGATATATATATTTAGAAAGAGAGAGTTGTGTAACGTCACCAGTACTCGATGATCCATGATATATATATATTTAGAAAGAGAGAGTTGTGTAACGTCACCAGTACTCGGTGAGCCATGGTTATATAGTTTTGTAACTTCACCAGTACTCGATGATCCATGATATATATATATATAGAAAGAGAGAGACGTGTAACGTCACCAGTACTCGGTGAGCCACGGTTTATATAGAGTTATGTAAAGTCACATGATCCATAGTTTATACAGAGTGGAGACGTGTGACGTCACCGGTACTCCAGCCTGGCGGCGCCAGATCTCGCGAACGTCACAAATGGCAACTGGTCAAATGATGCGTGTTGTAAACAGAACAACAACTTTCCAAACTTTCTCCAGCAGCGGGCCCCTTAGCTCACGCGATAACAAACAGGCGGCGTTCCCGGCTCACATGAGATGCGGATCGCATCCAGACCTTTCTGCAGACGAGGATGGCGAGGCTGGGAGAGCAACGCTTGTGCTCGAGTACCCTTGCACTGCCAGGTGAGGCCTGCGAGACTCGTCAACTGAGGCCGGCGGTTGGGGAGGGAGGTTAATGTAGGTTACCTGGTTGAGAAATCGCTCGACCGCCGGAAACCAGGAACCGCTTTGAGGAGAAACGACATTAGCTGCGAGTGTACATCGCTGTGGGACTACTGCAAAGGCTGTTAGATTGCCCCTTTCCTCCCAGAAACAAACACACATATATCGAGAGAAAGAGAGAGAACAGAACTTGTTTATTGAATAGGCACCATTGGTCCGTTTCAACATAACATCAAGAGTATGTACAAAATAAACAAAAACAAATTTACAGCATCCAGATTTGAAATGAAGTAGAAATTTAGAAATTAAAATAAAACCGATCCTTTACTCTTTTACATGCTAGTAAGAGAGAGAGAGAGAACCCACAATGGCTAATCTCTTATGGCTCTTTATTTTTACCACATGGGATCTTTTGTGTAGCAAAATGTTCTTTTGTCCTAGATTTGAGAGTTTCTCCATCTCACCTGGTTGTGGTTTGATGGCAGAAGACTGCTCTTGCTTGTACTGTGTGACCGTGGGACTTGACTCCCTGGCTTTGCGGCTGGTGCCCGGTGGCTGACATTTGCAGCACGCTGTCTGGGACTGCCGCTACCTGTCGAGGTCTGATCGATGAGCCGCTCATGTGTCACACTGAAGTCACAGTCAGTCGGGAGAGACACAACGGAGTTGCAAAATAAACGTGAAGATGAACAAAGACTAGAGTATCATCTGTTGGACAAAAGCGCTCGTCAAATGCCAGAAGAGAACTGAATACATGCTTTCACCTGTCGAACCCCAACACACGCACACAGAGACCAAATACACACACAGAGACTAACGAAACACATAGAGTACACGCGCACACACCAAACTCACGCGCACGCACAAACAAACAAAACGAAACAAAAAATACAGGCTTGGACGTCTTTTGAACCGGCTACATAAGGTAGATCATAGAACTAACTACCACCAACCCATGTCACCACCCTGTGGACAGCCGTATGCTGTTGAGACTTGCCTTAAGCTCTGGTGCGAAAAGACTGTGTGTATACTCTGGCGGAAGCTGTAGACAATTGATGGCTGTGCGGATCAGAGCCGATCTACACCTGTAGTCTTTTTTTCCACCGAACGCCAAAGACGTGACAACTGGACTGAACAGAATGGCATGGAGACCAGGCAAATGGCCTCGAAAAATTTGGTTAACGAAGCTAGCAAATCATGCCCAGATGTGGTTTCTTATCTGCAAAGAACGATGAGAAAATTTCAGAATGGAAGCTCGGGTGAGTGGTGCTGACAGCGCCTGACGACGTGCCAAGGGAGGGAACTTATTTATAAACTACAACGACGGCAGCTGCTTCCAGCGTCGGGGCAAAACATTTCGGCTGACTTCGGTCGATCTCGGTTCTTAAGACAAACACATGGGCATCAACGGAACTAACCGTGTCATTCGAGACTGTGTGAGTTTTCAAGAGATCAGCTTCGGTGAGACAGAGAACTAACAAATTCTTCTTTTTTCCTTTTCATTTTTCTCTTGAAAAAAATTAACCCATTCGAGAAGAAAACATAAACAGTCGATGACAGCACTTCCTGGAGCTAAATATAACAGCAGATCGAGCAGAAGAAAGATTTTGCGTGTTGTTTTCAAATATTGCACGAAAAGCCAAACTTTCATTCTGCAGCGTGTGTGCGTGAGCCATGGCGGAGGAATTTCCGACACTATAAAGTCGAGAAAAGAAGGACAGTGTTGGCCGACAGTGTCGGATGAGTGAGTGTCAGTGTGGACCAACAGTTGAGGACGAGTATCAGCACGAGCTGAGCGTCAGCACGAAGACTTCTGTCTCGTTAGAAACAAAACTTCACAAAAGACTTAAAACCTATTTACTATTGGACTGTGTGAAAACACTAGAACCAATTTGTTCTATTTTCACTAGCACGTTTATCTGTTCCTCTTTATAAATCAAGAAACATTTAAGTTGTCACTTCTTTCATTAAAAGGCTATAAATTAAATAGCGATACCATTGAGGACTGTGAAAGATTGATGTTTATTACCACCATCACCAACCTCATGGAGCGAATGTAATGAGTTTAAAAAGCTTTTTTTATTTTTTAACCATATCTCCACTCATGTGTATGGTAAATGTGTGCGCTCGTGTTCATTCAGCCGTAACTGCAGGCTTGCAAGCGTGCGTGAAGTGGCTTGGCTTCATTTTTGTATGAGTTCCGTTTCGTATTGGGTTACGGGTGAGCATAGCGATCTCTGATAGGCGAGTACACTACGTGTAACTCAGTGTGAAACGAAATAGAGCCCCTAGTAGGCTTGTTAAGAGGGCTTATTAGTCAGAAGAGCGAGAAATCCCCAACTCTTTTGCCGAGCCGTTGTGAGAAAAACTGTAAACAAAGTCTTGGTAGAGGGACGAGCGGTGCTGGCAAATGTTTCTTTGAACGCTGCTAACATTACACAACCCTTTTATTTCCATTTCTTCTCCTTCGTTGAACCCCTTTCGTCGGCTTGGCCTTCTCCGTGAATTCCTTCGTTTCTAGGTTCTGTCGGTGCCTTTTCGTCCTTGTTGTACTACCCATCACCGGGCTCCACTTGCACTGCTTGCTGCTTGCTGCTGCAGCAGCTGATGCTGGCCGCTTGCAGCTCGCTGGACATGTCGGCCGACAGGTCGATGATGGCGCTGGCGGTGGGCGATTGATTCCAGTCCGTATCGACTGACTGCACAGCTTGGCGAACAGCACTCGCTGGCACCACCAGCTTCCACTCGCATCACGCCAGACTTTTCAAGGATTTTGTTCGGCACGTAGATAATTTTGTTTGGCAGAAGTTGTTTTTGCCCATCCCCCACACCCGCTATCTCTCTCTTCCTCCTCCTCTCTCTCTTACTCCTCCTCTCTCTCTCTCTCTTTGAACACTTCTCTCTCTCTCTCTCTGTAGCTGCTGTGATTGCTATGAGTAATTTTAATAAGTGTATTTGTTGCTGAGTTTGGGTTTGTTTGTTTTTTTGTAATAGTGAGGTCACATTAAATAACTGACATTCACCATCATCATTCAGAGTTCGAAGCACAAGAGTCTGTAGACAGAAACAGTTATTGAATTTAATCTCGACGCTAATTCGTCAGGACAGCTATGACAATAATAATAATAATAAAGTCATGAATATTATTTATTATTTATTTTATTTATTTATATTTATGAAGTCTCTAAGAATATCTTTTCTAACAAATGTAGCGGTATTTTAATTTCTGTGCTCAAACGCAACCACAACTAGTTTTCATAACATCGTACATGTACGTACACACTGCCCTGTGCATGCACACACACACACACACACACAGAAAGGTGCAGTCAGCACTTGAGATTGTAAATTGGCCATCAGGGTTTAGGTAAAGTCTCGTCTGGTACCACTGAAGAAAGGAAACAGTTGTAGCTGCAAGTGGAAGCTCCTAAACTTTGCGCTGTCCTGCACACTTTTCTGTTACCAAATTACAATATCCTTTGATATGCTTAATGAGATGACTTAATGAGTTTTAGAGTGTTGAAATATGCTGTAATAAGGGCATATGGTGGTGAAAATTTATCTGTATACATGTGTGTGTGTTATCTTATGGCATCACTCAAAAACACTTTCAGATGTGTAAAAGAATGTGTAGGTTTCGTAACATAAAAGTGGTTTAGAGTGTGTGGACAGTTTTCATAACATAAAAGTGGTTTAGAGTGTATGGACAGTTTTCATAACATAAAAGTGGTTTAGAGTGTATGGACAGGTTTGTTGACGATGTCTTGTACCTGGTTTTCTTCAACTGCAGCGGGAAGTCTGGTCGAGCGAAAACTACGACAAAATAAGCACTCTTGTTATTTTTTCGAGCTCGAATGTTTCTCTTAGTTCGACTCCTGTGAACCGCTTTAAATATTAAACAAGTGCTTGCAAGGATGATAATATTGATAGCAAGCTTTTTTTTAATTTTTTTTTTTGATAGACATCAGGAATTCACGAAGGTAAGTCGTCTTAATTCTGATGTAGGGATTTGGATTGAGAACTAGTGTCGGCTTTTTTGCGTGCAACCTAACAAAGTTCTTTTGCACTGCTGTTCAGCTTGTACTTATTTACATGTCAGTTGTACCACTTGTACGTCGTTAAAATGATGGACTGAAAAGTTAAATAAATGTTAGCATGATTCAGCAGCAAGATTAAGAGGATTGCTACCAAACTGGGGACGGGTAGTCGTGGTAGCAGGATGCTAACGCCTCTAGCAGTCAGTTAGCAACTAATATTTTATAAACATTTTAGCTGCTTGGAGAAAGCAGCAAGCACGACCCTGCGCATGTTAATGAAATGCAGCTTTCCCGTCGAGCTTTGCGCTGGCATGGCTATCTGCAAATGACGTCACTCGTGTAACGCTGGAACTAACCGACTTTAGGTACTTGACACGTAGAAGACCACGTGACAGTCTCTCCACGTGCTGGATTTGAGCATTGTGCTTATCACGTGGTACCAGGAGAAGAAAGTGTTCTAAGGGAGTGAGATTACAAATAATTCGTGGTATTCAGAAAAAGGTGGTTCGGAACAGAAGCTGGCACTTGACTATTCCTGGGCTGTTGAGTGACCTTCACAAAACAATTGACTGGTCCTTTTTCAGAGCAGCCTTTGATTTTTACTAGTCGTTTTATCTTAAATTTTCTCCGTGCTCGTCCACTGTTTGGTTGCATTTTTTTCCATGTCCATTTTGTATGATGATTGTGTTCGTTTTGTTATATGTCACCGATGTCGCTATGGATACCGTTATTGATTATTGTTGTCATTTCTAAAGAGAGATGCTTGAAACGTGTCAGTTTTCATGGTTTCGTCCAGATAGAAATATGGGAAGGGGAAGGGGAATGTGTGTGTGTGTGTGTGTGTGTGTGTGTGTGTGTGTGTGTGTGTGTGTGTGTGTGTGTGTGAGAGAGAGAGAGAGAGAGAGAAAGAGAAAATGCGCGCGCAAGCTTTATATCATACCAACACTTTTCCATCTTGAAAACATGAATGTGAATTGCAGTCAGACTTTACGATTCGAGAGAATAAAAGTAGTAAAAAAAATCGTAGGAGGTTCCCAGTCGAAGCGCACAAAGACAATAATTGAGAGCGGGAAGCTGATGAAAAGAACGAAAACCATGTGGAGAGGGCAAGAAATCTCCGAGACAGGCAGGAGAATGTTCCCGACTTTTACGTCTGGTTGCCCTGCCTTAAAGACCTGCCTCATCCCCAACACTGACGGGAATACATTATGCACGCCTTGTTCCCATTCCAGAGTGACTGGATCAAAGGGTTAGCACTGGCCGGACCAGATACTAAAGAATTTCTTGAAAGCACGACATGTTTTGTTGCGTCATCGACCAAGGTCCTAACCTGGTTCCCTGCCTTTAACAGCGAGGCCTCCAACACGTATTTGCAGACTTAAAAGACTCAGTGATCTGTAGAAATCTTAGCCGCAACTTCCGCCGCGTCTGAGCCGAGAAAACTCAACAGATGAATGTCGATCTCCAAGCTTCCACTTCTTCAGCGATATCTTCGTCCTAAGGATTCTTGTAAAGCAACCGCGACCTTCTTGCGGATATTCTCACATTTCGTTCTCTCTCTATGCAGACCCTAGGCATCTAATGCTCCTACTACTTTTTTTTAAACTGTAGTACCTTCTTGCAGTGTTAAGGCAGAAAGTTCGATATTCGCATAAGTGTTTAAGTCAACAGATTTTCGTGTTTGGGCCAGTGTACTCAGCTTCAGAAACAGACGGTAGCATCTTGTTCCATGTTCTGCTGTCGAAAGAACTGTTTTATGCGCCATTTTTTGGATTGTTGCGAAGCAGGAATTATATCTAGATATGGAAATGAAGCAGCTATTGCGCAAGCCTGGGTTCGGGTGGACATCAGTCAGCAGGCATCCAGCATTCGCCCACAAAAAAATAAAATATGAATGCGGAAGTTGGAGTCGTAGGAGCGGAAGAGGAGCGGACACCGGTGGAGACAAGAGTGGAGCCGCCGAGCCACGTAGCTCACTCTCCGCCACAGTGTCCTTCGCTCGCTAGTGGGTGAGAAGGTCGCAGAGGGACATCAGTTCCCGTCGCTCCATGTCTGCCAAAACAAATTGTGCATCATTAGCATCTGCCGGTAGTTGGCTGCGCGCCCAGGGTCTCGCATCAAAAATTTGTTGCATGGGTGAGTTTGAGACTGCGTTTGCTATTAGCCCTGCGCAAGATTAAAAGCTCCCACCCGACCTCGCTAGAAAGGAAGCAAAAAAAAAAAAAAAACAGAAAACAAAGTTCCTCGGTAGCCCAGCAGGACCAAAACACTCTGCCAGCCTCAATTAGATGTCAAAAGATAGGTAATGGCGTGTACGCTGTGCCGGCAACATAACTTTGCCTTTTCCTCATCGGCCTCCATTGTTTGGCGATCTGATGTCTGGTGCTCAAATACCGCAGGCTGTCATCTATTGCATTGAAAGTCGGTTTGTTGTCGTCAAAGCCAGATTCATTGCTTTGTGTAACGGACGGTATTTTTTCTTTGCAATTTTATCTTTATAGCACTGCTCCAGTTTCGCGTTAATAAATTTTATTAAGCATTTTATCATGCGTTGATCTTTAAAAAAAAAATCCACTTGCGGCTTCTGTTTAGTCATATGCACTCCAAAGATGGCGGCCATTTACTAAGAAAAGCTGAGAAGAGCAGTTGAATATTTGGTTTCTGATTTCAGAGATTTTTGGTTATAATTGAATTCCCCCGTTGCATAACAAGTTTTCATCTCTCTCTCTCTCTCTCTGTTTTTCCAATCTTCTGAAGCGAAAAGGAGATAAAAATCTTATGCGATAACTGTCTTCTGTATCTGCGACCACATTTGGCAGTGTTTTCCCATAGGAGGCATAAGATTACGACATTGCATGTTTATGTAAATAAAAATGAATAATGGTGAAATCATTATCTGTTTCGTTGAAAGAAAGTTTTTTTTCCAGCATGTAAATAAAGGGAACTGAAATGCCATCGTTTTCACGACAAAAGAATAAGTGGTTTAGTTTGAGTGAAGAAAATCATGAACTAGGAAGTGAAACAGAGAGACAGAAAAGCGAGGGGCAGAAGGAGAGAGTTGGGAGGAAGATCCCAGTGGGGATGAGGTTCATGGTGACATTCTAATCTTGGCAATCATTCATGGCCGCGGTGCAACACTTTCTTAATCAAACATTTGTCATGGATCTTGCAGCACCTAATAGCGAACAATTCTCATAGGACGACTCGGCATTTGGCAATGACAAAATGAAGGCGTTCTTTGAAAATAATTAGTCGCTCTGTAAATGATGCTTCTTGCACGGCAATTGATCAAACGCCACTTGGGGACCGCGGCATCAAAAAGCTTAGTTGGCTGGGTTCTTGAGAAAGGAGATGTGTGTGTGTGTGTGTGTTGGGGGTGGTGGTGGAAAGGGGTGGAAAGACAGAAGGGGAAGAGGGGAGCATGGAAGGAGAATGGGGTTTAGGGACACACCAAGAGCCATCGGAATGTGAGTCACAGGGGCGTTTGACCTCCATTTTGTCCCCCATGCAGCGCACCAAGATGCTACGTTTCATGTCATGAAAAATTTAAATGTCGGTTGCAGCCTCTTTGCATACAAAAGCTTAACATGCATTAGAGCCAGAGTTGTAGGAACCCGGAGCTCTCCGAGTGGAATAACACATAGAATTACATTTCCAAATGCCGCCTAGCAAGTAGGCAGAGAAAGACAGGCCCCCTCTCTCGGCCTGGCAGCGCATGGCACCTTAGTAGGAGCGTTTTCTATTTCTTGTGATTTGCACAACTGAATTATTCTTTTCTATAACCGGCCAAGGGCTGAGCGGCCGGCAGGAAAAGAATGGCGAAATAAAAAGAGGCATTAGATGCCGGCAGTCCTGGGTGGTTATGCAAGGTTGTCCAATTTGAGAGGATCAGATTGAATCTGGGCTGCGTCTCTCTCGTCACGGACAGCGTGGAGACCAGTTGCTGTGGCAAGCTGCGTGAAGGCTCTACTGTGGAATGGAGTCAGATTGAAACAAACGGCGCTGTCTTGGACTTCGGCAAATTGTCCAGAGGGAAAGAAGAAAGAAAAAAAAAGGGAAAATAAAATAAAAGGGGAAGGCCAAAAAAAAGGGGAGACATGGACACGTCGATTACCATGTGGAGACTAGAACAAAGGAACTGGGAGCGTCAAGGCGACTTATCCAGGGTGATTTTCTTCTAGAAGTGGTTGGGGGGGGGGGAGAGAATAACAAGAGAAAGGCTTGCTGGTCGGGTTTCTACAAAGAAATATTGGGCTGAGTATTTCTGTTTTTTAAGGTTTTGTACCACTGAGTGAACTAATTTGTTGTTCACGTAAACTTTCTCCCTTTTTTTTTACAGTGTACATGTCCTAATACTCACTACACAGTCTGTAACTAAAAATTGCGGCTGAGGGCAAAATATCTTGAGTTGGACTATAAATAGGCAGTTCAATATCGGTTCAATTTTGACGCCCAACAACGTGGCTACCGTTTAAAGAAATTCCTTGGCTAGAAACCCTCACGTCAAACAGACAAAAGGAAGTGTGCCGGAGGCGCCAGACTCAGCAGGGTCCAAGGGACACACTCAGCACTTGACCCAAACTAAAACTTGTTTTAGACTCACAAACAAACATGGCGGTCCACCCACACGGTTCCTCGTCCTTGCTTCACACGAACTTGAGTGTCAAGCACAACCCGGACTCGCTTAGTTACCAGTGATTATTTCCCCAGATTTGCTTTGGTGAAGAGCCTTCTAAGTGGTCACGTATCGACCATAATTATAATTTTACTCCACCATGACATAAACATGCACATTGAACGGTTGACTTTCCCTCTTTAGCTTTAACGCCGAGTCTTACCACTTTCCCTTAGTCATAAGCCGCATAGAAAAGCGTTTGTTTTTGTTTTTTGTTTTTTTTTTGAATTTTTGTTTGTTTGTTTGTTTGTTTTTGCGTAAATGTTTTTTATTCCTTCTTCTTTTGTTTGCTTTTTCATCGGAGAGGAACACAACAATGTATAATTAATTGACTGTTTATAGTTACACTGTCAAACTTACTGGTAGAATGTGAGACGAAAACAGCCACACGCCTTACACGGTCCACGTCCACTGTTTACAAAAAAGAGAAGTTTACAAATGCTTCAAGTGGCATGTATCTTGAACTAGCAAACACAGACCTTTGAAATGATTTCAAGATAGAACTGAAAAGAGAGCATAATATTTAGACTGTTTGTGTATTCACCTCAGAAGTAAGGGAATAGAGTTGTTCTCATATAAAACATGGGATAAAAATATATACATATAGTATAGAATAGAAAATCTACCGTAAAAAGATATGTGCCTTAGAAGCTGAAGTGTTATTAAGCACCACCAATATCAAGGTAAAACAAAATCCGTTGTTTTGTGGATCTGTACAGCTACAAAATTGTGTTGGTGGTGATGCATTGAGTACCAGACACTAATAAAATGGGAAGAGAAGAGGAAATAGAAGTTCAACACCACCAACAGCAGCAACGTCCACGCAACTACTACAGCGTGTTGACACTGCAAGGTGTGGGTGGACGGGTGGACGGGTGGACGGGTGGCGCTGGCTAATTCTAACTAAAGTAACTCTCCGACTGTATCTCGCTATCGATTAACCTGCCTTTTCGCGGTGGCCGCCATTGTGGGAACGCGCCAACCGCTTCAGCGCTTACAAAGAAAGATTGAATTATTTAATCACAGGAAGGGGACCATCTGAAAAGAGCCTCTATACTGCTTCCGGTATTACAAGTTGTCATGCGCATGTGCTGCTTGTCATCGATTACGCGCGAGTTAAGAGAGATTTGGAGAATTCTTGTGGTGCAAAAGAAGCACAGCTTGCGCGCGCGCGGCCTTGTAGATGGCGCCGAGGTCGCAAGGTGTTTTTTCGAGGGAGGGAACTTGACGGCAAAAGATTTGAAGGGAGCTAAAAGGAAAGAACTTAATGTACCCCGTTCCATTTCCGCTGCCTGCTACTGGGATTCGCATTTGAGGAAAGCATTTCCTCTTGATGCTTTCGAGAGCTAAGATATAGAATAAACACAGCGCGTGCACACACGCACACACACACACACACCTGCGTGCCCGCAAGCAAGGGAGCGAGAGAAGTTTTTTTAAAGAGCACCTTACACGTTGTAAATTAATTTTGTAAGGTCAAAAGTAAATGTGCAGGTATGATGAAAGAACGCAGTGTAGTGTACCTTGCTCGCGAAATGAGTCGCCGTTAAAAAAAGATTTCCTAAAATTAATTAATCCTGCATGTTAGCGCCTGCACCAATCTCTCCCTCTCTCTTTCTCCAACACCGCCTGTGAGCAACCCGTTAATTTTCAGCACAGAACGCCACTTGTAACTGTCAGAGCATGTTGTGAAACGAAAAGCAAAGTCGTTTAATAAAGGGTTGCTCCCTTAATTATTTGTGAGCAGCTCCCCCCCCCACCCCACCCCACTGTTTCTATGACTCTTGTGGACAGACATTGTGCAGAGACGGCAAATAAAGGGGCGTACTCGGTCCCTGGTCTCTGCCACCCGTCTGCGTCCATCATACAGTTCTCGCTAGTGACTGTATTTTCTTTAACATTTAGACTCCAGCGGCAGATTAACTTCGTTTGCACATTGAGGCGAGAACTAAAGGTGATCTAGACGAATGATACGGGGGTTTCTTCCTAATCGGGAACTTTTTTTCTTTGACCATAACTTGATCTCTGGGCATGCTGGTGCCTAGTATTCTGCTAAATTCTCTTAGTTGTATTAATCCACAAGGGCAATTATTTGTAATGTTCATGTGCTTACAATAATATTATTTAGATAAGTGCATATATACACATGTTCAACAGCCAGTACAACACATGAATACAAACATTCACCCCGACACACACACACACACACACACACACTCACACACACACACACACACATCTGTTTTCCATCCCGTATTACCTTTGTCTCGCTGTTGTAATTTTCTCTCGCTGGGTGCAACCATCCAACTAGCCCTATGTACTTCTTAGCAATTCTGGTAACAGTTTCTCTCTCTCTCTCTCGTCTACAAAATGTCTTGTTGTAGTCAACTCTCTTTGTGTAAGTACTGCTGACTACGGGGAAGTTCACATTTGGTTGGGGAGAAAAAAGCCAACAGAGAGAGAGTCTAAATAATTCTCTCTTCTTGCCTATGGTCGCAGTGTCTGGCTGAGACGCCAGGTAATGAAGACCGACATGGACAGACAACCTCAGTAGGATTCATTGTTGCCGATACTCCATGCGAAACATCGCCGACTGCCTGATTCAATTTTCATGTATTAGTTTCTCCTGCGACCCATTCCTGTCTGGTGAAATATTTAGTAGTGTCTGTTTAGAGTGTAGCGGAGTTTACTGCACGGATTCCGGAGGGATGTCGTGGGAGGGAGTAAGGAAGAGGGGGAGAGGGCGTTGACCAATAGTGTCTCTTTCGATTGGTTGAAGCAAATGACGAGACTTGTCCTACACGACGGGGGTTGCATTGCTAAACCTTCCAGTCCCTTCCTAAAACTCTTTCAAAAACTTCCCACGGTTCACCTTGCAAGAAACATGCCGCGAATGGGACTGATTTGAAGTTTGGAGTCTAGAAACTTTAACTTTCCTTACCATGTTCCACCCCAGTATTGTACACAGTGTTTTAAGGACAGTTCCACCTCGTTAGATCGCCGCTAAAGTTATGTCCAACACAATTTGTTGAGTGAAATGTGAGGATGACGACATAAAGGGGGTATATAATCCATCACTTGCTATAATGTTGGGGGAAACTCGGTTTTGCCATAAAGTGTTGCGAAAAAAGCTGTTGGCAAAATAACGGGAGGCGAGACAGGGAAACTCTAAAAGGCTCGGACACAGGAGACACGCAAAATGCAAAGTTTTTCACAAACAGCTCCATTTTTCCTGTTTGCCGTTTGACACAAACTCCAAACTGTTTGCAGACACCCTTAATATAGCCTGTGTGGCAGTGTTTTGCGTTCTAGAAAATTTCGCGACGGTTTTCGATATGCCAACACGGTTGTCAAAGACACAGGACCGGTCGCCAACTTGACTGAAGTGTTTTGTTCAACGGTCACCATGAACTATGGAGTCCGAGATTTTTTTAGTTTTTTATTATATTTTTTATTTTATTATTGAAAAGAAATCTTAAGAGAAATAAACATCAGGTCCGTTTGGGAGGCATTATCTGTCCCCTTTGCCGTTTTGTGTTTTAAAAAAAATTCCTCATGCTTTGCAAAATACACGACTGATAGAATGTACACTTTGTACAGGGTGGTGGGTGGAAGGGTAACTCGTATGAAGGGGGTCGGTTGACCTCGCGTCCTTTGTTGGTCGTCCATTGGTCTTATCTCTCCAAGGAGGTACCGCTTGGCTCTGCGGTATCTCTCCGCCTGCTGTACCTTATCGAGACGTTCTCCTCCCCCCCTCACCTTCCACCTGCCTTTCTCTTTTATCTGGTTAACACTTGGTGTGGGGAGGTTGGTCTACGTGACTGTCGGCTGCTGAGTGAATGAGCAGAAACAAAGGATGGTTCCATTAGGTCTGTTAACACCAACCGACATTTGGGGTTTTCTTCCAACCTCTTTAGCTGCTTCCCGAAGTACATGCTAACTCACTTTGCTTACCACACGTGGCGAGTATCACTGAGAGAGAAACGAAATCCGTCGAGTTTGCTCCACAAATTAACAGAAGTGTCAAGAGCTCAGAACGTGTTCTCAACCTGCTGCTTTTCTCCAGGTACTGAGAACGTGTTTAGGACCTGCTGCTATTCCTCGCTTCTTGTCAGCCCTTGAAACACGTGAGAACCGTTGATCGCTCACCAAACATCTTTTGTGTATTTTTTTTATTTTTATTATTGTTATTCTACCAGTAACTCCTACTGATGTTTCATCTCCCTTTGGCCTTCGAGTGACTATTGAAAACCGCGGGGAGCCCGAGAGATTGGTCACCAAGAAACTGTGGGGAAATGGAGCAAAAGTCGAATTGATTCCCAGCAGCGTCGGGGGGCCAGAGTGGACTGTGATTAACGTTGCCGGCCTGTCACGTTTTCGGGAACCCTCCTAGCTCTGCTGTAATTGAAGAAGCTGTGAAATTGTTCTGGCTAGGAACCCACCCGGCCGTCCTTAACGGCTTCTTGTAGCTTCTGACCCTCTTGTTACTGGGAGACAGATGACTGTAGCTCGGAATCTCGCATTCGGGGCGGATTACAAGCCGACTATCACGGTCATTACCCGCTGGCGGTGTTCTTTGATGAAGAGGGGCAGTCCTTGACGTAGTCCAGGCCAGCGTTTACAGCCCCCGACCAGAGCGGTCGCGCGCGCGCGGGTCAGTGCTATCCCGGAGGCAGTAGATATGTGGAGCTGACTGGCTTTTATGGGTGTAGATACCGTCTTGTCATCGATGATTTGATTTTGTCTGTAAGCGGACTGGAGGACTAGGATTGGAAACCTAAACCTGGCAGGGGAGTGTGATCGAACCATTTGGTGTGGGAACTAGTATGCATGTACAGAGCCATTCGGATGTGGACAGCCTTGTGAAAAAGAGGAGAAGAGAGAGGGAGGGGAGGAGAGAGAAAGACTGCAAGACTGCAGCCTGGTAGTAAGTACACGCTTAGTTTACCTTAATGTCTCCACATAGACTTCCCTGTCCGACGTTTGGCCTTTCAAGTCGAGCGTATGTCTGAGCAACGGTCAAGTACGTTACCCTTGGGAATGTCTATGCAAAAAAAGCAGAGCATCCTCTTTTTATTCTACTTTCCTTTGGCTTGTTTGTTTGACCTTCGATTTTTTTTAATATTATTTCTCGCGTTCTGCTCCTCCCTTCCAGCTCCCGTGCTCCACCAGATGTTTTTGACTTTTAGGCTTCACTCCTTCTATTAGTGACAGCTTAGTCGCCATTTCTTTATACTTCATACTTCTTTGATTACTTATGGGGGTTGATTTGAAATGACGAATTCTTTTTATGTTGTTTTTTACCCCCTTCCGCTCACTATTTTCATGATCGCCAGTGCGTTTTATTAAGTGCAAGGAACGACGAGGGTCATACCCCGAAATACGAGCGTAACGAAAACTCGCATTTAAGAGGAATCGAGTTTCAGTCGACTTAACTTAAATCTCGTATATCTGCTCAGTCCAGCACGACACCCTCGCTATGACGTCATCTTCGCCGTCGTGAAGCAGGTGCGAGCTGCGTTAAGTGGTTCTCGCTAGTTGCCGATGATTTTGCAAATAACGGTCATAATCTCGTGCTCCTGCAACAAAACAAAACAAAACAAAAAAAGATAAAAAGCTTCAGAAATTTGAGGACTTGTTCCGTATGTGTGATGTCATTTTGCAGCGTGATAACGGTTTTTGTGTTTTTGCTGTTCTGTTGTTTTGTTAACATTTTCTTTTATCCAGGAAAGTTTAATCAAAGAAACGTTGAACATTCAGCATGTTTCATTTGTGGTTAACTAACTACACGCCGCTAACTTGTTGGGAACGAGATTGTGACAGGGCAGATGCGTTAAAAACAATTTTCGTTCAAACTAATGACAGTTAAAGGGTTGACGTAATGACCATCTCGCGTGGTTTATCATGAACCTGCCACCCTCATCAAGGGAGTCAAGACTGTCCTACGCTGGAAATGTGAGAGTGATCTCCCCGCCTTGTGCTAATCGTTTTGCAGTCTAAATCTGACAAAGCTGATATCGGGTTTCGCTGTGTTCCTAGGCTGAATGTTACATGTTATTTCCCGGTCTGCGCTCTTTGGTCATTCCCGTAATTATATCAACACAGTTACGACTGATTACACACTTTTTTATAATGGCCACGATGAAAGTGAGGCAGGAGTATATAAATGCACTGGGATTTAGCAAACACCACACATCGAACCTAACTAAAGATGTCTTCAGCAGTCCAGTCTTCCAGCCTCTCGAGACGTTTTAGGTCGAATACTTTCCTGGATCAAAAGAGATGAAAACTTCAGTAAAACACCTGCTCGACTAGAACTGAACATGACATAAATTTTCATACCAGTGCTCTCATTCTAGCACAGTGGTGAACTAATTTGTTATCTTTTATTTTTTTTCGCTCAGCCACTAAACCTGAGTAAGGAGTCTTCACTCAGTAGACAGTCGTTGCAGGGTTATTCCCGACAGTTGTGACGCAAGGGCGAGCGCTGAAGTCTGGGAGATGCCTGTTAAGTGAGCAAGAAAAGCTGCGGGAGGACCGCTCAACATCATATCTAGCGATTCTCCCGTGACAGAAAATGATTCGACACGAAATGGTTTCGGAACTATTTTTGTCGCTCGTGGCAGGGACACACAAAAAAAAAAAAAAATAAGAGAAAAAAGTCACGAGATTTGGTGCTCGCGAAAATGGAAATGACAATTCGTTCTTGACTATTGTTCGTGCAGAGCAAAGAATTGCGCAGTGGAAGCTCATTTCCTCGTGTGAGACGATTGCTAGACGAAGTGCCTGCCACATTAAGTATGTTTTGGGCACCTGAGGAGTAAATAGTTTAAACATGGACATTCAGGGAGTATTCCTCTCCACCAAGCTCATCCCCCCCCCCAACACACACACCCCTTGCCCCACGCTTTTGAGCTGTTCCGTTAATCGACTTCACCCTGGTCCCATTTTGCGTCCGATTGCGGTTCTGGTGTGTAAGCCGTCCTGCGTTTGGCCGTGGAATTATGTTACATTATTGTAGTGATCATATTTTTCTCAAGGGTACGCGTCCATTCGAGAGCGTATGAACCGAAAACTCTGCGCAAACAGATCGGTGGTAAGGGGCGCTACTCTCGATCAATAACTTGTTACTTCTGCCTCCTGTCTCCCGGTCTCCCTGGAAATATCGAATATGGCGACGGGTGAATCCTGTTAATTCCATCTCGTGACTCTTATGATTTCGGCCCCGCAGACAGCCCAACAGACGGAAATTTACTGGGTCCCATTGGGGCAGGCTTCATTTTTTTTTCTTACACCCATTTGGTTCTTTGCTGTCCTACGAGTGCAGAAACGCCAATACGTCGTGATCACTGCAGCAGGGGATGTAAATGGGATGTGTGCGTCTGCACGTGCCTGCTCTGCTTGTGTGTGTGTGTGTGTGTGTGTGTGTGTGTGTGTGTGTGTGTGCGTGTGTTTGTGAGCGCGCGCGCATTGTTTCGCTGTCCGTGGTCGCTATCAAGTTTTTGTATCGTCACTATCATTATGTCCTGTGTACAGTTGTATCGCTACTATTTTATATTGTAGTGTAAGTGTTTATGGCATCACTGCAATAAGTTTGTGTCGTAATTACATTTGCATTACTAATAAATTCGTACCAATAGCCTTTGAAGCCTTCGTCAGATTCGTTATTGTACACGCTACCTTCAGTGAAGCTTTGGATAAAAAAAATAAAATAAAAAAACACACACAAAAACTAAATTCCTCCACAAGCATTGTCAAGCCCCATCATAATACAAATTACATCAACTTCTTACTCAAAGTGGCTCCCCTTTCTAGTCTTGGCAGATAGAACACCATGAATATAAACTGTTAACTGTTGGTTCTCGCCTTGTCCTCTTCCATGGTCAGTTTATTAGTCTCATGTCTTTATGTCATATTTCGGTGCAACATGGACATGCGTGTGCATTCTATGACCCTAACATCGACAGCCTTTGATAGTTAAATACTCCGCATCATTTTGAGAGAAACATGTTATAGAAAGCAAGTTTTGTGAAATATGAATGTGTGCACGCGCGTGTATGTGTGTGTCTATGTGTGTGCGCGCGTGCATGCACCTAAACTGTCAGGTCTGGCTTCATCTTCCAGGCATAGAGTTTAAACGTAAGACAACTACAATAGTTGAACATAATGAAAAGCTTTACATGTGTCTTGTGCAATGAACGGTTACATGATAGGTTTGAAAATATTATCACCTTTATACAGATGACACGATTAGCAGTAGATTATTTTCTCGTCCATTGAGTCCTTAGTGCAGTTCTCTGTATAACTGACACTGAGAGTCCCTGCCTGGGAGTTAGGAAAGGGATAGCCTCGGATTTTTGCACAGGGCTATTTTGTCATAAACTCTGACCTCTAGCTGGGCGGCCTGCGTCTGTTGTATCACTCATTCCAAACGGCGAGTCACATCGGGATTGATAACAACATAACAACTAACACATGATGCTAAAAGCAAAATCCTTCATCCTTCCCCTCATTCTGGCCACTTGTAAGTCGTTTGTCGATCTGTCGGGTGGGGGGGGGGAGGGAGAGCCGCATGGCGGAATAACGGCGCAAGCTGTACACTGAAGGGCTATTTGCTTAACAATCGGAAATCACAATTGTAGGAAGGTGTGATTTGTGAAAATGGGAGGTGTTTGTCAAAAACAAAACTTGCTAGGATACCAAAATATGATTTATATTATTTTTCAGGTAAGATGTCAAGTTTTTTAGTAATTATTTTAAGAGTATTTGTGGCTGCATTGCCTGCGAAGTACAAGTATTGGTAGTTTGGATTTTTCAGACTCTGATGATAATAGAACAATTTTCTTCTGTAACCCGCCATAAATTTGTTTTCGTGCGCCGTTTTAGTCGAACGTGTTCAAAATCGGCAGAGAAATTTTTCAGTCGTACATCAATAGCGAATTTCTTGAGATTGTGTTGACTAACACCCTTTACATCTTTTGGTACACTTGTAACCTCCCCTCTCCCTTTTTACTGAGTACAACATTTACACAGCATTTACATCATAGCAAATGATGTACGTAACCATACACATGTGTATAGTGAACAGTAGAGCGAGACAAGAGGACTAACAGACAGAGAGAGTGAAAGAATGGAGGAAGAATGGAAAAAAGGGTTAACATAAAGCACGTGACCTTATCTTCGTAGACGACGGTTCCTGCGTGGATGAAATATTTACTTTGGGAAGCCGGCCGGTGGGTCGGGCTTCAAATGAACAGCCGCTGCTTTTAAAGTCAATTATTTGAAGCGCTTTTGTCGCGTTAATTTTTCATAATGTGGTCTTTGAAGTTAATCTCTTCCACAGACAAAGTTCGTGTAATTTGTCTGCGAAAACACGGGCAGGCTGCTCCATCCCGCTAGCCTGTTGATTGTCAAACAGTGGCCATTGGAGCCAGCCGTCTTGGCGAGAGGGAAAATTTATTGAAGCTCTTCTGCGCTGGAGAGCAGAGTAAGCGGAGCCCGTGTGACTTCTGTCACGTCCTCTCATTGGACACTTGGGTCGTTCAGCCAGCGAAAACAGGCCTGGCCTTGTTTGCCGGGCTTTGTTTGGTCAAGGAGATGCAAGACTGACTGCAAGAGAAAAGGAGAGAAAAGAGCAAGTTTACAGACTTTCAGTCTCTCTGTGTCTTCAAAATTTTCTGCACTGGAGAAAGTGATCTTGGGATTTCTAATCGAGTTCTGCAACTTTCTTTTTAGGTCCTGTTGTCAAGTTCATGCTGTAGTAATGGTCACCAATGCTGTGTCACTGAGATGCTGAGGCAGTTTTCCAGTTTGACTCCTTTGCGTGTGCGTGCGTGTGCTTGCCTGCGTGCGTGCGTGCGTTTGCGCGCGCTGTGTAAGATGAGTAGCTTCTTGCTAGAACCAGGCAAAATGTGAGCATTATTATTATTATTAAAAACGGGACAAAGTATTTGGCTACACAATACACCGCTGCGTATAATTTATCTTCCACAATACCAAGACAGCGTTTGTCCTTCCATTGTTTGTATGAATGGCTTGCCCCTGTCACACATGTTGCAGCTATTCTTGATCTCGTTCTTTCCTCGTCCTCAGTCCCGTCCTCCCACATACCCCTCCTCCTCTCCATTTCTCACCCACCGTTCGCCCGCCTTCGTCACGTAGGGCTAACGTCAGCGCGACTTGGCCTCAGATTAATCTCATTGTGATCTGCTGCACAAGATTTCCAATGGGTTAAATGTCTGGAGGACAGCAGCCAAAATGAATTCCGTTAGCGCCATAAAGTTAGGGACAGGCTAGAAGATTCATCGTCGATCTCGGGGGACAGTTTGTTTTGTTTTGTTTTCCTTTTCGGGCATTTGCTTTATGTCAGAGGGTCACCAGTGACGCCCAGGAAGATTTGTAACTGTCTTTCTCTCCATCTCTCTCTATTTTTTAATTTTGTCTCGTTCCCTTAGACTTTTCCGTCTTCATGGTATTTGTTTTTTGTTTTCGCTTGTGGGAGAAAAGGCGGATTTCTTTTACGTGTTACCTTTCTTTTATCCTCCCCCTCTGCCCTCGACAACCCTCGACTTATTTTCCCAGAGAGTCAGGTCTTTAATCTGCCAGTCACACCAGCCTCACCACATCTGTCTTCTATCACAATTCTCTCTCTGCTTTGTTTTCCAAGTGGACACCATACGAGAGGTCAAATCGTGGAAGGTCATTCGCGGTTCCAGACCGCTTAATCACTCGCCATTCGAGGCACCAGTCCTGCCCACAGGACGGTCTTTATCTCATGGGACTGACATTTACACATTTGTTTAGGGACAGGGAAGGTAAGCAGTCTCCAACTGCGCGGACTATGCAGAATACTTACATAAAAATGCCACCAGCGTCTTCGTCCATCAGCCGACTTCAAAAATGAATGGTCACCATGGAAGCAGTATCACTACTGCCGCGTTAGTCAATGTCCAGTACCAGGCGAGTTAAATGCTTCAGGTAGTTAGTCCTCCTTGCTGGAACTCTCACCACTTGGAGTCGTAAACGTCGTCTGGTTTCCTTTACCGTCGCGGAGATCCTCGATTTATGACCTCTCTTACCTCCTACAAAGCTTTCTTGTTTATAGAGACGGCTGCTTTGCCATGACAGAGCCTGAGCTGCTGGCTCGGTGTTAAACACTAATTCTCCTGTCCCTCCTACTTAGCTTTCTAGTGTTTGTTTACAAAGAACTTTGGCTAATAAGCGATCCGCGTCCTGTCCCTGGGTCAGACTGTCGACCATAAGGAAGGGAAGCAAGCTGGTCTTGCCGACCTACAGCTGCCCTCCAGACCCGCCGGTAGCTAAAGGCGAGGGCTGGTCCCAGGTTTCTTCCCTTGCGCACCATGGGTGGCAATGATCTTTGTGGTTTGTGACGAAAGGAACCGCCTGCGAGCCGCATGCGCTTCTCAGAAACCTTGTGCGCGTGACTTTGTGCAACACCTTTCGCGCAGGTGTGTTGGACGAGTGTTTGGATTTCGTTTTCTTCTTCTCCTTCTTCCAGGACCTCGATGTAATATAGCTTACTGTGCTGCTACAGTCTGTTCTTCGTGTCAACTTCTGACCTGGGCATGCCCTGTGCTGACGTTGTGAAGATGCTGATGGGAGGATGTCCCGAAGCTGCCTTGCTAAGGGGTATTGGTGCTCTGATAAGTGAGTTTGGAAAATAGCCAAGATCATCGTGACACCAACCGCATAAATCTGCTTCATAAGGTGAATCAGACAAGCAGACCACATGGAAATCTGTGGTCATCTACCCTGCGTGCTGCTAGCCCTTAAAATGGTAATTGGCTGTAAGCTGCTGTCGCTTCGCCTTCAAACTTCGAAGATTTAAGAAAAGAATAATGACAACTTGGATCGCATTTATAGCATCGCGGGGTTTTATATCTCCCAGTTGCTTTTCTGGGATTCTTGCGTTTTTCGTCGACATGAAGAATGGCAATTTGTTCTTATCCTCCTATATTTTTTTACTCGTTCTCCCCTTCTTTCTCACTTTTTGTCCATCGTTCGTGTCCCCCCCATCCAACCTCCTCACTGGACTCCGTCTCCTCCCCCCCACAAATGCCCGAACACCTCTCCCCCCTCAAGATTGCTCCCGACTTCCACCGACTGCAGCAACAAATGCCCCGTTCACGCAAGCACGCAAGAAAAGTGAATATTTTCATCGGGCTTATAAATCATATCAGCGGCGAGAACCGAAACCACGTCGTAACTGATTGATTCGATAAAGCGCGAGATGCACGTGCAGCGTGCAGCCAGACCTCAACTGCAACAAGTGCAGGCCGCGCGCTTTAAAGCCGTTTGCCGCGGGGGCGACTTTCTTCTGGCTGCACACGTGTTCCTCAGGCTGGAAAGACAACAGGGTGAGGGTGCTCCCGACCACACCTCCTTCCCATCTACCCACCCTCCTGAGTTTTCCTCACTGCTGAACATGCCGTGCATCGATCATGAGTGCGAAAGCTTAAACTTTCACTAAGACCCCCATCATCTCTGCGTTTGATGGCTTGAGTCTTCTGCTCGCGTGTCTTCCTTCAGGGATTTAACCTGCTGCTATGAGAGGAGAGGGGAAAGGTGGGGTGGGGGATGCGAGGGGTGACAGCAAGGAGTCACGGCGGCGGCGGCGGTGGTGATGGTGATGGTGGTGGTCGCTGGGCGACACTGGGACCTTTGGGCAAATTAAGAAATCATCGTGGCCAGGAAATTTGATTTCATAGGCGGGTTGTGTCACTCATTTGTTGGGCGAAATGGCCGTGGTGTAGGAGTGTGCCGTGCTCCTGTGTCCTTGCTCGCACTTGTTGCCGAGAGCGCCTTCAGTCGGCCATCGGGGCCTCCTTGTGTGGGCTTCACCTTTCCTCCCTAACCTCAATCGTCTACAACTTTCACCCATGACTTTTTAAGGGGTGCAGTCTGACCTCCTTCTCTCTCATTTCGTCGCTTTCTGTCCTCTCTCAGCTATCAATTTTCTTCTCTCCTTCATCTCCCTGTAATCATATTCTGCCTCACTCGCTCTTTCGTTTCTTTGCGTTTATTAAATATTTCTGAAAGTTGTAATTTGTAACACAGACACGATATTTATTTATATTAAACTGCAGGGAACAATTTTCCTTTCTCAAACCTATTATTTCTCTCTCACACGCGCGCGCACGCGCACACACACACACACACACACACACACACACACACACACGCACACATATCTGATCGTACTATTTGTTTACTATCAAAATTTATTAGCAATTCTTTTCACGACATTTTCAGACAATGACGCCTTCCAGAATGCTGTGAGACGCCTGGCCACGTAATGGATTCGAACCTCAGCAACAAAGCCAAGGCTGGCACTCGCGCGCAGCGCAAGACTCGAACAAAGAACCGCGGCAGTCAGACCTGCAGCTCCTCCGATGACGACTTCCATTCTGACGACAACCTCCGACCTTACGAAGAGGTCAAGGTCGCCTACCACGACAAGAAGCTGACAGGTCTGGGTAAGTGTTGGCTGTCACGTGTGGAGTGCTCGAGTGTCAGATGCTGTGTACACTTCTAGTGCAATGGCTCTTATCTTCTAGGAGCTATTTCAATTTTATTTATTTTTATATTTTGCAGAGTAACCAATTTATTACTCTCGCTGTTGCTAGTCTCTTTCACATTTTTCTTTCGTTAGCTCATGTTTGTGCCAGTGTCTCTTGAAAACCTTTATTTTGAAGTGCACACTGTCAGCGTGGTTAGAAAAGTTGCTTCACCATTACTTACGTTTCATATTTTGAAGAGAGTCTTTCTAATCCAGAATCGTTCACACCTCTCAGTGGCCTGTCCACCCTTTTACATCATATAGGTCCGCTGTACCAACGCGCCAGCGACCATACAACAAAGTATACTTCACAGCTTTGTCTGTTCTAATTCTCACTTCATCAGCTCGCTTTTCCAGAATATTATTTCACCTACTTCTTATCATTGTTGTCGCTAGGTCTTTTCTTTCTGATTTGCTTTGCAGACTGTGCAGGTGTCTGTTGCTTATACCCATTGTCGCTGAATAGTTCCGACTGGCTACAATAAACAGCAATGCACCCCACCACCACTGCCATTATTGTTGCTATTTATATTTCTTTGATGTTTGAAGAAGGAGTGTAAACAGCAACAATATCACGTCTTTTTATAGCAATAACAGGAGTAGGGGGGGGTTAGGTTTGTATTTTCTAGAGGGAGTATGTGAGCTTGCATTCCGAGGATAAAGTCTACACAATGAGGAAAGATGGCTCGTTACTCAGATAATAAAGTTAACACACGGGTGAAGTATAGAAGAAGAATAGGTGGCATGTTACCCTGAGGATTGTCGACACATAGCGGAGGCAATAATAGTCTACAGAGTTAAGGTGGAGGTGATTTGTTGTGGTTTGTTGCCCCTGCGTGCATAGAGACAACCGTGCAGGGAAGGGATAACCGAACGCCAGCATAGAGACATTTCGCTTACCTCCCCCTTCCTTCCGCCCTGCTCTCGTGTCAGATGGATAAGACTGCGAGACTTTTTAATGGCGGCGCATTCGGGAGCAATTTGGCGGATAGTTATCAGCGGGCTGTCTTTAATTGGGGGGTTTATGATCGCAGCACGGTTGTAAAACAAGGATTAGATTCAGGGCTCAGGTCGCATTGTTTCGCTCGACCGCCACCATCAGAACACGCCACGTGTGTTTGGGGGGGGGGGCTACCTGCCCTTATCCAAGTCTGGCATTTGCGTAGGACCGATGTCCTTGATGAGCAGAGAGGCAGTGGCGATGATCTTTAGAAGCTGGCTAGTTATTGGTGTTGGTGCTGCTGTTGTTCTGTTGTTATTGTTGACAAGTCGGGAAGAACTAGGAGAAGTGTTCCTGACAGTCTGTGTTTGTCGTTTAAATCCTGAGCCATGTTGAATGTATTATTTGTGTTCAGGGCTAATCTGTTACTTTGCATTCTACGAAATATTGAGAAGTCATTTAACTGTTATGTCTGTTGGCGTTCTTTCGTTTTCTTTGTCTACTCTTGATGAACGTTGGCTTATTATTTGACTGAATGAAAATGTTTCTGCCTAAATAAGTAAATTAAAAAAATCCTTTAGCCGGTTGCATTCGTACATGGCCTTAGTCATTATGTTTACCTAGACTGAAAACCTCAATCATTCACATGATTCGTGACAGTCACTTCACCACAGAATCGCATGTTACTCAATATTGTTATCTAACAGACATGCTGCAGATATATCCCCTTGACAGAAATGTTGAACACTCGTGCCTTCGCAAGACTTTGATCTTTAATCCTGAGACTGTAGTAAATGTAGACAACATAAGCCCGTAAACACATAGACAGTTTACATGAGTGATGGTTGCCGGCTGTGGTGAGGTATCTACTTCATTACATGCCTAATGAGTTGATGCTCAGCAGCCTTACAGCCTGGGCTTTGATCATGCGCGGTACGAGCCGCACTGGAGTCTGCAAGGTCCCGTTTACGTTTTAGCTTCAGCGGGCATAAAGAATGAGAAATGTAGCGTGGCTTCTCTGCGACTTGTTTACAAATGCATGGAGAAACCCCCTGATAAAAATGCAGTGGAACACAGAGTGGCGTGAGCTGGCTGGCGAATGGTCTTGGAAGGAAACACCCGCGGCCTATCCCCATGGTTGTACAGCATTGCGTGCTAGCATACGCCAACAGCGAGTCCCAGAACGAGCCAATACTATTGTAAACAGCGAGTGCTTTGTTCAGCATATTTCTTCCTCCTTCCCCTCCTCTCTCTCATCTCTCGCTGCTTGCCGCCTCCGCAACAACAGGCATAACACGTCCTTGTAGCGACGTAATAGTTTGCAGACGATGTGGTCGTCTCCCTCGAGATCGGTAAATTTGGCTAATTAGGAAAGTTAAAAGGGATGTAACCCGTGACTGCCGCGCAGAGCCACTCGCGTGTCATTAAAAAGAGCACAAAAATACCCGCTGATGCAAGGCCGAGTCTGTTGGTCGTCCTGCTTCCAGACGCTGCAGACTACGTGGCATAAGAGCTCTGCAGCGTGCAAAAGTGCAGAACCTGCAACAACCCCGTGCCGTGCTGCGTCAGGTCACGTGGTCCTCTCCCGCCAATCACGTTTCGTGGAACCTAAAGCCGGTTTAATGGCACGTCGGTGCAGAACGGGAGAAGTAGATTTGTATGAAAGGAATGATTAGACTGTGCTAGAGCTATAGATGGGGAAATTGATAAAGAGTTGGGTTTCCTTAACTGATTTGTATGAAAGTATACGCTGCATTTAATTTGAATACGGGAGTCAAAAACTCTAAACTAACATTTTATCGACATCTGTTTGGTAAAACATTAGCAGACGAAATGAAAACAGTAGGATGTAGAAGGACGTAATGGTATGGTGCAGTTTCTGAGTTAATCAGAAGCAGTAGAGAAATAAGGTGTGTGTACTCGAGTAACTTCATGTATGCAAAACGTCCTGAGCCGCTTTCATTGATGTAGAAGAGTGCGCTCTATAACATCTTTGTTATCATTAATTCGTAAATGTCCATCGAGTTTATTTTGCCTCCTGAATTTAGAGAGGACGAAATCTTAGTTAAATTGCTAACTTTCGTGATTGATCATTGTCATTTGTTTTTTCGATCGTTGGAATCTTTTGTTAAGGTCGTTTCTGAACAGATTCACATATTACTGACCACTGTTATTTAATAGACTTGCTGCGAAAGCATGTTGTTGACAGAAATTTTTGACTCTGATGCCTTCGCACAGCTGACTCGGCACTCTTTGTCAGGTCTCAAACCCATCTAATTTCCCCCCGCTTTGTGTATATTGACCTCAGTTCTGTCTTTCTTTTGTTGTTCATTCTGGATTCCAGCTTTAAGGGCGAAAAAAGTCACACCGAAGTCGTTTGAGACAAAGCCGCGTTCCTAATGACAGATTGATTGAAACACAAGCAATCTTCGGCTTGGAAGTCACAAAAATATTGGGCACAAAGTTCGCACTCGGAGTCTTACGCGTGGCCGACTCGAGGACAGGTTATGGCTGAAAGTTGATGCAAGTGTTAGCAGACAGCAGAGAGAGAGAGAGAAGGAGACTGAACGACAACAGACTGGCGGACTGCTGCAAAATATGGAGTGGCACGGCGAGTCTCCTGCTGCGTCCAACACGTGCGTTTAGTGCGCGGTCACGTTTGTGCTGAAGAAGTGCGTCTGCTGCTGGTGGTGACGAGAGGTGATCAAGGGGCACTCATTCACCAGGAGTGCGATTCTCGAAACGGGAGTAGCGGGCCTTGACGAGGTGCTGTCAGGGTTTAGTTTAACTCACTTATTTGATTTCTTTGTTTCACAGTCAGGATTTGGTTAACCGGGTTTGGTAAACGGTTGAGGTTGATTAGGGTTTGGGCTTGCTTGCCTAGCAGACTCCACCGCTGAAGTTTCTGTTTGCCACTTATGCTTAGTTTATTTCTTCGCTGGAATGCAGTGAGGGTTTTGTTTACCTTGATTTTAATGTTGTATGGAATTAATACAAGTAGCCAAGATGGAACCTGTGGCGTGCATTGAGCTTCTGAATGTAGGGTGAGGTTTCAGTGGCTGCTGACGATGGAATTACTGATTGTTACACAGGCATAAGTACCAAAGGCGTCGCTCTGGGCGGACCAGAGTTTATTTTGGAGAAAACTACAAGAGTTCTATCTACTTAAGGCTCGATGGGGCCGTCTTTCGTTTTCGTTTTTTGCATCTCAAATAAAAATGAGACTTGCATCGTTTTCTTACAGAAGAAACGAATTAAAAAGTTTTCGTCCTCTGAGGATAAGAAATCGTGTTTTTCATGTTCTTACTCATATACTGTAGCAAAAAAGATGGCTGCTTTGTGGTTCTGCAGACATCGGGGTAGACATGTTCTTTCTGACACACTCTCGCAGAACAGCGAGACACGCATGAAACGTATCGATCTGGTTTACCAAACCGTAAGCATTGCGTCTGCTCTTGCAAGATGACTGACTTCTAAACTGCATCAAGACTATTCCCACAAGAGCGAATACTGATAGGCACAAATAGGCTTATAACAGGAACTTTCAGCAGCTTTTAAAATTAATCTATTCCGGTGCCCTCATCCTGAAACCTAGTGATGAGAACTAGAAGGGAAAGTTGGTGGGGAAGGAGTATCAAACCCGACCCAATAAGTTTGCGAGTGACGTAAACTCCGACTGAAGAGAAATTTTTATTTTTGCGGCATTTTAGGCGACGTATTGGCTATTCACTTAATACTCGGAAAGCTTTCAGTACGAACGGAGAACTTGCCTTCAGGTCAAGGAACCCAGTAATGGCTTTTAATGGATGGAAATGAAAGAGAGGAGAGAAAAGAGGAGAGAGAGAGGCTGAGAGAGAGGCTGAGAGAGAGATTCAGAATGTGGAGCTTATCACTTGGATAGGGGCAATGATGGAGGCTCGAAAGATTTTTTTCTGTGAAAGCCGAAAAAATGCGATCTTTTAACCATGCCATCTCCAGCAACTCGGTGAGTGTTGTAACTTACTGTAAATGAATATATTTGTGGCGCAGGTGGAAGGAGTTGTTTGAAAATCAAGTTCAGCTGTGTCGGATGGTGTGTTTTCTTTGTGGAAAAAGTGTGTAAACTGCTCGATTTCATGCGCCCTCGTGTATGTATGTGTTAATTTGCACGTGTGTGTGGATGAAAAAGTAGGTAGGTTGGTATAATATTTGCGTGTATGAAATAAGCCAAGAAATGCTTCCAGTGGGAAAACACGTCTGGCGGAGGTTCAGATGATGGCTTAAGGATGAGGATGGCGATGGCTGCGACAGTCAATTTGAGTGCTTCGTGACCTAGGTAATTTTGGAGTCCACCCACATCTCCATTACCGCTAATAACGGTGCACATCTTCGTGTTGCGCGGACAACATTCTGCAGTCCTGCCGGCGTTTATTTACAGAAAGGACTTTTCACTGCGGCCACTTCTCTGCCCCTCTGCGTGTAGCGTCCGCCTCTCCCCCAGAAATTTTCAGTCTGAAATAGAAATCGATGAAATAGTCTGCCTGATGTCCCCTTTCTCCTCCTCCCTTCACCACCACCCATCACCCACCCCTTCCCTTCTTTCTAGAAGGATCTTGCTGCCCGACTTGGGCACCGTGGAGCTTTCCATCGATGATCGTCATTAACAAACATCTTCGACGTTTCAGAACTGTGGGCGATTTTCAGCAGCGAATAAAGGCTGAAGACATGGGTTGTAAGTACGGAGGTGGCGGGGAAGAGAGTCGTTGCTTCGTTCGTTGGTCATATGATGGTTCTTTTTCCTCTGTTCTCCCATCCTTAGTATGGCTGCAGAAGAAAAGGTGGGGGGGTGTCTAGAAAAGGTTTTCCACCCCTTGCTCCACAACTAGCGTGTGGATATGTTTACAGTGGATGTCAGCAGGTGGACAATAACACGGCTTTTTAATACTTAGCACCCGCGCCTCAATTACATGGTGCTGGGGAAAGAGGCAATTTGGCCGCCATTGTGTGCCCGTCTCGACAGCGGAAATTCAAAGTCTGAAAGGACATGATATTTCCATTGCACCTCTGAACGCCTTCCCCATCAGACCGGACGCAGGCAATCATCTATAGACGCAGGTAGCTTCATCCACACCTTTGTGGACCAGTTCTTGTCCTTCTGTCCGTTTCCTTGGCTAGCCTGCCGTGTCTGTTGTTATCTGCCCCACAGTGGCACGCGATTCGTGCGTGTGGTTGAAAAGGAACGATGGGTGGTGGACGACTCGCTGTGCTGGTGAACGTGCCCCCGCGTGTCGTGCCCATGATTGGCGGTAGCTGAGCTTTAAGGAGGGGGGGGGGAGGAACGTTCAATGAATGAGTGCGAGAACAAAGATGAACCATACTGTGTGTCAAACTGAAACAACCATTTCCCCCTTTGACGTCAGATTGCTAACCAGCGAGACAAAAGACAACTCTGTCTGTGTTTTGTGCACACGACACAAGGCTAGACAGCGATTGAAGGACACTTGCGTGAGTGTTAAGTAGCTTACCGCACGAGGCAATGAAGGGACTTTTGGTTTTTGCCCTTTAGATTCGTCTGTAGAAGCACTTTTGCTTATAGTCAAAGGTTTTTCAACAGGCAGGCATCTGAAGCTTCACACACACACGCACGTGGACATATCAACACATGCAGACTCGTGCCAGTGCCGTTACCAGAATGTAAAACAGCTTAGCCACTCATCGTGAAGATATTTCTTTCAGTCGGAAAAGCGTTGTGTTTGCCGATGACTGCTCCCCCTGCTGACGGTTTGGTGGAAACGTGGACGTGGGCTGACGTTTTACTTTGTTTCCTGCCTTTATTTCTACCAGCTGCTACTGATGTCCATGAATACCTATGCCATGCTTTTCTTTCTTATCATCGTCCAGTCCATTGGCTAATGACTTGGCCATCATGAAAGGCGCGTGATGGGGGTGGTGGTGGTAAAGGTGGTGAATGAGTGTTTGTGTGCTTGCGTGTTTGCGAACCATGTGTCTGTGGGATTGTGCTGAGGGGAGGGCAGTGTGAAAGTGGATATGTGTGTGTTTGTGACGAAGCACAGAAATGAAAACAAAACCTGCTCTCGAGACAGTGACAAACGTTACGGCAGTTGGCTCAACCTTGCAATGCCGCAGGCTTTCCTTGAACTTGATTTTCGCCATATACTAATGTGTGAATAGGTGTATTGTCAGAACCTCGACAAGTCTCCCTGTTATGTCTCATATAAAGGTAGTGCAACCGCAGCTTTCTGGATGGATGTTGGTGGGTGAATAAGTATAAGTGTCTTCCACCTCGATCTCACTGCAATACGTTTCAGAAATCTCACATAGGTCAAGGCCACTGAGCAAAGGTCAGATTGTGGTGTGCGAGTGCGTAGCAGACTTGTGCAGTTTCCCTCCTTCAGAAACTCATTGAAGACAGTTTCTTTAGAACGCAAAAATGTGCAGTTACAGCTGCCATTCGATCAACAATGTTGCTGCAGAGCAGACATAGAGCATGAACAAAACGAAAACGGACGATGTTGGGTTTTTTTCTCTCCAGCGCTGGGGCAAAACTTGCTGAATCACGTGACCTGAGTCAGCGGTCCATTAGAAATGTTCGTTCAGCACACACACCAAAAAATCCTCCTGTCGCACGGACGTGCATAATGGCTGCTCCCGTGTTCATTGATGGTGTAGTCTTACTCTTGTATTTTTTATTATTATTATTTTGTTTTTTTTACTTGCCGCGAACTGCTCCTTCACCCTCCTCCCGTGAATGGCTTTTTAACCTTTTTGCTGACTGCATCGCCACTTTTTAGGTTGTCGCTGCTAGTCCCCGCAATTTGAACCAGTCAACAGGCCACAGAGAATATTGTTTATATTGATCTACCGCCATCCTTTGTTCACTCTGACTCTTCCGCTTCTGCCACTAGTTTTCGCAAGGTTCCTTTCAGCTGGAGTTGAAGCCCAGGTCGTGTTGTTTTAGATAAGGAAGCATTTTTTTTTTGGACAAGAGAACAAAAGGTGGCGTATTGGCAGCTTTGGAGAGTCGTAGGTCGATTTCGTCGATAAATATTGCAGCCTTTCGACAGCCGGGTAGGAATTAGTTTTATCTGGCACAGCCTGGCTGACATGGATGAAAGCTTTTGTAACTGTCCACGGCTGGATTGCGTGAGATGTCATGCATTTTCAGCATGAAACGAGCCAACAAAACGAGCACATACTTTACAAAGGTACACGGCTATAAGCTAAGATTGTATGTACGGTTTAAAATACGAACGACTGTGCAGTTTAGCCCAGCTCCAGGTTTGGATTACTGCGTCCTGAGTAAGTTTTTCAGAGAAAGATTAGTAGCCTCAGCCTTGCGTAGCTGCTTTCTTTCCTTTTGTCCACGAGTCAAACAAAGCAAGAGGACAAAAGTGGAATGTGAAATTATGAGAGAACTAAAGTTATTGTTTGACAGAATCACTGAAAAGTAGAACTATAGTTATTGTTTGACAGAGTCACTGAATGGGAGAAGAGGTGAGGGGGGGGGGAGAAAAGTCAAGGAGGAAAGAGGGAGAAATGGAGAACATTCTCGATGCCCCTGTCGTCTGTGCTGATGAAAACGACGAAGCAGTGTAGACGGCAGGCAGTTAGTCTTGACGCGTGGCGAATGGCAGGTATGCTTTCAACACTCGGCACGAGATTTTGCGAGAAACATGGGTGGCACTTACCAGTCCTCACACGTCTGTGACATGGCGACTAAGCGTTGGTCAGATGTCTTTCGTTAGATCTTTCTGGGTCGTCTGCAAACGGTGAACAGTACGGCCATCGCGTCTACCTCCATGTTTATGATGGCAGGGAAAACAAATTAACACTATCCACACAAGTTGTGTCGGCTATGCCGTGCACCAGGAAGACAAAAGTAAAGATTAAGAAAATTTCTGTTTCGTTGTTTTAAATATAGTAACTCGCGTAATGTCGTATGGAAATGTCTACACAAACACGAATGGTTTTAATTCATGGAAATTTTATTATCACAGCTCAGTAGGTGTTTTCTAAATTTTGACCTAATTGCCTATATATAGCTCCCTTTTTGCTATCTTCCATTGATAACAACCTATTGCTATATCTAATAAGACTTGAAACTGAATCGAATCTTCACCCCCTTTCGCACCATTCATCAGCTCCCCCGCCCTCCTACTTATCTACATCCTAGCGAGGTGCAAGCACTTCCTCTGTTGAAAACATTTACACTAAAGAGTCAGTACAAGGGTGTACCGGCTGACTTTCTAATACATTTATGCGTAGTTTTTTCCTGGCTTGCATCTGAAAATTATATCTCACAGATTTGTTTCAATCCGAAATAATCTGTGGCCCTAGTCACTGTGCTTCTTAATCTGCTTGCTTCACAAATTCACGCAAATTCAGAATCTACACACATGCACATGAACACACATGCATGCATCAACACACGCACACGCATAGCACGCAAGTCCGCGAAAGCTTACATAAAGACACAGATATAGAGAGAGAAATGGCGTTCAAAATCACAGACACACGCCCTATATGCCTTATACACACACTCATAAGGGCACACATACATACATGCACTCATGCATACACAATCGTACACACAAATAATTATGCACGCATATAAGCCATCGCTCTCTTTCTCACACACACACACACACACAGGCCCGTGTGCGTGCGTAAAGGAAGGTACATACACCAATGTACACCCACATATGTTGCAAATGCTGACGGATACACAGACACACGGCCTAGACAATAGGACAAGACAGACATAAGTGATTCGATTACAGGTCTCCTGTCTGCTATTCCTACTGCGCACACAGTCGCCATTCCTGTCTGTCGGACTCGGTGGGCGCTAAATTCTCAAATTTCTCCCGCCTTTGGAGGTCCATCGTAACTGTCAAGAGGTGGACATGAAAGAAGCGGATACGAATGGTAGGGAGGGAGTATGGAATACAGGAAAGTAAGGAAGACCTTATCGTTTACAAAATTTTCAGCAGCATCGAGGACTTTTAGCATCGGTGTTTTGACAGAGTCGTGAGGCCATCGCCCGCTCTCTGTAGTTCACCTCCACCAACAATGCTGATGGAATTTGTTTACACTTGTTCATATTTTGTCTAAGCTTTGCTGCTCAAGTCACTAAAAGTTAAGGGGGAAGAGGGCATAAGGGCGAGAATTTTATTGAAGAATAGTTATTCAAGTTGGCGTCAACTACAAAGATGGCGTCCTGCGCCGTTTCGCCCACTTCATACTCTTTGGTTTCGGTAGCCGCAGACTATATAAATGTAAACCCCTTTATGAAGAATACCTATAAGATATTTTTTGAAAACATCATAACGTCGAGAGATTTTTTATCCTGAGTAGAAGTGCATTTTTTTCATAAAGTAATTGCGTTATCAAAGATTAAATGTTTCAGTTTGTTGTTCTAGTTCAACAGTAAAGTGGTAAAGTTCCCTTGCCTTTTTATAATTTTCAGAGCACGTTAAATGGAAGGCACACCCCGACTTTTTTTGCTGCCTCTTCCTACTTTAACAATTCAGGCTTTTATCGAACTGGGCTGACACAGGGACTTTTTCAGTCGCTGACCTAGCTGGTTTCGAACCTTCGACTTTCCTCTCGTAAAGCGCGCTAATTTACACTGCCGCGGAGTGTGAGCGACTTGCGTGCAGACCTTCGACTTGCAGCGGACCTCCGAGGTGTGGTTGCCACTAAGCTACAAGGACTCAGCTCAGGTCAGCGTGACTGCCAGCTGCTGACTGCTGAAGGAGTTTCAAGAGCACGCGGTGCCTGAACCTGGAAAAGGAAGATGGGCGGAATGATAGGGCAAGTTGTGGGTGGTACCACCCAGTTGATTCATCACCAGCACCGGGGTGTAATTACAATGTAACCAGGCGCAGTCCCGGTGAGGCCGACACAGTCCAGAACTGCTACCCCGCCACCCAGTGACAAATAGACTCACCAACCCAGCCATCTCGGTGACAGGCCAGGCATCTGGAGAAGGCCGGACTGGAAAAACAAACTGGTGAAAAAGCCTCGAGAATTGAAGACAAGAGTGAGAGGCATGCTGCCAACACGCTTCCAGACATCGCCAGCCCTCGTAGTCAGCGGCGGTCTGATGCTCGACGTGACTGAAGCTTGGGCAAGTCACGCGGACGACACCCGATCCTTTCTGCAGCTGCAGCCGGCTTTCAGGTGCCGCGGGTGTAGTCGGGAAAGTTATTGTTTCTGACGGAGCCTGACATTTTCCTGGCTGGACAAAAAAAAAATTAAAAAAATGCAGTGTCTAGGTGTCCAAAGACTTACTATGCGTCTTGCACGTGTAAGATCCACCACCCCCACCCCCACCCCTACCCCCGCTCCCCATCCACTAACCGGTTACCTCCGCACTTGTATGCCCGAACTCTTCCTTCTGGCTTCTGTTGTCGGAACCTGTGTTCATTGAGGCTTGCCGAGGGCTGTGTTTCCAGTTAAGCTTGTTTTTTAACAAGTGCGTGGTAATGTATAAAGTGCTAATACGTTTGACGTTTGGCAAGTCTTTGTAATCCGGAAAGAAGCATGGCTTTCCGAAAAGGAATGTCTTGGTTGCTTGCTAGGAATGCCCAAGCTGGCAGCAGTCTCAACATCAGTAAAGGAAGGAGCATTTTTTAGGTGGGGAGAGGGTGTGAGAGGTAGGAATAAAGGGAACATAGGTTTAAAAAAAAACCGGTCACACTAGGCATACGTGGGAAGGAAAACCGCGTATGAAGTTTTTAAGTTTTCGATGGGCAAGTGCACACATATGCACATAATTGCCTGAGGATAGAACGAGAACAAGAGACAAAAAGTTAGGTCATTTGCATGCCTTCATGCATTTTGTGTGTGTGTGTGTGTGTGTGTGTGTGTGTGTGTGTGTGTGAGAGAGAGAGTGACTGTGAGAGAGTGTAAAAAGAAAACAGAAAATACAGAAATAAAGAGAAATGTAAATAAATGAACAAAAAATAAAGAAAGAAAGAAAGAAAGACATAAGGACATGAGTGGAGGAAGAGACCCACTCACCAACAGTGGAAGGTCAAGCCTTTCGCAGCCTCGTTCTGGGATTAGTTTTACGTCGTTTTAATGAGTTGCGCACCTCCCTGAAAACTTGGCAGCTTATAGACTCGACACAGCCCGCCTGCTCTTCTAATTATTCCTTATAGCGTGGAAACAAGCGAGAAGTGTTTGTTCTTACGTCCCAACGGACAGCTTAAAACATCTTTGCTTCAAGAGGCAGCAAAAGAAACAAAGGAGGAGCATTCGCTTTTTTTTAAACAGCTTTAAGCATGCTGTGCATGATGTAAGCTTCTTTTTGTCTTAAGTGTTGTGTAAAAGTCTAAGGCAGGGTTACATTCTTAAAAGACTAATGAACAAAATGAAGTTGCATTGTACTGTACGCTGTCTCCAAGTTTTCGGGGTTTTTCTAAGTTCTGGGTTGTGTATGTGTGTGTGTGTGTGTGAGAGAGAGAGAGAGAGCATACTTTTTTCGTTGTTGTTTTCTGTGTTGGAAGTTTCTTAATAACTATAAGTATTGCTTTACTCCCTTAACGGTTTTAAAAACTGCAGATAGAAATGAAAAAGGTAAACGTTATTGCTTCCCAGCTGCTGCAGGTCACGCTGGGAGATGGGAGACTTAAGAAAACCCACGAGCCGGCCAACAAATTACTTTGGCTGGAAGACACAAGTGGGTCTATTTTCAGGAGAGAGGGGGGGAGGCAAAGAAAAGCATCAAGTAGCTCTCTAGCTGTGAAGACGCATAAAACAGAAGTCGGCGTAGCTCTCGCGACCACGCAATCACAAGCCGGGCGCCGAAAGGGGAATTAAAGCGGCGCAGAGCGCAGGCGGAAGTCGCAGTCACTCGGAGGTAGACATGTGCTTCTGCTTAGATGGGCGCCTCTGGACAGATGCTCGTCGTTCTTGAGACGGGAGCGAAGGGAGGGGTTGAGGGGGGTGGCTGGGGGTGTCTGAAGTGGAGAAGCATGTCACAGATGTTTTGATGCGATGTTTACGTGTTGCCAATGCCATGCGTAAGCTGGCCCCCGGTGTCTGTAGATGGAGATGCCGCGTCTCGCGTGCCCCGCCATGCGTAACAGCGGACCGGAGCGTCAGCAACACGTCTTTGCTTTTCCCGCCAGGTCAGGGGGGGGGGCACGAAGAGGGCCCCTTGTCGCACGTGCTTGCGCGAACGTGCATATTAAATTATGCTATGTTGACTGAGTGGAGCCAATATTTGTCGGCTGTGTTTGGTTACCAAGGCACGAAGGGGAGATGAGGCACTTGAGAAGAGGCAGACGAATATTAAATCATAGGTTTTTTAACTTTGAAAAATATCATGTGAGTTCTTTATGCTGCTTGGTAAGGTAAGCAATCAAAGCGGAGCAAGAGAAAAGTAAATGAACAGCTCTGTGCACTGCTTTTGAGGTTAATCCTGTTCTTTTGATGGTATCTTGTTCTTTCGAGTTTTTGTTTGTTTGTTTGTTTGTTTGTTTGTTGATTTTTAGGAATATTTTATTGGGGGAAGGGGTTGCTTTTGCGAGGGAAGTGGTTTGCTCTACAATTCTGTTTGTCGCTATAAGCAGGCGCACTGTGCTTTCGCCTGACAACGAATAAAATCGTCCAAGCTTGATTTACTTTTCTCAAATGACTATTTTCCTGAACTTGGAAACTAATGAACGTCAAGAGGAAGTAGTGGGTGGCAAAATGAAGCTAGTTATTCGTAACGACTTCTCTCCCTTACCCCTTCCCCCCTTCCCCGCCCGCCAAAAGCATCCAAATTGTCTTTGTAGAGAACCAGGCGGCGACAGTCAATCTAACTGCAAGTTTTATTTAATCACATTGAGATGGTGGGGGGAAAGGGGTGTGGGATGGGTTGGGAGGATGCGGGATGGGGTGTTTAAATGGGATGAGTAATGCGTGTTAGTGGCCAGCCCGCCCTGTGACGGCCTTGCCCATGTCCACCCGCCATCGATTTTTCACAAGGGTACCTCGCTGCCTTCATGTTGGTCGCACACAGCGACTGCTGCTGCTGCTGGTGGTTCTGGGGACTGATGGTAGCCCCTCGGTCACACGCGTCAGACGTTGTGCTGGGAGGACAATCTGTTGCCGTCTGGAAACCGGATATTCCGCTGAGAACTGCGCCTAACTCTGTGCAACCTTCCTGTCAGTCCGCCAGAGTTGTCTCCGCTGGAACAGGAAATGTGAAGTCAACGTGGCATCTGATCTCCTGCTCCGTTAAGGTCGCAAGGTTGCCAGCTCACCCATGGTGCCATGGCGAAGACCTTGGTGTCAGTCTTCGGGGTGAATAGCCAAAGGTTTCGTGTAGGTTCTGCACCTCCTCATTTCATTTCTACTGAGGTTTGGAATAAGACTGAAAACTGTGCATTTTATAAAATAATGCAAATCGTGGTCTTTTGCACATCTAATAGAAACTTGAGGAAGGCTCCTATTGCATATAACAGTGCGTTCATGTGTATATGTGTGTGCGCGCGCATGTGTGTGTGTGAGAGAGAGAAAGAGAGGAGACAAAGAGAATCATTCAGGTAGATAAACAAATAAGGGAATTTTTCATATATTTTTTACAATGTCATAGATATGAGGTTTTTATTTATTTTATATACAGTAACATTTTCCTTCGCCTTTTCCCATAAACCTCCCTCTGTAGCTGCCCTGAGCACTTGTTGAATGGAAGATGGGTCAGAAAAGGGTGGGGAGAATCAGCGAGCGGAGGGGGGAGGTACAAAGCAGTTCGTACTTCAGCGAGTTTTATTTGGACATGATGCGAGCTACTCAGCTTTAAGAGTCAGTTAACTGAAAGATAGAGAATCCCTATAATGATAAGTGCTGCTACTACGGGTTCTGTTGTTTCGTAACAATCAATTAAACTGGTGTTCTCCTGGCTGGCTTCTTTCAATTACCTTCAGCTCGTTGCCATAGCAAATCGATGTGTAATCAGAAACACTGGCACCTGCACAGAAAGTGGTTATCAGGCTAAAGGGAGAAAATAAAATTGTCTCTGATCCTTTTTTTTTTTTTGTGCCCGCTCACCTCCCCCCCCCCCACAACCTTTCCATCCCACCATTACTGGCGCCCACCTCCAACCAGAAAGGCTGTTTGCTTTGGAAATACTAAGTCAATAGAACCGTTTCCATTCCCAGGCGCAAGTCTGGCAGCAGCATCTGTTAGGGTATTCTCAGCCTGGTCAGTAAATTGAAGAGTAATCAAAAAGCTAATTGCTTGACTAAAAGCGCTTTGCGCGATAAAAGGCAAGGCCACTTTCGCCGCTGTCGAAATAAAGAGTCTTTTGTAGTCGAAAATGAATCATTTAATTCCTCGAGTCTTTATTCCTCCGCTGATTAACTGGCGCATCTCTTACTTGACATGTATTGTTGCAAGAGTTTGATGTTGAAAAAAAGCATCTGAAACGGCAAGTTTGAGAAATGTTGGCAGCCATTGGGGGTACGAACTAAATGGATAAGAAAGGCTATTATTAAGCTGTCTTAATTTCAAACCAGTCTATAACCTGGCTGTACTAAGATGCAGATTAAGGAAGTAGATTATTTTCAGAGGGATGGAGGGACAGAGAGAACGGGAGAGTGAGTACGTGTCTTTGAGAGAAAAAGTGTGTTTCCCCAATTTAATAATAATAATCATCATCATAAATAATAATAATATTATTATAGTACAAGAATGTCTTGAAATGTGGAAGCTTCTAATGTAGATATAAATTTAAAACATTTATATAATAGATTAACAACACGAACGCTCTTCCCAGTGGAAGGTCCAAAGTTCCTCATTTCGTTGTACTATTGTGCCTCTCGAACTCAATCAGTTTTTACCTTTGCGTGAATTGCGAAACTTGAGGAATCTGATTTAGTTCGTTTTTCCCCTCGATGATGAACAGTTATTTTGAATGAAAAGTTCTTTGAAGTAAACAAACCAGTAAAGCATTTTTTACTTGTTTATAGCGGAGTCCTTTAAAGACTATTCAGCAAACTCTGCTTTAGTCAGCAGGGACATCCCATGTTTCGATTTTCTCTGTAATGGCGTTTGACTGGGAATCATTTCAGCTCTCGTGTGTCTGGGTCTTCGCTTATTTTCTTGCCTTGTATGGAATTCCATTTGAGAACAGAATGTCATTAGGAACGCTCCCATTGTATTATTTTCCTGAGTTCCATTTTCATATTGCTGCTGTTTATTGTCTTCGCTTAAAGATGGAAATTTATTCATGGCAACATTGTTCACATTGCTTTAACTGTAATAAGTCCATGCCAATTCGAGGCTTCTCTTTTAGATTCGAGAATGTTTGTAGATAAAACCAAACTGTATAATTTTGTTTCTATTTCCCTATATTGGTATTGGTGAATTATTTATGACCGAAAACTTTCTAAAAGCTTGCATGCAGGAAAGTCAGCTGTAGACATGGCTGTAAAGGAAGAATACTTTTCCGTGACTCTAGAGGATTATCGTTGGAAAGGGGTCGGTAGGGGGGGGGACAGTGCGGTAAGCCCCATGTAATGGTCGAGCTGGACAGGGTCTGGCGCAGCAAAATGTCTGCTACCAAGTGCAAGTTCCTCGCAGTTCCTATGTTTCGGCATTGATAGGAGATATTCACTCTGCTTGACAATAAGGAGTGGAGAATCTGGGTACCCGAGAACAGATGCCTGAGGAGGCTGGTTTGAATATCCTGCATGGAACGCAAAACCATGTGACCCGGCACAACACTCTAAGACTGTCATTCCGAGTTCCTTGGAGAAGATTTGGAAGCCGAGATGAAGAGAGGAAGATCTGACTTGTAAACGTGAAGGAGTGAACTTCTCGTTTCATGCAAGACCTGCTGACCACCGTTCACGACAGGCAAAGTGGCGGCTAGCCTTGTCAGCTGCTGCATCTAGTCAGTTGTTCCCTCCCTCCCTGACCACCGGGACCATCGTGCCAGCCCCTGACAAACACGGTCACACTGTATCTGTTTCTACTGCCTAAGGCAACATGTCTGTTATCTGTCTTCTGCCAACGATTACAATAACAACAATAATAACGGTCATAGTAAAAAGATAACATCAATAATATGAACAATAATAACAACAACAGTAATCATCGTCATCTTAATGATAATACGGAAGCCTATAAAAGAATGACGATGCAAGTGTTTCCAGCTTTCTTTACTGTTTCGTGGTTGTTTTGTCTCGCTAATGTGTGTGTGTGTGTGTGTGTGCGTGCGTGTGTGCTGTTGCTTTTTGTTGTTTGTTACCTGATGCTTAACGTGTGTTCGTTTTTTGCTTCTGCCCTCCTTCAGGCCTGACGCCCGATGAGCATGCGGTGTCGCCCCTCGTGCCGAGCAGTGCCGTGGGTCCGCCCTTACCCCCCGGACCCTCCTCCTCCGCATCCATCTCCACCCGTGCTTGCCTGGCCTATAGCTACGGCTCCGACGACGAGGGCGACACCCTCGCAGCCCGCAGCGCCCCTTTGCTGGCGCAGGGAAGAGCACCCATGCAGCACGACCGCGTCGTGTACGATCCGCCCTGGGATCAGAAAAACTTTGAGCAGATTAGGCATAGGCCGCCGCACACTACCTCGGAGTCCGACGAGGACAACCGCCACGCCCAGCTGCGTTACAGCCACTCAGGTACCGTGACGCTTCATCTCTCAGGGCACATCTGTCACACCTGTCGCCCGAAAGAATCATTCATCGTCACGTTGTTGTACATTCACCTGCCATTTCCGTTTTTTTTTTTCCTTTTAAAGTCATCAGTCGAATAATCACTGTTTCTGTTATAAATCTCACGACGTACAAAACACGAAACAAAACAAAAAAACAACGCAACAAGGTAGATGCAAAATACTGCAATACTAAAACAGAACAGCTCAATGAACAAACCGCGACAAAGCAAAACAAAACAGAAGCACACAAGACAGAAGCACACAACAAGACAGAAGCACACAACAAGACAGAAGCAAAACATGACAAAAAATAAAAAGAAAGAAAACAAAGAACCGCGACAAAGCAAAACAAGGCAAAAGCACACAACAAGACAAGAGCAAAACATGACAAAAACAAAACAAAGCAAGATAAAAAACTAAACAAAGCAAAACATTAAGATGAAAGTTTTCATACAGTGGAGGTTTTAGTGCACTCTACCTGTTTTTGTTTTTTTCTTGAATTTACTCCCCTTTTCTTATTCATTCCATTCGCATTCAGATATCGTAGTGGTTTTTTTTTTACCCTTTTACTTTCTGCAAATCTCACATCAACCATTCCAAATGCTGAAGCCTTTGTGCACTTTTTTCTTTGATACCTTCACTGTTTTATTCAAACTTTGCTTCTCACCGGCAGCGGCAGTCTGTTTCGCGGCTTCTTGCTTGAGCTGCTTGACCAAAGACCGTTGGTTTAACGCTTATTTAGTACCGTTTTTTTCCCCCCACCCTTTACAATCGTCTTCAGGCAGCCCAGTTGAAAACATAAACGCGCGTGTTGGTGCGTGATATGCCAGCCAAACATCTTCGTACACATTTTTTTCTGTTAATGGCAGACGCATTTTCTTATCTTTCATTTTTCTGAATACAGAAACGAGATTTTTTTTTTTCATTTCAGTTGCTTTGCATTAGAGTTGTTTTTCCTTCGTTACCAGCTCTGCACAACCGTAGCGAGACACTCCTAGTGAAACGGCAAGCCCCATCGAGTCATGGTGCGAACATTTTTTGGTACCTAGGCTGCACAGATATTTTGTGATCATCATAAGATGGGACAACACATTTAGTCGTGTCTGGTTCATCATTTCCGCCAGACTGCGATGTCGCCACGTTTAGCCGCGCCACCACGACAACTTCAATCAGAACTAATGTTTGCTATCATCAGGTTTGTCTTGGAGGCATTTACCTCGCATTACGCTGGTGACATTTTCAGTAGACAGCCATCACATTACATTACTTACAGTGTCACTCTTTCTCCTTCGTCAGTCATCGCAACGGTCGTATGTCAGTCATGATCACAGCATTTGGCACTGTATTCACGCTATGGCGTCCTGCCTCTGAAGCTCTCTTGCCTGTCTTCAAGACTTATTAACAAGCAACATATAACCAAGTAAGTGACTATAGTTTGGACAATTTTCTGCAGTGAACAGTTTGAAGCCACCGTGTTTGACCATGTAGGTGTGAATACTGACGCCAAGAACCGACCAACCTGACCGGCTGCAACACAGATTTTATATATTTTCAACTCGGGAATAATTATAAACCTCAACAGCTCTCGTCTTAAACTGTGCCAAAAATCTATGTCTGCAAAAGGATCGATTTTCAACGGAACTAAATCAGATTCTCGCAGAATGTTGTAACTGATGTTGATGGAATATTTTGCTCAATTCCTTGGAAACGGCGTTAGATCGAGGCTTGTTATCCTGTCGTTCTCGTGTTCAGACGTCTTGTGACAGTAAAGGGACTTGGTTCAGTTTCTCTTCGGAAAAGGTGAGAAAAATAGTTGCAGAACGAACACTATAAATAATCTACACTTACCAGCATCTTAATTTCAAATTTAGAAAACCCCTAAATAGCATAGCATCAGTAAACAAGTATAAAAATTTGTTATTGCCACGTCCACTCTCAAGGTTCTATAACAGCACAGAAGTCCACAGAACGAAAAAATGTTTTGTTCGTATCCTTTTACTGAAATTGTTCGTCTTTTCAGACCTACCTGGACACATAAACAGGTAATAAAATGTCTCTGTCACGCACCTGCCAACATCTTTTAAAACGCTAAACCAGAAAGTGGACATCAAGATAAGAACAAAACACAGAAAGCTACCACTGTTGTCCGTTAAGCAGAACAACTTGATGCAAAGAGCAAATGAATTGGGGGGTGGGGTGGGTGCTGACGGTAAACTAACATCGCCGGCTGTGTGCGCTCGCCTGCTGCCACCTTGTAGCAGGAGGAGACAACTTCATGCCACGCGCATTTCTAGGCGCGGAGCCTGCAGCGAGTTGACCATCTCTGTTTGTTAGGGGGCATCTCCTTGTAACAGTGACAGGGTCCAGAGAGTGAACACTACTTTCATACTTGTCACGGAATTACCCTCCTGCTTGACCTGTTGGCGTTTGAAAACCCCTCTTCCTCCTCCCTCCATCCACACACACCGCCATAGGAGTAATTATTTGAGATGTGTATATTTTATCTTTATTGCTGTTAGAAATTGTAGTTTTCAAGATTCGTCTACCTTTTTAAAACTCTAATTATTTTCTTATTTAATTGCTTATTGCGTTATAAAATGGCTGCTGTGCAGGCTGTGCAGCCAGTAAAGAAGGTAAATCTGACGGTCATATGCTTTTTTCTGTGTAGAATTTTTTCATCAAATATCGCCTAGTCCTTCTAACCTAACAGCCAACTGGTAAAGCATGCTGTCCTCTTGCTAAACGAATTTATTTACTTTAATATGGAAGGTACCATGATAATAAAGTTGAGATAATTTAATTCTACACTAACAGAAAGAATCATCTTCAAGTAAGACATTTTTCTGTATTTCGGTGTGTCCCTTCTGTGGTAACCTTTGTGTTGTATATGTCCATTGCTCCATCACCTCCTGGTGCCATGGTAAGCAGCGTTACAGGAGTTGGAGTTGTCGGTCCTTCATGCGCAGACGGGCTCATCACTGTTCCTGCTACACCGGCCACCTGCGTATCTGCGCGAATTGTTCAATCAAATCTCATAGCGGATAAGACCGCAAAGCGAAGATTGAGAATTACCAGGACGAACATCTTCTATGGTAACCTTCGGTTGCCATGTCCTTCTCCGTCTTCTTCATCTTCTGCTTCTCATCCTGGACGTCTTTGACTTGTCACCAAATGAACTACCCGAACTGGAAAGTGATCTTCGAAACCTGATTGTCCCCTTCCCCCCGCTTCCTACATGATGGTCTGGTCCGTGTACTGTGCACTGATGGGGAGCGGGGGGAGAGGGTTAAAGTTCAGATGACTCACTAAATGACCACTTCATCACACGACTAATCACGTTATGTAAAAGTAGTGACAGACCACAACATTCGGCAGCCATCACTGTCAACGTTGCACGTCATGTTAGGCTCCGCCCATGTCGTCTCTTTCCATTCCCACACGTCTTCAGAAAGAAGAGCTGCTTAATTTGTAGAAATAAAAGCGATCCTTTGGAGGAAGGAGTAGCGAGGGTAGATTTGTGGAAACAGCAGCGGTAAACGTACTACGTACACGTCTCCGTCGTTTAGTTTGGCGTTGCCGTCGTTGCTGCTGTCTGCGTATAAATCTGTTTTTCTATCCTTTCATTCTTTCATTCATCCCCTTCCCTCGTTTTCTCTGTGAGAGAGAGAGATTTGATTTGATTCTTTATTGCTTCACCATAGCTCCAGCAAGGATGTGAGAATCTGTTGGTATAGTTACACATCTTAGAATCTAATAAAATTATGACAATAAAAACTCACTTCTATAAACACACGCACAGGAATCTCCATGCGTAAATATACATACGTGTCAGTACATAGCATCATGAGGACCTCTTCCACAACTTCATTGACTTTAAAAAGGTATTTGATAGAGTCTGGCACGAGGGGCTATGGAATGTGATGCAAAAATTCACCATCAAAGAAGGCCTCGTTAGAGTCACCAAAGCGCTGTAAAATAGTTCAACGAGTGCAGTACTGCTGAACAACCAAATAGGAGCTTACTTTCACACCACTTGACGTACGTCAAGGATGTCCCCTATCACCGGTGCTGTTTAATATCTTCTTGGAGAGCATCATGTTCGAAACCCTCCACGACCATCACACTTCCATTTCCATTGTCTTATCCGCAACCTACCCTTTGCAGATGAAAGATCTGTTAGCAGGTACTAACAAAGAACTGCAAGACCTCACCAACAGACTGACAGACAGTTCGAACGCACATGAAATGGAGACCAGCACTGAAAGGAGCAAAGTTAAGATCAGTGGCAACGCCAAAGTAACGATCTATATGAACGGGGTACAGCTCGAAGAGGTGAGCAGCTTCAAATACTTGGGAGCCACCCTCTTCAAGGACGACAGCTCCACGCTAAATATCCGCATCAGGATCGCAAGCGCAACAGCGGCAATGGCTAATCTAGATAGGTTCATGAACAGAACCCACCACCCCCAATGTCTGTGTGTGTGTGTGTGTGTGTGTGTGTGTGTGTGTGTGTGTGTGTGTGTGTGTGTGTGTGTGAGAGAGAGAGAGAGAGAGAGAAATAAATGTATGTAAGCATGCAGGAGATCATGTGCGCTTCCGCTTATCGCATGGCAAACTCAAGTTCCATCAACATCTTTCTACGCGGTTCGATGGCGTTTTTGTGTTGATGACAAGAATCAGGTGGAGTAGCCTCCAACTCGCTGATTCGGGAAATTAAAGTTCCACAGCCGTCGCCATATTGGCGAAAACAAACTCACGAAGTCGGCAAAAGGCCGTGAAAAGCTTTCCTTGTCCGCCTGCACTCATCCCCTCCATTACGACCTGACCACCTTTCCTCCTCCCCATCATACACCACCACCATGAAAAATGATGTCGTCTGCGACTCACTTGACTGGACCCCAGCTTTTCTGGCGCATTTTCGACCCTCTTCAGGGCTGGAGAAGCGCTTCTTCCTGAAGCAAACGGGAACCTGATTTGCTGCCCCTGAAGCAAGAGTGCGATGTAAGGGGGATTTTGAAGCATCTCCAAGCACCAAGTAGTATTGATTGGGGGTCTGGTCACGTGCGTCCTGATCTACAAAACAAGCTTGCGTTCGGATTGAAAGTTTTTAAAAGCCCGTGTGTGTGTGTGTGTGTGTGTGTGTGTGTGTGTGTGTGTGTGTGAAAGAGAGAACAGGGTGGTGAAATCTTTCTTTCATTGAAACGAAACCACTAGAGTGACTAGACCTACCCTCGAACTAGATCTACCCTGGAATAACAAAGCACACAAGAGAAAGGGAACAGGTAACTTCATTAACAAGAACATTGGGGGTTTTCCTGGGGCAAAGACCCAAAGGAAGCCTGGACAATGCCGGACAACACAGCAGATGGACTTGTCATAACCATGGCGAGGAAATCTTCTGACTGGGGCTCATCGCCGCCAGTTATATAAAACCTTTGCCAGACTTGGTCAAGCATTTGGCAGCAACTTGCACAGACAAGTCGTGTCTAGGTAGGGGGCGAGCACTCCGGCTAAAAGCTGTGGTTACTGTGAGTCTCGATACCCGCGATTATAAACTCAAGCCCACAGGCTGTAGCAGAGTATTTATTTTGGCTGAAAGGGAAGATGTAGCGATACCGTTTGGGAAGCGGAGGGGCCTCGCTACACAGGTTATTAGATTGTTTATTGATGCAATTTATCCCCTTAGCAGAGATTTTAGTAGACGGTACAGCTGCTTGTCTCCCTTTCAACTAGGGTGCTGCTTGAAAAGAAAGAGCCACTGAAGGATGGTGTCAGAGGCAATGTTGTTACAAGCTGTCTGCTTGATGCCGGAAAACAGCTGAGAAAAAAAATTCCTTTAAAATTATTTGCTAGCTTTTATCATGTGCATTTGCATGTGTAGGCGCTTGGAAAAGTGCTTCGGAGCATGGACGTGTGTGTGTGTGCGTGTGTGTGTGTCTTTCCCTTTGTATTTTCTATATTACCCTTTTTACAAAAGCTGTGGAAACAGCTCTTCAGATAGAAGAAAATAATTTTCGGTTTATTTAAAACTTGCTAGTATAAAGAAATATCCAGAATCTAAAAGATCTGTTTAATTTTTCATTTGTTTAGTGAGAGGTCTGCTGCTGATACTTCAACAAAAATTATCGACATTGCGGAGAAATGCTAGGATTTGTTAGGTTCATTTGAATTTTTTTAATGTTTATACTGACAGGGATATAGCATGTTATACATAAATTGCTAATACGTTAAAAAAAACTACTTTTATTAAAAAAAAAATAGAATTGGGAAAATCTTGTGCTTCCAGCCTCAGATTGTACATGTTGAACCAGGAAATATCCAATAAAAACACACTTCAGGCAGACGTGCAGTTCCGTTGACAAACATTTCACTGAATTCTCAGTATGCAGTCTAAATTCTAAATATTTCACCACTTAAGGAGGCGTAAAATAAATCTTTCTTTTTTTTTATTTCTTGCATCCACAGCTTGGATGTTCCCTACTTTCAAGCAGCGATGACTTGGCATAAAGAAAATATAACATTGTCTGAACAGGGCGTGCAGGGAGGGTGCACATTGATGCGCTGTCTAACCAATCAGCACCCCTCTCACATCCTAGTGATGAATGACGATTCCCGGTGTAGCTGGCCAGCATCAGACGACCTTACAGAAATCCATCGGTCCTTCAGACTGTCATGGACAAGACTATAGATGGCAATCAGGGATAGTAACTATTTCCAGGACTCCGTCTCTTTGCTTCTCACTAAAATCGTCTTTATTGTCACGTGACCTCCGCACAGACGCCATCTTTCTCCAGCTCACCATCGGTTTCTTTAATGTCTTATCCCGATGAGCTGCGTGTTTTTGATGCCAGCGTTTCTTTTCGTTTGTCTTATAGAATATATTTTTCGTTTTCGGGGGGACAAGACAATGAGGCGATGATAACTTTCCTTGCTGTGTTATTTGTTTCCTGCGCTGGGAAGTTTTACTGTTGGAGTGATGCAGGGCGTTCTTAGACAGCATTTCGGCCATGACACAATGGACCATTGACACTTCAGTGGTTGACCCAATGGCTGGAATTGTTTCCCTTACAACATGCAGAATGAAATTCTTTCATGCCTCCTGGCAACATTCTCTGCTTGTTTTATGCAAGACAAAGATCTAAAAAAAAACAGAAATAAAATAAAGCTGATTTTTTTTTAAATACAGTGGGCCACTGCCTTGTCAGTCAGTAATTGCGAACGGCAAGTGAATTCCCCAACAAAGCCTTTTCGTTTTTTGTCACGGTTCTTTGAGAGACGCTCGTCTGCAGCTAATTTCCAGGCCACGACGTCGACAACAGAAGCTTCCCTTTGCATCTATCCATAATTATGGAAGCGAAAAGACCAGAAACACTGGCAGGAGCGAACATTGAGCCGAGGACGGGCAGAGACTGAAGGCAGACGGTTCCAGCATGTTGGTTTTACACATCACCTGATAAGCGCAGTTTTGCAGGCACAAAGCAGCGCGTTGGTGCGCGTGCAGCAAGTCCCTTTCCTGCATTATTTTCATAGATTACGTTTTGGCAGGAAGATGTATCAGCCTGCTCCCGCCGTTTCTAAACATGCAGAGTGAAAGACAGACAGGTCCAGTGTTCTTTCGATACGTTGTGTTGACTCCTTTCTGCTGCACTGGTGCTGGCCTTGGCGTGTGACTGCCAGACCCCATTTCATTTCCTTTTTCTTCGCGATTTTTCGGCCGATGAAACGGAGTTTATAATCCTGCTGCAAGCTATTTGTATTCATTATCATCCCTGTCCCCGCCTGTGTACCGTACCAATTCCAGTGTTTCGCTCAAAATAGGTGGCACGATTTTTTTTTAAATACGGTAGCCGGAAGTTCTAACATTCGCTAGAGAGCATGCGCTAACAATGCTTTTCTTTCTCGCGTCGACTGTTGTTTTTACCCACCTACCCTACCAACCTTTCCTCGCCTCTTCCTATTTTCTTCCTCTCCCACCCTATCAGACCTTGTGTTCGTCCACTGAAATCAACTCCATAATCTGGTTGGCGTAGAGTTAACCTGGCGGCCACCTGGGCATGTGAGTCGATGAAGACGAGGAGTGAGTTAGTAAGAAGAGGCATCACCTTCCTGTGTAAACTACCGGCCTGCCTGTGGAAGCTTCGTTCAAGGGAGAAACACGTGTAGGCTGCACTTGAAAGTCAGGAAACAATGAACGCTGTGATGTTGAAGATGTGTTGAACGACCCGCTAGACGAACGAGACGCCAGAATACTGACACGATTTTTTTTTAATGTGAAGAAGACAGATGTGTTCAGGTATAGACGGATGTGCCACAGAATATTTTTGCCCAGCTTAGGTACCTCGAATCACGAGACAAGTGTATCGTTGTTGTTGACCAACGGGCTTCAGATGCCTGCAAATTACTCATCAAGAAAGTTTTACAGTTTGGTGAAATGGATATTGTCTCCAGCCTAGACCTTCGTGCCAACCTAAACCACTCCCCCCACCCCAGGAATCCTCCCTAGCAAAAAAATTGTAAATTATGATTGGGCCTTTACCATAACATAAATAAGAGATAACGGCTGAAATAGCATTGCTTCCACCTGTACATTGTTAACTAAAGCAGAAGCTGCTGCTTTCAACTTTCTCCTTCATTTAGCATGAGTAGACAAAAAAGAAAAAAAATAACCGTCTTCAGTCTGGAGTTCGTCCTACAGATTTTTTTTTCTTTAGAAAAATGTTCTACCCGCATCCACATGTGATGTGATGCGAACATCGAACGATGTTTGTGTCTTGGCGCTAAGCCCACCTTTATGCAGTCGACGAACGAATTATTGTATTAATTTGCTGTCTTCCGCTCCGCTGACGTCTAGATGCGCTGGTAATGAAATAACAGAATGTCAAAAGTCGACCAGATCATCTGGGCGAGTCTTGAATGCCTGTAGGGGCCGCCGTTAGACGATTTTAATCAAATGAGAGCAGAGACCGTCTTCTTAGCTGACATTTCTGATGTCTCATTCTGACCGATGCTTTAATGTGCGGACCTCGAATGTTCTGGAACACTGCTCGTCATAACTGAACGTGCTATTAATGCGTACATGACACTAAAGTTAAAAAAAAATCAATCAAACGAATCCAACCCAGTCATATTCTGTATGTTCCTATAATGTTCAAGTCACAGAATCAGTACATTTACCCCTCCAGGAACAATCATCCGATCCAATTATACTTCGTTTCTTGGTCAGACAAAGCGGAAGATCACCATCACGCTATGCAAGAAACCAATTGTTTCGTCTTGTTTTTAGTAGAATGGCAGAAAATTTCTTCTTGAGATTTCTTTCGTGCATTGTGCTGGAATAATGTTTTGTAATTTTTTTCTAGTTACTTTGGCAACGTTCTATCCGTCGGTTTCGATACTGGAAGGTATGCATGTCATTTTTCTCTAGACCTGTTCACGACGTTCATTGTCACAGGAAGGTATTGTACCCGTAATAGAAATCTCAAACGGTATTTTCCAGGAAATCGAGTGGCGCGTACAGCCAAGCGGCCGGAAGTCCTTTGAGTGTGACGTCACTGATTGCTGTGGTGATAATGATTCAACGCTTTTCCTTTAATTTCGCTGTTTATGTTTTGTTTCGGGAGATTACGGCCTGGTGTCAGGCAAAGAGGAACAGATAATACACCAAAAAGAAGTGTAATTCTGTTCCGCATGGTCGAATGTAGCTGTTCTTGAAACAAGTTACTTAAAGTACAATCACTGGGTTTACGCCCCATGTCCCTTCCGAAGATTTATTGTGCCTTCTCACCACAGACGTCCTTAGTCTTTTCATTTCTAGTTCTGATTTTTCAGGCTTTTTGTTTTCTGGTTGTTTCTCCATTGTTTTTTTATTGTTTTTTTTTAAAAAGCCTTAAATTACTTCTTGAGCGAGGTTACATTCATTTCTACTGAGACATTTCAGTAGGCATAAAAATATATTTTCTCCTACAGCCGACGTCTTTCTCGCTCGGGAAAACATCAAACAACCACCAAACTAATCGTAATGATGAGCGCTTCAAACAGTGGTTGCGCCTCTTACAAAGGATTTGTCTGATAAATTATATAATGTTGTTGGTTTTGATGTTTTAGGGATGGGGAAGTGGGTAAGATGTCATTGGGATTGCGGGACCAATTAGCAATGGCAGCAGCAACAGTTGTCGACTGCTTGCCTTTGAAATGTCTTTTGAGCGCTTGTTTGGAGGAACAATATTGTCACGCGCATTTCTCATCAGACGACACGGAGGTCACGCCAGTCACACATTTTTCATATTACTAGAGACCTTCTGTGCTCTTGTCAGTGCAAACAATAGCGAGTTAGAAAGATTTGTAGCAATAAAAAGAAATGCATTATCGTCTACTATTATTTTTTCATAAACTGAATGTTAGACATCCTCGCATGTATTACGATTTAAAATTAATTTTTTTTATAAAATAATGCTAAACGACGATGCATTTCTTTTTATTGCTACACCTCACTAATATTTAACATTTAGTTCAAACACTTTTTTCAAAATCATCTGTCTTTAGCCATGCCTAACAAAAACAAGAGTGGGAGTGTAATTTTTTTTAAATCATATTTAAAGGACTTGTGGAGTCATATCTTTTCTACTGATTGTTGTGAAGGCCAGGGGTAAAGTTGGGACCTCGATTGTGACTTCTTTCTGCGCATAGTGGCGTTTGTAGGTGTGTACCTTGAGCATGCAGTGGGTGTATCACCCAGATGTGGGGAAATAGCTTGTAAATTACAAGGAGTATTACCCAATCATTACAAAATAAAACTGCGTCCTAGTAGTCCTTTAACTATTCCTTTCGCCCTTATTCAAGCCTTCGACCACACATTCTTTTTTGTGGCGGACAAAAATCATACACAGCTGCGTTTCTGAACGTATTTGCAAGAGATAAATTTGCATGACTGGTGCCAGAGATTTAACAAAAATTACTTTATTGCAATATTGCGGGCAGTCTCGTCGTTTTGGGAACATTAATGAAATCTCTCTTGTTAGCAACGGCACGAGATTTCCACGGCTGTCGCGAGATCACTCGGTATGCATGCGTTAATATGATTTTAATGTGTCTCCTCTTTTTGTACCGAGAACTTTCCCATGCAAATGAATTTTCCCTAGCAATCATTTTTTTGTCAAGATAAGCAGAAGATTAGACCCCAAAATGTCAGTTAAAGTGAAGTGAAACTGCCGTGTAATATTTCTGTTTCGGCGAACTTTTGCAGAATCCTCTAAAACTTTAAAGAACTGACCAGTCAGCATAGTCAATATTATTTAAACTGAGCCAGAGACTGGTTCAGAAGTATATGGTGTTATATTCAATTTCATCTAGATATTAAATATGTAGTGTGACTACCACAAATTAATCGTGGTTTAGTCTTTAAAAAAAAGAGTTTTCTAGAATTACCTTTCTAGAAATAGTGGCACAAAGGGCGTTGAAAAGAGAATAGGAGCTAAGGATGGGCAAGCACACTTGTTCCGTTTCATGGGGATGTCTTCAATGCAGTCGCGATCATCTTTAAATGATAATCATCTCCACATCTTCAGTTTACGGAAAAAGAGGTCTTAATTTATTTTCCGCATGGGAAATGCAATATCTTTACGCGAAAGCTGACACGTGGAAATGGATTTAGAGCCGTTGCACATCAAGTGAAAAATACCTTTAATAAGTTTCATATTTCGGTAGCTTCTGCAACAACCACGAAATATTCCGCTACTTGCAAAAGAAACGACAATCACGCTTGACGTCTAAGGCAGTCTACCATCTTGATAAAAGTGCGAAGTGCGTGCATGTAGGATTAACTTTTTTTCTGCCGCCATGACAGTTTTTAAATCCCACAATACCGGCTTTTCATTCAGTCACATCTCCATTTGTGACGGTACGTCAGCACGTGGCTTTAGGTGATCAGCTTTAATGGATGAGCGGGCATTTTAATGTCTCAAACTTGTCATCGCAACACCAAGCTGTGGCTGTGAAGTTAATATTTAAGTCCGGGCGAGCGGTTCCCGCCGTGCAGACAAGAGTGAGAGAACGTGTGACGTGTGGGGGCGGCGCTACTATCGCCGTCTGTACTACAGGTAGTCAGGTCCAGCAACTCATCCACCAACTGGGTCTCTGCCAGCGGGGCTTTACGGCAGCGCCATCTCGTGTCACATTCCAAACCTCTTCCCTTGATTATCTCAGGAACAGTGACGGTATGCGACGGTTGAGCGGACTTTGTTGAATTTGTGATAACTGTTTAATGAGGATAGGTGCGGTGAGACCCTCTCGTACTCTCTTTAGAGACTGTCTATCACGGCGGTCATCTCGGTCCTAGCGGACCAGCCGCGGTGACAGTTACTGCGAGTGTTTCCCTGGAGGACGAACCGGTTTCCCGGTCCGAGTGTTTTCAGCGGGAATAGGATGCCAGCAGTGGGGGGAGGGGGTGGGGCCGACGACCTACTCCTAATCGCAACATGTCAATTCGTCTTCCGAACGAAACAATATTTTCGACCGGAGCGAGCCCGTGCAAGATCACTGGGACCAGCGACAGACAACTCTATTCGCTAGCTATTAACTGACACAGAGAGAAAGGGGAAGTAAGGCACCTGCTTCTTGCGAGCTTTTCCGACGAACTCCCCCCCCCGCCCCCCTTGGCCGTCGTCCCTTTTCCTTTACAGACCAGGTGCCACCACTGTGCTCGCGGACGGCTGATGTACTGTGACGTCTCCCTGGAGGATACCAGATGCTGCTGAGGCAATCTTGTGCTGCGCGCTCCATCGGGTGTTTGGGGTGATTTATTCTGTGCTCGGGCTCCCCCCCCCACCCCACGCTTCTCCCCGATCCATCCGAAGGCTGATGCCACGAGATACAGCACTCATTTCGCGCGCCTTGCAGTAAATCGCCGAGCAACCCATATGTCATATTGATACTCTCTCTGGAAGTTGCCTGCTGGGTAGGGCCCGTAACCAGACACTGTCCAAAATTGATGTTGCAAATTGAATACATTTGCGTTACCTTTTTTTAGAGAGAATTCTTTTTTTTTTCTTACCATCGGGAACATCGTTTCCTACTTACCTTCCGTTTCCACATATAGATTGTGCTTCAAGCAGAAAACAATGCTGAGCTCACTTCATTTGTCTAGAAGCCCCCGTACACCTCATTACCTGTCACGAGCTTTTGCAGGGGGTTTTTTTTTCGGTAAGTCAGCCGAGAAATCCACGTGGTCATTTTTCTGTTTCTTGATTTGATGGAGAAGAAAGTACTCCGTTGGGAACTGCCTGCCGTCATTTTATTCTGGCAGCGCGCCAGACATAACTACATGCGATGGTTCAATCTACGGATCAGGTCCTCCTCCTCTTCCTCCAAAAATAAAAAAAGAGCTGCCATTTCTTTTGCTTGTCTGTGAGTCACAGACGAGATGCAAATATTCGATAGCCGCCCCTGACTTGTGTGCATCTACAGTTCCAGACGTTTCTGCCTTTCAAACGAGATGTTGTGTGATGGCTTGGCATCCAAAAAGGGAGTTAACTCCGCCAGAGCTGCGCGTCGTACAGTCGCGGCCTGCGTATAACTTGTCAGAAATTGAGATAAACATGAGTTATGTCGCCTGGGGGGGCACATCGCAGTGTCGTCTGAGGGTGCAAGTACAATGGGGGACCAGGCCAGACCCTGGAACATGTGCTTTAGATCTGCGCACAGAACACCCCCAAAGGATCAGTTAGGACCGGCGAGGGCAAACGTTAAGGCTGCCTTTGAAGAATTTATTGTAGTTCGGAACTCGCTCACCCCATATGAATTCCGCTATTTTTTTGGAGAAAAAAACTTTTCATCAGTGAACCTGGTTATATATCTGCTTTTACCTTTGACAACTGCTGCAGCCTATGCATTCTCTGCACCAACAATCACTGTATATGGGAACAGGGGAAAAATCGAATGCACCAGATGTTTAAATGTTAAAAATAAACTTCGCCGTTGCTAGTTACTAGACATAAATCACATTATCAACAAAAAAAGTCAATAATGCCGCCAACAATTCTAGCACCCTTCAACGACATATCAGCTCATCAATTATCATCGCCATAGCCAGGAGCAGAATCATCAGTTTCCTCGTCCAATAACTCACCTCTATCATTCGGACCGCACGTGCGTCGTGCTGACCCCTCCCCCATCCATCACGCCCCCACATCGTCAGATCGTTTCTCGCGCACAGGGCGCCCCGATGGCACCGAGGTATATTTTTCATCTGTGATCAATGGCATCGTTTGACCATGGACATTACGCTGCTTTAATGTTGAAAAAGGTCCATGAAGTTTTTCTATTATTTCGGTTTTTCCCCCACAGAGAGAGAGAGATTCAATGGGCTGCGTCGATAAGCAAGACTTGATGAAGGAGGACTGCAGAAAGGCATGTAAATCACAAGAGATGAACACTGGTCGGGGCCCGTAGAAGCCTGTAAATCACGAGAGAAGAACATAGGCTATGGACAAAGAATAGCAATTACACTGCAGCAGATGAACATTTCACCTGGGCACGAAACGCTATGTAGAGCACTGCAAATGAACTTTGGTTGTGGGCTTGAAAAGGCATGTATATCAAGGCAAATGACCATTGGTCGCGGGTATTCTGCAAGGCGTGTCGGCTTCAATATATCGGATGACAGGCCTATCTAAGCCAGGTGCATGATAGGGAACATCACGGGAAATCCGTTGCCGCGCATGCGTAGCGAGGTCATCAGTAACTTCCGCTGCTGCCGCAACCGCCACTACCCAGACCTATCGTGCGACACCGTGTGATAGGAAGCTTGTTCAGACAGATGCCAAAATTTCTTTTTTTTAAAAATGAACGAGTCTTTAGCACGTTTAGCACTAGCCTTAACAGCTAATCGCTGGCTTCGTTGTCAAATCATGTTTGTCGTTTTGTCTCATCGTCAAAACATGTCTGTCATTGACGTCGTTGCGAATAGACTTCCCACACCTGTCATTCAGAAGCTATTTATGGGCAAATGTCAAAGGACTGTTTATATGCCTGTTGAAAGAGATGTCAAGTAGCTGCGGGGTGGGGGCTGTCCTGGTGATGGAGGTCACCAGCAGGTCATTTGAGAACATCTAGTCACACTACACGTGAGCGATTGTTAATATCAACACAGAATCATCTCACTGCTTCATTTTCATTCCAACCCCATTTCGTCTTGTATCTGGAAGTCAGTTTTGGTCACGGAATGTCCGAATGTTTGGCTAGATGTCTCAAAGAGATTTGACTGGACCTCATGGCCGTCCTCTTGCTTTGTCTCCAGGGACGCTGCCGATGCCCCCGCCGACCTTCCCCCCGCCGCCGCCACCACCCATTCAAGACATTCCACAGCGGAGCCCTGCGCCTCTCCGCCAGCACTCGTTCGGACCATCCATGCGTGGCAACTACACCGACTCCGACTTCCGGCGCCAGCAGCCCTTCTCCGATGGCGAAGTGGAGGTAGAGAACCCCTACATGGTCCAGAACAACCCAGGCAGCGCCTTCACTACAGCAGGTACAGACCACACCTTCTTTACCGCCTGTCTTTCTCTTCCTCTCTTCCTCTCTTCATCACTTCAGCAGCATTTTCTTCCTGCTAGCCTGCTCAAATGTTGTGTGTGTGTGTGTGTGTGCTTATGTTAGCGCGCGTGCGTGAGATGGATGGTCAAAAAGGTAAACGGAATCGTACAGGTTACAGTATTGCATTCAAATTTGCTCAGTAACGTGAGCAGAGATGCACTTGATCTCTTTTCGTGCATGCTTTCTCTCTCTCCCTCTGCCTTTCTCTTTCTTGCTCTTTCCGTGAGAGAGAGAGAGAGGAAATAAGTGAGAAAGTCAAAGGATGAAAAACGTGAAGATGTGTCTCCAGCAGAAACGAATTCTAAGAAATTGCGGGGATTATGGGAAGCAGTTTGTTTGTTTGTTTGTTTGTTTGTTTGTTTGCATTTTGCGTCCACGCTAAGGTATGTTTTGCCGGTGCCGATCTACCGTTAATTTGTACTGTACAGTTCCCATTCCACCACAAGCAGTCCCTTTATTCATATGCTGTTCGAAGGCAGGAGTGTCCCAGGACTGTGGCCATGATGGGTTTAAGAATAGATGCCGGTGTCTGATGTAGACAACGCCAGACAGTGCTCGCTACTCATTTGCAAGTCGTGGTGACTGGCGCGGATGGTACAACGTCAGCAGCAACTGACGGTACAGCGTCAACAGCATCTGTCTGGACATATGCATACAGTGTAGATGTTTTCATCCTTTTCTAGGAACTGGGCGGAGGTAGGACAGGGCGTTGAGGAAACGCAGCATCTGTTCATGAAAGGAGACGTGGTGTGTGTGTGTGTGTGTCCGCGCGCGCGCGGGTGTGTGTGTGTGTATGTGGAGACGCGTGCGCGGAAACGAAAGAGAAATAAAGAAAAATAACGAAAACAAAACAAAATTATATACCTTGGGGATACGACTGAAAAACTGCAACGTGATATGGGGTAAATTTCAGGGCCCAGTCCGAATGCAAACATAGATTTATTGAATAAATATTCCTCTCCAATACTTGACTGCGAGACTTTAACTTCCCTATCATGATGTTTATAGCTTCCATTCATTTCCGACATTTAGCCAGTTGTCTGGAAAAAACGTTTATTATTCCTGTGCACGAACGCCCCGCGAACACACGCCCACTCACACAAACGCTGCATACTAGCATAAAATGAAGATAAGGGACAAGAAAGAGACGGGGGTTATGGAGGGTCGAGGGAGTGCGAGGCGTTTGTGGGGGGAAAACAAAAGCAAGCCTGACAAGAGAGAAAGTGAGCTAAATTAAAGCGCTCGTGCCGACTTAAAAAGAAAAAAAAAGGCGACACAAGATTGACAAGCTTGATAGGTCTGATATATTCGACTTCAAAGAGTTTAGAGTGTCGTGTTTAGCTTTCGGAAGACAGCTCGCCTCTTTTCTTTTTCTTTTTTTTTTCTTTTTTTTTTGTTGTGCACAGCTGATGAGTCCTCGTTGTTCGGGGCACTGTTGAGCGAGAGAGGGATAGGGAGGAAAAACGAAAGAAAAGCCAAAAAATGCGAACGTATCAGTTGGTGCGAAGCTTTCTTTCGCACTCTCTTTTCGTCTCTCCCTTGTTATTACGCGCTACGGTGATCTGTGAAGTGCCGCATCTTCGCCAAGATGGCGTCAGGCAAGCGCGGCTGTTAATGGAGTAGATTGCGCTGTCTGTTCGCGACTCTTAATGTAAACTTTTCATCGATCCGGGCACCTGCTTTCTCAGGCGATTGACTAAAAGTTTCATGTCCAACAACTCCCCTGCCTTTTGCGCACGTCTGTCAGAGAACGTTTTGCACACGACACTATAGCTTTAGCAGTGAAAGTGGACTTGTTTGGGGTTTTTTTTTCAAATTTGTGCAGTTTTCAGACTTTTTTTATTGAAATAAGACGAGACAAGACTTCATGTCATTGTGGCTCACGTTAGATGTGGAACAAACTCTGACCCCGTCGCCTTTTGTTGCCGTAGCAATCTCTGAGAGAAAGCAGCCGCTTACAAGGCAAGGACCCAGACTTGTCTTCACACGGCTGCGCTCAAATTTCCTTCTCAGTTGGCGGGGTTACCTGCTGATTCAAAAGCTGGGCCTTTGTCTCCCATCCGCCTGTTGTATGTGAAGCCTGTACTGGGTGACTCTCTGCAGGAGCTTGTATTGCTGCTGCTGCAGCTGCTGGGCGCTGTGGTGCCTGCGCAAGTCTGCCGTGTTCTGAACCCTGGCGTCGGCGAGCCCTTTTTTTTTTTTTACCCTCCGCATGCTGTCACGGACTCTCCGTATCAGATTAATGCGTGGTAATCGTGTAAGCATGGATGAAATTAAGGCGTACAAGAAATCGATGGCTGGGAACTTGCGCAGTGAGAGAGACGCTAAACGAGAAATTGTGTAGCTTGTCCTGTCTGACAGGAGATGGAAGACTATATGCTACGTCTGCACCGAACACCGGAAGACAAGAATAAGGCAGTGTTGATGATTGTACCTGCAGCTTCTGGACATACGCGTACTGTCTTCATCTTCCAAGCATTACTTGTCCCTTCAGTGTCAGTAAAGGATTAATGGAGAGCGAAATTTTTTTTTTTTTTTTTTTTTAAATCCAGTGTTTATTTGTATACAAGATATTACTTCTCACTTTCAGTGAGTTTATTATTTGTTGGCTGGTTATTGTTTTTTTTTTTTACAAATTGTTTTGGTCTTTTTTTAGTCTTTAAAGCGTTAGGTCGGATTCTCGAGAATGGAATATTCTGGAAAATACTATCTTGTATTGAGAACAGTTCAGTCACCTGAAACAATAAGCCTTGTGATTATTGAGCCCTTTGAGTCTGGATGTAACATGGTCACATTTATGGCCTGTCCAATAATTTCATCATAACTCAATTACTAGTCAGAAAAAAAACCCTCAGCGATCAGGGGAGGCAATAACACATTTTGACTACAGCCTAACGCACTGCTGGGCTATTTCTCGAGGTTTCGTTTAATCAATATTGTTATTAACGCTTTCTATAGCAAACCACGTATTCAGCGGATATCCGGAAGTTCCCAACATTCGAGAACTTTTGAGACTGCGCCATACAATGCTCTCTCCTCTCGCTAACAGAGAAGAACTCACACTGGACAGAGGACCTGCCCTCTTCCCTCATCCTTCCTGTTATTTTTACCTTTTCCTGAACTTCTTGACATTTTTTGTGTTGTCATCATCATTGGACACTGAATCAAGATGCGCAACCAATGGATACAACTCTTCATGGCTGAGTCGAGTCCAGCCCTGGCTTCTGCATGACCTCATAAAGAAAAAAAGGTCACAAATTCACAGCTTCTTCACATCCCTGCTTCACGCTGGAGTGTGTCCTCGAAAGTCCATTAGCGAGGTACCTGTAGGTAGGGGTGTGCTGTATCTTACCTGCTGGGCGCAAAGTTGCCGAGAAACAAAGACCTTTCCTAACATAAAGACGTAGTTGGTCCTTCCAGAAATAGCACAGCAAAAAGGACAAGAAATTATATTACCGGTTCTTGGACGCACAGTACACGTACGATGGACGATGTTGACAATAAAAATACGATGCTTACCTCTGCAGAAGAGTTTATTCCTAGCAATAGATTTCTCTTTAACATTTTTTGTAAAAATGCTAAATCATCGACCCTAAAGCGAAATATATTCGTAGCAATTCAACTTTTTAAAACTTTCTGTGGAGATGCGATACGTGCAATAAAATATTCTAATCGTTGGAAAGGAATCGGTTGTATAAGTTTAATCTTCTCTTTTATTTATTTATTTGTTGTTGTTGTTGTTGTTCTCTATTTCATTCTGTGTTTTGTGCCCTTTCTTTGACCTTTATTCGTTCTTTTTTCCTTTTTCTTTTTTTTTCTTCTGCTTGCTTTCTGTCTGTATTTATTTAGTTAATGTTCCTGCTTGATGGAACTGGCAACAAGCAGTGTTTTCCAGCAAAGAGTGTGCCATGGCGGATTCAGGACGTAAAACGAGCGAAAGTGATTTAACAAGAGTTTCATTAATTCATGCAATCGACATCACAGAGCGCAGTCAGAAGAGACAAAGCCAGTGGACCAGGCATCAGTGCCGTCGGGAGCGTGAGCGCGCACTTGGCCGCACCGCGCGTAACGGGTGGCGGGCACGCACGCGCACAAATATATGGGTGGCGGGCCTCGTGCACCGACAGCCCAGCAAGGGGGCGCTGGTGTTGCCACGCAACGCATGGCAGGAAGGCGGGGAGTGGGTAATTCTAGTGTAAGTTTACACTACCAAGAAAACAGACGCACAAGTTGGTAACAGCAACAAACGAGGAGGCTGATGACGTTGGAGTCTTGATGCTGCTGTCGGGAAGAAAGGCCTTCATTAACTAAGAAGCAATCTTTAGACGCAAAGACGTGATGGAGGCTCATCTACCCGAATGCGCTCACGTGCCTAGTGATGGATAGGGGGAGGAAAGGTGGGGCTGAAGAGCAAGGGGGTTGGGCTAATAGGGGCAGATAACCCTTACCTGGAGCCGCGTTCTAACTCTGGGCGGAGTTCTCGTCCTTTACGTTTACCTTTTGTTCGTCTGGGCTGGTTCGTCGCTCACTCATAGCTGGAGATGAGAAGACGGAGCAGCAGCAACCAATATTCTCGTCATTATCATCATCGTTGTCGTCATCATCATCTACACCAAATGAAACGTTTACAGACACACAAAAATAACCCAGAAAATGCAAGAAAAGTACTCTTGCAAATGCTCGTTGTGAAGGTGCAGGTGTCCATCTGGAAGAAATTGAGAGAGGATTAACAGGAGGAGTGTGTTTGGAAAACCCAGTACTGGACGACAGTACTCCAGGGAGCAGGCGCAGCCCATGATAGGCTGTTGGTCTTCAAAGCTAATAAAAGTGGTCTGGAATGGCGATCGAATCTTTGTTAGTCGCAGTTCCGGGATTGCCACAACAGTGAGCGTGTGCGCCTGGAGACTGTATTAATGGCAGTTACCAAACTGTCATGCAGACCAATTTTTGTGCCGAAGGGTGTTGGGAGGAAACCGGTGAGCTTACTCGTGCATAAAAACTCACTGGCTGCTGTCTTTTTATGATGTGTTTTGGGAGACGCGGCAATAAACGTTTTGTGCGGCAGATCTGTTATACACTGTATACCCAACGGCTTGCAACTCTCGGGATTTGTTTGCACTCTGTGCACTCATCCACTTTTTCTTTTCGTTTTTCGATTTGTCCCCTTCCCCTGCCTTCTTTCTTTGTTATTTTTCCTTCCTTTCTTCCTTTTATGTTTTATTCTTTTACTTTTTCTTTCCTTACTCTTTCTTGATTTTTCTGCCATCCTTTCTTGTTCTTTCTCTTGTCCTTGTTGTCTTTTTTCCTTATTTTTCTTTTATTGTACTTTTTTCTTCCTTACTTCCTGTCTTCCTCCCCATTTCTTTCCTCTCTTTCTGTTTCCTACAGGTGACTTCCTGTCAAAACGGGAGTACCTTTCGGACTTTCTCTGGACGCTTTCTGGACATAATTTAAGACTTAAGCGCGTTTCACAAGCCACCGGCTCCCACAGCCTTCTGTGTGCATCGCAGCCTGCAGAGCTGCTTGAGAATGCACTCAAGTGCAGGCTAATACTCGTGTGAGGATCAAGGCATTAAAAAGAATCCCCCTTTTCCCATGTTCGTAGTACTTTTTTCCCTTTCGTAAAAAAGACACTATCTGATCACCTTTGGCATTAAGGGCTCTGACTCTTCAGCTTCGATGCTCGGTTGTTCCCCCTGTCTAATAGCGATAGTTAATCAGGTTGAAGTATTGCGAGTAAGCGCCATTGTTTTCATTTCCACAAAGGCGTATTACACTGTAAGAAGCATATCTAGCTTTCTCCAGTATTACAAATCTGGTTACTTCTTCTTTGTCTGCCTTTACCTTGTATGTAATTGTAGTCGTCGTGTTCCCAAAAGAGATTAGAGAAGAATTAAGTGGATGAAGGAGACGACTGTGAACTTTTTTATGTCTTTCTCAACACTCTAGTCGATCGTCTGGAGCTGTTGATCTTTTGCATACATCATTCGGGGTATTTCAGAGTGATACCCACCCTGAAAAAGCTTAGGTGCCATTACATCAGCTCGGAAAGTCTACTTAGCAGGAAAATACCCTGATTATCACAAAACCCATAAGGTTGAGCTAACGACGAACACAGCTTATCAAATTGCAGAAGGAGACCAGTGGGTTTCTCGTTAAATGTTGGCCCTTTTCGCAAAAGGATTGTTGTGTGTGTTTGATGCTTGCTATAATGGCTGAGTATTGTGCTATTATGAAGCACAATGATCTTTTTCCGCTTTGGATTATCCTTAACTTTAAATTCTGTGTGTGTGTGTGTGTGTGTGTGTGTGTGTGTGTGTGTGTGTGTGTGTGTGTGTGTGTTTAGTTTGAGAGAGAGAAACTGTAGTGAATAAAAAGACAGTCGCGCGCGCGCGCGCACACACAAACACACACACACACACGAATTCGAGGTCCTGTATGTACACAAGACGTTCGTAACAAGAAAGAACATTACTAAGATTTCGGATACAATAAAGAACCTTATAAAAACCATCTTGTTGCAGGAAAGAACACTATCACAAGTACGTTGGTTGCAAGGAGGAACATGTTCAATACGTTTGGTTCCAGTAAAAGAACATTGTTCAGAACATGTTTGCTCGGTGATCTTAAGATTTCTCAGAATTCTGACAGGTCTACTGTTGCTGGCAGTTGCTTGGAAACAAACAAATCCGTAGCCACCATCTGACGCAGTTCATAAAACCATTACTTTTCGGTTAGCCATGAGAATGCACGAGACATTTCTTGGATCTTAGTTTTGGCAGCTGGTCCATCTAACTTTTCGAAGTTTTTGGCCATTTACCTTTATTCCCCACGGCCAGCATAATTTTCTTTGACTGGCCATATAATGTAGTTTTCGGGAGATGCAAACGAAATTCACGTCCTTTATAGAAACGGTGACTAGATGTATCTCTTGCTTTGCATTCTGTTTACTCATAATTGAGCGGATTTGCTCAAGGTAATGGGAGAAGAGGCTTTCCGGGTGGGACTGATATTGATTTAGTGCTGATGAGTGCTGTTCTGATTTGACTTTCATGTCTTTCAAACTCCGGTGTGTCGCGGGAAGAGAAAAGAAGATGAAAGATGGCGGAACTCGTTAAGGCTTCGCCTTTGGGTGAGGCAGGGTACACAAAGACAACAAGACCCGTAAATCTTGAGCTGCCTGGCTCACGTTTCTGATTTACTGGTCGTAGTTGTATACATTCTTCGCCAGATCATTGTGCCTTCGAGAGTTGAAGACGAGATGGTGTCACGAGGGGTTTAATTCGCCTCACCTTCATCACCTTCTTATATGCGATGTAACTAACCACAACTGTATTTGAACAGAGATCGCCTTGACCAAGAACGATCACAACAGGGTGTTCATTAGAAACGGTCGTGAGGTCACCGCACACCATCTTACAGCACAGTTGCCCAGAAGATTCAATAAATTTGCTGGTTGTGCTGTTGGCAGTTGTTCGTTCCTTCAGTTGTGTAAGGTCTTGTCTCCTCGAAGTCAGTACAGATCGAGGCAAGTACATACCTATATACACACGGATACATAAGTATGTAAATATACCTAAAGAGAGAAAGACAGCTGTACCCGTGATTTTATCTTGTCAGATAATTACAGCAGGGGGTTCCCTTCTCTTGGGCGGTCAGTTTCTATAGATCTCTCTGCTTCTCAATCCCTTTTTTGCATCCTTTGTAATAATTAGGACTTACATCTTAGCTCGTCCTCTCGACTCATTTGCCCTGGACGATCACAGACCCACACACTCACTTCATACACTTTGCCCACCCTCACATCCTTGGCATCTCAGCAAAACTCGCCTGTTCTGCCCTTAGCCATCTTGACACAGCATCTCGCTCTGGTGATATCCCCGACGACAGCTTCAGCTTCATCAAGGTTTTATAAAATCTTAATTCGGTCCTTCGGTACGTGTCCTTGGCTGGCTGGCTAGCTGGCCGGCCTCATTAGTGGGTCACGACAGGGACGGTCTGCGCTGGGTGTGGGGCTTGTCTGTTCACTGTCGCCGTCGTCTTTAGTAGAAGGCCCCCACGCTGGGAGTGGCGAGAACCAGGTGTCTACGACCATCACACCGACTGTGCCAGCGCGAAAAGGCCGTGCTAGGACTCTGTGGCTAAATAATTCAAGTGTTAGATGAAGCCATTTGACACGCGTGCACACACGCAAACATTCTCTCTTTCTCTTTCTTACTTTCCTTTTCTCTCTCCTGAGATTGGTATCGTGCTCGTTCGTTCGAATCTTTTTTTTTTTCTTTTCGTCGATTAAATCTTGATGCTATCTGTTTCTATATTTGAAAAAAATTACTCAAAGACTGGAAACCCGCAGGTTTTACCGCGCAGTCGTAAAATCCTTCATTCGGGGGTTCAGTGGAGCAGGACACCAGGGACCAGTCTTAGTGGGAATGGAGTCAGCTTCCGGTGGATTTTGTGGCCTCCTGGCACGCAGGACCATAAACTTTTCGCGCAGCGCCCTCTGCAATGTCCGTGACTGGCCACCCTGGCTAATTAGCAGGAAGTCGCAGCGCGGGTTATGGGACACTGTCCATCTGAGCGCCGTCCGCGCATGACCACGGCGACGGTTCAAAGCGCTTGGCTGTGTCCGTCCAGGATGGTGGAAGGTTGGTGGAGGGAGAGAAGGATTGATTGCGGTAGAAGAGGTAGGGTCCGCTCCGTTTCCTCCCCCTCCTTTCCCCTCATACATACCTCCCAGTGCCAGAGCTGTCACGACCAGCCACACGTTGGCGCATTATTTGGGACTTCCCAGCATGCCACACTCCACGGACGATGGAGGCCTGGACGTTTTTCTATCAGTCATTTATTCAATCGAGCATTCGTCCCTTGACTGGTACCGGTTGTTGGGGGAAGCACGTTTAGATGCGGCAGCTTATAAGGAGGATGACCAACTCAATCCTTTGTCTATAAGCCATTTCTTCCTCTGGTCCCACGGCGTTGACATCGAAAGACAGTCTTCAACAAGGCGTGGTGCCGCGTTGCATGATGGAACCAGATCAGACTAGCTTACGGTGTTTGACTGTTGGATGTAGGGGTTCCTGATGTCTACGAGTGTGGCAACCATGTCAGGTACAAAGTCATCGGTCTTTTGTTCTCTGTACGAGATCCAGAACAGCCTCGTCCGGCATTTGATCTCGAATGCGTGGATTCTCCTGTCTGTCTGTCTGTCTGTCTGTCTGTCTGTCTGTCTGTCTGTCTGTCTGTCTGTCTGTCTGTCTGTCTGTCTGTCTGTCTGTCTGTCTGTCTGTCTGTCTGTCTGTCTCGGCGAGCAGAGCTCACGCTTTGCGTCCGAACAGCAGGATCGGTACTACCAGGGACTTGTACAGATTGTACTCTGTAGTAAACCTGATGTTATGGCTGCACCAGACTGTCAAACCTAGTCATTGCCGCTTTTGCTGTCGCGATCCTGATGTGAATATCTATCGTGAAGCTGCTGCTCCCAAGTACTTTAAACAGTTTACTTCCGTACTTGGTTTATGTTGGACTTTTTATTTTGTTCATGTTGTTCATGTTGCTTTGCTCTTGCAATTGACCGTGACTGCTGTCATTGCTGGCCTTTATTCAATATTGGTTCAAACGGTCTGTCGGTCTTGTGGCAAGGTCTCGTAGTTCTCTGTTAGTGCCGGCTATCAGATAGATGGCGTGTGCAAAGCGTAAGGTGCGAATTGGCCTTCCACCCATGGAAACAGAAGTGTGATGGTCGTGGAGGGTTCCACGCATGATGTTCTCCAAGATGTTGTTGAACATCACAGAAGTGCTGCACGAGGTCTAGCAATGCTCTTTTAGCGAGATCTACATGCAAAAGGTCTGTTTACAAACGCGATTAGGAACACGTGGTGAACACGAGGCCAGAGCGTGCGTCCTGCTCTTCTTCTTCTTCCAATACTCACTATCAAAAGTGAAGCTGTTCCTGTACATGCCCCGAACATAATCTGTAACCCGCCTTCAAAGGCTTGGCCGGGTACGAAATCATTTTCAAACGAATGTTTATTTATTTAGTTTTTGTTTTTGAAAGATGCTAGTTCCTACAATCGTCCATTCGCGAGATAACCGGCCTTTGAAGGTGGCTGCTCTCACCTGGTTTGTGAACAGCAGTGTTTTTCTAAACCAACAATGTTTTTAAGTGACAGGGAGGTGTACCGTTCCGAACGAAATCTGAACCCGAGTTCTGATGTAAGACACAATTTTTAGCGTAGTTATTCTCGGGTGTCAGCTGGTGTGTTCTTCTTTCATGAAAAGTACAGTTTGCCCTGTAGTTATTCTCGGATTGTGCTGGAAATGAGTTTTGTCACTTCCTTGAAAGGCGACGGCGATCTCAGAGCAAACTGCCTGCGGCTTTATCACAGCCAATGTTTTAACCTTTTTTTCAGCCCAGGCCACAGTTAGTGTGCAGGCTTCTAAAGTAGGGAAACCACGTTGCTTACTTCATCCAAGACTTTTTCAGGTGAAGTGGAGATAATTGTGTGAGTGAGTCTAAGGAGTGTTTGTGTGTGTAAGCTGTGAACACGTGCCACTTTAGTGTGTGTGTGTGTGTCTGTGAGAGAGCGAGTGTGTGTGTAAGCTGTGAACAAGTGCTGCTTTAGTGTGTGTGTGTGTGTCTGTGAGAGAGAGAGTGTGTGTGTAAGCTGTGAAGAAGTGCTGCTTTAGTGTGTGTGTGTGTGTGTGTGTGTGTGAGAGAGAGAGAGAGCGAGTGTGTGTGTAAGCTGTGAACAAGTGCTGCTTTAGTGTGTGTGTGTGTGTGTAAGCTGTGAAGAAGTGCTGCTTGTGTGTGTGTGTGTGTGTGTAAGCTGTGAACAAGTGCTGCTTTAGTGTGTGTGTGTGTGTGTGAGCTGTGAACAAGTGCTGCTTTAGTGTGTGTGTGAGAGAGAGAGAGGGGAGTGTGTGTGTAAGCTGTGAATAAGTGCTGCTTTAGTGTGTGTGTGTGTGTGTGTGTGATAGAGAGAGAGAGAGGGGGGATAGTGTGTGTGTGTGTAAGCTGTGAACAAGTGCTGCTTTAGTGTGTATGTGTGTGTCTGTGTGACAAAGCTGTGAACAACTGCTGCTTTAGTGTGTGTGTGTGTGTGTGTGTGTGTGTGTGTGTGTGTGTGTGTGCTGTGAAAAAGTGCTACTTTAGTGTGTGTGTGAGAGAGAGAGAGAGAGAGAGAGAGAGGGGGAGTGTGTGTGTAAGCTGTGAATAAGTGCTGCTTTAGTGTGTGTGTGTGTGTGTGTGAGAGAGAGAGGGGGATAGTGTGTGTGTGTGTAAGCTGTGAACAAGTGCTGCTTTAGTGTGTATGTGTGTGTCTGTGTGACAAAGCTGTGAACAACTGCTGCTTTAGTGTGTGTGTGTGTGTGTGTGTGTGTGTGTGTGTGTGTGTGTGTGTGTGTGTGTAAGCTGTGAACAAGTGCTGCTTATGTGTGTGTGTGTGTGTGTGTGTAAGCTGTGAGCAAGTGGTGCTATTGTGTGTGTGTGTGTGTGTGTGTGTGTCCATTGACCTGTGACCATTCATTTTGGTTATTTAGTTGGAATCTGATTTCTTTCATGTACATCTACTCCCTCTTTCTCCTTCTAGATATCTATGAAGACTTTCTTCTTACGCAACAGTGAGCATGTAAATGAGTTTTTCGTGTGCCCGCGTGAGTGACAAGAGTATTATCACGTGATTCGGATGAAGCCAGTGCGGTGTGAAGCGAGCTTTGATTGGCTGACGGTAAGCGGATCATTGTGTTGCTGAGATAATGTCAATGGTGCACCTACCTGAATGGGTGTGCTGTGACAATTTTCACAGTCCACCTGTGTGATAGTTCTCAACGCACTTTGAATCGGTGCAGTTAGCTCATGGTCACCGCTGACCGGCGACAAGGAGACAGAAATATTACGATGCAACAAAAGGCCTCGTTGTCGGCAGACAACTGCTGCAGCTGGCGCTACTTCCGCCACCCGAGAACATCTTACTGAGACTCTGTTGCATCATGGACACGCGACAACAACAGCTACGGGGCCTTAGTGTGCGTGCATTTGGCGGCAACTAGTTTGACAAGTGGGTTTTTATGGTAGCAGGGGGTTGGTGAGATTGTGGGATGGGGGTGGGTTGGGTGGGAAGAAAATTAGCTTGCTTAATGTTTACGACATTGGGTATTGGGGCTGGTGTAACCGTCAGGGTGCTCACAGCAGCCAGAATGCCCATGCTGGCTTTGTTTTATGGTATTAATAATCCTTTTACCCCAAACACAGGCTTTCGCTAGGCATCATTTCTATTATCCATTAGCCATTTTCTCATACGGTGGACTGCAGTTTGAGAAGGCTTTATTTATGCTCTTGACATTTTTCAACCATATCAATTGAATAATTAGTTGCGACTGAATGCCAACAACATTTCTTTTTCTTTTTTTCTTTCGATTTTAATTTTTTAAAGTCTTAATCTCGATGACAAGGAGAGATCCGCAAGTTTTTATCTAATTATAACGGACGTTATTTGGGAAATTACCTTCAGCTCAGATCAATTTGCAAAATCAGTTAAACGTGTTTAAGACTCTTATACCCTTAAACTTTTATGTTATTTGAGCTCAGTTCGAAATTGCACAGATAATCATTCTGTTTCTCTCTTTCATTTTCACTAAAATCGGCAGAAGCATAACGAAATAACTGTTATATTAGTAATCTTGCTTTCTTTAGGCCTAACCATTTTTGTGAGGTAACAAATTGATACAGTCTCGCTTGCCGGCAAAGTTCCACCTATACCTGCGCTTAAGTGCCTCACAGTTTACATATTGTCCTGGGGCCAGTTGCACAACATGTCTCTAAACCTTAAAACTGTTCTAAAGAAGCAAAATCTCTTCTCTGTCATTTAGATGTATTGCACAAGAACATAAACAATTGTACTGACAGGACAGAAAGTCAGACTTAAACAACTTTATCTTACTTAAAGCAGTTTTAGTTTTAAAAATTTTTTAATTGTGGCGTGCACTTTAAACTGATTATCTTATTAAAATTAGAAATTGTACAACTGGCCCCAGAAATTTTATTAAAATATATAAAAGGATTTTGTGATGCGTTTTCGGCTCTTTTGCGCATGTAGAGCCCGTGTATTGGTGGGAAGGCACATTTGATGGTACCAGGCGCTTGTGTACCACCTTGGCCTACTCTTGGAGGGTGTGCAAGCAGTTAGTGACTGACTAGTCCTCCGCCAGTAAAGAGTAAAAAATAAAGCGAGAGAGTGAGAGTGTGCGTGGTTTATAAGAGAGAGGAGGACGAGATGATGCGGTAGTGGGGAGAAAGAAGTCCTTATGTTAAGCAAAGGGAACTAAGCGATATTTCCATCTAGTTTCCTTATATCACGGCATGTAGCACTTCATTAGGAGAGATGTCGGTGTGCCTGCGTGCCCGTATGTCTAAAGGTTTATAAACCTGTCTGTCTGTCGCTGTCTCAAACACACAGCCTGACAGACGGTTGTAACTTTCTGTCGTCAGTATTCTTTATAATTAGCTATTGTTGCTGTTAGTAAAGTCGCAAGCAGCAAAACATGTAACAGTAGCATCAACAGCTGCACTGCCAGCTGTAATCTCATTTTGTGAAAGTTGACATCAGCTGAATGCTTATCGAGACGATCGGTTAACGAGGCCCGGTCACCGCTGCACTTTATCCTTTTTGCTAACGAGCCGGGCTGCGGAAATAACAGGGCGTGGTGGGCAACTAGCCTCCCCAACCAAACCCGCCCTGATAGCCCATGCTGAGAGGTAACCTCACTCACAACTATGGGAGGTGGGGGAGGGGCGTGCCGCCAGCACGCACGTCGTGCCCCTGAACACGCATATCGATCATGCTCATGCATTGTACCTTGTGCACCTGAACGTGCACACCGTGTCCTGGAACATACACCCCCTTGCCCCCCTCAACATGTACCTTGTGTACCTGAACGTGCACAGTGTCCAGGAACATACACCCCCTTGCCCCCCTCAACATGTACCTTGTGCAGCTGAACGTGCACACCGTGTCCTGGAACATACACCCCCTTGCCCCCCTCAACATGTACCTTGTGCACCTAAACATGCACAGTGTCCAGGAACATACACCCCCTTGCCCCCTCAACATGTACCTTGTGTACCTGAACGTGCACAGTGTCCAGGAACATACACCCCTTGCCCCCTCAACATGTACCTTGTGCAGCTGAACGTGCACACCGTGTCCTGGAACATACACCCCTTGCCCCTCAACATGTACCTTGTGCACCTAAACATGCACAGTGTCCAGGAACATACACCCCTTGCCCCCTCAACATGTACCTTGTGCACCTAAACATGCACAGTGTCCAGGAACATACACCCCTTGCCCCTCAACATGTACCTTGTGCACCTAAACATGCACAGTGTCCAGGAACATACACCCCCTTGCCCCCCTCAACATGTACCTTGTGCACCTAAACATGCACAGTGTCCAGGAACATACACCCCCTTGCCCCCCTCAACATGTACCTTGTGCACCTGAACGTGCACACCGTGTCCTGGAACATACACCCCTTGCCCCTCAACATGTACCTTGTGCACCCGAACGTGCACACCGTGTCCTGGAACATACACCCCCTTGCCCCCTCAACATGTACCTTGTGCACCTGAACGTGCACACCGTGTCCTGGAACATACACCCCCTTGCCCCCCTCAACATGTACCTTGTGCCCCTCAAAAACGTATATCGCTTCCAGGAACATGCGCATTCGGTCCCTAAACATGAATGTCGGTGCCCTGAACATATATTTCGTGACCCTGAATATGGATCTCTAGTCTCTGAACATTCACATCCTACCGTGCACATGCACGTGTCGGAAAGCAGTTTTTATTTCTCCTGCAAAAAAGAGAAACTCTATTCTCGTCCAGGTTCCACTTATTTCAGGCCCTCACACGACCCAGCTTTCGATTGGGCTTGTATTCTGAGTAGTTCAAATTACGCATTTTAGGACCGTTTGACCTATCATTAGACATTTATGACACATCACCAGTCCAAGTACTAATGGATAATAAGGTTACGATGTTAGATAATTGCGGTATCATTCGTGTTTGATAATTAGGTGCAACATATGTTACATAAAGAAGGTCTCGTAGATATTATAGAAAAGCTACAACGCATAACATATGGGATATATCATTGAGGTAGAGATGGTTTTATCAGTTGCTGGAGACTGTCATATTCTTCTTCACTTTTGCCCCTCCACCCCCATCTCCATCTCTACTCTCGACACCCACACCAAAAAAAAAAACAATCTGTGGGTGCTGGTGACTGGAGCTGGAGGGTTTGTGTTGGGAACGTGACGAATGACCAGACTTTAATATGAAATCAAATGCTGGGTAGAGCTCAGCATAATTGTTTTATAGATGAGCAAAATTGGACCAGTAGCCTCTTGTGTTGTTGGGGCAAATATGAACGGACCGGGGTTGTCTTTCATAGCAGGTCTGACCCCATGGCGACACAGGACCCTGCCGCGGCCAGGGGTCGTTGATCTCGGCGAAAACCAACAAGGCCTGCCACCCTGCATGCGCAGCTCCTCATTTTTCTCCCTGACTGCGCAATCTCACAAAATGAGTGTTTACTCAGACTGATTTGCGCAAGAACCGGTGGCAAGGCTCTTGCGTGAGAGGCGAGCACAGAAGGGCTCTCCTATTTTAAATTTTGGTTAATTTAGAGAGAATGTCGAAAATATGTTGAGCGTGCAGTTAATTGAGAAACCCTCTCATAAATTCTGGGACTCTTGAGGAAAGGCAACGGGCTCCTCCATTCTTATCTGAGATAATAAACCCAGATAACAGTGGGGGGGGGGGGGCTGACTGATGGGCTCAGAACAGAGCCTGGCATGTCAGTCAGACTGACAGACACTAACATAGACAGTTTGGTAAACCCAGAGCTGGACAAGCTGACAGACCCTGGCAGATCTGACATGTCGGACAAACTGACAGACACTGGCATAATCGGACGGTCGGAGAGTGAATGTCATAACCGCACATACTGACAGACACTAACATAACCCAACAAGCAGACATACTGACAGACACTAACATAGCCCAACAAGCAGACATACTGACAGACACTAACATAGCCCAACAAGCAGACATACTGACAGACACTAACATAGCCCAACAAGCAGACATACTGACAGACACTAACATAGCCCAACAAGCAGACATACTGACAGACACTAACATAGCCCAACAAGCAGACATACTGACAGACACTAACATAGCCCAACAAGCAGACATACTGACAGACGCTAACATAGCCCAACATGCAGACATACTGACAGACACTAACATAGCCCAACAAGCAGATACACACCAACATAATCTTACAGTTTCACAAACATAATTGGAACAAACTTACAGACACGGACATAGTCGAACAGGCTGACAGACACATGTTCGGATAGACTTGAGTGATAAACTTCGGAACTATAAGGGAGGTCACTGCCAGTTTCTGTTATCCTAGCCGGAAACAGTCTTAATTCTTGATATAATAATAAAGACGGCGAATTAGAATAATAAAAAGCGTTTAGGGCCCCCCTCCCGTGCAGTTTTTCACGTTAATTTCCTTTCGGAATCAAGACATTGCCTCGTCTACCCTCCTTTCTTTTGTTTTCTGTTTGCCTGGATGGGTAGCCTGATGGATGATCATCTCTGTGGATGTGCAGCTATGTCATCAACATGCACGTCCAGTCTGGCTGCGGGTGTTTCCCTCCCCCTTCCCTAGGAGGAAAAATTTTCATGTTTGTTATTTTTGGTTAGAGTGGAACGATGACTTAGGTATTGCGAGTTGGTTGATTTCTTGTTGTGAGATGACATGTGTGCTTATGTAGTTGGAGAACATGGGTTTGGTGGCTCAGTTGTCTCAGGTTATAACTGCTGGAGGAGGAAGAGGGGTACGGCGAACCGAGCTTTGCTTTTGGTCCGCGAACAGACGTGTGTTTGCCGTGAAATTTCCTGCATGGGTGCGCGAGCTAATGGCAGATCCTCCGCGAGGTGGGCGCCATATTAGGTTGCCTAACCGCGCTGTCACGCGGCCTCTAGCCTCATTCTCGCAGCCACTGGCAGCTCATTCGGGGCAGCGGCCGCAACAAGAAAAAAAAAAAAAAAAACCTTAAAAAAGACGCGGTTTGAAAAAATAAAACCCGCGAGTCCGTCAGGTGGAGTGTGTTGACGGAGCGGAACAAAACAAGGAGCAGGTCACTGCCACGAGGCTTTGACGTCCACGTAATTCAAATTACTTTCTCTGAATTGCTCGGCAAGGCCAGGCGAGCTCCGAGATTCAGAGGTTTCTTCACTACCCGCACTTCCAAGCAGGGTTTTGCGCTCTACATCACATCCTCCTCAGCAGCAGTGACAACTGTCATGGCTGCCTGTCCTTCTCGTGAATGGTGCGTTTGAGGCTTGGTCGGCTAAACGATTGAGTCCTCCTCGAACCTTATTCACCTTAGTCATGTGAGAAGTCCACAGGGGTAGGAAAGGGTTCTGGAGAACAATTCGACACTAGTCACTAGCTGCATGGTTAAGGCCTAGCAGTTACATGAACGAGTATAAAATATTAGCGGCTTAGCTGTCTGCTGTTAGCTAATCATCAGCTGTTAGCCACTAGCGGGGTGCAGTGCCCTTGTTCGCTGGTGGTATTATATTGTTCGCAGCATTGTACAGCACTGTGACAGACAGACAGACAGACAGACAGACAGACAGACAGACAGACAGACGACTGGCACGACGATAGCTAGAGTACTTGTGTTTGTTTTTCCTTTTCTGCTCCATCCCACGAAGTCTAAATAATCTCTCTTTTGCTCACTCACTCATTTCCTCCACTTGTTATCGCACGAAAACTACCGTTATCTTGTTGCGCTAAAGCATTTTGGGGTGGCATGGTCCGCACTGTATGAAGGAGGGGTTGAAGAAAGGATTGTGGTAGACTAATCGCTTTCAGCATCTCATATCTACACAGGTGGAAGGGGGGGATATTCCTTCAAACACATCAGCTGCCTCACTTGGGCCTGGTGCCAGGTGGCCGTGCTTCTCTTGCAAGGTTAGCCCGGGCGATCAAGAAGGGTGTCAGAGGCGCTGGCAGCAGGAGCTTGGCCATTCTTCCCCCGTTCTGATAACATCAAATTGTGGGAATATTCATCCACGAATATTTTAGCTTCCAGTGAAGCTCGTTCATCCCCTGCTGAGACACGCCAGTCTCTCTTCACCCCTAGTCTGTAGGCGATGTCTTTCAGTACATAAATTCCCTGGCAGACTGACAGTTCCCGCACATTTGCGCTCCCATTTTCTCAAAGATGATGATGATGTCATGTCGTCGACGTTGTTATCGACCTACAGTTTTGACGACCAATGATACATGAACATACTGGATCTAGTGACGGCTTCATGTGTCTTCGTTTTCCTCTTCCTGAAATGCCATAAAATGCCATGAAATGCCATGATAAAATATAATACTTTCAGATAGGTTGTGTATGTGTGTGGAGTGGGTGGCGGGGAGTGAGTGAAAGAGCAAATGGATAATAAATTTATACTTATCTGTTTATTTGCATCGCTCAGACGAAATATTTCAGCACGTATGTAATACATTCACGAGATATGTGTTTGTAGGCGTGCATGTTTTCTCCCACGCATGTGTCTTTTGGTATCAAAAGCACGAAAACGGGTATCGAACCTTGCCTCTCGCCCTTTATAGCGTGCGTGTTCTGACTGACGCCGTCTGCCCCTAATCCATTTGAGTGCAACAGAGAAAAAAGGAAAAAGAGGGGAAAGAGTGGGGTTTTTTTTTAAAGATGACAACATTCTGTCAACACCAGATAATCACAACGATGGCGATGCTTGCTTGTTCATGTCAGATAATAATCAGCGGTTGAAATCTGCTTACCTCCCTTTCGTCGTCTGCACTAAATATTTAGAGTGAGGGGCGAGCGCGCACTGATAAATCTTGATATTATCACTGCAGATAGGAAACGGGTACAGGACGGGGTGAAGAGGGAGGCAGTGTTTTAATAAATGCACGTGCAGATCGAGGGAAACAGACTGCGCGGGGTGAGAATTGCTTTTGATCACAAGGGAGGGACAGGTGTAACACAGCGTGTTATTGTATTTGATGTCGGCGACAAGTCCGCAGTGTTTTGCGTCGCTGAGGTTATAACGGGCTCTTATCGATCAGATTTATCTCGGGATAAATCAAAAGTCAACATGGCATTGCATTCATTGTCACAAACTGTATGTTGATGCACACGACTGGTCGTGTCTTCATTTCCATGCATAAATGAAGTTGTGTCAGCCGGGTTTTTTATGATTGTCTTAATTTATCGACAGTTTTCATAGGCGAGCATACAAAATCTCCTGTAGCTCAACCTAATGGTGTGAATAAGCCAGCAAATCGAGTTATCGCTGTACTTGCACATTAATCTTTTTTGTGTGAAGACTCATGTTGTGCCATTGGATGTCAGTAATTACGATAAAAACGTTTTTTTTTGTTTTAATTGGTTTATATATCTCTTTTTTTCCAGGGGATGTGGGACCCAGGTTTCCACGCACAGTGCCGAGGTCTGGGTCAGTGCCATCGTGTCGTGGTCAGCCGATGGACATTGGCAGCCTGCACAGTCAGGGCTACAACTCGGACACCTACCCTTACCACTGCCCCAACGAGGCCAACCACGCTGCTATGCTAGCCAACAGTGTCGACAGGTAACATCTTCCCACCCCACCCCACCCCACCCCCAACCCTCTCCTGCCACACATGTAATCCAGATGACGCTCCATAAAATGATGGTTCAATTATTATTATTATTATTATTATTGCCTCTGGAAAATTATGGGAATTCTGTTCTGTGCGGTATGAAGTCACCGCAATCGTGCAGTGTATTTTCCAGAAAGTGAATTGTGGTCTCTGTTTATGTGGAAGATGCACAAGTCGAATTTAAAAGCACAGAAACTCTGATTTTATTCAGGTGCAGAAAAACTCAACATGAGAGCTGCAGCTAGTTTAAGACACTATTAGAACTGCTGACTGAGTAAATTTGAGGAAAAACAGCCGGAGATTTGCAGGCTTACAAGGATTGCTCGTGCACTTGGACACAACAAAATAAACGCACCTCACACACACACACACACACACACACACACACACAAGCTCGCACCAATATCAAGAGCAAGGCATACTTTTTGTAAACCTTGTAGCTTCCATTCTCATCAGTTTATTGTAACCGTTGTAGCTACTGTCCTCATCTGTTTATTCTCTCAAACGCCGCATCTCTCCCTCTCCACGTTTCGTCTTGCGCAAAGCTGCACCATATTTTAAATATTTTTTTAGCAGTCAAAATAAACTGACTTGTTCCTATAATGAATATCTTCCTGCCCTCTCGGTTACGTTGGGCGCAGATGGCGGTTCTTTGTAATTGCTGTAACGAAGTAGTCGTCCTGAGAAATTGAAGCCAAGATGCTGGTCCCCTGCAGGAAATTGTTATTATTACTATTATGCCAAAGAAAACACTTTGCTACCGAAAATCCTAAAATACTCCAGTCATCGTGTTTAATTATATGTTCGTGTGATTAGTCGTTTTTCTCTCAAGTTTTAATTTTATTTAATAAATAGTTTAATTTCTTCTTATTAATTTATTTATTGGCAGTCTGGAAGTCAGGGGTATATGAAGTTAATGTTTATTCCTTTACGTTGATAATGGCGGTTAGACAGGAACAAGCCTGGGTTAAGATGAAAGGGTAACGCGAGATGAATGGGCAATGATAAACGAACTAAGATGTCAGTGAAGATCGATATTTGGGAGAAAACTCGCAGTCCCAATAAAGCTGAAAAACTGCTAAAAAAAAAAAAATCAGAAAAAAACGAACGAAAGCTGCAAAATAAATAAGTGGGGAAAAAAACACTATCTCCTACAAAAAAAAAAAGCCCAGATTCAGTCTGAGATAAAATCTGTGGTTTAAAACTGAAAGTAATTGAAACAAATCCATCGCGGGAAATCTTTCTCGAGGAAGGTTTCAAATTAAAGGCAGAATCATCGCTTATGGAAAGTTTAGAACTGCGATGCCATCATTGCATGAGTTGATTTCCGATAATATCAACCGTTATGTGACTGCAGGCAAGTTCTTGCAAGGCGAGCAACAGGCTTCCGTAATTCTGGGTTCATCCATTATCGGATTACAGCCCAGTCCAAAAGCCTGATGGAAGATTTGCCGCGGCGTCGCTCAGTTTCATTTCAGGCTGAGAGCTCAGAAGGATGCAAGCACGAAAGGTGAAAGGTCAGGTCGCTTAACGGGAATTTTTTTTCTCTGGACGAATTGTGGTTCAGCTTTGTTAGCGAACATGTTGGGGGGGGGGGGAGGTAGACCACGAGCAGCTTGAGTCTCCGGCCCCTCAGGGCAAAAGGTCACATAGGTTGTCCTCGGTTCTAGAGACCATTCATTCCTGAAACCACCATATTTGATCAAGCGAAATAATGTTTGTGCACCGGTTTAGTGGGTCCTTTTACGATAAAGGTATTTTGATTTATTTTCCTGTTAAGCACACGACGAATGAAGATCAGCGAGTTTTGCCCAGGGATTTAAAAAATGTCACGGAGGGAGTATTTGTGTTCCAGTCCTGGTTACCGCCACACGACTGCTGAAGGAAAGAGTGCCTTACGTGTTGCTTCCACCAAATATTTGAAGGTACAAAATTGTGAGGGGAGGGGAGGCGAGGAGTTGGGAAGGGGGCTGGAAATCTTTCTTCCAAAAGCACTTCGAAAGATGGCATTTTCTGACATAACTTTGTCAAAAACGCCAATAAGGTTGTGCAATCAGAACATGTTTTGAATTGTGACTTCAAGATTGGAAGAAACCGCACGCATCGGCTTTCATGTTATTGAATGAGGAACGTGCCAGTAAAAGTGGTTGGGTAAGGAGGGGGGGGCTTGCTCCCCGACATTCAGCAAACAAGTGCTTTTGGTCAATCGTGAGCTTCCGTATTCTTCTGGGCTGTCAAGACGAGGTGAACTGGCCACTCGCATCGGGGAAAAGGTCTGAACTGACATCTCGGCCAACAGCACTCCCACCTCTTTTGCCGTCTCCATTGCAAGCTGGCCTGACAATCTGTCACAAACTTGGGCCCTACCACTGCGGTGGAAAAGGAAAGTAATTCTACAGCAAAGACGGAGGGATTAAATGGAAAGGGTGAAATCAAGATGCAGACGATTAGAGAAAAGTGAAGGAAAACATTATGGAAGTTTCTCGTTGGAGTGTAGTTACAATGGAAGGTAAAGGGGGGAATAGAAGGGGTGCGCGAGCTGCTGTTGGGGAATGGCTGGAATGTCCCGACAAGAGCTGGAGGGGAAAGGAAATGAGAAGTGAAAACAGATCAGCGGGAGGAGAAGGGTGGGAGAGAAATGGATCCTGTAGAGACAAGATGGAAGAAGAACAAGAACCAAGGATTTTTTTTTATCCCCTTCTATCTGCCCTCCTCTGTTTCTTCCCCCTCCCATCTCTCTCAAGACAAAAAAAATGAAGCTATAATATGTGGCAGAGATAATTAGCTTCCAGAAGGTTGACCACTGATATTGGATGGCCAAACATCGGGCAGTATCGTGGAGACCGACTCGTGGCACAGCTGACCCCGAACGTGCGCAGACGGGTTGGTCACATTCGCACGTGCGGCCGCTGGCCCAGTCGCAGCTTTCCCCCCCCCCCAGCCCCATCATGCGAGGACACGTGGGGAGACGGACATGTCCATTGTCCTGCTCTTCATCAAGAAGCATGAACAGCTTTGGAGACTGGGGATGTACGGGATTCAATATTCCTGCAATTAAATTAATGCACATCGACACTAACTCCTCGACATACGACTCTCTTCTCCCTTCCCCCTCCTCCAACACACGCACAATCCTCCGTGTGTGATTGGGCACTTGTGGTTTCGATAAGCCTCCGAGAGGCTTTGTTTGAGAAGTGGCAACTTTAGGTTGGGGTAGGGGGTTCATCATCAAAAGCGGGATAATGATCGAATAAGAATCGGTCTGCGTCGGACCAATCATATCAGGTGGTGCCACCCAGGCAACTCGAAATGCGTATATAAGGCACGGAGCTTAGTTAAATGTAGGGAGGGGGAACCATGCCAACTGGTGTGCATACAAGGGAATAGGGAGGGTTAATGGAGGAGAAAACGATGGGAGTAGGCCGTGTAAGGGAATGCTATAACTTTGAGCCCAAACGTGGAACAAGGAATTTGATGACGGATTCAATTTCGCGAGCTTTAGACGACCCAGCCAGGAGAAAACGGGAAGGTAAAAAAGAAAGAAAAACCAGCCTCTCGCAGACTTTGATGTCTGAGATCGTAAGGTAGTGAGAATACATCGTGGACCGGCCTTAAAGAGGATATTGATGTTGTCGGAAGCAAGGCTGACCGCAGAAGGGGATCGAGGGTGGATACAAGAGCAAGAGTTCCACTTGGTGCAGACACTGAAATGTTTGTTCTGGAACATCGTGGACTCGCAAAGTTCAAACAGCGCGAAGTCGGAAAATAGCCGAGACGTGTAAACAGAACATCTTCGGCGAGGGGTACTGGGCCGGCGATCTGTCACCTCGCCCTCGCACTTGCACAGACCGATGACAAGGCCACATATCACTGCTGGTCGGGGCCAAATATCACTCTGGTCGGGGCCAAATTTCACTGCTAGCCGGGCCACATATTACTGCTAGCCGCTGCTTGATTACATTAACAAGTCTGTGAGCCAGAGGAGAATGATCCTGGCACCGCCGCCACCTCCAAATCCCGACAAGGGGAAGAGACATGCCTAACTCCCCCTACCCTCCTCCCCAACTTCACCACTTTACATGTAAACCTTGTAAGTTGAGTTCCAGCAGAATAAACAAGCACGGATCCCGTATACTAAGCTCGCATTCGTTGGCAGGGGATGAGACGATCAGGATTTGGAGGAGGAAGTCACCGATGCGTTTCTTGGCATTCTGACAGCTTCATATTTTACAAGATGCAGTTGCACTCCACTGTGAATCACTATCAATACCTCTTTATGGAAATAACCCCGGATTACCGGTGCCGCGAGACTGCCTGGCGCTGGCATGTACGCGCCCACTGATCTCGGGGTGCCGCTAATATAGATGTATTAGACCGCCAGGGCTTGGGCAACAGCGGGGGATATTAATTCGCGCCTCATCGATGACGTAAGGGTTTATGGCGCAGCGCGGAAGAACACAAGCCGGCCGAATATGCTCTCATTTATGCGGAGAAGGTTTTACGCCGCGCACATGGACAAACACCGTTGTGTGTGTGTGTGTGTGGCGTTTCGGGAGGCACGAGGGGGACGTTCGTGAAATCTGAATAATCTTTCGGTCCAATCTCTAGACATAAAAGCCCAAGAAGGAGTTGTCATTTTTCGCAACAGTTGTTTATTGCTTCAATTAGCTGGCGCTTTACGACTTTCCTCCTATCCAAATGCTGCGTTTAGTGTGCAGTCTCCCAGCGCGCTTGTTGCTGGCTCCTCCTATCTGTTTGAGTCGCACTGCGCATGCGTGTGAGTTTGCACATGAGTAAGCGAGAAAGCACGTGAACAAGCGAACAAACACTTTGCTATTACCTTGTGTGTAAAGGACAGAAGGACTACTGGCGGCCAAAAGGGAGAAACAGTTAATTGAAGCCATTTTTTTTAAACTGCCGTTAAAGCTTTGGTTGATTGCGATGATGGTGATGTTGATGATAATCTTTAGTTTTCCTTGAATACTGACAATAGAAAAACCAAAGTTCACGTAACGAACGGTTCCTGGGTGAATGGTTTAGCCATCAGAGCCAGGGTAGCGCGTGCGGACGAGTAGATGTGAGCGCTCATTACAAGATGTGAGCCAGTAAACCGATGAGACACCGTGGAGACCTTGACAACATCTTGACAAGAAGGCCGGGACACTAAAGGCGCGGTACAAGACAAGAATGACTATTACCAGTGATCACAGCTCAGCATTTAACATTCTGTTCTTGATGTGAAAAGCAACAACAGCCCACTTTCACTACCATATCCTGTTCACTTGATTGAAAACAGAAAGAAAATTTAGGAAATAGCTTCTGCTGCAGCTGTTGGTTTTAAAGAGGTGGGGGGTGTTTTAAACTGCTGCTTTCTGTTTGTTTGATTTCGGTTTATTTACCTGTACACTCCTCTTTCATTCGCTCTTCTGTTTTACGTACGTGTGTGTGTGTCTTTTTTTTAATCTGTTTCCATTTGCGTGCGTGAATGTGCGCTGTTTCTATTCGTGGGGAAAGGGGGGGTGACTGTTTTACTATGAACGTCTGTTTCCAATCAGAGAAGGACGCCTGCAGTTCGACAAATGGCCGTTTTACGTAGTAAACAACTATGAAACCCGGTCTGGCACGACAGTCCGCGCCATGCACACATATCTATGCACGTGCACGTTAGTGCACAGAGACGCACAGATCGAGAAGAATTTGTGAGCGGGAAACAGCGGGGTGGGGGATAAGGAGGAAAGTAGAAGGAAAAATGAAAGTGTGTAGAGGGGTGTGAGGAGATAAGGGTGGAGGGGGGAGGTTAGAGCTATTGCGTGCGTCCTTCAACATTGTAATTAAAGGCCAGCTTTTATGTTGCGCTGAAACGGCGACGAGTTTTCATCAGAGGAGAATATCTCCAAGGTTTTCAAAAAGGTTTATGTGGAAAGGTTTAATGTTTTCTCCATCTTCTAGATTTGTCTTGAAAAACAGAAGGCTCAACGGCAGGCAGGATTGGTTAGGAAAGAAGTGGCAGGCGGTTGCTTAACCTGGGGTCGTATTCGTGAAGCAGAGAGATGTCCCATACTTTACTTCCTCATCAATGCCTGTACCTCATGCAAGTCTTTATGTTGTCATGGCTGTGCAAGACGGGGACATAGATTATCAACCCACCTTATAGGTCTGCGCCTCTTTCTAATTCCAGGACTTCGCAAAGCTTCTGATGTATGGCCTAAGCCATAGGTAAACCTCTTCTTCATGACTACGGCCCATTAGCTAACCTTAAGGTAACATTACCACTTTTCCATGACGAAGGCTACAGAAGTTTTCCTGATTGAAACGCAGCATTGAAACAGATTTTTTAATGACAGAAAGAATCGTTTTGCCAAAGCTTATTTTTTGTGATTGGCAAAGCAAGTTGCATTCTTGAGGAAATTTGCAAAGACGCAAAGATGAATTTAATTTTTTTTTCACCTCATTGCTCATTCTCGCACAGTTTATTGTGAGTGAATTTATCATCTCTGCGCTTATTTCTAATATTTTCAAGCATATTACTCACATTTCATGCTCGTGTGAGTAGTTCTCGCTTTGTTCCTCTCAACTTCCATCCTTGCCAGTGTACGTCCCTCCATCACAGGTTATCCCTCCTCCCCCGTGCTGTCCCCATTCCCTCCCATCTTTCCCCTTTTATTGCCCTGGTGCGCTGTGTCTCTGCTTCTCTTGTTCATAATAATATTTCATTCAAGGAGATTAAACGTCCGCCTTGAACGGGTGTGTCGCTCCCATGATGAATGACTATGTTTAGCAAATGGTTTATGTGAGAGATGTGTGTGTAAATTTAGATTGACGGCGACTGTGAACGCAGCTGCTTCCTTCTGAACGGTTGGCATCGTCCGAGTTAGTCTCACGCGCCACCTAGTGGCCTTCCCGTCATCCCACAAACCGATCTTTGTTCTTCTTTCGGTCTCTCTCTCTCTCTCTCTCTCACACACACACACACACACACACACACGCAAAGAGTGAGAGAGAATATTCATCCTCATGTCTAATACTACTGATTTCTTCTCAAGCCCTTTTTTTCTTTTTTTTCTCTCTCTCTCTCTCTATTATACTATTGATGTCAGATGTCAATATAATGCTGGTAATTGAAAATTTGTGCAGTTGTACGGATTGGCTAAAAGTCGGAGGAATAAACAATTTGATCTCTCTCTCCTTTCTCTCTCTCTCCAGACTAGAGTAACGATTGAATCCAATGCTCTTTGCTTTTGATCAATCGAAAAGAAGTGCTTGTTAGAAATCAAGCACGCGCACAAGTGGGTAATCAATGCCTCGTATGGTGAGGTTTTATAGGAACCAGACGCAACATTTAATGAATTCTGAAGGAAACAGTTTGAAGCTGCTAGTTCGCATTCTGCTTTAAACAAAAAGTGTGAGAACTGCAGTTACTTACAGGCCTTTGTAAAAAAAACAATTGTCGAATTCTCCATTAAGGCTGTCAATCCCTAGAATATACTTGCAATTATTGAGACCAAGTATTACTGCAAAACAGAGCCACGAGGTGTCGATTAAGTTCTTTAAATTGTTTTTCGTTTTGTTTGTGCTGCAAATTATCAACTATGGCAGAACATCTGTTCTAGATTTTTCAGATCGTCATAGTTTCTTCTCTGTGCTCGAAAGCGCGTTAACATGTGTGTGTGTGTGTGTGTGTGTGTGTGTGTGTGTGCATGGCAATGTTTGACATAAAATGAAAAAAAGCAAACAAACCTAATCGCTGAACAATTCCTTATTCTCAGTATATCTTATGCTATGGGAGAAAAAAAAACATTAGCTGTTACCCTCACGACCCTCCATCCCCAGAAATTGTCGTTTTGTTTCGTGTGCCTTTCAATATAAGAGTCGCTTTCTTGGGAATTTCTAATCGAGTTGTTTCTCCTGTTTACAGACAAGGGTCAAACTACGCGCAGTTTGGTTTACCCAGCATGCCTCCTGGCTCCTACCCACCTTCGAACGACTACACTTACTATTCCAAGTTCAGCACGGCGAGCCAGCGCATGAAGAAGCAGCTGAGTCAGCGCTGCACGTGGAAATGCACGGCCCTGCTGCTGCTCATCATGTGCGTCGCCCTGCTTGCCTGCACAGTGTACTTTGCCGGTAAGATTATTGCTATTAGTAGCCAGAGAGTCAGAAGAGTTTTTGCTATTAATAGCAACACTACGTCATCAAGATTAGTGCTATTAATAGACACAATAACCTAGCAGGCGACCCGATGACAGACAACAGACCGGATGAAATGGACGTCAGTGGCAATTCACTCAATCAAACGTGGTCAAAGGAGTATAGAAAGTTTGATATAATAAGTAAAAAGTAACTTTTACGTTTTGAAAATTTGTTTTAATAAATAAATGATAGTGAATCGAGAACAAACAACTGGGTAGCACAATGGCGGATTGATCCGCGAAAATGAGAAGATGAAAGGACTTGGTCGTTAAAATGAATCCCAGTCCTCCTAACCCCAATTCTTTTCTCCCCCCACCATTTCTTTTCTCCTCCCACCCCGTACACACACACACACACACTCTCCCGCCAAACCGCGAGAATGTCGGGTGTCCCAAGGTATCGATCACTTTCTCTGCGTCCGCCCACGACCATAAACGCCAGACCGCTTTCCGCTGCAGCTTCGGAGTTGCTTCCTCTTGAATTTCACCTGCTGGTCGATAGGTCAGTGGCGCACGAAATTTATTGTCAATCTGTCGGCCATTGGTTTCGGATCAAAGCGCTGAAGGACCTGTGTCCAGGGAGCCGTTTAGCTGCCTTTGGCGCGCCTCTTCCACAAATCTCTCTGTTAAAGATAGCACTCACTGGTAAGGCAGCGGTACCTTTGTCAAGAAGAGCGGCTGAAATGAAAGCAGGTGTGTGGGTGTCGACAAAAGAACGGGAGGTGGATGGGTTGGGGAGAAATGGGAAGGAGCTAGAATGGCCGAAAGGTGTTGTGGAGATCAACGCATCGGCATGGCAACCTTTAGAGTTTCAGTGAAGGGTGGCGAGGATACTCAGAAGTCCGTGACTGCTGTTGTACAGAAAGACTCAAAGAATTTTTTGTGTGGAAATTTTCGTTTGAAATAGAGAAGATCTCGGGGGGGGGGGAATTAATACTAACATTCTTTATTCTCCAATCTCTCTTAACGCTGATTCGAGGCTAAACCGTGCGATGGTATAGAATGAGCAGAAGAAACACTTTCTTAGCTGTTATCATTCGGACTCTAGTTCTGTAATTCACGCACGACTCTCGGCGTGCTAAGCTGGTATTTTCATGTTTCGTCGAGTTGAAGAAACAAACTGTAATTATTGCTGCCATTAGTCCTGTACTTTTCTGTAGAAGGGTGATCAGACTTACAATCACAAACTACAGCGCACTGCTCGTGTCAAAAGCCTTGCCCACGCAACATCCACTTTCCCCTTAAAGAACTACTTATCGATCTAGACAGATTTTAGCTAAGGATCGCAGGGAAAACAAGTCTTCAGACCGGGCCAGAATGGCGAGAAGTGGGGCGAGAGCGCTTGGCTTTGATAATAATCTGAAGTGAAAGCAGTTTCACGACAAGGCGAAACCTTTGCAAGTCCCACTTGCTTGACGTGAAGGCTGAGTTTATCTCGACGTGGAAACCCCAGAGAGAGGGGCGCGCTGAATGGCAGAAGGGGTTGCCAGTGTCACTGTGAGTAGTCAGCCGTTAAAGGCTAACAGAATCCGACACTGCTGAGCTTTTTGCCATTAAAAGTGCTTGTTCTTGTCTTTATCCCTTGCTACATTTGATTACGCTTCCGCAAATCGTTAATTGTTAGCAGAATTGGAACGTGGCTTTTTTAACATCTTTAGTTTCATGATTCCAAGTAAATTCAGTAGTCAAGGAAAACAGCGCAAAACAGGTTTATTAGGAGGGGAAGGCGTTTACTCTAGAAGGGGTTGAGTTTCACTCTTTTAACAACCATAAACATAGTTGCCTTAAACATGTTGTATTAAACAATATTTTATAATATTATTAAATGGATTATAAATTACATTTTTATATTTTAAATGATTGGCCGGAAGTAACAATCTATTGAAAAGCGAGCCCACCAGAAACAGATTGGACATAGTACCTGCCAACACCATTGCTCTAACACACCCTTTATTGATCTTTAATTATATTTTCTCGGGAGTATAATTATTTCCTGAAGTATACGGGTATCGCAGGACAACGAACAAGCAACACAGAAATAGGTCCACAAACAGACATCAGGATTGAGCTGGTACCATAATTATGTTAATTAGTCGTATCTGTGTACAAACATGACATAACGATTTGACCTCTTCCTTGTGTATGGGCATTTTTGTAAGCTTGTATGTCGAGAACGGAAGGGATAAAATCACCCAAAAATTGGCAAACTAATATCTGACACAGAAATTTACTAAATCATTAGAAAAAAAAACTTTGGCACCCCAGTAGTTCTTTAACACGTCCTCGGACCACAGAGCGGCGGCAACACCCTCCCTAGCCCTGGGCAGCAAAACTTTGAGCCAACAAACCATTCGCTCCAATTGGCCGAACGGCGTGACGCGATTGACTGGAGGGCCATAACCCCGGCGCTTAGCTTCGGGGGGAAATCGTCGATAACGCCAGCACTGCCGCCAATCATCTACCCATTTGTTTCTAGGGCTATCAAATTCATCAATCTGCTGTAAGCTTAATTTCATTTGCAAGCCCGCCGGCGCATGCGCCATCCGCGGCGCTTACCTTCAGCCCCCCCCCCAACACCCCACCCACACACACACACACTCTCCCCTCTTATCACCCGGTAAGTGTGTCGAAGCGATAAGCGGTGTCTCCACGTTCTAGAGAAACTTGTTGACAGTGCGAGGAAGTGAGGGTTATCGAAAACAACCGCAGAAGTCTCGAGCCTCTTCTTTCTGCAGAAGCAGGAGTCTGGTGAAAGATGGGAGGGGAAAATGAGCCATAAGTCTGTATGCAAGGAACTGAGTCCTATTCACAGAAGTCTGTAGGCAAGAAACTGAGTCCTATTCACAGAAGTCTGTAGGCAAGGAACTGCATGATACATAGTCACAGAAGTCTGTAGGCAAGAAACTGAGTCCTATTCACAGAAGTCGGTAGGCAAGGAACTGCATGATACATAGTCACAGAAGTCTGTAGGCAAGGAACTGAGCCCTATTCACAGAAGTCGGTATAGTCATAGACGGCCGCACGCATTTAGAGGGCGGTTAATGCCTGTACCATCAAACCATCCATCCCACGTCCGCAGCCTTGACTCCAGCTTCCTGAACAACACCGCAAGTCGTGTGGTTTATCTGTTTCCAGAGAGATGCTAATCAGAGCAGACAGAAATGAGGGCTGACAAACTGCAAGATAATTACTCGAGTGGGGGTGGGGTTGACGGGGAGGAAAGAACGATTGCATCAACCAGCCAGACGCGAAAGTTAATGGGGGGAGTAAGAAAGCAAAAAGGGAAGGAGGAGTTTAAGAAAACAGGAAGGAATGAAGTTTGCAGCTCTGTGGCAAGTCTTGACGCGTTCAAGTTTACCACCCGCCCGCGACGTGCGCGGATTTTTTTTTTTGTTTTTTGTTTTTTGTTTTTTTTTTTTTTGGGGGGGGAAGGTTTCGCTCGTGACCTTCGACCGCCTAACGTATCTTTCTTCCCGTTAGACAGCTTTTATGAACGCGCTTCAAAGTGCCGTCATTGCAGCATTCTCGTGTGTACGCTGTTGCCTGCAACATTTGTTAAATTTCGCCAACATTTACTCGCGTCTCTCCGGGGAGTTTAGGCAAATGATGTCTTGAACTTTCATAGTGTATCGTCTGGCTTGACAAACGTTTGCCAAAGTTGAAGAATTGGGCGGCGGGTTTTTTTTTTTTTTTTTTTTTGCCAAACCCGGAGCATGCACAACGAAAGGGACGATAGAAGACGCGAGTTTGAACAAGGCAGATAGCCCTGCTTCGCTTGACTGATACGAAGAAAAATGAGTACAGAGGTCAGTATCCGTTGACTTCAGCTTACTTCCACGGACTTACATTACTAGTGGATCGCTGACTCAGGCCACGTGACCCAGCAAGAGAGATCTCGTACATCCTCTTTCGTTTTTACACAGGCTCACGAAGAAATATATGACCGAGACACATCCACAGACACACGAACATACCAATGACCGCTTATGTCCAGAGGGGCGCGCCTACTTTACACACACACGCGCCCACACGCCCACACGCGAGTTCAGAACTAGATACGTACAACCGTTTTCTTGCTTGAAGTAGATTGAGCGCCTGAAAGTCGTTTCTGGTTCTTGCGGGAAGTAGGGGAGGCTGCCAGAAAGTTTTAAAGGTTAGACGTTAGAGTCAACCGTGGCTATTTCGCTAACAGCGGAAATATTTTGTCCGTCTGATGGCAGCTCGTATTTGCTTTGCTGTTTTACCAGGAGCTTTCCCATTCTGTGCATGTTTTCCAGTGTTGCCCACCTACTCCTGTGTCGCACACCCATCTAGTGGTATCAGTAAAGTCATTCTGCCTTTGTATTGCTCGTCTCCATCACCCCCACTCCCCCCAACCCCCATCCCTTCTCCTACCCCCCACCCCGGGTCTTAAACCTTCTGTCGTTCGCCCAAAGTCGTGCTTGTAAGAGCCGAAAATGTCATCTATATACTTAATCACAGACCAGCGTCTTGTCGAACGAGGTGAATCAGTGAAGAAGGCGGCGCGCAAACCGTACTTATTTTGATGGATGATGATAGCTTTCTGTAGCCAGTCTTCCGGGCGGAGGACGCAACCTCTGATAATTCTGTATACCCGCTGTTTCGCGAAGCTGTAGAAGAGGCGACGCTGCTCTTCTGAAGAAGCCGTAGCCTTTTCCCTTGAAAACATGTATCAACGCGGAAGAAGCAGTTTGGCTGAAGGGCTGTCGTATATCAGGCCTGGCCCCTACGTCCGCTCTATCAAAGACAGGAAGAACGGAGATGGAGGACAGGGGTGCTAGAGTACATGTGGATAAAAAGTCAGATCGACAGGGTTCGTTTCTCAACATGTGCAAGAGAGAGAAGCGGCTTTCCCCACCCCACCCCCACCTTAAAAGATTGCAACCTCTTTGGAATAGGCAAAGAAGCACAGTGTATGATAGCCACTCTGCGACAAAATTTGAGTTTTGAAAACTTCAGTCGATTCCGATATTGGTCACAGCTTGTACCGCTATCACCGTCGAAAAGAGAATCGATTGCTTATGTCAAATGAAATTTAAAAAAAATAAGTCCAGGAAGATTAATGTTTACCCATAAAAGGAGCATACAGTACTCATTGAAACTATATATAAGAGTATATGTTTAATTCAAACTTTTCACTATAGTTCCAGTACAATGTCTTTATGGTTCGGTCATTTAGAAACAAGAGCTTACGGTTTGGTATTATGAAAAGGGGGTTGGAGGGGGCGACACAGTGCGCTGTAAAGCCGAAAGCAGTAAGTCAGTTCGTGAAAAAAAAACTAATTTCCGGCCATTCCTCGCCCTATCTTTCATTAACAGAATTTTATAGATTTCTGGGTCCTTGAATTTTGCATATTAGGTCACTGGGTTTTATACCCTGCATCACAAGGTTTTGTATTTTGCATCACAAGGTTTTGTTTCTTTATCTGCCTCCCGAGTATTTTTGTTGATTAAAAAAAACCACAAAAAGGGTGAAAAAGAGGATAGATTCTAACCAACGTGCATTTTCTCAGAAAAGTGTCAGCGATTTTTTAATTTTTTTTATATTGAACGCACATCTTAACTAGCTACTTAACACCCTGGGTTTCTGTTGTCACTAACATGAAAAGCAGGAGGGTTCTTTATAAAGCCTCCAAGAATAGTATTTTTCTGTCTGTTTTTGTTTCTTTAGGATATAATGTCACACCAGAAAACACTTGGATTTGTGGTGGTTTTTTTTAAAGAACAGGTAACAAGAACAAGTACTAAGTGCAATAAAAACGTGTAGAGAATAAGTGTCAGTTGAAGCTGTATTGAAAGTATTACCTAACGCCGCGAAAGAAAACAGTAGAAAATAAAAGCAGGAAATGAACTTTGCCAATGAGTCGGCCACTCAAAAGAACCAGCATTGGTGGTATGGCGACACCCCAAACACCTATTGTCTACATGACTGATGTATTTTGGCAAGGGCAGAATGAAACGTCTGGACGATGTCAAGTAAACAAATACCCGATAGATCGTGGACCATGGCTGTGTACAGCTGTTTCTCTGATTTACTCCCTGCACAAAAAAAAGAGACCAAAAAATCCGATAAAATATGAGCTGAACTCACCGAGATGCTGTATCCTTCCTCCGCTTGCTCCGTGTTACAAAACATCCAGGGTAGTAGATATTATTTATAACTAGATGAAACTAATGTTTAGAATGCAACAAAAGAACGCAGGACTGAATAACAAAATTTCTCTATTTTGATTTAAATAACAAAAATAGAAATCCTCTTCCATTCACCAGTCTAAGCAATGGCATGCTATATATGGGGGGAAACATAATGTCACTAGTTTTTCCCTAAATGGAATTTTCTTTGGAACACGATTTCGAGACCCAGTCAGGACTGAGTAAAATATTCTCTATTTTATTTATCAGGAAAAATAAAGGTGACGGAATGAGAGTAAAGTGCTGCCATCTGTAGTGAAATCACATTAAATATTCAGGTGTCATCAGAAGGTGTCATCATTCAAAATGTGCCGGACAGTCAACAAGTGGACAGAACTAGTACATGTACTTTTATAATAGTATTTAGCCAAACACAATGTTTAACTAATGTTGTCGGATTTCTATGAATATATTGTATATTTATGGAACCACCGAGGTTTAAACCTGTATAACGAGTACAAGCCCTTGATAACATCTAAGTTTGAAAACTTGTTTAGAGACTGCCCCTGTGATAAAGACTTTCCTCACCATATCGATAATGTCTACTGTCTTTTTCTCAATGAAGGTTAGAATTCTTGAAGCTTTTTCGCTGGGGTCAAAATTTTAAAAAGCAAAGCCGTATCAAGTGTTAAAGGTTCAGTTCTATACGATGGTCACCTTACTTTTTCTGTTTACCTTAAGCAAACTAAAAAACAAACAAACAAGAATACAAGAGATCTATTCAGTGGATCGTCAAGAGTGCTCAGCTTATCCACCTTTGTTTTTGTTTGTTTGTTTGTTTGTTTGTTTGTTTGTTTGTTTGTTTGTTTAAGCCACTGCCAATGCTGAAGGCGATTTTGTTCAGTGCGATGCGAGAATAACTGTAGAACATCTTTAGTTTGTCTAACAGAACAAGATTTTGTACATCATAAAGTGCAGTCGCGCTTTTTGAGTATCGTGTTCTGTGCCAGGTTGTTTGTGATGGCCTCTCTCGGACTGATCTTCTTTTCTTGTCCTTGGCAAAAGTCGGTTATAGTACGACGGGCTAAGGTGTGTGTGTGTGTGTGTGTGTGCTTGCGCGGAATTTTGTGTATTCTCATATTAAAGCGCCACGAGTCCGCCTTGGGTAATGGTGAAGGGCAGTGTATAAATAAGCAGCATTTATTTTCATCTTGACTTTTGCCAGGGCTGGAACTTGCAGCCTTTACCCTGTCACATTCAACTGTCCTGTCACGACTATTTGGTCCCACAATATTTCTGCGGACCTGTTTGTCCGTTTGTTTCTGGTCGGATGCTTTGATCATTCCATTCTTGTCAGCCTGAGTTTTCCCCTGGTTCGTTTACCTCCTGCTGTGTTAATGACTGCTGGCACTGCTGTGCCATGTCTGCCGCACGTCGTACGCACCTGGCTTATCAAAGATGCCGCAAACAAGGTGGGTCGCAAACGTTCATGTGATAACCAGGAGAGCTCCAGACAGGTGCAAAAGCTGGCGAAGATGTCAGGCACAGTCACATCTCTCCTCCCCCACATCCCAATGGTGGGCAAGGTTTACGAGAGGCACCCCGATCAGCATCCGTGCTTCTGACATGCGAGGCGGTTGTATATTGAGCTGCTGTCGTGCTTTCTGTGCCACCTGCCTCCGGTGTAACACGAACCAGGAAGCACGACTATACCCCACCACCACCCACCCTGCCTTTCGTGTCGCAGGTAAACAATGTAAACAGGATGTTCCCGTCTTACATCGTTCGTGACGAGTGCTGACAACGGCGTGAAATATGGTCGTTTCCCAGCGGAAATGGTGTGAGTTTTGTGGTCTTCGTTACAAGCGGTTTTTTCTCTCTCTCTATGTAGCCTTCACATTGTTGCTGCTAAACAACTTTCTTGTTTTCTCTCTGTGGTTTCCATGAATAAACAGAAAAGACTTTTTCTTTTTCAGCGAAGATGTTTTGTAAACTTTTACAAAACTGTCATTGATATGTTTTAATTTATGGTCTGATTTCGTTAAAGATGTTATTAGTAGTAAATATTTTATTAATATCTTCTCGTTTACTGCAAAGCTGTCACAGTGGAGAAATACTTTAAGCTACAGCCCTCTGCTCACTGTCGTGCTTGCTTTATTTTTTGCAAGTATTTATCTCTCTATTGAAAATGTACCAAATATTCGGTGACATTTTTCTGGACTCAGAGAAAGTTTTGCAGACGTCTCGATGCCTTATTGGTCACATGCTATAATCTCAGTTTGTTCAGTAAAAAGGAGAGAACTTGGTTGATTAAGCAACCCCAGGAAGGTGCTTTAGCCAGGTCTTTATATTGCAGTCGAATTCTTCGCTCTGAAAGCGAAAAGTGTTCGTTTCTTCTGTGTACGGGCTATTTTTAGGGTGTGAATCACATTTGACAATTTGCCGCTACATCTTCTGCGCTGTTGGCGCTAAACGTGATCAAAGAACTGCCCGCTGTCGTCTCGAAACAGACAAGACCCCCTCTCACACTCACACTCACACACTCACACACACACACACAATCCTTTCGTCTGCGAAAAGCACAATGGTAATATCGGAACATCCGTTGCTCAGTGGAACGGATTTCCAGTAAAGTGCAGCGATAATTAACGGTTTTGTGGAGGTAAAGATGCTTGGAGATGAAGGGAGAAGTTAGGAATGTTCTCTCAACAACGAAATGTTTGTGCTTATATGTTCGCCAAATTTAGGGTCAGCTTTTTTAGTTTTGATCTTATTCCTTCTGTTTGACAACGTCGGGCAATTTCTTCTCTGCCTTCTCTGCCTCGGTCTTTGAATGATGATGATGTCTGTGTGTGTGTGTGGTTGTGCATTCACATTCCTTATTACTGTTATATAATGTGATTTTTTTGAAGACTTTAAACCGTGTCCAAGTCATGAGGGCTATTGAAAGTGCCGACATGAGCACGAAGGCCGCATTCTCTTCATGCCAGTGACGCTACATTCTCTGCATGCCAGTGACACCACAGCCCCTGCATGTCACTAAAACCGCATTTGCTGCATTCTATTGGCAACACATTCGCAGCATGCCAACGACACTGCATTCGCCGCACACCAGGCACTGGCACAGTATTTTCTACCCGCCCTTGAATTCCGTTGACACCTTATTTCCTGCCCGTCCTTGACCTCCACTTACCATTACGGAATGGTTGTGGCTTGCTTGGGGGATAATGCAGCAAATGCGGGCAGGAGGACGTACTAAGTGTCATTGTATCTTTTCATCTTGAAGATTGGGACACTTTCTCTCTATCTGTGTCTGTGTGTGTGTGTGTGTGTGTGTGTGTGTGTGTGTGTGTGTGTGTGTGTGTGTGTGTGTGTGTGTGTGTGTGTGTGTGTGTGTGTGTGTGTGTGTGGACGCCAAGTTGCCATGGGTACTAACAGCCAGTCCAGAGACGAAATACCATTGCCTTCCTTACACTCGAAGTCCAAAGGAAACCGCTAACATAACCACGGCGGCATGTATCCGGAACCTCAGCAAAAGAGGTGGAATAGAGATACCAGCTGAAGGAAAACAAACGCAGTCACTCTTTGGGGCAAGAACCTACATCCACAGACAGACAACGCCAGCGAGGTACAAAAATAACCTTTGGCTCTTAATGGGGGATGAAATTTATTGGCAGCTTGAAAAAAGAGAACGTGTCTGCTTCTGTACATCTCCCAGCAGGGGTGCGGGATAGAGGGATGGTCTGTGAAGGAGGCTGGAGAGATCCTGTTTAGCGTGTTGTGAGATATAAAAGGCTAATTTTGATATGCTCAGCACCGACATGGACTGTTCGTATCATGTCGCTTTGTGTAAAGGTTACATGCTGAGCTGAGAAAATGGCGCCAAACTTAATAAATAATGGCATGCAATGAACGTAAATATTTGTCAGTATGTTTGTTGAAATGAGAAACTGACCATTGTCTTTATACTTAGGTAATGGTTTTGTGCGGACTTGTGGGATGTGTGGATTTTTAGGACTTTCTTTTCAAATTATCGTTTTTTCCCCACAAATAATACTTATCTAAATCGTCCAAGCTACTGGCTACCTCTCTTCACAGCCAATTTCATTTGCTCACAAGTATAAAACAAGGTAAAAGAAGATGGACTTCACGGTTTTTATTTTAATGATGAACCAAGAAATTCGCATGCACGCATTGACGCACGTGCGCGCGTGCACACACACACACACACAGCGAGAGAGAGAGAGGGTGGGGTTGGGATGTTTTGGTCTTAGCGTGGAGGCAGATGGATTCTTTCAAAGATGTCTGCGAGGCTGTAGCTAGGGGTGCGTATCTTGACAACCGCTTGAGAACCGACGGTCCATTAGGCAGGTAGACACGGGGGCCCGTGTTTATATCGGTCTCGCGTGCCCTGCAGGCGCTGGGAGTACCGAAACCACGTGATTGGCCATGTGACTGGCCACGTGATTGAGAGAAGAGCTGGCCTGCCTACGCCCACCATATCGGCGGCGAGATACCTGTATCAAGTAGCAAGGGACTGGAACTAATTTTATCTACAATCATGGTGTCAGTTTGGGGAGAAACAGCGCGTGAAAGAGCTCAGCCAAGAAATAAAATGTGCCAAGCCTCTTGTGAAAAGTTTCTTAAGCCTGCCATGCAGTTGCTGACTGGACCTGTTGTCCATATTATTGTAGCTAACATAGTCCCGCACCTCACATGAATAACTTAGTCAGCAACATTACTGAAAAACGCTTATATATTCTTACACCATACATTATGGTCACGCTTCTCCAAAATGAAGAATGATGTGGCAGCGATATTGTCAATATTCACTTTCCTCCTGAGAGAAACTGAAAAAACACAGTTATATATGAATAAAGTCGATGATTTTTTGTACGCGAAAATCTCTGCCGGGCTGTCTTTACACCCTCTTCTTCTCCTGTGACCAAGAAGAATTTACCGCCAAGGAAAACACTCTTTGCTTTGCTCAAGCTCGCTTTTCTTCCCTTTGTTCTGGAACTGACTCGTTGACCTTTTTATTATTTTTAATCTTCTTGTCCTTTTCGGCGTTGGAGCATGTCACGGACGAGAAACTTGAGTTTCTAGAGAGCCCTGCAGCACGCCAAAAAGTACTGAGGGCACCGGAGCTCACCAGCTGTCATCCCCAGACTGCTTTGTTTTTGCCGGAACGCTAGAATGGCAAGCAAAGTGGAGATACCTCTTCCGCAGACTGTTTACCTCTGATCTTATCCACCTGTAATTTACACCTTTTCAGGCGCAGACTCAGCCCCGCTGGTGCCGAGTTCACAAACACGACAAACTCACTTCGAAAACGTTCTAATCTTTCCGTCTTCTCGACCTCCTGTCGGTTCTCGCGGGCTGGCACTGGGGTTCTCTCTTCACGTGCTCATTGTTAGGGACGACGATCCGCCAAGTGTTTACAGCCACCGCCTCTTTCCTCTTCCACCCCTCCCCCCCCCCCACACTTTAGCTTCGTGAGGATGATGCCGCTGAAGGGAAGGTAGTGGCCTCAACTCTCTGCCGAACATTTTTGCAGGGGATCCGAGTTTAGCAAACTCCTGACGAAAGTGGGGGCAAAAAACCTCGACAAAACTTTTTTTCAAGTCCTCCTCTTAAGTAAGGTTAGGAAAATCATTTCTGAACGTTACAGCTAGAGGTGGGGGGGCTGTCAGTCGATCGTTTCTGCAGTATTTGTGATTCCTCTGTCTTCTTCTGCTGACACCTTCCCTGATAAATAAGGTCTCCAACGTGAGGAGTGGACAGGAGAGAGTATTTCAACCACAGCCCCAGGCCTCGGTGTTTGTACTTGTGGTGCTCGTAGCTGGTGGGCCGAGCTGCTTACGGAAGAGACGTAGTCGCGGTTGACGATGGCCTGGATGTGAGCAGCGACGAAATGCAGCTGCTGAAAATAAGAAAATGTACTTAATTATCCAGTTGCATTAAGTCCACCATCTCCTCCCAGCAGGAAGAGTAAGAACCACCGTGAACCTTTGGTGTTGAGATTACACTTGCGTAGGTCACATGTCCCATGTTTTTAAAGCGCATTGAGTCTACAGTACAGTCTGTGTTATATAAATCTGCAGCATTATTATTATTATATACAGACGGCCCTCCACCTTACGATGGTTTGACCTACTATGTTCCGAGATTAAGATATGCAACAGTGACATGCATTCAGTAGAAACCCTGCTTCGAATTTTGACTTTTTCAGTACAATAATTAATTAATTACACGAGATGTTAAATTCTTTGTATTAAATGATTTTGACCACCTGTAGGCTAATATAAGTGTTAATTTAGGCCGGACTAAAGGAATGTTCGGTTGACTAGGAGTGGTTAGGTCTAAATACATTTTCGACTTAGAGTAACCCCATCGTCAATCGAGGAACATCTATAAGGAGAATAGGTGAATAAGGGTAAAATACAAACAAAACATTTATCTTGGCCAGACAGTGCAAGGACCTAGATTCATTCAGTGGGTTATAATTAGCGCGCCAACGGTGGCAAGGATGAAAAAAACAAGAATTTATTACTAAATTACCATCATGCGTCTCTTCTTTGTCGAAAATGTCCAGTAAAAGTGCTTGGATCATTTCAATGTTGGTCAGGGCAGTTTTTGTACTGAGTAATCCGAGATGTTATCAGCTGAAGTCACCTTAGAGAACTGGCAGTGGAAAAGAACCAGGAAACTGGAAACTAGTTTAAACTACATTCTCCTCCCTTGACCCCTTCCCCCTCCTTCCTCAAGTTATCTCCCTTCCCTTTCTATTTGTCTGCTATGTCGTTACTAAAGGGAGAGAATTAGAAATGGAATCTGCTGCACCTGGAGTTTTACGTTTCCTTTCTTTCTTGTTTTTCGTGTAGCTATCTTCGTCCTTCCTTCCATCTTTTCTTTCTTCAGAGATGCTTATCACCTTCTTTCTTTCTTTCTTTAGAAAACTCCCTTCTTCTTTTTTTCCTTCATTAAGTTTTTGTCACTTTCTTTATTCATTTCTTTTATTATATTTTTATCAGGGATTTTTTTTTCTTTTTTTTTTATTTCTTCCATTTTATCTCTCTTCGCAGACGCTTATCACTTTCTTTCTTTCAGAAAGCGTCATCGTTTATTACTGATTCTCCGCTTGCATGGTTTCTAGTCAAGCCATAAGAATTGGAGCAGTTGGTTCGTTTATTCCCGCCCCCCCCCCCCCCCAAAAAAAAGCTTCTGGCAGGCAGCAGGTCTAGTTCTAGGGCAAATAACTAGGTATCTCTTGTGGCCGTTTCCTCGCCGCCAGTACGTAGTCAGCAGCCGACGACACCGTCAAGTCAGCAGCAACTCTCCTCGTTATCCCTACAGGGTACCAGGCAGCTGTCAAAGCGCTGCTCAGGTTTCTCAGGTCGTTGCCTGGAAAGATATAATCAGAAGCTGGTAAATTGTGTGGATTGCTGTGTTCCCATGCTGAGAATGTCGCCTTGTCAGTTCCCTAACTGCCGGTGTTTAGCCCCGTCTTGTGGGCTGGAAATGAGAGATACAGCGAAATAAGAAGTCTTCAAGACGAGAGAAGGAGGAGAAGAAGCTAACATTCTCCCTGGAACCCACCCCCACCTCCCATGTCATCAAAAGCCGTTAATTCAGGCATGTCCTTACAAGTATTTGTTTATGTTTGTAAGGGATCTCCCCTTACATCGCTGTAAGGGATCTTTCTTGCGGTCTTAAGTTACTTCTGGGCGCTTGATTACTTCTGCTACTTGTGTGTTCGGCAAATACGAGACTTGATTACTTCTGCTACTTGTGTGTTTGGCAAATACGAGACTACATTTGGCAAAGTTTTACATAAAGGTTATATTAAAAATTACCACAGTAAAAGGTGGTGTCAGCCTGGTGGCCGCAAAGACAGCCAGCTGTAATGGCTCACTGTGTCATAATGGATCTTTCTCCCCAATATTCTCATCTCAGTCCCGCTTATCTTCCAAAATGAATCGGTACTCATTTTGAGTATACTTTTAATAAATAAGGTTTGTTTTCTTTTATTTTAAAGCTGTTTTAGTGGATATAATCACTGATTTTAACAGCTTTTTTAGGCTGGAACCAGTTGAGCAGAAACTAGGTGATGTAGTGCTCGAGTTAAAAGTTACTTGGAGCTTGTAAATATTAAATTTACACATGAATGTATTTAAAGCATTGGGTTTTCATTTTCTTGAAGTTCTTTCTTTACAATGTCATGTGTTTCCAGAGGGATTATTAAAACTATTGCGAAGTCCATTCATACTCAATGGCATGCTTACCGGGATAGTCATTCAAGGGGGAGTTCCAGAGTGTTAAATCTCAGGCCCCACTGTATCGGCAAATGTAATGGCAGCGTATTGCCAAACATGTTTGGATTTAGCATGTTGACTACAATTCTAATGTCCCGAGTGTTTGACTCAAAATCTTTGGTCTTCTGTGATCTCCACCAAAGTTTGCCGATCTTGGTCAAGTGTTTGACGGATTGTTCCGGTGAAGATTGGCCTGTGACTGAAACATTATCTACAGAAGAACGTCGTTCTTATCTGCAGTCACTTAAGAGACTGAGGTGTGGCTTTATCAAACCATTTTCTGGCATGAGGCACGTGTTGAAAGTATCGGAAAGACCCCATTATTGGCATCCCCTTGCCAGCGCAGTTGTGACAGCCAAGCAGTCAGCCAGTTATGCTAAGATACATTATCCATGGTCAACTCTTACTAAATTATAGGATGTCTGTGTATATATATATATAGACACATACCAGAACAAAAAGATGGTTAAGATGGTTAAAGAACAGAATCGTGAAAACACGCTTCAGATGTTTGTCCTGTGTTGCCTCCGGCATCCTTGTTTTGTAAAGGAAACGGTTCCCACACTCATCAGGGCGCCCAACTTGTGATCGCGGATAAAGAAAGCTTGCCCCAAGGCCGTGAAACACGCTCCTAAAAGCGTGCTTGTGGAAACTCGCAAGTGGAGCTCCTGGATTTCCTCTGAACAGGCAGGCAAGGCGGGGGGAAAAAAAAGGAAAGAAAGATGAAGTACAGAAAGCCACGTTTTCTTAAAACAGTGTAGTGGTGGTCAGAGACGGAAATGGCGTCACCGTCACATGACTCCAAAATGGCCTCAGTGAGTGACAAAAGAAAATTGTAGTTTCCCTGTGTTTTGTCCTCTCTCGCTCATTCTCTCTTTCTCTCAACACACACACACAGTTCTGACTCCAACACAATCATTAAACTCCCTTTTTAAATCAAGCAAAAATCATTAATATGTCTATGCTGTTGCTTTCGAGTTTTGTTTTTTTAATTTTTTAATACGGGTAGTGCTCTTGTTCTTTATTTTTGTTTCATTGAAACACGTCCTGTGTTCCTGACACATAATGTTATTGTTAAACTGTATAATCTTAGGTTCCGTTAAAACTGATGACAGATCCCTTTTTCAATTAAAAAATATCTTAACAAAACCTGGCGAGTGCAATGTTTCCTAGTAATGGGGTCTGTTAAGACAGCCAGAATATTTTTTCTATGTACTGTCCTTAGGAAAGTTATTTTTATAGCTCAGCCATTGTGCAATTAGGAGAACAGGAGGCTGGCTGGGCATGACGGAGAGAATAGATTGAGGCTTCGCGCTTCAAGCCTACATCGACTTCGTGATGGAGGACTCAACCCTGTCGTCTGACATCCACAACATGGACTCTATTTCTGTCCTGCTTGCCCCTACCTTACTCTCCCTCCCTCCCCACCCCCCCCCCCCCCCCCCACACCAACTATCTCCGCCCCCCCCCCCCTCACACCCGTTTCCTGTCCCCATCGCTCAGCACCAAGCAACTGGCCAGAGTTGTTCTTTCCAACTGCCGAGCGTGTTTCGTCGTTCGCCATTTCCCTCGCGCGGTGCCCCCACCGTAGCCAGCGTCTGACAGCTATTTTCGCAAGATTGTGATCGGATATTTGAGCGACATCCGCTACCCACGTGGCAAGCAGGAGGTGGGGCTGGGGCATGCGCTTGGGGCAAACTGGTTGTTGGGGGTGGGGGAGGGTAGGTGCGCTTTTTTGAGGACCTTTAGAAGTGTCAAACGAAGCCGTCTTCCTTGTTTCTTCCACCCGCACCATCATCACCACCACCCCACAAAGTCTAGTTTTGCCACGTGGGGTTCGTGAACTGGGATCCTTCCAGCTTTGAACTGTTCAGAAGACCGGAGATTGGAGTAATAGTGATCTCCATAACTGTTAGAAATGAAGCCATGAAATTTAAACCCAAAAAATTTCTCTTCTTCGACAAGATTCTTTGGGTTTGGGGTGTTTTTTTCATTTTGGAAGCCATTTTGACACGATACCCGTTCAACCTTCTCTTCGGAAGTCTGTGCGACATACAGGCCATTGAAGGATGCGCAGGAAGTGCTGACAGAAGAATTCGAGATTATTCCAGCATTCTCTCTTTCTTCTTTTCTATCTCTCCCTCTCTTCCTCGATACTTCCCTCTCGCCATGCGTGCGTCTTTGGAAGCGTTTAATCAAACACCAGTCCAGACAATTTACCTGTCGTGTAGAAAATTATATAGATATTGACTAGAAATCTCGCGGCCAGATGGCAGCATGGGGTCGGAAAAGCTCAGAAGGCCAGATCGAGACCGGTGGCCCTCGAATGTCAGCGGGTAGCGGAGAAGACGGAATGTGGCAAACACTGCACTCCATGGCGGCCAGCGCCACGACGGCACAGTCAACTGTTGAAAACGCAAACCTCTCAATCAAACGTCACCCGCCACCGGACAAAAAGAAAGGGGGTGGGGTGGAGGGAGGGCGAAGCGGAGCGAGGGGCTGGGACAGGGGAGGAAGGGGGAAGCATGTATGAGAAAGGGAAGGAGACACAGCGAGAAAATGGAGCCGGCAAGACATAATGATTAAAAGACAGACAGGTGAAGGACTTGTAGACATTAATCCTTGAATAGGCATCTTCAACCCTCGAAAATGTGTGGTCGTGGATGAATTTAATATTGTTCTACTTGTTCGATTATGTGAGAGAGAGAGAAAGTGTGTGAGTGAGCGAGCGAGAAAGTGTGTGTGAGAGAGAGAGTGAGAGTGTGTATGTGAGTGTGTGAGTAAAAAAAAAAAGGAGGGGATTAGAGAGAGAGAGAGACATAGATGCACATTGAAAGTAATAAAAGCAGGCCTACAAACTTTACTTTTCAGACCGTAAGGGAGAAGAACTGTTGAAAATAAAGCGCGAAAACATTCCGTTAAATAAAAAAAAGACCACTTGCCGTTTTTCGGGAAGAGAACTTCTTTCTTGTCGGGAACAAGCAACAATAACCTTACATGTCATCTGCTTCAGGTCGAAACGTTAATGGTTTGTATTTTTATCATATGTTGAACCGTCTGCTCGGTTATTTTCCCATTGTGGATCTAAACACCTTGCCTGCCCAGAGTGGAAAAAAAATTTCGTTAGCGTGAAACATGGAGGTTTTTATTCCCTCTAACGGTATTTCCCCGTTCTTGCCCGTGCGCGCGTGTGTGAGCGCGTGGACCAGAGAGTCTGTTCATGGTGCTTTTATCGCTTTGCTCCATTTCAGCATCGCGATTGACCGGAGCAACAGGAAGACAGAAAGTTATTTGTGCAGGTTGAAGACGAGTGGAGCAAAAATGCGAGAGGAAGAATTGGAATCCTGGGGGCTTTTATTGAGATTTGTTGTTTCTGTCTTATCGCCCCTCTTTCGTTCGCGAGTGTCAGTTTGCCCATTATCCCAGACAATCTTTCGCTCATTCTTTCTTGTCCTGACCTGTCGTGGTTTGAACAGTCTCTCTCTCTTCTCCATCTCTCTCCTCTCCATTTCTCTCTCTCTCTCTCTCCATCTCTCTCCTTCTCTCTCTCTCTCTCTCTGTCGCACGTGCAAGCTCTTTGCCTGTTCCGAGGGACAATCGTGCGTCCTTTTTAATCAACTTTTCGTCAGAATATATTTTGACTTGTTTTCTTTTGTCAGCATTGACAGCTATCGGTTCGGTCATAACAGTATGACCCAGGACTTACTACGACGCACGGACTTTGAGAACTTGATATAAAGATTCGGGCGCAAGCTGTGTCTTGCCTGCAATGATATAATTGAATCGTGCAGTGATATAACTGTGTTATGCCTGCAGAGACATTTTCAAAACCTGCTGCGACTAGCAATATTCTAATGCTATGGCGGCCTTTGAACAACTTTTCCTTTAGGAACAGAGAAAAAAACTGGTGGAACAATATCCCAAATCATGATCCATAACATAAATTATTTCAAGTTCTTTGTGTGCGCGCGTGTGTGGGTGGCTACCAGTGGCGAAATGAAATGTAGCACTGTTGACAGTTGCTTACTTGCAGCTTTTTCTGATAAACTTTCTTGCATAAAAGTTCCATAGCAGAGAAATGCACTGAAGTGAGTATTTGTCGATGTACAGCTAATGGGTACTTCGAAGAGACACACTTCTAGAGAGAGAAAGATGTTCTGAGAAATTTCAGTAAGCAAATTGTCGTCGAGAGAACTTGTAATTCAACAAAGTGCTTTTAGAACTTTCACAACCTTTTCTGACTGTCAGCTAAGCAAAGAAAAAAATAAGCTAGGTAATCGTTTATTGCCATCTGCGAAAAAAAAACTATTACGATCATTGTGCCTGCACAGTAATATTGTGACATTTGACATATCCTTGGAGGACGAGGCACCTCGCTGGCCCAGGTTTTATGCCATCTGATCACACGAGAATGCAAAGTGATTGTGCTGAACACATCTTGACATTTGAAGCCTGCATTGCTGATGCTGTCGCTGCTTGCAATTACAATGTACAATGTAGACTTGAAGTTCGTCTGCTCCGGGCGCCATTTTGGACGGAGAATGTGTGTTGTAGTGTAGTACTAGCACGTGGCTGATGGGAGGTGACCACAAAATGCTTTGCAAGCAGCGGCGAAGTCCGGCAGCGGGCCCGAGGACATCAGCGATCGCACGTGCTGCTGGAACTGTGACGTCAAGTTACCCCCCCCCCCCCGCGCAGGGGCAGATCAGCGCCGAGACGGTTTCGGAGGCTTATCTTCCCCTTTTTGACGCCACAGGGACAGGTGGTGCACGATAGGAGGCGACAGTTGCTGTCCGCGCGACAACATCATCGTGGCCGCCTCGTATCTCCAACAAGGAATCACAAGAGTAGAGACGGGGAGGTGCCGAGTTATAATTGCAGCTTCAACACCCGTGACCTGCACGCTCTGTCGGGTCAGATAATTGGCACATCTAGAGCCGTGACCTAGGCGCAGGCCTGCGGTCTTGAAAGCAGTTATCACTTGCATGTACCAAGTATTAACCTGAAGTAGTTATCAATAAAGCTGTTGTCGCTTGGGTAATGCGTCATAATGCCAGACGTGATATTTGTTATGTCACTGGTTTCTGTTTGTTTTGATTTTTGACACGTTAATCCACGATACAACTATCTGTTATCTGCCAGACATTTAGCATCGATGAGCTTCCGTTGAGTGTATTAACTGTGTACGCAGCTGAATCCCTCTTTTGCGTGTCCACGTGTCGAGCTTAATTAAGTTTTAGCATCAGATAGGTAGTAAAAGTTGTTTTAAACGCTGACAGTTCTGAAACGAATATGTGTACCTATATTTACTTCGTCTAGTCAGTTGCGAATAATTCTTTTTACATGCTGTAAAATTTTCGCAGCGACTGCTGAAACAGACTTTACACACATATAGCAGTAGATGCTTAGAAATGTGTCTTCTGAGACATATGGTGACTGACAGAATGGAGAGTATAGGTAGCGGCAGGTACATAGCTGGGCCCGGAAGCACAAGAAGTCTCTGGGCGCGAGCTAGATGAGATGGTTAACGGGAAGTAAGCAGCAAAACTGCTGCCACATTCGCCCGCTCGAGCTGGCGCGTGTCTTGCAAATGTCTAGAGAAGTGCTGCGCACCTGGACCCTGAAACAAAGAGTCCTTGACATCACCGACTGTCCTACATCCACTGATTGCTTTCCGACCTGACTGACCGACATGCAGCCAAGAACTGACCCTGCTCGCGACAACAGCTGCAAGCTTTTGTACCCAGCACACCTGCACTGGTATCAGTTCAACGACGACTCCATAAAGAATTATGCTGCTACTAGAGATTTCATCCGCACATTTTATGCATGCTTGCATACTTTGAAAACGAGCTCACGACCCTGAACTAAATTGGCTGTCCACCTGCACAACATTTCGAAAGTCGGGATTAAAATGAATCTTCTTCTGCAGTCAAAAACTCTTAAGACCGCAAACGAACAAGACGCAAAATCCAAGATTAAGAAAAATAGCCGAGAAAAAAAGGGGGAAATCGTGTTAGGTCTGAAATGCGGGCGATGCGGAATAAAATGTAATCTTTCTGCGACAGGTATGTCATTTCCGTTGTCACGCGAAAGAAACCGTCGCGGAATTTTTTTAGGGCGAATCGTCGAGATGAACTTGTTCGCTGAAAAATGAGCTTGCTCGTCCAAAGATACCTCTGAGAAAAAAAACTTGCTCTTGTGGAATAAAAAGTGCCTCTGAAATAATTTAGAGGCTAAACAGTTGATTTATTACATTCTACTACTGTATTTTATTTGCACCAGATGAATGCAAGTAGGATTCCTTTACTGAATTCGCCTTTTTTTCCTCCCTTTGGCGAAATTAGCTCGGGGTGTTTACTGTGCTTAGTCAGCTTACAGGATTTGAAGAAGCTAAGATGAGAAAGTTTCTTGAACAGAAAACAGGAAGAAAAAGACAACAAATAATCTATGCGAAGTCGATGAGAGCGGATGTCAAATGCTAAAAGTAGGTATCAACTGCGCCACATTGATGTCAGAAATCCCCCCCACCCCCCACCAAGTCGGTTGGCTTTTGTTTGACCGAAAAATTAGTCCAGCGCCATCTTGCACGCGGAGATCTCAACGAACTAGTAAATGAACTTGTCAAGCGCCTACATCAAAATCGTTGCTTTTTGTTGAATATTTTAAAACTAATTTTCATGAATAATCGGGGTTTGTTAATGGTTGATGATGCTTGTTCGTTTCCTGTAGGAAGTCTACCATTTGTGAATAGCTAGAAACTGGTACAATTTATCTCTAAAACCCAATCGCGAGGGTGGTTGCGGATAATATAAAGACGACTTCGATGGTTTAGGAACAACAGCATAGTTAAAGATGGTCTGAACACTTCCTCTACATTAAGCTTGAGCTGGACAAGTTCGTTTCCCTGTATGTGCTTTCGTAGAAAAGTGAGTTTTCGGAGGTGCATGTGTGATATATTGATCTTCACTTGTGATTCTCTACACAGTCTGCTGATGCCAGCACTGCTTGTAAATATTCAAAGCTCAGGGATAAAATGTTCTCTTGTCAAAATCTATGTGCTCTTCAGTCCTGACATGCATTGGATGTGGCAGCTGCCTGGCAAGTTTTATTAAAACAAGATTGTTTGTCGACTCCGCACATGCTTTCTTGGCCCCTTTCTTAACCATTTGGTTAATCTAATTTCAAACGGAAAACGCCGTGCAACTTGGCTGTCAAGCCAAGATTAAATTTTCATTCTGCTGTCTGCTGATGATTTGACATAATTAGCTTCAACTGTAGAAAGATTGCGAAATCAACTAAATGTATTGCGCCAGGCACTTGTAAAGCTGACACTCACCATTATCTTAAAGAAACATAAAAACACCGCTTTCCGCAAATTGAATACTTTCCTTGGTGCATGCAAATGCTGTTTTGGTGACGAACTTCAAGAAGTGATTCGTAACTACAAGTATTTGAGTAAAACTTAATTACATTCTCGTTTTTAAGCTGACAAGCTGTTCTGAGAGAACCATATACACATTTAAATATTTTTTTATTAACATGCATAATTCAAGCTCTGATCACGCTTTCCAGGATTTTATTATGTTTATTTTTATTGCCTAGTCTGTGGTAAAATTCCACTTAATAGCAGTGTAATATCAGCTTATTGGGTAATGTTTACCTGCTGAATATCTCCCTTATCCTTTCCGAATGAGTTAAGCTGCAAAGTTTTCAATTTCACTCTTGTTACTCTTAGTGGAAAGGAATTTTTCAGGACCAAAGAAACCCTTGTAAAACACTTTCAAACGCCATTAACCTCCGTGTTAGTAGTAATGCCGCCTCTGTATGAATCTCTGTCGGAAGATGGAAGCAGCCATGTTGGATGATTGTTCCGTAACAGTCTGTTAATGTGTTTGATTCCAGCCATGTCCATGTTCGAGGAGGGCAAAGTAGCCAAGGCGGACAGCACACAAGAAAATCATGGCATAAGCAGAGGATCGGACCCGTCCAGCAATTCTCGCCTGCCTACCGTTAAGCCTGGTCAAGGTAAACAGCCAAGTATTTTGAACTTATTCATGAAGTTAGGTTGTGAATTTTTTTTTTTTTTTTTTTTTGTAATCCATTTATAGGGCGCATGCATATCTGAAGATTTTGTACCTGCTACCCTTGCTCACTCTTTTTCATTCAGCATCATGGAGACAAACTACCGGAGTGTGTACCCATACCCATAAGTTATGTAGTTACAGCCACAAAAGCCACACTTATTTCCTGTTTCAACGGTTCTTTGCAAAGACCGAGAAAAATCTCGTTTTACATTTTATCATGCTACAAAATAGGTTACCGAGTTCCAAACATCGTATTCACCGCAAGAACAGGAAAATCACAACTCTATGAAGAAAAACAACATACAAGAAAATCCTTTTATCCACCTGTTGTAAGCATTTTATCTCTTCGCTCCGACTTTGCTCCTCTTGCTTTCTGACATGATGACTAGCTATGAAACCCAAAAGCAGTGGAAGCACAACTGTGGCAGGTTTTGCGGGGATGATAGTAACATTTCCAGAAAGTCGAACGTTTGCTAAGGTGCTAATTGACGTTGCCTTCCCTAAAATACTGATCTTCTTTCAAATGTTTGTACAAAGAGGATTGTAAGCTAATAATTTATTCATGGTCTGGAGCGAAAATATTTTTTTAAAAGTTTATTTAGGATTGGAATATGCGCTATTCAAGACATTTTTTATAATAAAAGCCATGCTACCACACAAAGTGTTTCAGGAATAACACATGAAAAAAAAACTATTATGTTTTATTTCATCCTGTATTAAATCTTTCATTACATAAAGCAAGGCTGGAGAAATCTGTAGCGAAGTGCGCTTGGCTCCACTTTCAATAGCAGGCAGCCCACCCCAGCTTGGCAATGGTGCACTCAATAAAGACAGCAGCCAAGGGGTTACTCGGGTGGTGCGAAGCTCTTAAGAAGAAACAAGGATCGGAACCAAATGAGAAAGCGCTAGGGGAATGCGTCGCAATTATCAATGGACAGCATAGCAGAGGCACTTTATCAAACTCGTCATTAGTTCCCGCCCACATGTGGACAGTGAAGGAACGGGCATTTTTAACGGCGACCTGAGCCATGATTCAGCAGACCTGCAACGGTGCTCCATCACCCCTTGCACATCCGGTTGGATTGGCAGTGCCCTCTGTGGACACAGCCGCACCGACCGAAGATTGTCTCTGGCCTGTTCTCAAATGAAGCAAGTATTTTTTTAATCAGATTCAAATTGAGGAGAAAAACTCTTAATTATCGGGAATTCGCGATGGCGAAAGCGGAAAGTTGTGTCTGCCAGGGAATGAAGCGACCGTTCACACTCCACCAATCGTCCGGAGTTATGTCCCACTCCCTGCAGAGACTCCCTTACCACCCGATTAGAATCTTTTTGTCGTTAATATCGTTGGGGAGATAGCCTGACCGGTTATTCTCTCTCTCGGTAAAAGGAATTTTAAATATGGGACATTTTTGAAGCAGTAAAAATATTCCCCACCCCTTGGGGAGACGTTTTGCGTGATATATGATTTCATGTAACGTGAAGGGCGTGTTTCTTGCTTGCTTCTTGAATATTGCATTAAATGATATTTATTTCGCTGACAGTACATTAGTGGTTTGAGGGATTTGGACACTTTGCGGGCAACGTCATGTTCCCTTAGTAAAATCTTGATTTTAATAGCAGGTTCAGTGTGTGTCTTAAAAATTCTTTTATAGGCGAGGACAACGTGAAGCCAGCTGATGTCCTCTGTTCTCTTTCTCTCCTCTTCTGCAGTTGGGTTTTTTTTAAGCAGGATGGTGGTGGTGGGGGGGTCTTTTCCAGTGTGGCCAAGTCTCACGATGGTAAATCGAATTTTCAACTTGCCAAAGCGGCAGCCATCGCCAGTTGTTTGGCAGACGAGCGTAGTCGATTTCACAATGTGCAATCAGCGTGGATTAACTCGTACGAAGTCGTCAAGAACTCTTTAGAAACGGAGGAAGCTTCTGAGCTTTTCGCGCAATTTTTCCCATCACTCATCGCGCAGGCGCGTTGCCGCATCTGTCCGCGCTCCTACTGCCAGGAGTATTTTCTGCCAGGACTTCTCTTCCTAATTCGGTGCATTCCACAAAAGAGCTAACTCCAAGAACGGAGCAAGAGAGAAAGAGCACCAGAAAAAACATTATGTCTGGAAATTAGATTTCGAGCGTCTCGCGCTGTTTCCAAATCAAGGTTTTGTGGAATATTTGGAGCAAAATGTGGAAACGTTGTTTCCGAAAAGCAGGAAAGCTGGCTGGGTGTTCACAGGGAGGGAGGGAGGGGAGGACGGGGTCTGAGGGAGGGTATATTGTGTTATCTTCATAAGGCACCTGCATCCAAGAAGCGCAACATGCCAAACGAAGCGGTGTTTTTTTTATAATTTAGTTCACAACATGTCCTATAGAAAAAAGACAAAAATAGATGCACGGATTGGAGATGTCAACAGATGCACTGAAGCGCAGACGACCAAACACGAAGACATTGTAGGAGCAAGGATTGTGGCTTGAGTATACACATAAACGCAGTTGTATACATGTATAAATCCTGTGATTCTTCAGCAACTAAAGTACAAATTAGACAACTGTGGACTTCTTCTAATAAAAGTGCAGACATCATACATTTCAGTTACACTAAAGTACAAAATGGCCACAACAGAGAAACCGCATCGTCATTTAAAAGCTCGCTTGGCTCGCAAGAGGAGGAATTGTGGGAAAATGGTAAAAATGTGATTCCAATGTGGATTGCATGCTCTGTGTCGGGTCCACACTTCATTTTCTGGATCTGAGCTAACAGTTTTTTTCTGCTGGTGGCTGGTGACATTAGTGACTGGCAGAAAGAGAGAAATAACCGAACAGCTTCTGCACAGGCGAAGAAAAAGAGAAGATGGTGCAGAAGACACCAGGCCTCCCCGAATCCGCGTGCTGGAGCAAGGGCAACAGACGACATTCGTCTCATTGCTGAGTCACTCCGAGGGTGGGTGGGAGGGAAGTTGGGGGGTGGGGGTGGTGTTCGAATGCAAGCGCCACGCTGTGCAGAAGGGGTCTGTGACAGCCTCATCAGTACTGCCTGCTGGGCCAGGGAATTTGTCTCCCAGTTGACTATGCTTCCTTCCTTCCTGAATTTTTCCCCTTCCAGTTTTCTTTTGTTAATTTTTTTTTTTAAAAAGGGTTGTCTCCCACCTCGCATTTCCTCCATGCTAAACTGCCTTGAGTTCTGTGCACAAGTGTTTCTTATGCGTTTTAATCCCCACCCAGCCCCCATTTCTTCAGCATTTTAATGTTTAAAATAAGGGGAGGGTGTGTGCTAAAACGATGTTGGGGAGGGGGTTCTTAACAGAGAAATCTGTCTATGAGAGGAACTTTAAAAATTAAAACTTTTGAAACATTGATTAACTATCCGAAGCTAAAGGGCTTTTCCCTTTTCGTCCAAGCACGGGGACGATTACTTCTAAACTGCTTTCTAGAAAGAGCTCCTCTTTTTTTAACTGCACCCAAAGTATATCTTGAGGGACTTTAATCACCCCAGAGTCGAAATAAAACTTTTAACAGAAGGCTTTAAGTAAAATAAAAGATCGGGAGAAAGCTTGGACTTTGGCCAAAGCAATCGTTAAACGTTTTGCCTTCAGACTAAGAGCGATTTCAGCGACCAATAAATCATTGGAGAAGTAAACGTCTGTTGTCGTCCCCGTTGGCTCTTTTTTTTTTGGGGGGGGGTCACTATTAGATTTCTGGAACTTGAGATTGAAATTATTCCAGCAGCACATTTCTAATCGTCATTGTAGTATGTGTGCTATTATTCCTAACGTGTTTTCTTATGTTATCGGCACGAGAACTGTGTTAAAATTGTTAAACCTCGTGTAATTGCTAGTCTTTCTTTCACTCAGAAGTCTTATCTACAGCCGTTTATTTTCTTTTTGTCGTTTGGATACATCAACATAACTGGATCATTCAGAATAACATTTTTTTTTATTAGACACGACGGTGTATAGCGAGGATGTAACAAACGTTTCTTCGTCGTCCTTGTCTCTGTGGCTTAAAAAGTTTCACCATTTTTCAATATCCTCTCTCTCTCTCTCTCTCTCTCTCATATCTATCTTGTATATTTTGAAAGGTTCACGATGTATAAATATATATCACTTGATTCCTTTTTTGTATGTGAGGACGAATTCGTAGTTCTTGATACATGCTAGTAAAACGACCTCTTGAAATGCCTTGATTGCCTTCTCAATAAATTTCATTCGTTCTGCGCTTTACTCTCTCTCTCTCTCCTGCTCGCACCAACACGCGCATGCACACGCACACACACGCGCGCGCGCGCACACACACACACAGATATCAGCGCACCCTTCCCACTCCATATCCGCCATGCGATGAGTTTTGGACAGGCAGCTGATTTTTTACATTTCTTTCCTCACTTTTTTACGACACCTCCCTGCAGGATTTCTCGAGCGACATTTTAGTTCGTTCCAGACGTGTGACAATTGATGCGAAGACGGTTCTACGATAAGTGCATTAAATGGTTTCCCGTCTTTCTTTAAGAGAGAGAGAGCGTTGGAGGGAGGCGAAAGTGGTACAGCGACCTTCTGTTCCGTACCTGTGTCACAAGACAGTGCTGATGACACCCACCCTTCTTCCTTTGGCTTGAGCGAGCGCCTCGGAGAGAAGAGGGGGGGGATGGGGTGGGCAACCATGGTGACAGATCCTCCCTTTTCTCCCCCTCCAGCCTCCATCCACCCGGCCTTCACCTCGCACCCCTCCTCCCCCTCCTGCTTGACAAAACACGATCAACGACTGTCTAGAAGATTTCGCTTTTTTTTTGCGTTGTTTCCTTCGTCCCCTCGTTTTAAACGTTGTTTTTTATGTCTGCTGGCTCTGTTTCGTCGGTGGAAAATGGCCACCTTTCTCTGTTTACTTTGTAATTTTCACTTCCGCAAGTCTTCGTTCTGTCTGTGGTGGTTTGTGGGAATGATTTCTGCACGTCAATTACACTGCCAGTGCCTCACCCGCCGTCATTTCCGTCTTTCCGAGCACGCGCTGTCGACTGGGCGGTCATTGGAGGCCCTCCCACCTCCTCCCCCCACTCTTATTAGCTCCCCCCCCCACCTACCTTCCCCTTTCGTCCTACCTCTCCAGCATATCCCGTTCCAGGACGCTAAACAAAGCGATCATAATTTTGCAGGGAATGCTTTAGTGCACTAAAGCGCAAGGGGGCGAGGTAGGCGTAAGCTTGTGTTTTATAGGCCAGCAATGGGCTGATAATGTCTCAACCTTTACCAGTGCCTTTTGTCCGAGATGCCAGCGTCTGATTGCGGTGTCAGTAATGCCTGCACTTAACTCCGTGATGGACACGGCTGGCTGCCCTGCATGCCACTAACTCCTCTCTTTTTTCGCTAGAAACCGCCGGTACCGCTGAAAACTGAGGGATCGCCTCGCCTCCATTTCCTGTCCCCATGTAGTCGTTACAGCAGTGCTATCAGACTTCAGTAGGGCACCGGATGACAGGTATTTTTCTTCCCTAGACAAGCAGGACAGCGCATGGTGCCAAGGGCCTGAATATTGTCTCGAGTCTCAAGCCTGAAGTAGGTCTAGGCAAACCCTTACTGTAGCTAGAACCACATTCAAGAATTGTTGAATAGAATTACCAGTGGCGGATGTATTAAAAACATAAGGGTACAGCTGAATATTAGGGGTGGGGGTCAGTACTAGGGGCGGTGGGGATAGTAAAAACCCAGTTCACAGTTGAAGACTATACGATCGTGACGTTACTGGCGACGTTTCCGGCACAGGGACTTGTGGGTGCGCGGAGTTCGAACGGTTGAAATCTTCACCAACAAAGCCTAGCGCGTTCCAAGAATGATCCGGTCGCCTGCTTGGAGCAACATTTCCAGTCCAACATTTCTGCAAAAGTCGCGTTTTGGAATCCCCACCTCCGCCCGCCAACAGCTACGTTTGAGAGATGCCAGTGCTGCTGAAACTGCGCATCGCTCCTCCCAGCTCCTCCCTCCGTCCTCCCCCTCCATCACCCCCCCCCCCTGACACACCACCTGCTGTTCATTGTCTCTTCCTCCATTCGTCGTCATTTCGTTTAAGGAATCCGACCTCCAACGCAGAAAGAACGGTCACGCATGAAGACCAAGAAGCTGCTGCTGACGTCAGTCAAAAAAGCTTCATCAGTAAACAAAACGCGTTCACGCTGTCTGGCACGGATTGCCTTAACAGTTTCGTCCACACGCCGTGCACTCATTGCTTGGATACAGATAGTGAGTGGTACACCGATAAAGACCTCAGTCACTGTTCAAAATCGTCGTCAACGGTTTGGCCATTTGACGGTTCGTTGCCTGTGAGGCCAGCCGTGGTCGCTGCTTGCGAAATGCCATTGTTCTGGCACTTGTGTGTTTTGTTCATTTTTGCTTTGGCGATGAACCTTACCTCTGCACAGACTTTTTCTTTATACACCACCAAACACTTTTACCTGATTTCAACCACCTTGAACAAGACTGTGGTGGGGTTTTTTTTGTTTTTGTTTTGTTGTTTTTACTTTTGCCCTCCTCAGCAGCTTCAAGACAAATTGCATAAAACAGACTTACGCAATACAGGTGTGCTTAAAAGTGAACCAGTTACTCACATTTTCTTTCAAACAGCAGTAAGCACGTGAGCTTTTTTTAACAAGAACACTAACTGTTCCGATATTTTGCATATTCGCATTGAAGTAGTTTGAAACAAGGAGACCTCTTTAACATGGTCATGATTGAAAGAGTAGAATTCCGATCAATTTATAAAGGATTTTTAAAAAAAATTCAGCAACCACCTTTCTCCTGCGCAGCCTGTGTGCATTGAACTGCATCATCACTAAGTGCATTATCACTACCTCCATCTTCTTGCTCTGTTGCAGGTGCGAATCTTCCAGTTCCTCAGACAACACCCAGTCCACAAGACATTGACACTGGGCGTCTAATCGAGGCGACTATCCCCCCGAAATCGTTCTGGCAGAACCGGCTGGAACAGGAAAATGGCGGCTTTGTGAAGCTGAATTTCTCTATGTCCGGCGAGGCCATCTTGGGGGTCTACGGGCGCCAGAGCACCCCTCCCACCCATATACAGTTTGACTTCTTCAAAGTCCTCGATGGCAGCCGACTTGGGAAACGGTCAAAACGAGCGGCGGTGAGTCCCGGATGTACCTCTCCAAATTGTACCTCTTAAGTTATTTGACAAGTATGCAGATGATATGGCCTAGGAAAAAAAGCTTAAACACACGAGACAAGCCACCTCAGCATGTCTTCAGAATCGCAACAAGAGAGCAGGCCCATCAACACCCTTGCTGCCCAATAAATCCTTGTTCCTGATTACAGTGGGAGTGAGCAAACAAGTAATAATTCCCGCGAGAGCGAATTTATGCTTACATGCACGGCCCGCAACTCTTGTCCATAGGGAATGCATGCTTGCTCCGTTTCCGGGTAAACACCATCAAATCCCCTCGGGGACTGTGTCCCAAAAGAAGCCAAAGGTCTTGGCGCAAACATGGGCCGTCGACACGCAGAACATTCTTGAAAGCATGCTCAGCGTAGTCATTGATGCAGTCAAAGGATTCTTGTCGGAATCTTGACGAAAGGCTGCCCACAAATATAATAAATTATCATAAAATTAATGCATGCAAATGTTCATAATTCCTAGACGTGGATTAACACTTTAAGCGCATAGTGTTATTTTTATAATGCACTGATTTCAGCCACTATGTATGTACCTATATAACTTTGCTGTGAAGCAACAGTGAGGTGGCTGTAATTATTACCATCCTAAAACAAGCATGTTCTTCTTTCCAGGGCTACGGGAACGATTTCAGTAGCAAGGAAACGGCTGTGATGGAGTACATGAAAGAAGGGGTGTGGTTTATCGGGGTGTTCAACGATGCCGACACTCCCCAGACTGTGGGCTTTATTGCCAACCATCACGGTATGTCTACGCTTACAACGGCCAAGCTACCCACAAGGGGGAAATACCCTGCTCCTGTAACAAGAGGCGGCTTTTATTTGTAATTCTGGAAAGCAGTGCTTGGGAAATGAATGATTTTAGACCTTACAAAGTGGAGTGGTCGTTGTAAGTAGAGACGATGCTGATTGCACAAAGTGTGATGTTGGAAAGACTGGGTTTCGAGTCAGGTTGCAAAGACAGTTTTGTAATGGGCAGGGTATTTATTGCACAGAGGTTGCGTGACAGTGATGGTGAGAACTCTTACGGGCAGTCCTGTTGTATTTGTTGCTAGCTTTTAACCTGACTGTATCGACTTGTGTTGCAGCTGTCCGGAGTGAATGTCCACACAACTGCAGCGGACGCGGAGACTGTGTGGATGGCGAGTGCCAGTGCTGGGAGGGGTACCAAGGCAAATACTGCTCTTTGGGTGAGTGTGGTTATAAGATACCGGAGTGTGGTTATAAGATACCGTCTGGCCCAAACCTTCACATACGTTCACAATTCAATAGAGCAAATGTGGGTTATGTAAAAGGTGGTGTAAAGAGGAAGAGCGGGGAGAAAAAGTCTTCATTATCACGATTCTCGATCAAGGCATACTGTCCGCCCTGGTATTTAACAGCACCAGGGCTTTCAGACTTGTACGAACAGACGGTACAGCGCTGCAGGGTTTCAAAAGAATTCATAATTTATTAACTGTTTTCGCACTCGCTGCACAGCAAATTACGCAATCACACCGTCTGCTCCTTGGCTTCTTTCCTTATTTCCATACTGACGCAGCCGAGGGACCAGCGAGCACATTTCCAGCGTCAGTGAATATTATTCGCGCGGACTTGAAAAGCAGTCGGTGTTCACAGGTGACCTCTTACCGGTGGCACTGAAATGAATCACGGGTTCCCGGCGTTTGAAGTGGCATGCCTCAAAATAGACTTTTTGAGATGAATCGGTTCAGTGGCGCAATTGTCCTGTTGCGAGGAGAGTCCTGGATTCTCTTCCCGTGCTGCGTTATCTTTGTGAGCCTGGAATGGCACACACTTTGCAAAGAAACTGAATCTGTAAATTTACAGTCTGTAAAGTATTTGAGTCTCTAAAGCAAGCGTGGGGAACGTCCAGCCCGCGGGCCGTATAATGGCCATGAAACCATCTGGTCTGGCCCAGCCAAGGTAGCCGCAGGCGGGACTTGAAATTCAGTACATGTATCAGTTTTGTTTCATAGCAACAAGACGGAAAATTTATAAATTTTAAGTGAGTCCTAATATTAAAGTAAATTTTGAGGCGGAAGCAAGGAACTTCCATTACGGGATAGAAGGACACATACGAGTACGTGACGGGACAGACACCTGTACTACTAGTCAACTGCCCGAGGCCTGTATGGGCGATTTTGGAGAATTCAACATGTCTGTGACCTTCACCCCAAGTCGATGGTAGACTACTTCCGGTTGGATGTCGGCTGTTGACACGTGGAGCGTTCTTCGACCATGTCGCCTCTTACAATAGACACAAGATCGTCGACATTGTAGTATACCTCCCTGTACAGTTCAGCCTTACAAATGTCTCGCATTATTCCTTCGTGGATTTCCGAAGGAGGAGAAATGAAGAAGTTTTGGCTTGTAAAAAGTCGTTTGAGTGTATTAGTTTATTTGTGCACGCCTACCTGTATGTGTAGCATGTGTGTAGACTGTAGATGTCAGGAACTCTTCCATTAGGAGGATGTATATGATACTAAATAGTCATGATTATCATGATTATTATTATTTTTTTTTCAATGCACAATCACAAACAGAAAAGTGTGCTTTACGAAAAAAGGTTTTGTTACCATATACTCTGTCTCCCTTACGAACTTTTTAATTGTAATCATATATTTTACAGACTCCAAACAGATTGCTTTTGCTAATTTTAAAGAAAGTTAACACCGTCAATAACTTCAAGTGTTTGTGGATTTGCAGTATATATTTTTAATACAATTTGTAGCACCGAGATGTTGCTTGGCAATCATCGTTGTAGGGATTCGGTGAAAATGTCTTTTAAAAAAAAGAAAGAAACTAAATACACAGGCATAAAGAGACAGGAAAAACACCATAGGAGCAGAGCATATTTTTCGCGCACCTAATTACGAAAAGGTGGGTTGTAGTGACTCAGCGGACAGTCTGTGCCAAGCAGTCTGTACATATTGCAAATGTGTTAGCACACTGTGGCAAAACTACGGTTTGACCAAATATAACAGACTAGTTTTTAAGTTGATAATTTTTATGCCCCCGTGGATGATGTTATGAATAACAAAATAGCCCTTGGAGGAAAAAAAGATTCCCTAATCATGCTCTAAACTCTAAAGCGTGTCTTCTGCACAGAGACTGAATTGTTAAAGCACACTGTCTAGAAACAGACTAAATATTTAAAGCATGCAGTCTGCAAATAGGCTTCATCTTTAAACCTAATGGGAAAGTGTCCTTGTCACATTGCAGTTTTTTTTAATTATATTTTGGCTTTAGGTCTTTGTCCAGACGCTAACATCCGGTGCTTCCAAGTCAAGTAACAACAAAAGGCCTTTTAAACAGACAATAATTATTGTCTTCGGAAAGTTTGTATTTACACAGAACTCATCCGTCTTAAATGTCCTCCTTTTCATCTGCACTCAGTGCTTTAGTTTCTTCTTCTTTCCCCTCCTTCATCATTTTCCTGGGCTTGACACTGTCTACGTGCTGTCTCTCTGTCGAACAAAATCTGTCTGATCAGCGAGTTTGCTCCCCTGCTGTAGCCTTCAGCTCCGTTGCCGTTCCCTCCAGTGTTTCCATCTGAGCTGTGTACAGACAGCAGCTCGGCAAAAATCGTCTCCTTCATAACCTGCCACAACCTGGCTAAGTATAAGCTACACCTAGCTAATTTTTTCTGTGACACGAACAGATGGCCAAGTTTGCTGTGACGCACCATTTACACAGCATTTTTGGGAACATAGAGGTAAGGGGAGAGAAATGTGGTAGTCGTTTTACCAAACTGTGTTTGTGGTCGCAAAGCTAGCGAAGCTCTGCCCAGTTAAGAAACTCAATAGGGTGCAGGTTTTTTTCTGCAGCCTAAACATTCGATACCCTATAGTACTCGGTGACTTTCTAGAATCCAGACGTGAAAATCCAGTTTTACTTTCCAGCTAAGTATGGATATGACAGCACTGGCAAAGCATCATCGCTCTGTCGCCATACCCCATCTGTCTTTGGCTCAATTACGGTTTGACCTGGGAAGAAAGAAAAGATCGAGGGGTTTTTTTCTGAAAAAGTGTGATAGTGTTTACACCAGAAAAGACTAAAAAAAAATACTTCCCTTTTGTTTTCAGTATCTTTTACGTTCGTTTTTCTGGGCTGTCTATTTTTTCATGTCGTTTCCCCCCATCTTTTGGGAAATCGTTTGAAAGGATGCGGTTTTGTAGTCAGGAGGAAATGGAGACGGTGAATCCCTTTAACCAAGACCATACGTACACAGGCAGAACACATTCTATTCCATAAATCTGTTGTTGTGGGCACGTGTTTTCGTTAAGCGTGCAAACATGACATCCCGAGAAACATGCAGAGGAGCTGGCATTTTAAGAAAAAACATCCTCTTGGTTCCGACGACCACATTTAGCTGTATGTGCATCTGCTACTGGAACGCCGAAGCCGACGGTGCAGCAAGAGTTAATTTTGAGATGGTGCAACGGTAGTGGAGGAGGAGAGATGGGTTGGGAGGGGGGGGACGGGAAAGGGTCTGTGAGTCATCATTTCGGGTAGGGAAAGGACTTTGCTAATTGTTTGAATGCCCCATGCACTTGAAAATAATCACTGCCCGCTGCGGACGCGGGCGATCCATCAATACTTTGTAACGGACAGCTTTGTGTCATCCGTGTCCTCGCCGCCGCCTGCGGGCAAAAAGGTCACGGGGGAAATAGCCGGACGCGAGCACAGCCTCCTAGGGAAGCGCGCTCTCCTCCGCAGACTAATGACTAGCGAGGGCCATCCGTTCCGGACTGACAGCTGAGAGTAGTTGACTTTTGAAGAAGCGGAACGTATGAAAGTTATATTACCATCGTTTCTCTTTGTCGCCTCTTCACTCTTGAGACAAGGTTAGACCCCTCCCTCCATCCCTCCCCGGAAGTGAGTTCAGAGATTTGTATTTTCAAATTTATAAAATGGAGAGGGAAGGGGATGAGTGTGCGAAGGGATGGGGTTTTTTTTTTTTTGGGGGGGGGATGGAGTTTCCTGTCCTTGTCAAGCGTTTCGTTTTCACCAGAGGGTTTTGGAAATAATAATAATCTAAAAGCCATCAAACCACGGGGTGATTCAATTAAGATATTGTTGCCTCCCAGGACAGAGGGTTGGACAGAGAGAAAAACGAGGACGCGGAGAAACGTAGGATGTGGGAGCTGCCTCCATGACAAGACGCCATCCGTCTTCAAACTTTTCCCAGCAGCTTTCATGCAACCGTCTGGTGCTGACCGTAAGGCGTGGCCTCCGCTAGCTCTCCCCCCCTCCCCTCACTCTCCTCCCTCGCACACACGCGCGTGCCTGTCCCCACAGTCCGCACCCCCCCCCCCCCGTCCCTCTAACTCCTCCCTGCCCCTCCCTCCACGCGTCCTTCCCATGCTGCAACGCTGGATTTATCTAGCGTGGAAATCTGTCTAATCCATTGTCGCGTCGGCAGGGGCCTTAATAGGGTTACGTCTCATAATTCCTCTGCCCACCATGCCTCCGCTGGACACGGGCATTCGAAAATTGTCCCCCGGCCCGTCATAAATTTACCCCTATGGCCCACCAGAGGCAAGGGGATCCTGGAGGACAAATGTCACATTTTCCAACTGACCGCCTTGTGATCTTACGCGCCAGAAGAATCGGACGACAACGAAGTGGGGAAAAAAAATTACCTCGATGAGGTGCTTTTGTTCAGAAGTAGAATTCCGTTCATTTGGGGGTCTTAAATATGTGAAGAAATTGTTTAATTTTTTTTATTATTAATGAATTCCGTTTTATTTCGGATTTTAAATGGGTGAAGAAATCGTTGAAAAGATTCTTAATTTCTTTTGTGCTTTTTTTTTCTTAATCTTCTTCGTTGACAGTTGAGACCATTAAGTAGAACTGGATTTCCCATCTCTCCCCCCCCACTCCATAAAAAGTGACGTAGCTTTTCTTTTTGTACGTTCTGTGGGCGACGTCCTACCGTCAATCGTCAACGTGCCACGTTAAGTGAGAGGGTTACGAGAGCCAAAACGTTTACGTCCTCGACGTTGCCTGCGCGCGCTGTGGTTAGGTGTGCGCATGCTTATATGTTCCAACAGGTCATGTGGCCAGCCGTCAGAAAGGTCAGTTTTACTCTCGAGTATGGCCACTGACATTTCACGAAATTGTACATCTTTCTGTTTGTTTACCCATGGGTCTGTAATTACGCCGACACATCTGATAGTTGATAGTCTTTCTCACTACAAGAAAAGTCTGCTTTGCAAATGAATTTTGTTCAGGGAGAACGACCAAAATGGGTGGGGAAGATTCTGGTCATCGTCATCATCATTCATTCGTTGACTGAGACCAGTCTACCCAACTGCCGAAAATAGGTACCTGATTCCATAAAGGGTTGCGGAAGGTAAGGCGGTGAGGAAGAGGAGATGGACACCGCTCTCACAAAAAAGCTGGCCAGACAAAAGTGAGATCTCTAGCACCTCACTCCCCCAACGACCCAAAATAAAAAAGGTTAGGGGACAATCTTCACCTTTTACCAGTTGACTAACGACTGTGCTGGTCTGCCAATACTAGTGGTCGGGATGAACAGTTGGACAGACGCACCAGTCGACAACATCCCCACTTGGGATTGTCTTGAGCGGCGATGAGCAGGTTCTGCAAGGAACGGCCAGTACACTCATTTATGTTGACAAGCCAGTTCTTCCTCTGTCCACCTCGGCATCGATCCCTGTGCGAAGTACCCCGTAGGATGGTGTTAGAGAAAGTGTCGTGCCGGGCCACACGGCCAAACCAGGCTAGCTTGTGTCACTTCACTGTTGCCAGAAAGATTCTCACTAGGGGGCGACTGACTTTCTTACAAATTCAGTTCTTTGATGGGTTATGCTTGCGATTATGTTTGTGCGTGCATAAGTGAGTGTATACACTGGTGACAGAGACTGGCCTTCTCTACAAAACAACTCTGTCTAATCTGTGTGTCTCTGTTTGATGGCTGTCTGACTGTCAGTCCTATGTCACTCCTACCATCTAAGTCAATCGCTGTCAGTTTATGTCAGTACTTAGCAATCTATGTCACCCGCTGTCAGTCTACCTCAGTCACTGTCAATCTACAACAATCATTGCATGTCAGTCTACGACTATTGTTGTCAATGAAAGTCGATCGCTGTCAGTCCATGTCAGTTTTGTCAGTATTTGCCCACCGCTATCAGACGCCCTCGATCAATCGTTTTCATGTTGTGTCAATCTCTGTTTTCAGACCAGTGTCCTGTGGTGTGCAACAACCAGGGGGAGATAGTCGAGGGCCGGTGCCGCTGCTTCCAAGGGTTCAAAGGTCCCGACTGCAGCCTTCGTGAGCACATGTGCGTCGTGCCCAACTGCAACGGCAACGGACAGTGCATCAACGGACTCTGCGTCTGTTTCCAGGGCTTTCAGGGTCCTGACTGCGGAATCGGTAAGTTAGAAAGCGCTGGCGAAAAACATCGCCAGAAAAGTACGATTACTTTTACCCCGAAGTCCGTCTGAGCCAGGGAAAGCATAGGCTATAGTGGTGTGTTTGCTTTATTTTAATTGTTGCACTTCACCCTTCGAAAATGTCGTTCTGTCTTCTCTCTATCCAGCGTCTCTTTGGGTTTTTATTTGGTGCCTTTCTTGTCACTTCCATTCATCTTTATGTTATCCACCCCACCTCCTCAAAAAAGAGCAAAAGACGTTAGACGCCAGAAAACTGTTTAGTGATGTCTCTTTGTTTTGTTCTTCATTTGTTCCGCTGTTTGTCGACTTTTATTGTGACACTTCTTTCGTCTGACTCTGTTAACAATTCTTTCAAGAACTCCTGGCAGATTAAAAAAAATTGTAAGTGTGAAGCCCGTCCCACAGTATTCATGAAATAAGTGTTATTATCTCAAGTAAAAGTGTTACGTATAGATGTTACAATTGACTTGTCGGTATAATGCTAGGGTTAAATGATTGCTTTTAGCACTACATCATTGTGGTTTCTTTCAAGACTTTTATTTATCCTTAACACGCTTCCTTTTAGTGCTTTTTGTATTCAGCCAATAGCCTTTTCTTTTATTTTGCTTTACTACTTTCCTCTGGCCAAGTAGAGTTTTATGTGTCGCTGTGTTGCTAGACTTTAGACCTTCTTCCGTTCTGTAGACTTAAAATGCAATGTTCCTGGCTTCAGTGTTCAAAAGTTTGTTCGCAAGACTACAATATTCTACAATATTAGAGACATTGTCTTCAGTTTCATTTATTCTGGTGACAAAAGTTTGTCATACACAGGAATCTGACGGTAGGTTAGAGTCTTGAAGTTACCAGATTCTTCAGACAATATAATGGCATCCGTCAACAAGCCTTGACATTTGGTGCTAGTCGCCACCTCGGTCTTTCAGCCAATAGACATCAGGGCTGCAGAGATTTTTTTGTCTGACATCTGCAGACCCATTAACCTGGTTTCATATCCAGTAGGAAGAGACATCAGCGACACTATTCAACAATCCAGAAGAATTAAGAAGTCTGGACTATTTTTGTAAGGACGTTGAAAACTGACTCGTTGGTAACATATAAGCAGTAAGCAAAAAGAGATCATACAAACGAACAAACTTTCGAATATAATGTGTTTCTCTTGATTGGTTTTGCTTCGTGCCTGCCGCCTTAATTTTTGTGGCTTCTTTTCTTTCTAGTTTTTTTCTTTCTACCTTTCTATCTTTCATTCGTTCATTCTTTCTTCCCTCTATTGTTTTTTTTTTAATTTGTATATCTAACAAGGATAATGCTTTTCTCAACAATGTCAGTTCCTGTTGTGTTTCAGTGAGAAGTCAACCACAATTTATGATCATGGTAGCATTTTTGTTAAGCCTTGTCATTATTCTTAATTTATATTTGATCTGTTGTTTGTTTTGTTTTGGTTTGGTTTTTTTTTTTTTTTGAACACTTCTTTTTCAAGGACAACGGAAGACTTTACAAATCATTATTTTATTCAATACGGCATTTTGACTTGCATTTAATTGCATATATATATATATATATCATACTGTGAGATTTTTCACTGGGCAAAGAAGTGGCTGATGATAGGAAGAAGTAATGCTAGAAGCTTTTTCTTCTTTTTAAGAAAGTGAATACACTGGCTAAGTCACTTCAAAAGTGGAGAAAAAAAAAACAAAAAAAAAACCCAACTAAGCTTGACCATACCCATGTGGAAAAGTTGTCGAAGAAAGAAATGGGAGGCGGTAGGGAACACCACCGAGATTAAAATCCATGTCTTGACGCATAGAAATCGACTGAAACCTAATCTGCAAGGAAAAGAACTGAAATGTTTATCATCACAGAAGCCAACTGCGCCCAATGTAACTCGACAAGACTAACACATCCATGCACGGAAAGTAACTCCAGCGCATTTATCAAAAAGATAAATCTGTCTGTTTGACTTGGAATGAATAATTCTGTCTTATTTTATTCGTTCTTACCGCCTGATGTTTTCTCCATCGGATTTCCGGAAACTGATTGATACATTAGCTAGTGACGGGAACATGAATTTGAGGGATTTCTTGTATTTGACAGTAAAACAAGAGTTGGGATAGGAGTAAGATCTAGAAACCGTTTCTGTCATGTCCCGTTTCCGCCAGATTTCTCCCTGTCTAAACATTTTTCTCAAGACAGCCATATTAATCGTTTTAGAATGGAAGTGTCTTTTTCCTACAGTAGTTCTTCTGAATTCCCGTCGTAATTTTTTGTTCGACTGACATGGCATATTTTTACTGAAAAATTGCACTTCTTTTTCGTGAGTGTTTTTTTTTTTACATAGAAATGGGAAGTTTAAGATATAAAGAAAACAACACACATCTTTATTTAAAGAAGAGAAAAGTATTGTTTATATAAAATCTTCCTATCTTCATCGTTAAAGACCAGAACAATACATGAATGACCATGCAGTTAGCTGCGATCACTAGTATCATTACAATGTTGTCCGACAAATCCAAATCTTCTCCTACACCCACCCTCCTTTTTCACTGACAAAAACAGGACTACAGTAGAATTTAATTCGATATTGCAGTCTGCACATTAGCTACTAAACATGTTAACGGGAAGGAAATACAAGGTTAGAATTGCACCTGAAATCACATTTCCCTTCACAGAAACAGCTGTACATTGGCAGGGCCTTGAAACTTTCCTAAGTTTCTCAGATGCACTTCCGAAGACATCTGACATGTTAGCTCAAGACACCTTTTATTCAACCCGCAACTTCACATGTTTGCCAATTCGCACAGCCTTCGTTGCCCAGCGAACTTCATGTTTATTTGTTGATCAGTTGTTATTTCTTTTTTAAAAAATCAGCTTTTTGTGGCTTATTTTAGTTTGCATTTAGAATATTGCTTGAGAGATGTTCTAATTGTTCCATTCCAAGGACTGCCAAATCCTAAGCAAAGCATTTTTAAATAATTCTTGTATCAGTCAAAAAGTCAGTCAGTATTTTAGGGCTAATGTTTGAGATCGATTAGATCGTATCCATTTCCTGAACATCTCCCATGCAAACCTATTGTAGAACACACAGGGAGATAACGCGTTGTTGATGTCCGTCCATTTGTCACCAGATTCCATTCATTGAAACTGCAAAACTGACTTGTTTAATTCAAACATTGATTTTTGGCACAATCTTTAATGGTTTTTCATCTCGTACTCGAACAGATGAAGACAATGCAAGCCTTGCAAGTCTTCATCTTTTACTGGTTCTACCAAATCGAAAATGTTGTTTCCTGAAGTGCTTGGAATCTGGTCCCTTCATTTCCTTTATGATGAATATCAGTGTAAAACTTTGGTTAATATTCCTTTTCTGTGCTTTTGGGTGGACACAGCGAGGCGACATGTCTAGTTCTGCGACCGTTGCACACCCTGGCCTAAATTAGTTACTGAGTCTTATCGTTCCATAAGGCAATACTCACATATTTTCCTGCACCCCTCCCTCACTCAGCTGTAACACCATGGCCGAGTAAATAAAGCTGATTTCGTTGTATGTTGGCTTGTGTTGTGTTTTCTAGAGCAGAAAAGATTTTGCCACTAAAGACTTAGACAACTGTCGCAGCAAACATCGTCGCCTCGCGTTGTCCTCCCCTTTCTTGAAGTCTAACCATTGCGTTATCATTCTTTGTCTACCAGCACTATGTTCCGACTTATTGTGTTTCTTATCTTTGGTTTCTTTGTGTTTCTCTGCCCCTCTGTCGCCCTGCCCTGCCCTGCCCTGCTCTGCCCCTGCGCTGCAGTCGACTGCCTTCTGCCTAACTGCTCTGGCAACGGGGTGTGCCTCCATGGACAGTGCCAGTGCTTTAACGGTTATAAAGGCAGCGACTGTAGCCTCGCAGACAAAATTAATGTCACTCTCGTATGCGCTAAAAACTGCTCTGGACACGGGGTGTTCGATGTGGATGAAGGCGCTTGCGTATGTGAACGCCACTTCACCGGGGATGACTGTGAGACAGGTAACCACTGCCCGGCTCAGCCACCACAAAGCTCTTTGATTTCATCCGCTAGATCCACTTCTCTCTCTTTCTCTTTTCATTATTATTATTATTATTTATTATTATTCTCCATCCCCCCTGTAGGTAGATGGAATGCTGCATCGTGGGAGAGAATGCACTCCATAGCCTGGCATGATGGCAGGGTCACGTGGGACTCTTGTTTCTGATGAGCGTTTGTGGTGTGAAGGGCAACGATGGTGCGTCATGGACCATGACGACTACTACCACGTCTCAAAATGCTATTTCTTGTCCATCCACTCCTTCCCCCCCCCAACCCTACCCCCCGCTTCTTACCTCCCCTTCCCTCACCCTACCGATTGAGACATCGACTAACAGTATTCGAGGAAAACCCCCATTCCTTCAAGAAAGGTAACTTGACTGCGGTCTAGTGTTCGATTTCCTGTACAGAATTGCGCAATTATTGATGTCAATTTCTTTTTAAAGTACTGCCTTTGCCCAAGATAAAAAAAGACGAAAAAAAAGAGAAAAAAAAAATCAGTGAATTTAAAGAACTCACCATAGTTGCTCGAATCTTCCAGCTTGAATCATTAGCACTAACCCTTTCCTCGTGTTTTGCCTTGATTGAATTGTGAACACGCTAACCTGTCTAAGCCGTAGCTCGCCTGCTGATGGATTGCCTGACTAACACCTTGGCACTAACGATGCCGTTTGCAATTGCTCACTGCCTTTTCCCTCTTGCAGATTGAATTCAGCTTCGCAGCAAAAAAAAAAAAATCACACATTTGGGATTTGGGTTGGACGAGCATTTGGGAGGATACGGAGGAGGGGGAGGGGATGTGAAGGCCCGATCAGGTGACTTTTTTTCAACAAAGCCCTCCTGAAGTAAGCTGACGCGATTATCGATGCATCGACGTTTTCGCGATTTGGTGACTGGCAGGTGTGTCAGTATGGGCGGAACTGGGGTTAAGTTGGGTCTGATACAATTAAGCTTTACTGATTGATAGCTTGATCGATAGAAATTGTCACGGGTGTTCACGGTCTAATAGAATGTCTAGCCACCTTGTGCGTTTAACCTTTTTTTACTCCCTTCTTCAGATAACTAATTTTGAATCTTAAAATAAGCCGGACCGATAAGGCAAAGAAATTGCCTCTCTCTCTCCTTCTCCAAAACTGCAAACTAGCCGTTGCTAACAGATGATCAAGTAGTGCACTTCACAGAGGTGTGGGATATTAACGCCAGGCCTTGGGATTTCCAGCGACAGTTGCATTTTCCTAAAGCCGAACCCATCACTTTCCTCGTATTCTGTGAAGGATGGAAAGTTGTTACCTACACATAATTCGACTACCTTCTCGAACCTTCAGGAAGGCGTTCGTGAGAGCGACAGCAGGGAGGGCTTGCGCGTTCTGGGGAATGTTGGCGCCCCATTATTGGTTCCTGCATGTCAGATCACCGCCGTTAACTTCTGGCAGTTCCGAACGGTTATCTCCCAGCTTTTGGATGGATCTCCTTTCTAGCTTGGCATCTTCTTCCTTATACAAACATGTTGGGTGTTATGGAGAGGGGTCAGAAGGAAAAGTTGGTGGGGGGGAGGGAAGGTGGTGAAGAAAAAAAGGCGAGGCATACGACCGACCAAGATCGGTGTTGGCCCGCTATAGTTATGGTTAGGAAGCAGCTCTTCAGATGACGAAGAAATTGGACAGGAAAAAGACACGAGAAAAGAAACAGGGTTTGCCGAGGCGTATCTGGTGTTCTGGCCAGTCAAAAAAGTTTCACGGATGTTTCAGTGGCAAAGATGGGAAGATTTTATTTTTTAAAAGGAATAAAGCAAGGAAGATTAGCCATGATCGCAGATCTAGGGAGGTCCTCTCCAAAAGAAGGGAAAGAAAAAAGTTTTCCTGTTCCACTCATCTGTTTAATCTTATCTGATTATTTGTGTTTTGTTGTCTATTCCTGGTTCGTTTTCACTGTTACCCTCCTCCCGTGTAGAGTGTTCATTCATGTTAGTGTACGTGTACGCGTGTTTTGTTACTCCTATAAGTTGACGTGGCTATAATTATGAGATGTCGCATGATCTGTACTCCAGGCTGAAGCTGTCTGAGTATTCATTAAACTGATTTTCTAGGATGTAGAAAGTGTTTGCTTGGACTTGTAGATTTCTTTGTCTAGAAACGCAAATGTGAAACAGTAATAAAAATGTAACTTGGTTGTTGCGCTAAGAAAAGATTCCCCAGGTATTGAACAGATAGTTGAAACACTTGTACTTCAGGATGTCAATGCACATGACATCAGCCTTTGCGTCTACATCCAGACATGTTTTAACTCCATTTCCACATCCACCTCGTGTTACGTCTGGTTATTGATTGTGTCTCGCTGATCTCATTTCACACGTACATTGAATACACCGTGCACATCCCCTTCCCCTCCCTCCCTCCCTCCCTCCCTCCCTCCCTCATCCATGCTCTTTCCTGCCTCCACATTTATGAGCTGTCTCCCCGGCCTTTCAGTGTCCGCAGTACTTAATTCGCACTTTGTCTGAAGTTTTACTTACTTCTCGAATTCAACCTCCAGCAATTCAGGTTTTCGTTCTCTCCCCCCTCCACCCACGTTTCCCTACCCCACCAACCCCCAGCACCTTAGATTCCCGACACTATCCTTCGGGTGCGACTGGTTCCTGGTCTGTGCAAATTATATTCTTTATTGGCATTAGCTGTAGTCATCTATATCTATAGGCAGTCACACGTGAAGACAAGAAGTGAAGCCGCACGTTTCCAGAAAGATTACTAGCGCCTTCCCTCCCTTCCACCGATCCTCAGTGCATGATACAAAGTGGCCTTTGGTCATGTCATAAATGTGCTGTTTGTTTCCTTGCTTGTGCAATATATTTACGCAGCCATATTTTCTCATTTCTTGTCATTATTACTTGAGATTATTTGATGTGCAGCTTGCATTTGAAGCACTCCGTAGAATATTACAACTGTATTCGTAACGCTGTGTTGTTATCATTGTAGAAGCTTAGTTCATGTCATGTGTGCTCTTAAACACTGCAGTCAACATCTGTATGCGTTTTTATGCCTCAAGGAAACTAGTCTCGGAGAATTATTTACATATATATGTATTGGTATTAACTACTTATCCTAATGTGTGTAGATTTCTGTAACAACATATACAAAACTAATGCAATGGCATTAACAGTAATTAAGCCTATTTCTGTGTTACAGACTTGTATCAAAGATGAAGAGATCAAACTAAAATTGTTTTTTCATAAAACATAATTTTATTTCAATATTTGCATCATTTTCACGTTTGCTTAAGTTTCTCAAACTTTGGAATGCATTTTCTTGTAATTTTTACCCCTGCTCGATTTCTGTAAGGATTTGAATATAATTATACCTCTTGTGTGCTTTGACAAAACTGTATACCGCCCTTATGCTGGAAAACAGCAGGTTGGGTTGGAGTTCTTGGGAAATTAGGTGAAAGTTGTAAATCGTGAGATGGGGAAAATAATCTTCACGAAAGGAATTCATTTGCCTCCACCCTCGTTTGATCAATACTCTAAGCTGCATGCGTTAAAACATACACTTAGCAAAAGCAGAGTTTGGGGGAAGGAAAAGAATCCATTTAAAGTGGAAGCTTAGGCGGGCTTGCGCTCACCTGCACGTAGAGCGACTGAGGAGGGAGGGAAGGAGGGAGGGACTTTACTCAAAAGAAGAGAAAATAAAAGATGCACAACGGGATGGTTGACCAGTGCGTACGTTCGTGCTTCCGTGTTGCCAGAGGTGTGTCGTCTGGAGTGCGTCAACGGCCACTGCCGTAACCAGCGCTGCATCTGCGACCGCGGGTGGACAGGGGCCTTGTGCGACCAGCTGCAGTGCGACCACCGCTGTCACACCCACGGTTTCTGCGCCAACGGCTCCTGCATCTGCAACAAAGGCTGGAACGGGAAGCACTGCACAATCGGTAGGCGCACTGATGTCTTGGCTCGTATGACACGTTTATAACACGTCCTCCCAACACGTGACCGCAAGCGCACATTATTATGATGATTATTTCTATTTATTATTTTCCTTCCGTGTCACGCAGTAGAGTTATTAAACGACAACAGGAACACGCCCGATTTTTTTTTTAAATAAAGCTAGAAAATACAAATGGAAGATTCTTTAATTCTCAACACTTCTTGTAGAGGTTTAACTTTCAGTGCTCATGGAAAAGGTGACAGACTTTAGGATGCTTATGCCATGAGATAGCCTTAGTTGCTGACTTGACATAAAACAACAATTAACTAACTAACTTAGTATGCTTATGAATGGACTTGTGGATAGGAATCTTTGTTGGGGGATTTACCCCACGGGGGGTAATGTTTCACGAGTGAACGAGGGCGTTTGATTGAAAAAAAAGACAGGTAACAAGAAAGCCATGCAGAGAGATACGATAACAATAAAATATATTTCTCTTTTTTGTAGATGGTTGCTCTAACGATTGTAACGCTCATGGAGAATGCATACGTTATCAAGAAACCTGGAAATGCGAGTGCCGGAACGGCTGGAAGGGTGAGGCCTGCGACCTGGCACGCGAGACCAAGTGTGTGGACAGAGTGGACAACGACCAAGGTGACAGCAAAAGCCACACAGGCCGTTTTGTTTTTCACGTTATTATTATTATTAACAGCAACAACAACTTGGCGATCCAGCTGCTGTCGTAAAACTATGGGTGGAACTCATCCGACATTAACCGTCAGCCATGTGTCAGTGACTGCTCGGTCAACTGTAGCTGATTGTGATACGCGTCAATATTGTCTTTGTCCTTGCCTTTGTTCTTTTCTTTTCTGGTCTCCTACGTCTCCTTTGTCTTCCATCTCTCTTTCTCTCTCTCCCTTATCTCTCTCCGGCCCTTCCCGACCGTCCTTTCCCTTTACTCTCATTTTCCTTTCCTTTCCATCCTAATTCGTTTGTGCCCATTTCGCTGTGCATTTTCTTTCCCTCTTTTGCATAAATTTCCAAACTTTTTTCACAGAATGTTGGAACGCAGACGGTCCTGATGTACCACAGTATAATGTGAACGTGATGATTGTGATGCCCATCGTAGCTTTATGGCTGGTGTTGTTGGTAGTGGCATTAGAAGCAATTTGAAGTCATGCAGTGAACTCCGCTTACTGTCACTGACTAAGAACATACCCGACACTTTATTCTAGAATATTATAGACCAGAGCTGCCTATTGCACGAGGTTTCAGTCCACAAAACTGGGACAGAAAATACAGAAAATATTTCAGTGGAAACTCGTTTATCAGCAGTCTTTCTCTCTTTCTCCCCCCCCCCGCCCCCTTTTTGCATGCTACTGCTGGTAAACACGTTTGGCCAAAGAACAGACTCCCGGGGGATGATTAGGTGACTGTGAGAACTTGGTGAACTTGAGCAAGAAAGGGGTCAAGATTTGTTGCTTTTTCGCACAGATGGACTTCTGGACTGTTTGGACCCGGACTGCTGTGACAGCCCTGGCTGCGAAAACAGTCTCTATTGCCGCACGGCTCCCGAGCCCAACGACATTCTGCTGAGCAAAGACGCCCCTTCCCCAACGGCGTCTTTCTTTGACCGCATGCGCTTCCTGATTGAGGAGAACAGTGTCCAGATGGACGCCACCCGCAATTCCTTCAACGAAAGGTGAGTTACTACATTGGATAGGCGAAAACGAGAAGGGTCAGTATTACAAATTTTTGTCCCCGCTACTTTCATGCGAAACTGCACTTGCAGATATGCAAGAGCTAAACAATGGCTCTCCCCACCCCTTGAGCATAAGGAAACTGTTTACTGCTTTGCAAGTGTCAGTACCGCTACTATATATATATATATAATGCGTACCAGACTCACAAAGGGCTTGAGTATGGTAGATACACGTGCAGAAGCAGCTGTGGAGATCCGTTCATAGGTGAAAGTGTGGCACAAATATGATGGGAGGGGAGGTAATGAAAGGAAAAATTAAATAATTGAGCTGCTCCGGCTTCGTGAGGCCATTTGATCGGACTTGGAGGCAGGTGACCATTTCAACCGTAAGACCTGGCAGTGGCAATGACAGTATGACAGAGGCGTTGTGCGTGGATGGCGTCGCCCATTGACCCCACACTTGGCCATATACTGCCCTTTTGAGAATACGAAACATCTAAGTCGTCCATTCTGCGATACGTTTGCTCAAGGAGCTTATTTTTGCGACACTCGATCGTTTCCCCACGCTGCTCTAATCGCCCAGTGCTCCGTCTGAGTCTGAAGCTAATTCCATCGAACGCGCGTGTCTCTGTAGCTCAGCAAGGTTTTCAGGCTGTTTTTCACACCTCCACCTTTCATTCCCCTGTTCCTGCCCAATTTTCGCTAATGATTATTAGCTCTGACTAATCCATGAAGCCACTCCACCACCGTAATCAGACGGGATGGAAGGGCTGGTTGGCACTCGAGTTAGCGACTTGACGATCCGCAGGTCCCGAGGGAAGGTTATCAAAACACGACCAACCTTTAACTTTAACAACTGCCTGCGCTTGTCTGAAAGCTAGTCGCGGGTCAAGCAATACTTGTCGGGGCTAATTTCTCTTTCGATGCACAAGCACCAGTTAAAAGATAACCTTTTTCTCTCTGGAGAGCCCTCTAAGAGCCGAGGCAGGAAATGCCGAGTGGCGAAGGAGAGCGTGCACTCTAGGCAACGAACGGCCTTGTGTCTGTCTCAGGAACATTTTTAGTCAACTCCTTTTCGTGACTTTATGAAATCTTTCTCTTTTGCTCCCTCTATATCTCTCTCTCTCTCACACACACACACAAACAAACAAAACTGCTGATTAAATGTATGTAATATGGAAGTATTGTTATTTTATTTAAAAGATTTATCAACAGAAAGAGATATAAAAAAATTGCCTTCGTGGAGCGGGGAGAGACCGCGGAGGGAAGGGAGAGGACGTGGAAAAGTACGGTAATGAAAAACAGGGGAAGTAACTATTCTCGATGGTGCTCCGTCCTTCAGCAGATAAGCTCCCCTGCTGTTTTCCGCGGGGATTGTGTGTTACGGGATGTTCTGCTTGATTACTTATGTCAGATAGCATGTGTAACACCTGGCTTGGCTAGAGTGGCTTAAAAAGAAAAATGTAGACTGAGAAGATGAAAATCGCAAGCAGAGTCTTGAATGCCGTGGGAAGTTTTATTCTTTGTTTCTTCTAGTAGTATATCAAAATTGAAACTTTATTGCACATGCACATTTGAGCTTTCACTTCGAAAGATCTATAAATTAGGCCTAAAAGCTGTAAAATAACATGTATTCAAAACTAAGAAAGAAGTCACTTAGGCAAAAAATTCTTTTTTTTTTCATGTGGATTTTGCACACAAAATCAAGTGTGTATGCCAGTGATTTTTCTGTCAAATTCTATGATCATTGTTCATTCTGCCTAAGCTCTGAAAAATTTGATGAAATCTCTGCTGCATCATTCAGATCTGCCAGAGCTCAATAAAAGGAGAAAAACTTTATTGTGTTTGACTAGTGATGAACTGAACATGAAAATTAATTTGCTTTTTAAAATCAGAGCCCATATATAGTTGCTAGAATATGAGATTTCATGATTTTTTTTTAAAGGAGTAGCGTATGTACGTGTGTATTTGATTACACAGCTGATCATAGGCTGGTCATTTGATTAATCAGAAGTTATGATCTTGCAATTCAAAATAAGAACAGATTTTATTTCGCCACCAAAATCAGTCTAGGCTCATAAAACATTTCAATGTCTTTTTTTTTCAGCCAAGTTTCTGTGATCCGAGGGCGGGTTCGAACCCTAGATGGCACACCACTGATAGGGGTTCGTGTCGGTGTCGTCACACAGCCCATGTATGGCTTCACACTGTCCAGAGCAGAGGGACAGTAAGTTTCAGTGAAAGTCAAAATTACTGTTATAGACAGTTTATAATTGTTTGAATGTACTTTTCCCATTTTCTTTTTTTACTTTCAGAGATATTTTTTTATTTGAAATCCGAGAAGTGTTTTTTGTTGTAAACAAAGTTCTTTTTAAATGCTGACTGGTACTAATCTAAAAATGACTACTAAATATTGTATCAACATGTTTACTTTCATGCTTGAGAGGCTACTATACATGCTAGGTGGAAAAACTTATCTTTTGTAACACACCTGGTGATACACTTAGCATGTTCTAATAGAACTTTTATGGAAACAGATTTTAATATGGTTTTATTTGGTTATCATCAGTTCCTTATTACAAGTTAAAGGTTTTCATTGTAATGGTAGCGAAAACAATATCTTTCCTTTGTATGTGGCTTGTTCTAGTTAATTTATCAATGTCTTTTTCTTTTTTTACTTATTTTGTGCGATGTGTAATGAAGGTAAAGTAACTTCTGTGCTCATTACATGCGTGACACTAAAGAAAATAATTAGCTTACATTGTTTTGTTTTGTTTGTTTCATCTGGTATTTTGTTTAAGAGAAAAATTATAACACGAAAGCAGATGAAGTTCTTCATTGCTCTTGCTTTGTTAACTTGACATTTTCTGCGTACTTTTGTACAGTTGTTGTCATTTGTCAGAAACATTGCCAGAATCAATTTTCCTGCATCATTTAAATTTTTCAGAAGTGGGAAACTAAATTTTAAACATAGGATAACATGAAAAATTGAAGCCTGAGAATTGTTTGGTATTTAGGTTTGATATTCTGGTGAATGGTGGTGGATCCGTGAAGCTGGAACTGATGAGAGATCCGTTCAAGACAGTGACAGCCAGTGTCCTGGTGCCATGGAACCAAATTATCACCATGGATACAGTCTATATGGTGCTTGATGGGCAAACACCACCCCCTACCTCCCCAAAATCTTGCAGTGCCGAGCATCCACATTACAACCTGCGCCCAGTTGTTCTATCCACTTGGCAACACACCCAGCTGGGGGCATGTCCAGATCATAGCACCATCATACCTGAGTCTCAGGTAACTTCATCAGCATCTGTCATTGACATTTTCCCTTCTTTTATTGATTTCTTTTTTTCCCATTCTTTCTCTGTTTCTTTCTTTCTTTTTGTGTAGATGGCAGAATTTCTTTTTAAATACCTACAAACATGATTTCTCGGTCAGCCCTAAAATGCTGCATATCTAAAACATTCCGTCAGGTGAGGTCAATTTAGGCTGTCAGACTTATTTTTCTTATCGGTATTTATAAATGTTTGGTTTTATTATTTTTATTAATTTTTTGTGAGTTGTAGTAGTGTTAAGCGATTCTTATTTGTAGGGAATATATCAAATGTGAGTTGTGGTAGTGTTTAGTGATTCTCATTTGTAGGAAATATATCGAATGTGCATGATCCTATCATTCCTTATTTTTAAAAAAAAAGTGTTCCTCAGCATCTGCTATAAGTTAAAACAAGGATACACAAAGAGAACAATAAACCAGGTGACCATAGCCAGCAGTGATGATAATGACCCTCAGTATTCCTCATATTTCTTAACACTGCTTCAGTAAGTTTCAAACCTTTGGCCACAGGTTCTTCAGGAGAGCATTCCTTTGCCTGGCACGGACGTGCATCTGGTGTATCACAGCAGCGAAGCCACGGGCTACATGTCCCTTATCTTGATCCAGATGACTCCAGACACAGTCCCTCGCCTGCTGCATCTTGTGCACCTGAGAGCAGCAGTGGAAGGGGTGGTACTGGAGAAAGTATTTGAAGCAGATCCCAATCTCAAGTACACATTTGCCTGGGACAGACTTAATGCATATAAGCAAAAGGTCTATGGCATTGTGACTGCAAGAGGTGAGAAGCAGGCCAAAACAGAGAAAATAATAAGCAGAGCACAAATGTCAAATTATTATGTCGTCTTTTTTTGCGTTTTGTAATATCTAGTAGATTTTCTGCAGGGCTGTCATTTCAAGAATAGGCAGTAAAGAGCTCAGATGCATTTGGGTGTGTGTAGAAATATTTTTGGCACATCGGCAAGAGTAATAAGATTTCTGATTCCTAGCTTTATATAGGTGTTGTGAGCTCTTATGAGAGACACAACCCTTTCAAGGTTACAGTTCCAAGGAAAAATTCTACTGCAAGCTTGCATAGGATGTGGGGTTGGGGGAGAGGGGAGTGGAATTAGTCGGCTATGCCATGTTCCACTTCTTAAACAGTTGGAGCTGGGTAGCGTAGAGTGCAACTGTAAGGCCAGGCTTGCTTTTGTCTTCCAGTATCTGTGGGTTACCAGTATCAAGGATGTGATTACATCTTCTGGGAGACGCGCAGCACTACAGTCAATGGTTATGACTTGACTGCATCTTACATTGGTGGCTGGAATCTGGATATTCATCACATGTACAATTATCAAGAAGGTAAAAATGAAAATGGGCTTTTGTAACTGATATGGTACCTCCTTAATGAGCCAGACAACTGCTGCTAATACATTATAATCCTGAGCCTTGTGTTGGCTTTTTACCAAAAAAAAAATGAATAATCTTACTTCATTCCTTTCTGTACCTTATTTTTTTTTTAGATCAGCTGTACAGATTTTTATGTTTCTTACATTTTTGTTAAGATCCTTTACCCATTAACCTTACTGGAGATTCTCTAGAAATGAATTTTATTATGCACAGGAATTCTTCATAAAGGAGATGGCACCAACATTTATCTGAAGGAGAAGCCCAAAACCTTGGTAAACATCCTAGGCAATGGGGAAAGACGGAAATTAAACTGCGATGACTGCAATGGCCAAGCACAACACAACAAGCTTCTTGCTCCTGTGGCTCTGGCTTCTGGACTTGATGGCTCACTTTATGTGGGTGACTACAACTTCATACGGAAACTCTCACCTGACCGTGAAGAGATTGCAAGCATCTTGGAAATGAGGTATGCAGACTGAATTCAGTATGTTTGATTTTGTTATGTTTATTATAAAGATTTGGGTTGGGGTGGATGGAAATATGGGAAGATAAATATTTTCTATTGAAGTGAGGGCAATTTAATATTGAGAGCCTTTAAAATCTTGTGATTTATCAGAACTCGTGCATTATGGTTTTATCTCCTTGTTTTTGTAATAATAAGACTGCAAGTTTCCTGTAGCTGGTTTTAGGCTTCAAAAAATTTCCCATAAACTGCAAAATTCAGAGTGGTGTACACAAGGCAGTCCTTCGAATGAACTTTAATAAACTGAGATGAGATAGTAAATCACTTGTTTATAGTTTTCAGTGACTGGTAGAACTACAGCAAAACTAGATTGTTTCATGTTTCAAAACTAAATTTTACTTAAATGTATGACTTAAGAGTAGTGTTATTCAGTAAAGTACGCAAAGGAATATAAACATAAAACCTAAAGGATGGTATCTAAAAGTCTTGTAAAGTTACATTTTGATGGAACAACAACAGCTGCTCACTTCTTGATGAACTTTGCAGCACAAGGTCCACTCACTACAAGTTCTACATGACTGTCAGTCCTGTGGATGGACGGCTGTACATATCAGACTACATGAGTTACAAAATTATTCGTGTGAAAACGATGGGGCCTGTACGTTCGCTGACTGATAATTCCGAGGATGTGGCAGGCAATGGGGAAGAGTGCACACCAGGGGAGGAAAACCTATGTGGGGATGGGGGACTTGCCATCCAGGCACGTCTGCGCTACCCAAAAGGTATGTACTATGCCATTGTTAGCAAGACTGGACTTTTTGTCTTGTTCTCTATCCATGGCTGTTAGGAGACTTAGGCCAATAGTTATGGCTTCCCAGTGTCCGATCTACATCTCCCTTTTCGTAATTTCTGTCACCATCTTTCTCTATTATTTCTTTTCCTCTCACTTTTCACCTTGTCTCGTTCTCTCTCTTGTCTCTCACTCTTTTCCTCTCTCTCCCTCTCCCTCTTGGTAATTCCCTCCCCCCATTTCACTTTCTCTCTCTCTTCATCTCTCTCTCTCTTATTTCTTCTTTCCTGTTGACACCAGCCATATGTTGTCTTACAAATATGCTTGTTCTCAACTACATGTAAACCGGGCTTCAATCGGGAGGTTTAAATATCGGCGGGTAGCGTGTTTATCTTCACCATAAATCACAATCGCTGTTTTCCCCCAAAAATATCTCTTTATTTGTAGATACGGGTGTACACATAGGATCAAAAGAAAAAAAAGGAGAAAGAGGTTGAACATTGAAAGGGGCTGTTGCCCTGAAAATCAACAACAAAAACACATTCAATACACATTCACAAATCTTCTAGACATTCTGCTATATCTTAGCTACCTCTCTGACACTTGGCAACCACGTGGTAAACATGTGCCATCACTATTCTCATTAAACCATGTTACAAATAAATCATATTACCATATCAACATTTTTCTCTTCAAAACATCATACCACAAATTAATGATCCCACAATAAAGCATAAAAGAACATTGACATTAAACACAATTCCTACATCGATCTCACATCCTCTTCTTTTCCCCACAAACCGCCACATGAGGAAAAATGATCCCCCTCTCCTCATACAGAATCTTCAAACATCATACATATTTTTCACAAACCTGATTTAGGACAAACATCCCAGGATAGGCCCGTCGGCCACCCTAGGCCCACGTCTTCTCCAAAAGAACGTACAAATGGAAACCCAGAGAGTTGCTTCCCCCTTGCCTAAATCTCGGTGTTAGTCTCGCAGATGCGAGACCACATAAAAATCAATGCATAAAATAAAATAATACAAAATTACTAAACAAAACAAGAAATATGTGAATACACATGACAAATGTGCAAATTTGTCATGGGTGTTACATACACATATAATTACTTTTGATGCACCCATTTTACTGTTGCTACTCTACAGACAACAGGGCTTGAAATGTGAAAAACAGAATAAGTTGAATTTTTTATTTCCTCCTTCAGGCATTGCCATTAGTAAGGATGGCGTGATCTATGTAGCTGATGGACCCAACATTCGACGTATCACCCCAGATGGAATAATCAGCACACTGATTGGCTCTCAGGATCAACCACGCGACTGGACACCCATGCCTTGTGATGACGTTCTCTATGCTGAACGAGTAAGCAGATGACATGCCTGTGATATTGAGTGGCTGCTTTCTACTAAGCTTTAACATACAAGATCTTCAGCAAAGTGTGCTTTGAAACGTATTCTTTTCCTTTTTACATTTTGAAATTTATTCATTGTTATCAATTTCTGTGGATAGACACAAATACCATAGCTATATGTTTATGATGAAAATGTGGTTGTGCTAAAGACATTGAATAGAAAAAAATGTTTATAAAACCATTCTCATGGCATACTCACAAGAACTAAGAGTTTGTAATAAGTCATTTTAGCCCTCAGCAACAAAGCAGCACCTTTGAGTATGTTTGGGTGCGAATGTGTTTTGAGTCCACATTCAGTGGTGGGAAATGGTGCTATATAAATAAACAGATAAATAAATACCTTCAGCGCCATTGTAACAATTTGTCGGTAGAGGATACCCAAGTACTGAAGTAAACTAAAAAAATGCTGTAATCACTTTTGGACAGAAAATTTTCAATGTATTCACCTGGAGGCTTTGTCTGTGATCATGAACATAGGTGAGACTAAAGTGGCCGACAGCATTGGCCATCAACCCCCTTGACAACAGTTTGCACATCCTAGACCACAGCATTGTCCTGAAGCTGACAGCTGACTTCAAGCTGGTGACTGTTGCTGGGCGACCCATCTACTGTCCTCTGCGCCCTACAAACTTTCTACCTGAGGTGTGTTAAGATGCTTTTAGTGTTGTGTTACTTGACCTGCAGGTTAACAAAAGCACATGAACACTGCAAGGGAAGGGATTTAGTCTTTAGAAGTTTGTTATTAACAAATATAAGTCTAGTGTCAATAAGTTATGATGGTATATGTCCTGAAAATTTTAAAAAGGGGTAGAAAATATGATACTTTGAATGTTAATAGACATTAAATGGCCTGATTAGTAAAAGTTAAGCTTTTTATATAAAAATGTATGGAGCAGTTATCACAAGGTCATCTATGATCTTTCAGCAAACATCCTCTCGTGCTTTTCTAGATCCTTAAATATAAATAATCTATAGTCAATTCTCAGCTCTCTTTTTTTTCCTACAAGGAATTGAGAAATCATTGAGTAAGTTAACACTCCCAGCAAACACCCCTAGAGTAGACAGCCATGCTGAGAGATGTGGTCTGTGAATGGTCTCTGTGGGGTGGTTAATTAAACCAAGTTTCATGTTAATGGTGTTATGTACATGTTTATCTGATACAAGGTAAGCTGTATGTGTACTATGCGTATCTGTGCACGTGTTTTTGAGTCAGTCCAAGGTAAGAGAAGTAGGAACAAAAAACATAAGTGTGACCACACATCTTTATATGGTATTTTTTGTGGTAACATTTGGATTATTTATTATCAGGGAGTTTTGACTGACGACGAACAAGCATCAAGCATTGCGGATCGTGTCACACTGGTTTCACCAGAAAGCATCACATTTGGGCCTCATGGAGATCTGTACATCGTGGAGAGTGACACCCACCACATCAATCGGGTCAGGGTTGTCACCACAGATGGACGCATCCACCACTTCGCTGGTGCCAAGTCAAAGTGCGACTGTAAACAAACAGACAGATGTAAATGCTATGATCAGCGGGAACTGTTGGCGGCCCAGGCACTGTTCAGCTATCCTACTTCTATTACAGTTACACCAGATGGCGTTTTGCACCTGGCAGACATGGGCAACTTGCGCGTCTTCTCCATAGTTTCCCAATTACCAACCTTGCAATCTCGTCACTATGAAGTAGTCTCTCCTGAAACACAGGAAATCTATGTGTTTAACTATTATGGCCAGCACAAGCACACCATCAACATTCTAACCAACCAGTATATGTACAACTTTACATATAATGTCTTCTCTCCTTATGGTCGGCTGGTAGCTGTAGAAGATAGTGCGAGCAACAAGGTCCAGATCCGGCGAGACTATCAGTCACAGGTGAAAACCATTATAACGCCAAACAATGCTTCTTGCACTCTCATCATGGATAATCGGCGGCGCCTCTACCGCTTCCAAGCTCCAGACAACCTTACTGCAACATTTACGTACATGGGGGACACAGAACTACTGGAATCGAAGCACACGTCAGATGGTCAGACTTTCAAGTATGAATATGATGACATGGGTCGGCTGGAGAGAATCTCACAACCCACCGGTGCCATAACTGTGCTGCAGACAGACGTGAATGCCACAGGTTCCATTGTTCATGTCACTACTGATAGGAGCGATGTGGTGGCCATGGCCACCTATGGGAGCGTGCAATCAGTCATGCATGGCAAGTTTTGCTTGCAATTCCACCTTTTTTACCAACCAGCCAATACCTCCTGTGGCCAGGACAGTTAATATTTTAGAAACTTAGGAAATACTTGTGATTGCTTCACAAATGGCATTTCTCTAGGGAATAAGAATGACTTTAAAAAGATGTGAAAGGGGCATGGAGAATTTTGATTACTCTAACAGCATCTTCATCAAAATAATAGTTTTGAAAAGATCTAAAAGCGCTATTTGAAATTTTAAAAATATATCAAAGTAATCTATCTTGATTTTGTTTGTATTACTAGAAGCATGAGCAAAGCACAATTTGCTGAAAAGCAATATGCATGGGGGAAAAAAGTGATTGATTAAAGTTTTAGCATTCTTTTTTTGTTATTTAAATCATCCTTGAAGCTATCAGTTTTATGATTAGATCTTTGAATAAGGCAAAGACTTGCATTCCATCAATAAATGTTATAAGCAACAACAAATGATGTATGATGGTAATGGAAAAGATTAAGCATTGCTTGTAGCTCGTTTCCAATTAAAACCACGTCCACAGGCCCAGGAGGGAAGCTGGGATTACAGCAGACATGTCCTTGATCATGGCGCAGTGACAGATCGACCCCATTGCCATCTATAACTCAGCCTTTATTTAGCCAGCACTTGTACCTTAATTGAAAAGCCTGTATTTTGCCCTGAAATCAATACTCTAACCAACCCCAACCACCTCCTCCTGGCTCATAACATGGCCATGTATGGCTGAGATATACAGCTTTTGACAACTTACTTTTCATTTTTATGGCTGTTTGAAAATCTATTTTCATCCGTTAATGATACTTCTGCTAATGTGTAACATAACATTTTTTTTCTTTTTTTCATCTTTTCTATCTACTGATCAGTTTTGTTTGGTCTTGATTTTCACCTGCTAGGTAAGAAGTACAAAACTTTCAATAGTGTCGCTTGCTGCCTGCAGACCAAAGATATGTCTGATCTGTATTTTACACTGTTTTGTGTCTTTGCCTACAAGTTTTTTATCTTCAGCATCATTTGATCATTTGAGAAAGGCGTGGGTTTTTTCGAAACTTTTTGGGTTAGATGGATTGTCTGGGTCAGGTAAAAAGGAAGAAAAGAAATAATCAAATTCTCAAATGAGATATGCCATTACCTTGTTTGGCTTAGAGATCTATAGAGATGTTTTTGCCACTTGTAGAATTTATTTGTAGATGACACCATTAGAAATAAAAGCTTAAATTCATTTTTATTGAGCTAATCTGTTCATAGCTAGTGAACATTACTTTCCAGATTGGTTGGATATTTTGTTGCCACAGAGTGAACCATTACAGCTCTTAGATAAGCCAAGCCCAATGTCAACAAAGTATATACTTTACTTACCCAGCATGCATCTGAATGACATGGAGTGCTATTTGAGTTTGCCAGCATGATGTTCATATTTCACATTATCATAATGGCTTGATCTTTTCAAAGAATGAGTCTCTTCAACGTGAACTTTTTTCGTTCATACATAATCATGCATGTTGTGGACTCGTGCTTCTACAGGTGGAAGCTTTGATTGCTGATCTTTTACTCTTTCCATTAACTGCTTGCCGCTAATTGTTGCCGCTCCTGTATTTAGATGTACACATACTTTAACAGTTTCTCTCTGTTTGAATCTCTTTTTTTCTCTTCATGCATATTAATCATTAATCAGTACTGAGCTTTGTTCTCTGTGGAGATGTTTTTGTTCTCTTTTTTCAATCTTTATAGAACATTAAGTGTTGAGAATTTGACTTAGACTGAACATTTGTCTACTGCAGAGAAATTAGAAAATTTACAATAATCAGTGGAATGTTCAAGCATTAGAGGAGTAGTTGATTGCAGTTGATTTAAACTCATTTGAAATGGCTCAGAGTTGTGCTGCAGCCTTTATATTGTAGGTGGTTTTAATAGTAGTCCAGTCTATGCATTGTTAAAGCTTGTTCTGCAGACCATATAAAAGAATGGTATGATGATGTTATAAACATTGAAACATTGAGAAAGTACCAGTTTTAACTACCCAGTCAAAGGCTTTAACATCAGGCTTGCATCAAACTTGAAAATTCATGATATTCACTAGCAATTTGGTTATATTAACAACATTCTGGTTGGGCTGTCAGGAAGACTTGTAAAATAGTAGCGGGTGATGGGGTATAGTATGCAGAGAGCTTTCAGTGTTTTGACTGAGTGTACTTTCGCAAGCGAATGCCTGGATAGGTCTGGTCTGTATATACAGCAGTTTGGCTGAAACCTGTTGTTTAATGTGCTTTGTTGAAAATGTTTAACAGCTCAACTGAATCTGATGCTGGTGTTCTAGTTGTTCAGAAACTAGCCATGCAGTACTGGTGTTCTAGTTGTACAGAAACTAGCCATGCAGTACATCATTTGACATTTGGACAGGCTTATCTTGGGCGTCAAAACTTGCCAAATCTTAGTGCTGCTGTTATGTGTTGACTTTTCTATCAGTCTTCCATGGATGTCATTTTAATCTTGAATATTCTGTTTCCGCTCACAGGTTCCACCCAGACCAAAGTCACATACTTACCTGATGGAGCTGTTGTGGTGGTGTTTCCCAGCAACCTAACTGTTGCTATAGAAACAGGTGGTCATCCAATCACACAACTGGAGAACAACGTGGAGAACGAGCATCGCATGCATTACAAGCGCAAAGTGATTGTTCCTGACTACTATGTACATCGACTGGAATGGAGGTTCTACTTGCGCCGCAGGAAGTCCACCCGACAGACCCGCGCCATAGAAAAGATTGGGCACCGCATGCGGGTAGGGTCACTGTCTCGCCCACTGAGAATGCATGACAGGCATGAAGAAGGGAGCAAGGAGAAGGCCCTCTTGGTATGTGTGAATCAGACAAGATGTACAGTGCAGCCTCTTCTAAAAACAGACCGCACAAAGTCTTTACATATCACATGTTTTCATATACATGGTGATTAAAAAAAATACAAATTACAGTCATGTATTGCTTAACAGTGGAGATACATTTTGAGAAATGCGTTATTAACTGATTTCGTCATTGTTCAAACATCTACAGTGTACATGCATGTGGTCCATCATTGACCAAAACATTATGTGGCACATGACTTTAATCTTATGAGACAGCTGTCATATACACAGCCCATTGTTCACCAAAAAAGTATGCTTCACTGTATAATATTTAACTTATTTTTGTTAAAATGTTTTAAATTCTTTTTAGGCATCTGTTCATTTTAGAAGAGGCTGATCTGTAGCTGTCTACTCTCGTTTTTTGATGCAGGTTTGAACAGTTAAGACCTCATACATACATACATTGTTTAAAAGTAAGAAACTTTAAGATATGCTTAAACATGACTCACAGATATACATCAATGTGATTCTTAACTGGTAAAATGTGCGGCTGTTCAAGCCTGCATACTAAAACTATGACTTCTAACATATGGTAGTCAGACGCATTTGTCTATTTTTTTCCAGTCACCGTTATGGTTAGCATGCTTGATTAATTGCCTTGATTATATAATGAATCATTAATCATGCCTTATTTGTTTTATTTTTTTATGTTAAAAAATATTTAAGGGGCAAAAACAGATGCTTGTTCATTGCGCTGAGAAATGGTATGTTTTAATGGGTAATTTAGTGGTGAGGTTCATATTTATCTGTGAGATATATACAGGCAGTACACAGTACATGATAATGTGCATGCATGGATAAATGTATGTGCATGAACACATACATGCATGCACACACATATGCTCACAGACACACACAAGGGACTGAAGTTCATTTCTATATCCATTTGTGTTGTGTGAAATTAATTCACACAGAAATGAAAAGTGCATGTTCTTAATTCCATTTCTTCATATCTTTCTTCCATTAAAAAACTGTTGAAAGTAGAATGCAGGATCAATGAAACATTTATGTGCATGGTGATATTGCCTGAAGGATCAATTTCAGTTCTTGAAAATAGTAGTCTATGCATCTTTATGTCTCTTTCTACATATATATATATATCAATCAGCATGAGCGGTTCTGAAACGTGGTGCCTTCACCTTACAGAAACAAACATATTAGCTTTATATATTAGCTGAATGTTTTCATGTGACTAATCTACTGATTTATATGTTCACCTTCTGTATTCAAAAGTCTCTGATATTTCTTTTTCTGACCTGCACTAGTATAACTATTGTAATTTATGAGAAAAATTAAAGCTGAAAATTGCGCAGTTACATTTGTGCTTAGAATAATAGAATCATTATAAAAGCATTTTTTTCAGCATGGCCTATTAATATACGTCATTTGTATGTAAAATATACAAAATATGCTTATCTCATTTTTTTAAGAGTTATAGTCACTTTGAATTTTGCTGTTTGATTTTAATAGTGTTATGGTTGGCCATTGTAGCAATAATTAATTTTGTTGAAAACTTAAAATTTATACAGAAATACTAGGATGACTGATTTGTCCCTTTTGTTTTGGGGTTTTTGTTGGGGTTTTTTTTTTTTTTTGTAAGCATAGTGCTACCAGTTCAGAGTTCATTAATCCATTTATGCTTCATGTTCCATTACTGGAACAAAAAAATTTTTCTCTTCTAATTATTGTTCCTTAAATATCTGTAGGTCACATACATGAATTTCAAACACAAATTCAAAAATTTCAATCTCCAGCATAAATGGGTTACAAGCTAAAGTAGGCCATGATTTTAAAATTAGAAAAGCCAAAATTCTATTTTTAATGTAGACAGCTATTTCTAGAGTGTGGGTGTAATTATTTTTCAGGTTGGTCCTTATGAAAGTCTGAAGTTTGTATGTTGAGATTATGGGTAGTGAGGAATTTATAAAATTAGGGGAGTTAAGGAGTGGCAGTTATCATAATGCCTGACAGTTATGCTTCACTAGTATTTAATCAAGAATGTTGCAGCTTTGATAATACGGCATTATGGCATAGGGGCTGATCATTTTTCAGTCTTACTACAGAGCATGACTGCTTCTCTAAACTGCTGATGTTTAAAGGGTTCTAAAATTAATGACTAAACACCTCAGCAGTTTGTAAATTCTCAGCTCATCTGCAAGATATTTCTTTTACCATGCCATATATCAAAATATCAAAGTAGCAGCCTTAAGCATCTAGAGGCTAGAAACATGATCTTCTGAAAGTGTGGCCCTTGAATGAGTTTTGCCTTTCATTTTTAATTGTCTGCAGATCAATGGTGAAAACTTGCTTACTGTGGAATACAATCGTCTCACGCACGTAGAGACAGTTCTCAATCATGATCTTCGTGAAATCATTACTGTTATTTATGACGATGCTGGCCTGCCAACTCACTTCCTGCCAGCATCAAACCACCATGCAATGAATGTGACATACAGTCCACAAGGGGACATCCTCACCTGGCAATATGGGGACCTTATGGAGCAGCGTGAGTATCTGGATCATGGCCGCATCAAGGAAAGGGTCTTGAAACCTGCTGGTGTCCAGTACAGATACTTCTACAGGCATGGCTCCAAAAAGGTGAGGCTTTAATAACATGGTTACTCCTACCTTGATTGGCCAGTGGGGTTCCACAACTGACTGTACCTTCATACAACTGTTAATCTCTAACAGTCATAGGCAGTTTCCCAAAATATTACATAAGAAGTCACTTTATTTAAGCAATGATTCTTTGAAACAGCATGTAACAAAAATGCTGTGAATTTTATCTGTATATTGCATTTTTAGATTTAATGATGTTTCTGGAAAAAAAATTGTATAACCTTTCTTCTTCCATCATTTCAGCCCACAGATGTGTTTTTGCCCAGTGGCAAGCAGTATCTGTTTCATCGTGATGATAGAGGCCGCCTCAAGTCAGTACAAACTATGGTGCTTGGTCATCACCATTTTCGCACTTTAATGACTATTGGACGACACCGACAGCTGTACACAGCACCAGGCATGACACAGCCATACATCACCGATTATGACACTAATGGCAAACTACTAGAGATCACCTTCCCTAGCCAACAGCGACACATTGTTTTTCGCTACAACCATCTCTTCCAGGTGTGTTTTCATTATCTTGTCCACAAGAATACATCTGCTTTTCCAGAAACTTCTGTTGATCAGTAGTGTTCTTTGTATTTATCTATGTGCTTAAAATGTTTCCCAGTTTCTAAGTGATTTAGGATGGGAATAGATACAGTTTTCATCTAAGCTGTGTGTGAGAGAGTGTGTAAATGCCTGCATGTGCATGCATGTATATGCCTGTGACTTTTTTTGCTGAGCATAAATGGTTATTATGAAAACAATATATCTTTGGGAAAGTTAAGACCAAACTTTCTGCACATTGTCAAAATTTGCACTTAAGCAACCAAACACAATACCATACCTTCATCTGAAATCTACAGCAGAGATATTTGGTTAGTCTCACAGGATATAAGGTAGATTTATGAAGAAATCATTTCCACTTATATACACAACCTGCCACAAACAGTGGGATTACAGGGTGTTGCATGTGTTACTAGTTCTGTTTGTTTCTGTGTCAGGTGTCATTGATCATGTTTGACCAGACTCAGATCCTGCATGAGTATCATCCTCTGGCCCACCGATTATCCACAGCAGAACTTATGAGTGACACCTACGACTGCCGCCAGACATACACCTACATAAGTGCTCTCATCAGCAAGACTGTTGTCACATTTCCTCGTGATCCACACCTACTCACTGCACGCATGAGCTTTGAGTATGACAACAATTTTCGCCTGACTTCATCTACACTGCTTCTTTCAAATAATATGAGCTTGTCGTACAACATGTCCTACCATGAGAAGACTGGAAAACTTGACAGCTTGAAGAATCTAATGATTGACTGGCCATCTCCAGACAATCAAACATTCACTGATGGGTTTGTGCGCATTTCGAGGGAGTTTGATGGGTACGGCAGATTGGCCGATGTAAAAATTTACTTTGACAACAGCATTCGCTTCATGCTGCAGATCAACTATGACCAGACAGGCCGCATCCACCAGTGGCGACGGAGGATTGGTCAGACAGATTCACAAGCTGTGGAATATATCTATGATATTGACAGCCACTTGACTGATGTACTTCTGGAAGGACAAAATGTTTGGACATATTCCTACGATCCCAATGGCAACATCAAAAAGGTATCAGAGGATGGCAAGACACGTCACATGGACTTTGATGTAGGTGACAAGGTCACAATGTTCGGGGAACTTTCCTACAAGTATGACGATGATGGACTAATGGCACAGCGAGGCATGGATCATGTTGCTTTCAATTCCTTTGGTCAGCTGGTCACAGTAGCACAGACAGGATACTATAAGTTTTCCTATCAGTATTACATCAATGGGCGACTAGCAGTACAAAAGGATCAGTGGGGCCGGATCATGCAGTTCTTTTACGGTAACCCTCAAAATGATGAGCTGATCACACACACCTACAATCAAACCACTGGGGAGGCATCACTCTTCCTCTATGATGCAGAAGGTATTCTCATCGCCATGCAGAGATCAGGGAAGATGTACTATATAGCCAGCGACCCTAGTCATACCCCTCTTGTTATCTATGATGAGCGAGGCTATGTAGTGAAACAGTGCAGCTACACCCCGCTTGGACTTCGCATCACAGATTCAAACCCCAACTTTGACTTGCCATTTGGATTCCAAGGTTCAGTGTACAATGACCTAACACAGCTGGCGTTCCTGAAAAACAGAGTTTATGACACTCATAATGGCCGTTTTCTGACCCCGGATTATGTTGGGGCCTTTGACAAGCTGAATGTTGTGGTTGAGGATCCAGAGGTGTTGAATCTCTATCAGTACCGATCCATTGTTAATCTGCACCTCAAACAAGTGCAAAAGCCTCGAATGGGTAAGTTCCTGGTAATAAAATGAATGTCAGTTAAAGTGAGTTTATGATCATATGATATCAAGTGGGTGTGGGGGTCATAATAAAATGTGATTCTGCAATATGAAACAATGCACAATACTAACTTTGTAAGGCACTAACTGGATGTGTTCCTTCACAAAATGGAAAAATGTGATATAAATAAGTGGCATGGTACTGTATCTTCTTGTTTTTAGAAAATAAAACTATACAGTCAATCCACTTCTGGAAATGAATGCCATTGTCTTCTCTAGATCCTCCCAGGTCACCTGTACACATGATACATTTGTTTTGTTTAAGAGTGCTATTGCATTTGGTAAGAAGGACTTGGCAAAAACACTCTTCTTGGTGACCAGTTGTTTCCATCTACAGCCAGCAGGTAGAATTTCAGATTCGTGAAGTTTGGGTAAGAGGGGTCTATGATGATGCTGACAGCTTTTAATCTCACAGCCCTGGTGTATAGATCACCTAGTTGTCTTTGGAAAGACAATGATCTTGCTGGCAATCTCGACCACCCTCATCAAACAAGCCTTATCTTTGATGGATAGAATGCATAGTCCTCTGGACCATAAAGACCTGAAGGAGATGGTAGTGTATTATAAAAGGGATAAAGCATTCTTTAAAATAATTCCTAAATTATTAATTTCATTAATATAAATGATTGCTGTTGCAGAATAGACAGGTTAGATTATTATGGAACTCACAGACACTTAACAAAGCTACAAATACAGCTAACAAGCATCTCAGTATATCATATAGAATTAACTTCTTGCCTGTCATTTAAACTTAAGACCTGTGCCAATGCATCATTTCTATGCTGTGTGTTTATTTGCAGACCTGGCAGAGTGGCTGACAGCTCTGGGCTATGACATTAGCAGCATTGCGCCAGATGTGTCATATACTGGAGATGTGAACCCCAAGTCTCTTGGCACCCGGCACCAGCTGTTGAGCTCATCATCTGCATTTGAGTGTACCTTCCAACGTGACATGCACAACCTTCTGATGATGTCCACAGTACCCAGATCTAAAGTAACTCCACTTCATCACCTCCCTAAAGAGACAGCTGCCCCTCATGAGCCCATCTTTGGTGCAGGAGTGACTGTGTCCTACATAGATGGAAAAGCTTTTATCAACATAGCAGACATTGCTGCAGAGTGGGCAAGAAACCTCGCCACAATCCTCCTGAATGGCTCCAACATTATAGACCTGACTTTCACCATTAGCGGAAAAGATGTTCACTACTTTGTCCGCAATGACCCTGAACAAGCCGATCGAGACTTGCGGTCTCTAGGCATTCACAGCACTTTGGTTACCTATGAAAATGGTGTCAATGTCTCAGTTCACCGTAGCCAGCATGGTCGTCGCAGCGAAGTTGATGTCAGGGTTCACTCTAACCACACCATCATCAACGTTCGCTACGGGACTAACATTGACCATGAGCGGAAGAGAATTCTACACCATGCCTACGAGCGTGCCGTAAAGCATGCCTGGCAGCGGGAGAAGCATCTGCTGCAGCATTCGCTCCCTTCGTATCACACCTGGTCTTCAAGTGAAATCAAAGAGCTGGCGATGCTAGGACAGGTGACAGGTTATGTGGGTCAGTACATCCTCACACCTGACCAGTATCCAGAGCTGGCTGACGACTGCAATAACATTCGATTTGTCAAAGAGTCTAGGTAGCACTAAGCCTGCCCACACACAAATAAAACCCCAGGCTTTATCGTTCTGCTACTTACAGATTGAACTTTGTTAAAAGTTGAATGGCTAGCTGAGCACATTTCATAGTTACATGATCCAAAAGCATATTTCCCCCCCAGATTAACTTGGTTGTTTAATATTCTTTTGTGGATTGCAGTCAGAGGAAATGAACTTGTAAGGAGGAAGCAAGACAATTCTCAAGACGCTTTGTTGCATTGTCACTTGAGTGGTGTCCCTTACCCAAACTTGCAAAATTAAGTGAAGTAGGATTCATCTTTGAAGCCTATGCTAAGGACTTGTTGTGGTGGTGAACCTTGAGTTACATTGGACAGTCAAGCACTGGTAGTGGATTTATTTGAAGGTGTCATCAAAATGTCTCTCAAGCTAGTATACACTTGAGCAGAGCTCTTCCCAGCAAAGTGTAGAACGTTACCCTACCCCTTTACATAATAGCTGGAAATGCTATTCTCTTTGGATTGTTTGACTAAACATGTTCGACCATCTTGGTAACTACCATATATCATGTAGAACAAGAAACAAACTGACACTGGTTTTATTTCATGGAGGCTTGTACATGCTGATGAAAGATGACAAGCACTTCACCATCATACCATTCAGCATCAGACCTTAGCTGAGGTCAAGACCGCTCTCTAAATCATTGCACTGCATCTATGATGAACTTCTTTCGAGTTTCTTCATAACTAATAACCTGGTTCATTCATTTAGCTTCATGAGTTTTGGTGTTTTCTTCGAATCCATCTCTTTACCCACTGACAGAACATTCCATACCAAGATGGACAGCATGGTCTGATTTTGTTACCAGCAGAGTCTGAAGGAAAAGGTGTGGTAAAATATGTTTTAGTTCATTTATGCACTCATTGCCTCCAAACGCCTGGAGCTATAAGTGACTGGGCAATGGGATGGGGTGCCACAGACTGTACTTACCCCTCAACTCTTTGATTTCATGTCTAAAAACACTTAAAAAGCATTACATTGCCCTGAATAGGAATCACACATGGGTTACATCATGACCAAAAGTCTCTTACAAAAGCTGGAACATGCAGGAAAAATTTGGTAAGCCATAAAATATAAAAAGATGAGGCAAGTTAGGCCAATGCGTCACTGTCAGTTATTTCTCTTAATGTGTCTTCTCACTTGTAAAACATGTAATACAATTTTGCATGGATAATTGCAAAGTGTGAGTGCTTGGGTACAATGTCACATGTCAGTTGGTGTTGACTATGCATAATCATGACGTGGATTGTTTCTTTTTGCTAGAGCGACTGCCATTTCCTAAAAGGCAGGCCATTTTACTGAGGAAAGAATCACATTTACTATAGAATTATTGTTAGCTGATGTTCCTCAGTACATGTGCAATCTCAAGTTTTGCTCACAAGCTAATTGTGAGAGCAAACATCGTGTGCAATCTTACACATTTTTGAGGATGAAGTATTCTTCATGCCAGCTCCTTTTGTTCATAATGTTTTGAAAACAGAGTTATGCATTATGTAAACTGACAGACAAAGCATTCAAAGGAAGAACTTTCATTAAGGTAACAGTGACTGTCGCATGTCACGTCACACTTAGGACCTGGAGAACTTTGTGGAGTGGAAACAATTTGTTCAGTGGATTGGAGGCTTCAAAAGGACTTTTGTCTGGATGCAAGGTGTTTTGCAGACATGCCGATGTTTGTCAAAGGTCTGATTTATCAAAATGTGTAACTTTCCATGTTAATGCAGACATTTTTTTAATTTTTGTGACTGGCTTAACACTGTATGTAAATTCAGCGACACAAGTGACAATGCCTCTATGGAAGTCAGAGGAAAATGTCATTACCGCCATTAAAATAATTACAGATTGGCATATTCCTCTCCAACTGCTTTAGTGTGTTCAATATTTCTGGTAAACAGATTACATTTAGCATTATTTCTTCAGTGGTTTAGCTCAACCATGTCCCAGTCTGGGATACTGTTTTCTTTGTGCAATGGCTGGTCTGATGACCCATGTGCATGTGGCATCATTCTTTTAATGTGCTCTTGCATGAGTGGTCTTGCGAGATTGATTCCAGTCAACTGAAGGACACTGCTGGTGCTATTTGCTTTCCTCGATGGCTTTACTTGTACTTGTTGAGCAGGCAAAAGTGTGATGCAGACAGCAATCAAACTCATTAGGTTTATTTGATTTTTTTCTAATTGTAAATGAAGGGTTAAGTAATCTCAGATTTTATAAGCAAGGATTAAATGTGCTTTTTTCTGAGATGCAAATTTATGCTGGGGGGAAAAAAAACATGAAATAGCTTTACCAAAGAAACAGGGCTATATCAAAATGGAAGCAAAGTATGCTGCACTTCATTTTTTTGTGTTGTGTGGTGCTGTCACAGTGACCTCCCTGTTTAAACGACCCAATCAGAACACACCCTGTGGCATTCCCATTTCCTAGTGTTCAGCAGATCTGAGGCTGTGGGATCAGTCATATGTCTATATCTTAGGAGAGCACAATGGAGAAGATGGTTTGGAAAAGAGATGTGTTATAAAGAGATGCTTTATAACTGTGGCAAGGTGAAGTTAAAGAATGCTAGCACCTTTCACTACGCAGATACAAAGTCTAAAGTAAGGTAATACCCTAACATCACATAAATCCCCAAACTTTATGTTACTGTTCATATGCAATGTGAGATCATAGTCATTCCAGCTCTCCAGCCTCAACTTTCTGCTTTTAATAAGATTCTTCTTACAAATTTATGACTAATATGAGGTTCTGGTCTCAATACTGTTTTTCACAGATGGCTTCCTCCTATGATTTGTGTGAAAAACATTTTGGGGGCTTTGAATTGCTAGTAGTGCCATTAATGTTAGACTGGGACAACCATCTTTTGGTGGCCACTTCATCACAGCAGTTTTTCATAGGTCATTCCTTGAGATAACGTGAATGAGAGGCTCATTGTGGTGTTACAAATGTTAAGTAGATATATTGTCCTGTGACAATCAGTGGACAAAATTTCTTTTCACTGCACAATTTTAAGACAGGTTTTGGTGAAAACACATCACCAGTAACAGTAAGTATACTGTACATGAGATAAAAGAGGCTCATGTTGGCCCATTTGATCCATTAAAATGTTACTGCTTTGTTTTTGTTTTTTTTTAAACTTGATTTTTGTTGTGTTTTTTTTCGTGTAACTGTGTTTTCCTGTTTTGAAGTTTCACCTTTTTGAGACTTTGTACTGTGAGCGACTTTGTATGTTGGGTTGTGAAAGAGCATGAATGCATGGAAGAATAAGTGTAATTTTTTTAATTGATGAAAACTTGACATGCAGGGTCAAGTTGAAAGATTGGCCAGACATTTAGAATCAGATTGTTGATATCAGTGTGAAGATTTGTGATTGAATTCATATTCTGTCATACTTTAACGAGCTTAGGGATTTGTCTCATCAAACATTATGATGCACCTTTGGAAGTTTTTGTTCCTTTTAACATATCACAGGTACCATACAGGTGTTGGGCCAGTTTGTGACTGCATCTTATTCAACACTGTGTTCGAATTTCAGTTACATCTCATTATGTGCAAGTTTATTTTGTATTTTTTTTTAACCAAGACAGTCCTCTAAGCTAATGTAAGTGCAAACAATGCTACATGCACTTTTTAATAGCTAGATCAAGGAATATTTTTTCCCTGCATATTTTTGAAAAAAAGCACTTGTTTATCAAGAAGCATAATTTCCTTTGGCTCATGTGAACAGAATTATTACTGTGCCAAATAGCACATAATGAGAAATACTTCTTTTTTCTTCAATTTGCGACATTCTTTTCAGTTAACTTCCATACTGTCATAGACATGACTGCCTTTATTATTCTTGACGTTCCCTTAAGTCCCTTAATATCTCTTTGTATCATTCATCAGATCTGTACTGTTCAAAATGCTTTAGAGTTAGTCATAGCTTTATTTGTGGTTCAAAGGGACAAACATTAATGCAATCAGTTTTGACGTTACAAAATAGCCTGTGCCAAATAGGTCTCATTTAGGCATCATCTATTTATTTCATATTCCACTCACTTGATTTTCCCATCTGTACATTTTCTGCACACACTGCAAAATCATCTGGCTTATTCTGTGTGATCACTTTGTTGATAGGTTTTGCAGGATTTATTTTGGGTTTTTTTCCCTATTATACCAATACTGTTTTGACATTTATGTCTGCCGAGTTTAAAAAAAAATGATGATATTACACTTGGAATTGTGTATATATTGTATAGACTCATTACAGATTGACTCAGTTTTGTCTGTGTATTGTAAATGTTCTGGAGTACTGTAGTGGTGGTCTCTGCATGTTGACTGTGGGCTCAGTTGTTGTGCCCGTATGCAAAAGATCTCTGAATCGCTGAAACAGAGATTATGTTTGTATTAGAAGACCACCTGAAAAATCAACCCACTGCTGGGTTGAGAGACAATGATCGAAAGTTTAGGCAGAACTCTATAATGAAGAGTGGAAGCCATGATGTACAACTGTCCCACGTTTCCTGTCCTGTCCTCTCAATGCAGACATTTTTAAACAAAAAAAATAAAGAGAAGAAAAACTTTAGGATTTAATGTGAAGGTTCACTATGCTGACTAGATTCACCATATTTAAGATGTTTCTTTTTATGCATCTTAATTGTAAAAGCTGTTTCCTGTTTGACTTTAAAAGAGTTGTTTAAAGAAAGCAGAAGTCTTGCAGATTTCTAAGATATGTAAATAGTTCTAGTTCTCCCCACTTTATTGGTGAAAAATCAAAACTTTTTATCTCGAGGAAGCAGCCTGGGGAAGTTACAGATGTGGAAAAGGGCCGAAACTGGGATTGAAATGAAATTATGGTTATGATGGTTGCAGGAGAATAAGACAGTCTGTGGGTAGGGGAGAAATAATTTTACAGTACCACTTTGCAATTCATCACGTTCTAAAGATGCTGTTTTGTTGCAGGCAACCTTACGCATTTTGTGTGCTTTTATGTTGCAGATGTGGTTCATCACAAGATCTGTACAAAATGCAATATTTATCAATGAATGCAACATGTACTTTTTTGTATATCAAAAAAAATAATAAAATTGATGAGAATTGTGTTGTTCTTTTCCTGCTCCTTTTCATGATTTTCAAGGCTATATCATGACAAAAAATGCTCACATGTAGGTAAACAAATCTAGTTAAAAGGATGAACCATGACTTTGCTTAATGATAAACCAATGAAATAGATGAGCAAGCAAATATTATAAACCAGAGAAATGTTTAAAGGCAAATGGTATGAAACGTGAGTTGAAAGATACGTTTGTGTCCTCAGAAGAGACCAAAACTAGGCTGAATGAATGTCAAACCCTTCATACAGAAATAGATTTTAGCAGCAGGTGGAACAGAGCTAACTAACAAAAACAAAGATCCTGCTGTGATAAACTGTTGGTGGACCTGTACAAGGTGAACAAACTGGTTTCCCCATCTACCCTGTTGTACATTCTTTTTAAAAAATATGCTGTTCTGTACCATCTCTCAAATATATCTGTAAACTGAAGTTTCTGTTTTATGCATGAACTTATCTGTGCCACGACCTTTACTCCTTACGCCAATCAACACAGTTGTCAATAGTTAATTATAGTTAATGGACTAGTCTGCCTACAGATTTATACAGATCTGCAGATTTATGACACTCTACATAATTGTTTGTTCCCCGATTCCTCTTTGTATCTTCTATATATATATTTTTTTTTTATTACTTGTCTGCATAATTGTTTCTCCTTCCATCCTTTGTATTCTGTCCATGTCTCCTACTTGTGCTCCTTCGTGAGCATGATTATGCACAATATAAATCACTTGTTGGTTATTATTATTATATGAGTGGTCATGAACAATCACTTACTGCAGTATATGCTGCTATGTGTATATAAAGACATTTTCATATATTACCAGAATGATGGTTACATCCCTTGAATGTATACACAAGAGAGGGTTAATAGGTAATGTATGTGTAGACAGTTCGTCTGTATGGAAAAATTAAGGTTTGTCACAGAGTGAAAAAGTCAGACTATAATTAGAAATGCTTTATTGTACCTTGATTGCCACACACTATATATATATATTTTCTGAAACTAATAATTTAAATTTTGCTTCATTATACATCAGCACCTTGAACTAGTTTCATGGGATCATGCACTTGTCTTGCTATAAGCTTAACACCCTTTTTTTTCGTAAAATATGTTTCAATAACCTGATAACCATGAGTCATTGATAAGTCTGTCCCCCAGAACTTTGTCCAAAGGTATATGCCATTTGCACAAACACAATAAAGAAGTCATTCTCACACAGTATGAAAAGAAGAGCAATCACTACAAGGACAGCACTTCATGTCTGGGTTTTTTATTATGGGATTACTTACTGAGTATCATCTTCCTGAACAAAGTGCACTTGTACACCAGTTTGAAGCAGCTAATGAAAGACTAGTATTTTAATGAACACTAAGTTTATTTCTGCATTATTTCTAAAGAAGTTTATAAGAGGCAATAAAGGCACGGCACTTACAGCAGTAGTTTCCATAAATATGAGACAAATGTAGTAGACAATACTAACAACATTTTTTAATCAAAAGCTGGTGATTTTAGGCTGTAATTTCACTTGGCATGGTCTGTCCCTTCAGGGCAGCCAAAATATTTTTGGCAGTTAGTTCTGACATGGCACTGCGTGCTTTGTGGGTTGCGCTTGCTATGTGGGGCAGTATGACACAGTTGTCAAGCTTCAGCAGAGGGCTGTTTGTGGGTAAAGGCTCTGGAGTTGTCACGTCCAGTCCTGCTGCTGCAATCTCCCCAGAAACCAAAGCTTTGTACAGATCATCCTGCTGCACCACCCCTCCACGGCTGGTGTTGATGAAGACGGCCGTGTTTTTCATCTTTTTAAAGAGATCCATGTTAAACATGCCTTTGGTTTCAGGAGTTAGAGCACAGCAAGCCAGAAGAAAATCTGCCGAAGCTATCACCTCATCAAGAGGCAAGAACTCTGCTCCAATTTCTCTTGCTTTAGGCTGTTCATCGAAATCAGAGTAGATGAAGCGAGCAACCCCAAAGGGCTGAAGGCAGCGAGCTACAGCCATGCCAATGCGGCCCATGCCAATAATGCCTACTGTAGATCCATCTAGACCAGGTCCACATAGCCACATAGGCTTCCAGGTACCCCACGAACCATTCTCAACAGCTCGAATACCTGCAACAGGAAAAAAAACAGAAATATTTGTAAGTGTCAGTTAACAGCAGCACGTTTCACTTCAATTTGTTCTTCCCTGAACAAATTCCTGTACATCTTTCCTGCCCTGCTGAAAACCCACAACAAACATTAACATCAAGTACAAGAGAAACCAACTGACTTTTTTCTCAGTGGCCTTTGTCTGGTATCATAAGTTTCAGCTAATCTGCACTTGCAGATTACAACATAATTATAAGATCAAATACTTTATAACATAGAATGCTTTCTGATAAAAACAAAGTAAATTATCACCCTCGTGAACCCAAGATACAGGTCAAAAACTAATCAGCTTTATCTTGGGTGTGAGGTCACTGGGATTTTAAGTTTTATTACCACAGCAAGGTGCCTCTTTTTGGTGAAGACATATTAGATATATGAAATTCACTACATTAACTTCTTCATCAACAGACAATAGTCATAAAGATGCTGCATATTAAAAATAATATTACTTGGAAAATGTTATTATAGTTAACTCAAAGAATAGTAACATAAAAATGTAAAGTTAGACTATTAGTTGCTAGTCCAGTTAGAATTATCAATTGGAAGAAGGGGGGTGAAGAATAAAACATATGTTTAAAGGATAGCACTGAAAGTGAACTTTGCCAAAGATCCTCTTCATAACAGTTAACATACTTTTTTTTTTTTTTGCACATTACGGAAAGGCAGCTCCTTATGAGATCTATCCCTCAAAATAGCATTGGAAGTTATGTAATCATCTCAGTCATCATACTATCAAAAGCCACCATTGCATGTGTGTTACCTTCTTTTAGTCGACGGGAGGTTGCCAGCAACAAAGACACAGTGAGTTCTGCTACTGCACTGGTCAGCACATTGGGTGTGAACCCAACCTTGACCCCTCTCTCAGCACATGCCACAAGGTCAACGTGGTCATAACCAACGGACATGGTGCCTACAACTTTAAGATTGGGACCTGTACACAAATGAAGATGTTATTTCATATCAATCCTAGGTACAGGTTTATCGCCCTAGTATCACTAAAACTATTAGTACTTTTTGTTTTGGGTTACAGGCAAAATGACAGGAACTCAAGGAAAGTTTTCATGCGGAGCTTTGTTTACTCTAAAGCGTTTCATTCAGATTCATCACAGGTTTTAGAAAATGTGGCTGCAGACAAGATATAGTGACTGTTTTTATTTGACTGCAATTCAGTTAAATCATTTTTCTAATACAAATATCTATCATATATATTGGGAAACAGTGATCAAATAATAATAATATGTGTACTTGTATCGCACAGCATCACGGCCAAGATAAGTCACACTCTCTGCAATGACTAGTAATGATAAATGAACATTAGGTAAAGAAGCTAACTCTATGTTCCTGTTACTTTTCCTCTTTTGGGGGTGGGGAGGAGGTAGGCAAAGTGGGGCAGGGTTGATGACCATCTTTATACTCATTTTCTTTATATAATAAAAAGAGCTAGATCTTAATTACCAGATCCCTCTGATTTATATGCTTCTGACAAGCTGAAATCTTCTCAAATTCGTGGTCCAGTCTAATGCTATTTGAGATGCTCATGATGTCTCACCTTAATGGAAAGATAGCAAGAGAGAAAGAAAAAGATTATAAATCAATTGAAAGAAAAAATTATTTTATATGTTTACAACTATACTATATACTATGGCTTGTTAACCAGATGGCAAAATGAGGACTGATGATGATGATGGCTTGTTAACAGCATTTATGCTATTTTTATGCTCTTTCTCCTCTCTCGCCCTCATCCTTTTACACCAATTAAGTCAAGGCCAATTTTATCATTAATTCTCACAGTCCATTCTAAAACAGAAAAAATTATATATAAATACAAGTTTCAGTATTGGTTTACTTCTCCAGGTCATACTCAGCAGCTGCCTTAAATAATAGGTCACTTTAAAAAAAATATACTGCTGTATTAATGTGGTACTTTCATACAAATGTGAATGTAGATCATTTTACCACTAACTCATTTATGAACTCTCTCCTATCTCACTCAACATGCTTAATTTATCTACCTGCATGTTCTTTTCTACGTGAAAAAAATTTATCATTTTTCATCTGCAAGATCTGAAGCACATCTTGACTGGACTTCAACAATTTGATAACTGATAAACTGCTTCTAAATAACTTTGTTCAATAATCTCACATTTCAAGGTTGCTATTTTTTTCTTCTGCTTTTTCTGTTAGATTTTTTTAAGGCTTCATACCAGAAGAGTTCTGTCCCAAAATAGAGCCAGATGGGTTAAAAGGTTAAGATTCAGGTCAAGGAAAAGGAATGGCTATAGGCAAGGTAGCAGATTAGCAACGCTGGCATGAAAAAATTCATGAAGACGAATAAGTAGATAAGAAGGGCTGCAATCTTTGAGGATTCGTGTACATGATATTATATTTTGCATTAGATAATCTTACCCCAAGCCAAACTGTAAAAGGTTTCAGAATGTTTTATACATCCATGTGCCTAAACGTGTTACTAGTGCTCTATGGCTTTGCTCCTGCCTATCTTTTCAAATTGTTGCATCCTTATCAATTAAGTAGGACTGATCGCTCTGCTAATACTTATCTTCCTGGTGTATTATGTCCCTTATATTAGGCTTGGAAAAGTTGGGGGGGGGTCATATACAGATATATGCCATGCATTTAGCAGCCATAAATACATGGCAAATAAAGAGGACCATAAACAGAAATCATATGCTACGTTAAATGCATCAAGCATCATGAGTATAGAAGTATAGTGTGGTGGATAAAGGTGAGTTTGTAGTTTTGTGTTCATCGATGGGATAGACGATGACATATACTCCAAAGCAGAAGGCAGATCAGTGATTAGACTGCACATATAGCTCTCAAGATGCCCAGCGCAAACGAAGTTGTCCATTTCTCGTGCACACATAAACTATAACTAACGCTATATCACGGTGAACTACAGCCACAGCCTGAAAGAAATTACATGTGCCGGAGGCGTGATCTGAACCCGCTATCCCCAATCCTCGTTCGACTCATCCTCCTCACCGCGCTGCGCGCGACTGACCGTCCGATCGAAATTATTTACGCGTTTAATAATACAGCACTGAACGGAGAAAAAATAATAGTCACATATACATCAATGTACGCCCATACATAATATACACAGTCAAATAAAAGTACGCTCCCTTCCCAGTGAAAGATCACTGCTAGGAATAATCAAACACTGGCCAGGGATGTGTTTAGTGCTCTTTAAACTCACCGGCCGCATCAAGCAGCTCTGTGTCGATTTTCTCCGTCAGGAGACAGAAGAGGCCATCCACACCCTGGACTTTGGACAGAAGTTCTGCCCTAGGAATGGGTTCATCGCTGTCCCACTGTGTCACCGTACATTCGGACTTTAACAAAGCAGGACCTTGGTCTGGAATTCGACGTGTAATGAACACTTGAGGCTGGGTACTTCGGCTCATTTTCCTAACAGCTAAACCTTCGATGTAGTACCGACTGGCATGCAGCTGGCTGAGAATACGCGTGTTGTTTGCAGCTAACCGGAACGCGGGGCTCAATCCTGCTATCAACATCGCGCTCCCTGCGAGATACGATCGCTGACAAACAAGGATCGTGACTCGCTGTAGGAGTCAAGACACGTCGTCTGCTCTTCAGGGGCACGTAACTTGAAGCACACATCTGTAAAGGCAACATGTTCTGCAGATGCCACGTTCGTCGAGGCAGAAATGTTGACATTGAAGGAAATGAGAATTCCTGGACTTACATAATTATTATTTAATCCTATGCAATCTTTGATGATACGCAGCCTAGAAAGATGATGAATTAAAATACTTTTTTAAATCACTTTACTGCTATTATTTTATACCATAATTTTATACTAAATATATTTTCAGTTTATTTCATTTTGTGGGGGGGGGATTTTTTTTTTGAAAAAAGGTAAACGGATAAGGTCCCCAAAACAATACGCGTGCTTCAAACGTTTGTGTTGGCATGAGTAAATGGGTCTCTAAAAGCTTGCATAAAAAGTAGTAATTTCATTTGGGATTTCAAAAATTTACATTTTACAAGATCCTACTTCCTTAGTTTGGTGAAAGACTAGTAGCCAGACAGTCCTTAAATGGGTCAAGTTGGGAAAAGGTCCTTGTCTGTACATTGTACAAGAACGTCTGCATCACTTCCGAGGTTTTGATGCTGATGACAGCCAATGTTTTAGTCTGGCAGGATCGTAAGTCGCAGCTAACACAGGTTTGTACAAACATGCATTCATTTTGTTCAAATGTTAACACAAAAATTGACACGAATGCCTTTATGAACGTGAACATTCGTGATGTAGCTTCATCCACTATAATGGTTTCTGTTTAGACTTCTAGAAAGAGAAGGAGGGTGTGGAAACGCGACTGTACATTAAATTATGAATAACTTATTCATCTAAAGAGGAGGACAGTTAATCTTCTCAGTCATTTGTTATTACTTATATTTCATAAACACGCATTCTTCAGTATTTAATGCTATTAATAATTATTTCATTTGTTTACATTTAATGATCGATATTGTGCTTTCGGCCGGAGCACATCTGTTTATATATACCTCAAAGTATATTTTTATTACGCTAAAAATATGTCTTTCTCTCTCTATCACACACACACACACAAATGAGGTCGGGAGATGTCGCCTTTATACACATATATAAAAATATGATATAAAAATTATTTAATATTAATAATAATAATGAAGATTTTTATAGCACATATTCACACTCATAGAGAGCATGCCCTTAGTGAGCATGAATATTGAATACTTCAGTAGAAATTACGACACTTTTTGTGTGCAGATGTTTAATCTTTAGTTTCTGCATTTGTTTTAATTGTAAAGAAATGGCATGGGCCAGTGAGCTACCTGCAGAACTACTGTGCCGACCTGTAGGCCTTGTAGTGCTGACAGGTTTGGACACAACCTATAATGCAGTGCACAAGGCTGTGTGGGATTCATTCTGCAACAACCGGCGTGCAGATCGTGTCCCATTGCATTTTCGTTCACTGGGTGCTGACCATGTGTATCCCAAATGCAAGTCAAAGGTGAGGTCTGACTGTTGGATCACTGGTCATTTTTTCCCAAGACCATTTCACCTCAGTCATATTACCCAACAGACTGAGTGAAATCACTCTAGTTATATGTCCATTTAGTCCCAGGTAAGACCATTTATTCGTCCCAAGATCGAATGGTCAAATCATCCCAGGTCAAAAAGACGAATTGATCACTGATGACACAAGTAGCTATTAATATCTAATATTACCAAAAGAGCCACACATTCGAAGTATATAGATATGTAAGCTTAGCTGCTTATATTAAATAGAGCCATGCGAATAAGTTTAGCTACCATTTTATTGGCTATACGCATGCAGAGAACGTATCTTACAGTGGCAAATAAATGATTTTTTTTAAACAATCTTTTAAATTAAAGATTTTGTCATCATTTTATTGTAAATTTGTATTTTGACTTCTTTGGCCTAGTACTATTATTATATGCAGAGACGGGCAGACTGATCGGGCCTGAAATGATTTGACTTTTTGATCTTGGAGTGAAATGGACATAGCTGGAATGAATTGGCTTAGGCTGTAAGCCAGAATGGTCTTGGGAAAAAATTGACTGACCCCCTTCTGTTGCCATTCAGGCATTTGAAGCACCAGCTATTTTTCTTGTGTGAATCCAGAATAACTTTTAATTTATACCTCAAATTCTTCAATGACAGCTACTACTGCTATTGGGTGGTTAGCAATGCAGTGTGAGATGCACATGTTAAAGCTAATAACATAAGTTTGTTGCTAGTCTGTTCTAGACTTTTATTTACTTTTAACCCTTTTTCAGAGAACATCCTATGAGTGGTACATTCCAAAAGGCATATTAAAGACTGGCTGGATGAAAAAACACCTGTATGAAGTTCCAGCTGTAGTAGTAATCTTCTTTGACCTGGACTGGGATGAGCCTTTGTGGAAGGAACGGCAGATGGAATGTTCAACTCGAGTAGAGATAGTGAGGTAAGAACTACTGTTGTCTCGCCATAGCTTATTATCATGCAGTTGTTTCTGTGATTGTTTTGTCATTAACTCATATTTTTACAAGCTTAAGTTTGGATATCATTTGCATTTGTTTCTTCTTTTTTTTTTGTTTTGGCACGTACATTTCACCTTGCCTATTTTGCAGAGCATGATAATAATATTAGCTATTCTGTACAGCTTTGTGTAAGATTACAGATATAACACTGCATTGTCTTTAAAGATACAAATAATGGATTTGATGTTATTCTGTGTAGAAACCCAGTATTCTTTACATGTGCATTCAAAGAGTTAAACTATTTATATTTCATTCACTATTATGCACTATAGGTAATTAAAAAGCTGTCATTTCTTTTCTTTTCTTTTTTTTAAAACAGGAACAGTCTGCAGGGCAGAGGAACCAAAATCGCTGTTGTTCTTCTCCAAAAAACAGCTCCACTTCCTCCTGGTCAGCATTTATGCAAATTATTTAGATCAAATTTTCATGAATATTGATAAATATCCTGTTTGCTGCAAGTAATACCTCATACATTCACAGCATGTAAAGTGACAACATTTAGTGAAAGGTAGAAGATACATGCGCTCATTCTTCAAAACTAGTATGATTTTACTTTTCTGAGGCCTAGTTTATATCCTAAGCATAACACATGTTGGCAGGGAAAGAAGTTAAACTACAGTTCTCTGTTCAAACGTTTAAAGGAAAAGGCAAGTAAAATAGCATGTTGGTCTTAGACACGATTGTTAGTATGTGATTGTTTTGCAGCCCAGAAATGATTTAGAGCCTCAGTGTCATTTAAATCCAACTTGCAATTTCACTTGCTATTCTATTTAAGGTAGCAACTATATAGTTTTAATCTGTGTTTACATTTCATTAATAAGATGTATACCAAAAATTAGGCCCAGGACCTTAATTTGTCATTATTTGAAAGTTCTATGCAAAGGGACTGTCAAAAAATAGCACCCAATTATTTTTTTTTTTCATTTTTGACCTTTGAAGGCGAGGATGTGGTGGCAGCAGAGAGAGCAGCGACCTTTTGTAGTGCATGTGATATCTCAGCCAAGTCACTCTATGTCCTGCCTCAGACTGACCATCTGCTGGGTTATACCATTAGGTAACTAGCAGATTTTGTAAACATCTCAGTCAAATCACTGTAACTCAGACTTAACATCTTCTAGATTATAAGTTTAAGAATTAGACATTATCAGCGAGCAGGTTCATCCAAACTAAAGAAGAAGAAACGTATAATTTGTATAGCCCATCATCATGTTCATGAAGGAGCATTCTTTCAACACTTAAGACATTTAAGAAACATGGGCAGAATATGAAGGAAAGAAGGAGAAACAACTAAGCAAACAAGTAATAAAAACAAACGTAGAAGAAGAATCGGAACAAACAGTAAGGATGGAGTGAGTCATAAATCTGCAGAGGAAGAAGAAAACAAAACTGAATACTGAGAATGCATTAGAGTGTGTTTTCATTGAACTTGCAATTGTTTTGTGACAACAGATTAGAGAATGCATTTTATGAGCTTGCTCAGAGTTACTACCACACTGAAGCAAGGAAGGTGAAGTCACACAAGGACTTCCTTAACAAGACTACACACCAGGTGAACATTCTCATGCTGTTTGTTCTTCTTTTTAAGTGATTCTGATAAATTTGTTACCATGACAACAGTGTATGTGTGTGAATCCATCAGTGTGAGATATTGAGTTTTATGTGACTATATATTGTGACTATTCAGTTGGTAGTCTTTTCATGATCTCATTTTTTAATCACAATTTTTGTTTTGCTTTAAAGGATTTTTTCTTTTTTTTTTAGCTAAGATTTTCTGTGTAGAACAAATCACTGTTTTAATTCTGACAAATGAATGTTTCTGTTACAACAGCTTTTGTTTGTGAGGCATCAGTTTAAAACTGCTTTTTTTAATGAACTCAAGCAAGACACCCATACTGCCCTGAAGTAAGTAAATCTTTGTCATAAGCATTATCTGTGATGTGAAAAATATATTCACAGGATTAAGCATGAATATCTATCGTAGCTGACTTGCAACACTATCAAATGCAAAGGTTATGTGTGCTGTATTCACAGTGATTAATTTTTTCATAACCAGCTTGCTTGCTTGCCAACTACCTTCCAGAAATTAAAATAACTGGAAAGATATTATAAATGTTATAACTTAGTTCAGTAATTTCACAAAGAAATTTACAATGCTGCAAAGCGAAGCGTTGCAAAATGCATTTATGAGGCTAAAACATCATACCTTCAGGGCCAAATAATTAATTGCACCTCCTCCAAAAAGCTTTTTGCCATTTGCAATAAAATGACTGGATCAAAGACAGCAACACCACTGCCCACTGCCTACCCTGCTTACCTGCTGCCGCAAGTTTTTAGTGATTATTTCACCAGCAAGATATCGGACATTCGATCATCATTAGACTCGGCGTCGGCGCTTGACAGCATCTCCTGTGATGTCCTCCCAGGATGCTCCATGACCAAGTTCCAACCAGTCTCTGAGACCGATGTGAAAGCGGTTATCCTAAAAGCTAAAGCAACAACTTGCGAGTTAGATCCGATGCCCACAAGCCTTCTGCTCGAGTGCCTGGATACTCTACTTACTGCCATCACAAATATTGTAAATGTCAGCCTGTCGTCAGGTGTTTTCCCATCTCTGTTCAAGAATGCGGTGGTGAGGCCAGTTCTAAAGAAATCCACGCTTGATGTCAATGTGCTAAACAACTACCGTCCAGTCTCCAACTTGTCTTTTCTCTCTAAGATCATAGAGAAAATAGTTTTGACACAGCTCTGGGCCTATTTACAAGACCACCATCTTCTTCCACAAGCTCAGTCGGCATATAGACCTTTCCACAGCACCGAGACCACTCTTATTAAAGTAACAACAGATATATTATCTGCTCTTGACAGTGGTGATGTTTCTCCATTAACCCTACTGGACCTGTCTGCTGCATTTGACACTATAGACCACTCTCTGCTTCTTCACAGACTCCACACCCTCTACGGGATTTCTGGACCTGCCCTCTCATGGTTCAACTCCTATCTCACTGATAGGACCCAGACTGTGGTAGTCGATGGTCAGACATCTCGCCCTGCTTCACTTTTCTGTGGCGTTCCCCAAGGCTCAGTACTTGGCCCAGTCCTGTTCATCCTGTATACTAAACCACTTTCATCTTGCATCCGGTCTCACCAGGTGTCTCATCAATCCTATGCAGATGACACGCAGCTTTACTGTTCTACTCCACTGGCTGAGTCTCACTCTGCTATTAGCTCTCTAGAAGCTTGTATTAGTGATGTCAAGGGCTGGATGGTGAAAAACAAGCTTAAACTAAATGATGATAAAACGGAAGCCCTCTTGTGCCATAGAAGAAGACATCAACCTTCACTAGTCAGTCTGCCCAATCACATCAAGGTGGGCGACAGCAACATCACCTTCACGTCATCCGTTAGGAATCTGGGATTTATTGTCACCGCAGACATGACCCTTGATAAACATGTTACAGCTGTCTGTCAGTCTGCCTACTATGAGCTCCGTAAGATCAGTGCCATCCGTCACTTTCTCTCTACACGTGCCACCAACACTCTTGTCTGTGCGTTTGTTCTTTCACGACTTGACTACTGCAACTCCTTGCTGGCAGGCTGCCCCTCATCCCTCATTCAGAGACTCCAGAGAGTACAGAACTCCGCTGCACGTCTGGTACTTAGAGCAAGGAAACGGGACCATGTCACTCCTCTCCTTCGTTTCCTACACTGGCTACCCGTCCGTTCTCGCATCCAGTACAAACTGTCTGTGCTGTGTTTTAATTTCTTTGCTGGCTCCTGTCCTGACTATTTCTCTGAACTTCTCATCCCTTACTCTCCGGCCAGACAACTCCGCTCTTCCTCTGACAACCGTACTCTGACTGTTCCTGTCACCAGAACAACAACATATGGTCACAGGACTTTTGGCTACTGTGCTGCAAAACAATGGAACTCTCTTCCTTTCCATATCCGCCACCTTCCTACAATTGAATCCTTCAAATCTGCACTGAAAACGCACCTCTTCCTTGAGCACTACTCCTAGTCCACAATGCTAGTCCTTACCCCCCCTTCCCTCTTGCTACTTTACCCATCACTATTTTTCTCTGTTCCTGTTACTTGATGCCTTTTGTTATCTGTTTTTGTCAGTACTGTCGTTTTCTTTCGTCCCCTTTGTTCTGTATCTACTTGGTCCACATCTTCCCCGTTTTAAGCGCTAAGAGCATACTCTCTACGAGTGTGAATATGCGCTATAAAAATCTTCACTATTATTATTATTATTAATTTGATTGTGTGTATAGGTTTAATAATTAGGTTATTATAGGTTTTTATATTTGGCATTTTCTTTTTCTAGGCACTATAAACAAGCCTATGGTCACATTTTGGAACAGAGAATGCATGACACCAACATGTTAGAAATCAAAACTATCGCTGGCTTTGTCAATTATAAGGTGAATTTTATGTTGCTCCTATTCTGGAGCATGTTGTCTGGGAATGCCTCCGCTTACTAGCAAAATGTATACTTTATGTTGCTTCGTTTTAAGCAGTTTTTCAAAACAATATAAAAAATAATGATGTACCATAAAAATATAATTTCAAATGCAAATTTGTAGAAACTAACTGCACATACCTTTAGGCAATAGCCTATTTTGGTCTCTTATTGACTTACCCAAAACTACCTTTCAAAAATGTATTTCTGAAGTAACATCACAGTGAAAATGTGCTGTGTATGAAAAACATTCCACTTATAAAGTTACTTGAATAAACTTAAATCATCCTAAAGTGAATGAAGATTATCCAGAAGACGAATGACAAGGTACCTAGTAATGATGATGACTTTGCTACACCAAACTCTTAGGAAATACATGGAATATTGCTCTGAATGGGGACATGTTTTGCTTACTTCACTGCAAAGGAACTACATTTGAAAAAGATTGAAAATACAGTTCCTAGATTTAAGTCAACGAAGATAACATTTCAGAAATGATTCTCTTTACAATACAGTATTTACTTCCCCTTTAAAACATTAACCACTCACCGATTAAAAAAAAAGAACAATTTAACACAACAGATTTGTTCGATGCATCATCTTTATCTAGGTATTCTACCATCTGTTGTAAGCCAGTCCATCAGTGTTGTGTTGAAGCAACTTTATGACAAGGAATTCTGTTTTTGGCCAGTATCCACTGGACTAAAACTGGTCATGGAATGCTAAACAAATGTCATGTTTTTAATTATATTTGAACCATTAAAGTTATTAAAAGATGACAGTCCAAGTTTAAAGCCAGCTGTAGTTGGAAGCAGGGGTGCTGTCACTTCTTTTCATGTATACGTAGAAAGTTTTGTTTTATGACTTCCAAATCACTTTGTTTTTGTATAGGACAATAGGAAATTAATACTTTTAAGCAACCTTTTTTTAATCATGTACTGTTGATATTTTTGTAGTTGTTGCAAGATACCTTTGCAGTGATGTAACAGAAATTCACTTTTAAAACAAATTACAGATCTGCCGACTTTCATTTCAACATAATGTTCCTCTGGATGCTATTGCTCAGTTCCGGAAGCATATAGACTTTTTCAAGAACAGGGCTGGCATTCCTGAACTGGCGTTTGAGCACAGCGCTTGGATGTCAAGACAGTATGTAATACGTTTGTGGGAAAAAAATGTACCTGTATCTGAAGTAGAATATTTAAACCAGTTCTTAAAATGCTAAATGTAAATACACCTGCCTTAGCATATATTGAAAGGCATTTTCTACATACAAAGCATACAAAAAGCACATTTAAAACCTAATGTCACTTCCATCTGCCTTGAAACATCTTTATTTTTGTACATCATTTGCAGATGGTTATAATACAATAACTCATTAAGAGACCATTATTCTTTGTGCTTGTAGTCTTAATACTACAGTTTGAGTAGATGAACATTATCTCTGCTATGGCATCAGACAGCTCTAACTGGGGATCTCTGTGAGGGATCAGTCTAGGAAACATGCCTGTTTTGCAAGGTTTCAGGTGTTTGGAGATCTCTTTGATGAGGCCATCAAACTTGGACTGACAGCCATTCAGACCCAGCACCCTGGATTCTACTACCAGCAGGCTGCCAATCATGCTATATTCCGCAAACAGCTGTGTCATGGTCTGTGTGTGGTAAGGATGTTAATGGCTGCTTCTGAAAATGTTTTGTGTTGGTATGTATTGTTGCTTATATCATTATACACATTTTGTCAGCTGTTGTATGATTTGTTTCATTCTTTCTTTGTATGTGAGAGAGAGCTTTTTCTTTTGCTAAAATGAGGACATGTAAGCCAGTGCTCGGTACTGAAATGTTAATATATGTACAAAGTACCTGTGTCTAGCACTTATTGCCTGATGCAAGAAATTCACTGATGTTTATAAAGAGTGAACTGTGTACAGGAGCAAGAAGGAAGAGTGCAACACTCAATACTTGATGGACTGGAATCTCTGGACTTTTATGGCCAGCGACCTTGGCGCCAGGGTCACCAAAGTAAGTGTAGCACACTCTGTAATCATTATGCATGGCAATTCCATTGTCAAAATTAGCAGTCTTCTTGAAATGTACCCCACACATTGGAATTTATCCTTTAGACAAGAGACATCTTGATAAATTTAAGAATAGTTGCAAACCTTAAACTGCTGCAAACTTTAAAAAAAAACCCATGCTGTTAAGGCTTCCTGACTCTCTAACATCTTTATCAAAAAATTTTTTTTTCTTTTGCTACATCACATTGACCAAGTCAGGTAATTGCTGTCTACGTGAATGAAATCAGATCATGCTTTCTCTCTTTAGACATGTCATTAACTTAATTTTAACAGGCATTGAACCTCCAGATGTACATAAGGAAAAAGAAGGCATTGCAGCACTTCAGGCACACGAGAGAAAAGTAGACCATTCCGTGAGTAGAGTTATGAAGAATGTTAAATTTGTTAATGCTTATTTTGACCTCTGTGAAAACAACTCTCTCATCACCCCCACCACCCAATTTCTCTCTCTCTCTGTCTCTATCCAACACACACTTTCTTTTCTACCAACACATTTATATGCATATATGGCATACACATGTATGTACAGAGTTTCAGTCAAGAAATGGGCCACCACCTAAGTCTGTATTCTAATCTTTGCAGTGGATGGTTATTCCCCTTCTCAGCAGTGCTGTGGCTCAGTTTCGCAAATACAAGTCTCCACGTATGAAGAGATATCTTAGTAAGTCACAACCTCTACTTTTGCCACTACAAAACAATGTTCCTCTAAAACCAAGAGGCAGTATACCAGAAGAGTTGTCATTATGTGTCCTTTAAATGACTGTGTGTGCATGTGTGTGTGTGTGTGCGTGTGTACGTGTGCTGTTCTTTTCTTTTTTACAGTGGTACAAATGGGTGAAGAGTACTTCCATGCTAAAGATTATGGTAAAGCACTCATGTGAGTAACACAGTACTTGTGAGATCATGTAGCTGTTTATAACTATGTAAACTGCATGTAGGGGTCTTGGTTTGTTTTCATTTCCTAGTTTTTTTGTGCTGATTTATCCATTAAAATTGTAACAGCATGCAATTATGCAAACTCCAATTATACATAGTTATATACAGTGTGAGTTTATGTTGTTTTATAATTATAATACCTGTGGTTGTTTTTATCCTTATGTACTGTTGTTTATATTAAGAGTATCAGCTGTTGTGTATGTATATGTGTGTGTGTGTGTGTGATTTTTCTTTTGTTAATTGTCATCTTTGTCTTAAACATTATTTTGAAAGACAGACTAAGATGTAGAGCTTGAATCCACTTTGTAAAAGATGCTGTGAGATGTGCCATTAATGAACTCATTTTTTTTCCTTTGTGTTCTCCTTTTGACAGGCTGTTAAATAAAGTCATGTGGGATTATCGGGCAGAAAGGTGGTGGCCACTTCTGACAGCAATCCTTGAAACATCACTCAAGTGTGCATACCTGACAGCTCGTGTACAGGAGTACGTCTCTAACTGCATGGAACTTATAGGCGAACGTATCCTTTTAAAGCACTACAGAATGACTGTACCTTCGTTTCTTCTGTAACTTTTCCAGATGACCCAACCATAGAAGTTTAAGTGTCGTCTGGTAGGTATGGAAAAAAGACAATTTACAATGAAAATTTTATTTCCCTTCCTTCCAGTCTAGGTCATTTTAGATCAGATTTTATGTATGTAGTGCTGTTATTGGCTGTGCAAGTACCTTCACGAAAAGGCAAATGAAATTATAAGTTGAGCTTAAATGATAGACACTGTGATTCTGAATTGTTTTCACTCGAAATGTTGGCAAAATTTAATCATACTTACAATTACATCTAAAACACAGCTCTTGGTAAGTAGAAGGCCGCCATGTTTTATTGTCAAGTGACATCATTAAAACCATTGGGCATGGAAGTTAACGTTCAATCTCCTAAATCAGTTGATTGGCATCATGGATCTGGAGATTGTGCCACACAATGTAAAACCCAAATACAGTGAGGAAGAGCTGAACAAACTGGAAAAGAGGGGTATAATGAAAAATTCTCTTCTTTTGAAATGTTAACTCCAACGCCATTCCACTTGCCATTTTCTTTAATGTTTTACCTATTGTGGCAGTTGAAAACAGAATACAAATACTTTTATTGATCCCTCACTTTGAACAAGATTCCCAATGCACTCAGGACAAGAAGGCTAGGATTCAGTTAAACCTCATTCAGGTTTTATCGGTAAGCTCCAGCATATATTGTTAGGTATTTTAAAAAACATTTTATCATTTTTTACTTCTAGAATGAAGGTTTGAGGTGAAGTTAAATGTATTTGCCTCTTTTTCATTCATATATATATATATAAAGTGTTGTCTGTATGTAAATGGAAGATGGTGGGGATGAAGGATATAAACTACATAATCCTGCAGTTAATATGGTAGCATGGGTCAAGGCTCGCTTTCTGCAAAAGTCCTTCTGTCTACCAAACAATGAGGGTACTACTTAAAAGGGCATGTAAAATAGCTGAGAGGGCTAAGTTTCATATCCCATGACTTAGAAACAACAAATCATTTACAATTCACTCTATAAATGCTAAGAGGGGAATTTTGTATATCTTGATTAGACATGTTAGGTGGCTTGTTTGAACATCTATGCTAATAGTAATATGTGTATATTTGACAGCATGAAACACCCAGTTCTGAACCAGGCTTAGATCAAAGCTGCGTAGAGCAGGCGGCCAGACTGTGGGGGGAACTAAAATCACACCCATCTGTTTTCACAATTGAAATGCAAGGACTTATACCCTTTGGTGAGATTTGCTTTGCATCAGCATGTTTCTTTGACATCTACATCTGTGTTCTATCATGAACCCCTTACTAACTCTATACCTTTATCATTCCTATAAATGTCTATGTAGCAAAGAAGCAAAAGAAAAGGAAAAAAATTGTAGGTAAGAAAACGATCACCTTTATCATCCCTGTTGAGCTCTATGTCACGTGCACTCTACCATGACTTTCAGACAAGATATAACACAACAGCAGTTAAATTTTTAAGATAAATATAATTTGAAAGGAAAAATAATAATTAACAAAAAAAACCAAAATCTAAATTCAAGTGCAAACACCCCAGCCCACGTCCCTTTCCGGTCATGAATCCAATGTTCATTCACAGTTCCTTTCCAGTCAAGAGTCCAGTATTTATTCACTTCTGAAGGCGCAGTCCTCCACGAAGAAAGCAAAACACAAAGCACACGCAACAGTTTCTGCTCCTGGCGCTGTCCTTTCCGAAGTTAGATACGTTCTAACCCCTGACAGCGGACAAATACACAGTAGATACCCAGAAGACACATAAAGACAAAAGAAAAACCTGGACAGAAAATAACCATCTTTAACAATCTGTATATCAATTTCTAAAGCATTCCTCCTCCCAAACAATAACCTACTTTCAGCTCATACAAAAGCTATAATCGCCCTCTCAAACTCCACCATTTAACTTAACAACAGTCAAAAAAAAAAATTTCAACCACCATTTAAAGACAAAATTTGACATACACTAACCTCAACAGGTTCAATATGACAAATTGCTCGCCTTTCGCACCTCCCCCCTCCTTACCCATTTCCCATCCCTTTCCCATTTTCAAAAATAAAAAAACAGCAGGTTTGTGACACTCTATGGTGGGAAAGTGCCACATAAAAAAAAAACTTTGTAGGCAAGAAACTGATCAAAGTTTGACTAGCTGGAAATCTTGTAAACAAGTGTGTGGCTTCTAGAATTTTTTGTAAGAATTCCACATACAACTGAGACAAAGAAAAGTTAATTTTGTCCTCATGAAAACTCTAGACATGCATTTTTGAAAGACACCAGCTCAAAAATGTTATATTCAGCTGGAAGGGAGGACTCACTGCAATAGATATTCAGATGGTGATGGAGCATGAAACCCCTACACACTATAGAGGAGAGAATATTGATTTTTCTGTCTTTTACCCCACTGACCCCACTTTTATTCTGTTCTGTTGTTGGTGGGGGTGGTCATGGAAGGAGCTTCATTCTGAGAAAAGAAATCTATTAAAGTGAAGATAAAAGAAGTGTTACCATGGGAAGATGAGTGAATAGTGTTGTGACTTATTGCAGTGGAGTGAGTAGTGTTTGCATTTGTTGCAGTGGAATGCAAAGCTCATTTTGTGAATGAAGTGGTAGCTGCAGATGGTGAGGTTGAGCTGGAGGTGTGCCTCAAGTAAGTAAGGTTTGAGGATCAAGCTGATTATAAGCCCACTGAGGGAGCTCTCATAATTTGTCAGTTTATTGCCACATAAAAGTGCATAAATAAACTGGTATGTGCATCCACACATTTATGCATGCATATGTGTGTGTATGTGTACTATGAAGGTTTCTTATGAGATGTTCACTCTGTGTGTGTACTACAAAGGTCTCCTATAAGATGTTCACTGATATGTGTGTGCGCGCTATGAAGGTCTACTATGAAATGTTCACTGATGTGTGTGTACTTTGAAGGTCTCCTGTGCATTCACTGATGTGTGGGTGTTACGATGGTCTTCTGTGAGATGTTCACTTTGTGTGTGTATGTCTGCAAAGGTCTCCCATAAGATGTTCACTGATGTGTGTGTGCCTACAAAATGTCTCCTGTGAGATGTTTACATTTTAACACGATTTCTTTGGTTTCAGAGTAACTTCTCCTCTGTCAGTGCAGTTTACAAAACTAAACCTCCAATTCAGCAACCAGGTAAATCCTCCTGACTTATTAAGGTGACCAAAAAGTTTCCACAATATCTTCCCTATGTCTTTTGTAAGGGGACTGTTAAATCTGCATAATGTAGATCTCTTTTAGAGCATTATGCAACTTTAAAAGTAATGTCATAAGGCTACATTTATGTATTGCAAACTGGCATTCTATACTTGTGTATATGCAAAACTGTGAACTGAATGACATCATTTATCAGGTATATAATCAGTACTGTGAAGTGGTTGACAACCATGATACAACAGCAGCATCAGCTTCAAAGGATGAATGTAACAGCGATGATCTCCATTTGGAACCTGGACATCCTCGACTGTACCGCTTCTCATTCTTGCCATCCAAAGAGGATGTTGGAGGACAAATAGAGGTGACCAGCATATTCCTTAGTAAACTGTGGCTTGGAACACCCTGTCCCTCCTTATGTGTAACTTTTGTGGCAAATATTAATGTGAAGACTTTACATTCATAGGTTTCTGCAAGACTCTCTGACCTCCCTCCCACCAATATATAGGCACACATGCACACATTCTGCGCTGTGGGGTGAAGCAGTAGAGTCAAACAATATATAAACAATAGGAGAGCGAAGGAACAAAACTGACCTTTATTAAACTCGCCAGTTTGTCAGAAACTATAATATGCCAGTTCTCCAACATCATCATGTAAACACTGAAGTATAAAAGAAGATTCACTTGTGTCTTTATTTGATCATTTTTGTGATAACAGATTTCATCCATCACTCTTGAGATGGGCTCAGAGAATGGCTGCTGTGCAACCCTGCGCTGGATTGGTGCCGGGGTGGGAGAGATTTTGGGAAGGCCGCCATTGGTTCCACGTTCTTTCAGGAAGTCTGCAGGTGGTAGTCTCAACTGGGAGACATTTCAATCCTGTCCTACCATCAGGTGTGTTGCTCAAACTTTCAAGCATGGATAAGCATGGATACAAGCTTTTTAGCCAACACCGTATATCTTTTACTGCATACTGGAGGAGTTATTAGCACTTTGACCTGTTCAGCCAACGTTAGGTTATTGCCTTCAGGAGTGTCTGTTCATGATTCTGTACATATTTAACCATCATTTTGATGCAGCATGACTATTTTTGCTTTTAGATTTTGAGGATTTCGGTTTTTTATTGGGGGTTTTTTCAATGCAGGGTAACACCACGCCAGGCCCAGGTGGAACTGGTCCTTGATCACCAACCCCCATGTTTGCTAAATGAGTTTTACAGCATCAGTGTCACTGTGACCAATACAGAGGTCACGGACATTCACGCTACAAGGTAAGTGTTATGCAGAATGTCCTAAATTCTTGGCGTTTTGTCATTATGTATATACAACTATAACATTACTGTATAGTGATATCACAACCATAGAGTTCTAAAGATTCCCTGAGATAAAAGGATGCGTTTTTGCATACTCTTATCTTCTTTTTTTTTTAAAGGGAAAAGACAATTGATTCTTTAATGCCACCATGTCAATGTTTCACTGACTGCTGTATTTTTGTTCTAAAATATATAAACTCCATTTTCATAGCTCAGTGTCATTCATTCATGCACATAGCTTTGATTTTATTTTACTTTGGCTGTATTTTCTTCGATGTGAATGCTGTGAAACTATTACATTGTGGTTGTGTTTTTTTAAAAGATTGTCTCTAGGACTTCACCAGGGAATGGATACTGCAGATTCTGCCAGTAAGCATTTAACTTCATGCTAACAAAATACCTGATGATATAAACTGCACATAAAAGCTGTTCTGATATAAAATTACACAGGATGTGCTGATGTCCTGGCATTTGTCTCATGAAGCCTGTAAACCTCTTTTTCTTTTTACTTTGTTTACATGAGAGCTGCGAGAAAATCATCTTATTTATTTTGGCTAGGCAGTCATCCCACTGTTTCACCTCTGACTGTATCTCAAGTCTGCTTTTTGTTGTTGTTTTATGTACATTAACTTTCTCTCTCTCTTTGTGTGTGTGTGTGTGTGTGTGTGAACCATCATATCCTGTACTGATATTCAGCTAAATGTTACAGCTCACATCAGTGTCGAAAATCCAGATTTTGATGGTAAGATTCACTCCAAGAGAATCGAAGTCGACACTGGGACTTTGAAGAAAGGAGAGAAGGTTATTTGATGATACTGTTTCATTCCATTAATTAATTTTGCATAAGATTTTGTAGTTCATTTATTGAGTAGACTACTATTTTACTCATTATTTTTTTAAGATTAATGCCATATGACATTTTCGTCTTCATTGACATAAGAGGTAAAGCGTGGGGTGTAGTTTGAGAAATATTCAGGAAGGATCAAGTGTGTACTTTTTAGAGATAAATCATGTGGATGAATTTCACTCAAATGCATTTAAATGGCGTAAACTGATTTTGTGCTCTTTCTCTTCCATGTTTCAGGTGACACAACGATTTTTTATCAAGTGTCTACAATCTGGTACCCGCACATTTTCTGTCAAGGTATCCATATGTTGATTCAGTTCTTTGGTGATAGCCTTTAGCATGGTAACTAATAGCTGGAGTTAATCCTAAAGGTCTTTGATTCTTCAAAAAAAAACAAATATATTTTCTTAAATGAAAAAAAATCATTAAAAAAGCTGAGCAGGCTACAGTCTCAACTTGTTATATTGCCTCCTGTTGTCAACCCTGTCTCTTGCTGCACTTTGTGGCAGAATAGATTTCCCCAAAGTTCCCCCGGTTTAGTAATCATGTCCACTCTTCAAGTCACTATCCTTGTCTTGTCACCACCCTTTGTGTCACCACCATTTGTGTCATCACCCTTCATGTCAGTGCCCTTGTCTTTGTGTCACCATCCATGTCTTCATGTCTCTTGACCAACTGTTGTGTTGGATGAATGATGGCGAGACAGAATGCTTGGACTGTAATTGTGAGTTGTTGGTGTACTCACCAGGTGGACTACAACATTGATGTGAAGATGCAGCGACAGACTGTCAGCTGTACCTGCCACAAAGAGGAGACCATTTCTGTGAATACTGTGACACCCTTTGAAGTTTCTCTCAGGCTTGAATCACTCAAGGTACTATAACAAGCTTGAAAACACACAGACATGCACAAATATCAAGCCTGTACACTTATCTTCTTTACCCCTTCTTGTTTCTTTACCCTAAAAAGAGTGGGGTGGGAGAACTAAGGCTAAAATAGTCCTTTAATGTTTTGGTCATTGGGAGCTGAGATGTTAGATTTTAAAGACCACTTTTCTCTCGTCTCCCTCACTGCCTTTTCTTTCTCAATTGTCTAAGACTTCAGTTGCTGGGTCAACTGCAAGAAGTATGCTGCTGTACATAGCATAAATGTACAGCTAGTGAACACACCTCCTATCTGGGACCTTATCTGGGACTATCTGCTCAGCTGTCCACTTCCTTAACCATAAGCAGCTTAGTTCTAAAGTATTATCCAACTGTATTTCCACACATAAATGAAATAAAAGTTACAAGCAAGTGGACACAGATGCAAGCCACATAGTGGAAATTGACATGATAATGGTTCTGTCCAGTTTGAGGCCGTTGAGGCAGTCCATGCTGAGGAACCCTTCCTGCTAATGACTGAGATTCGTTGCACTGCACCATGGCCTGTGGAGATCAAAGCCAGCAGCATTCTCCTGGTGAGAGTGGTTGTCTTTCTAAGAAATATATCATCATTGTTTACTGCTTTCAGTGTGTCTACAGAGATTTTATGTATTGAAAATGCTTGTAAACACTAATTTACTGCTTTGTAATTTTTGTGTCTATTTGCAGAGTCAGTTTATTAAGACAGCCAGTGATGTCTTTGAGTCCCAGCTTGAAGGTGGTCAGTACAGGACTTGCTCTTACACACAAACATTCAAACATACAAACATACATGAATATGTGTGCACCTTCACACATCCCACACCCACACTCGTGCTCTTTCTGTCTTATACATAGAGCAGTGAATGTTTTATGTGCCACATAAACTGGTAGCAAAGGACTGTGTGCTGCTGCAAGTAATCCTACATGGGATATTTAGGTCTGATGTGTCTACCCACCCACCCTGTCCTTTCAAGTATCGGGCACAAATATAATGAGAAGGCTGTTGAAAAGTATTCTGTACCTCTCTTTCTGACATCAAACCTAGTACAATTCATCATTTCATTTATTATGTTCTGTTTGTCATTGCTGCCATTGTTGATGTGGTCAAGCCAAGTGTAGTTCATCACTTCTGTCATCATGTTAAGTTTGTCATGGCTGTCATGCTAAGGGCCATGTATTGTTGTCTCTCCTTTCACCTCTTCGTCATCCTAATTATAGTTGTTGTCAAGGTTGGCAGCTGTCTATGGTTTGCAGTAAAGCTAAACAGGCAGGAATGTGGAGCTGAGTGCCTGTGTCTGGTAGCTGCTGCTTGTGTTCAGCCATCTGTTGCCATGGGAACATACACTCTTCACTGGCGAAGGTACAATGCATTGTTGCACTTTATAGTGAGTATAGTGGTAACTAAATGTAGCTGGCATTATTAGGTATAGTGTGCAAGAGAATTCACGGCCTACATGTCAACATCAGGGCCACTGTACTGTTGCCAAGTAGTTTCAGCACATTTCAGTTAATTTTAGATGTCCAGGCATATAATAGTCAAATATTTTATAGTTTCATATTTAAAATATTTTTTTTGTATTTCTTATTTCACTAAAAAAGAACACAGTAGTGGTCTAGATATATAAGCCATCTGTCAGAGTTGACTCACTTCATTGCACTGTTTTGTGAGGTAATGAGAGAAAGTTTACAGACAAGGTGAGGACCTGCCCTATGTGACCTCAACATTCTCCCTTCCGGTGGTGAATATTGAGCATATCCCCATTGCTGTTCACCTTCAACTGCCAGCATTTGGCCGCGTTAAAACTCTGCTACCACTAACTTACACCATACGGAACCGCACACCCTATGTACAGGAGCTTGAAGTCAATATGGAGTCCACAGACAACTTCATGTTCTCTGGTAACAAGCAGGTTAGTTGACTCAGCCTGTCTCTGTCAAGCACAGCTAATATTAAGATAAAGCATTTTTGTTTAAAAAAATAATAAAGCACTTATATCATGTAGCATCACAACCCAAGCAGATCACATTTCCAGCACTGACCAATGATAATAAAGACATGACATTGACTAACACTGACTAACAATAACATGCAATGATAACACATTCAACCACTGAGCCATAGGTTAAAGGATACACAAGTAACGAAAGTTAAAGTATTATTAACTCTTAGCGTATTTGATGTTCATAAAGAGAAATTTTCTTCAGCTTTTGTAGTAGAAAAAATTTGTTGTTTGCAGAGACATTTGTTGCAAGTTTATTTTATCCAGATTCAGCTGTTACACATGTAAAAGCTAGAAAAGGTGAAAAGTTGTCATAAATGCAGTCCAAACTTATCTTGCCATCATCCATCACAAGGGTTGGGCAAAAGGCAAGGGTGGCAGTATAAATAGGATGCATGATCCATCACTGGGACTAACATGGTAGAACAACAACTAAACCAGCGTGATGTTTTATTGACAGACCCGGTTTCGGGTGCTGCCTGGTGAGGAGCACCGACTGCTGTATAACTTCTTCCCACTGGTGGCTGGTCAGGTGGTGTTGCCTCGGCTTCACGTGAACATGCTGCGCTACCCTGGCACAATGGACGACCTGGTGCACAGTATGCTGCCATCTCACATCTTTATCAGGGTAGGCTACTCCAAGTCATATTCTGTCAAAACAGTTATTAGGGAGCTGAGATACAGACACGTCAACTTCTGAATTGATGTCCACAAATAGAATTTATAAACTTGGTTTGGATTGTGACTCCCACAAAGTAGTGCTATAAAGCTGCTTTTTTTTCCTAGTAGTTCATAGAAATGATGATTTGTTCAACTGTTGGTTGTGAATACTTTGAAGATCTACAATGATTGGTGGTTCTGGACGTTTCAGCAAGGATTCTAGGGCTTTTGATTTGCTTCCTGGCTTTGCTGTCTGATATTTTCTCTCATATTATTATCCTGAATGGCTCTTGGCTGAATTATTGTGTTCCATTGTTCAGTGGTTGCAGTATTCTCTGGATTTCATTTTCAGAAGGAAGCATTGTTTTGTTGGTAACATTTCTTTCTGATCCCAGGTTAGTTGCATGTTACTTTTGGGAAATGGTTTTGCTTTCTCTTTCATGGCTTTAACGAGTGCCCTGTTTTGCACTGTTGCAGCCTGTGGGGAAATCACTTCAAATGCCAACAGGATGAGGGGCAAACATCTAGCTCTTTGATGCACCTCCCACTTTGCTGTGATCAAAGTAGTGCACCAGTGTAGTGCTGTACAGTTTGGTCTTTTGTTTCATTCACCAGCCTGTGTATGTAATCAGGCTAAAGTGTGCAATATTGAAAAAGCAGACATTTATACTGATGTGACTATTGGATTTATAGCAGCTTTGTTTTCACCCATCTCCCTCTCTTCAATGAGAACTATGAAAATCATTCCACTGAACCTTCTTCTGCTTGATGATGATGATGATGATGATGATGATGATGATGATGATGGAGTTGCCAATCTTGTGATGCACATTCCTATCAAAGCATGGTGAACAGACAGAGGGTGATTCTTTTTGTTTCACTGTTGTCATGTATTATTGGTCTCGGTGGCAAACCACTCACAGCAGAATGCTTGAAGAAGACACTGCAGAATGCAGAAATGGCATTTACCCACCACGGAGTCTTTAAAATGTGCAATAAAATATAATTACATTTTAACCTATTAGTCATACTGTTATCTCACCCTTCCTCTATGTCTTCATTCTTCTTTATAGTTTATCTTCATTGTGCATCTTTCCATTCCTTCGTGTGCTTCTTATTGACCTAGTTTTTTTATGACAAGCAGGAAGTGTGTGGTTCTGTACACACTTGATTCTGCACTGTATAAATCACATTTCTTTTTTGGTTGTTATCTGTTATAAAATGTGGTTGAGAAATAAGCTTATCTTAAAAGCTGAAAGCACTTAACAAATGGGACCTGCCTGGCGATAATACTTGTCATGCAACCTTAGGTCTCTGCACGTTAACCAGTGGCGGTCAGCAGCGAGTCAAAGCAGAGTTACTAATTAACACCAATAGTTTGAAATTCACACAAACAATTGTGAAGAGTTGCTTTATCATGACTGGTTGTTTGATACTGATCATAAGAAGTTTTATGTTACTAGGAATCTTTGAAGTTGAATACTTTGCCTATTTATGAATTAAGCATTGCATTTTTTTTAAACGTGAAACAGTAAATAAAATCCATATGACAGAAACTTTAACATTTTGGAAACAGGATGTTTCTGTGCATGTGTGATGGGTTTTGTTAGTGTGGAAAATTGGGTATCATTCTTTGACACACTGTCACAACAATTTCACATGCTTTCTATCAGTGCAGAGTTCAGTTGTACATACTGATCCTAATCTAACAGCTGTTTGAATTAAAAAATGTAGAAGATATTCATTCTTCTGTAGAGAAAATTGTATATCTCCAGCCATTCTTTTTTTTTCCACTGTATACATTTGCATTGCAGTTTAAACTAAATACTTTAGGTGGTCCACTGAATGCAGAGAAGTTTATTCTCTGCTGCAAACGACTTATTAAATGTTTTTGTTGTACATCTTGCTTCAGGGTGTAAAAGGGAGAATGCGTGTATGTACGTGCGCGCATGCGTACTGTGTATGCATTAAAAATTGCTCACGTCACACACACTTTTTTCTGCTCTTAGAAACAAGCATAGATCGAGCGATTATCTTCCTGGATGCTTTCAAGTGCATGCTGTAGTGGGCACAGAAACGTCAACAACAAAAAATAGGGATGAAAAACAAAAGGAAATTTAAGTAAAATGGAAGAATGGGAGGAAGAAATAAAAGAATTCGAAGTGTTTTGTATTTATTTTGCAGCCTTCTGGTCAGCGTCGTGCGCTTGCTGGAGGCACCTCACACGCAGGTCTGTGACGTCGTCAACACGCCCTGCCTGATGCTTGATCGTCGCTTTCGTTTTCCACAAAACATTTCACTCCTCACTTCTGACTGTCAAGAGTGGTTCTCCTCGTGTATCGTCTTGCAGCTTGCAAACAGGCTATACAGTCACTTCATGGGATGATACGGAGTTTCGCAGTATTTTATTTGAAAGAATTGTCATTATCGAGCGTGGTGGAACTGTCGAAAATTTAAATTCTGGCCTCTTATGACTAACATTTGGGCGGTGATCCGTTCAGAAACAAAAAAAAAAAATAGCAGCAGCCAAGACTTCACCAGAAAACACGCTGACCCAGAGGAAGAGACAGAGCGAGCGAGCTTCACTAGGGATGGGAGGAAGATTAAGACAGAGGCTGAGTAGAGCTCTACTGTTTTGATTTGTACATTTGCTTGCGTGTTTGTGTGTGTGTGTGGAATCTTGTACGCGCTTATTTATCTTCCTGGTATTAACATCAACCGACGTTAACTCTCCATTCCTGCTGCACTTCAGGGGCCGTACTTATGAAGCAAAGTGGGGCAATATGGGAAACTCAAGGACAAGCATCTTGTTTCCAAAATTATAAAGCGGTGTCCGGACCCCGCAGATGATTTTACCCCTGTTTCCTAGTTAAAAAGCAGTGGCAAAGATCCCACGAGTTAAAGGAGCATGAAGTAGTGTCTACGGGGTCTGAGCATCGCATTATGTTACAATGAAAACAAGACGCTAATCCTTGAGTTCACCATTTTGCCCTGGGGAAACGACTTACTCTCGCTTCATAACTACGGCCCCAGGACTGGTTGCCAGGGTGTCCATGCAGTTGCGGAAGTGACTGGCTAGTTCAAACGTTGTAAATGATACCTAGACATGTTTATGATTTTATGTCATTACAATTTACAAACATCTAATTGTATTGTACCAGAACTGATTAGTTTCCTAAATAGACGAAAGTTTTCTCTCATGAAACATTTTTTGGTAGAGGGAGGCGGGGGGGGGGCGAGGGAAATGCATTTTCACCTTCTTTGTTCCTTGGACTGCTCAATGTCTATAAGTCCAGATGCTGCCATAAAAAACTAATTGTTAGTTTCGTAAAGACACATTGTAGGTGAATTAGCATAAGTAGAGTATAACAGCAGAAACAATTTCTTGGTCAGCCAAGAGGAAGCTTCACTTTGCTTTGATATAGCCTTAGTTGCTGGCACGGCGTAAAACACTACGGAGTCACGTGACTGGCTTCAGACCGGATTCACGTACCACGGTACCACGCTGACTCAACGGACGGTTTTCATGCACGGACGTCCGTGTTTCATGTGTGATCGCTCTAGAACTTTCTTGTTTGTATAAGTGTTGACTGTACCTAAAGCTGGACGACATTTGTGAATTAAGATAATAAATAGTGTGAACCTGTAATTGTGTGTACAAACATATATGAGTGCTCGCGCGCGTGTGGGTGGCGTGTGGGGGGGGGGAAGGGGAGGATGGGATGCGTGTCGGTTCATCAAATACTCAGTGCTTTTGGTCTCAATAATTAATACGAACCACTCAACCGCGCTGTTTGTGATCGGGTGTCCTGGGTTCAGATCTCCTCCTTGGCACGCTGTTCTTTCTCTGCTTGTGCCACCTGCTTACAGGGCCTGAAGCTTGGCCGTGATATATAGCGTTAGTTGCTGAAACGGTGATTCTTGTCCGGGTTTTTTTTTAAATTTTTACTCGCTGTTGTAATTGTTGACCGTCCTTTGATGTCATGATCTTTTCGTTGTTGTTCTGGTCGCTGTTGCAGTCGTCGTAATCACAGTGTCATTGTTGTTGTGGCGACAAATATTATCATCAATCAGAGAGATGAAACCATTAAAAACCAACCCTTCAGGCCAAGTCGTTTCCTGTCGCGCGTTGTGCCTACACATTGTACATCTCAAAATCTGCCAGAGGTGGAAGCGTTATGTTAATACAAGGACGTGTAGCTCTGGACTATAGCTGCTTGCAGACGAATTTTACCCGAACTTCTAGAACGAGTCCAAAGTACAAATTCGCTTCCGGTTTCACTATTGTTACGGTCAGGGTATAGAGGTGGAATGGGGTACCGGCGCTTCTGTGTACCTACCCCTTTCAGCCTTTCATGCGTGGAAAACGTGGGACCTCAACTTTATGAATCCCCACGTGCGGTGCATGCCGTGCTAGCTACGGACCGAATGTGCTAGCTAACTGTAATATTGGGAAGTGACTGAATGTTTATTTATTTGACTTTTCATTATATTTGTGTGTCACTCCGGACAGGGACGCCCCAAGGTAAAAACGATCTCGTGTTGATTTGTAGAAAAATGCGCATGTCTTGCCTGTGTAGTGTGACAGCCTGCACAGCCATCAACATCAAGAAGAAGAGCAGACGATGCGAACTCTCATGTTGACGGAGCTACAAAAGCTTAAGCTTTATGGTCTGGAATGTTTTCAGTTTATTGGCTCTAAATCCTGGGATACTGACGTCGAGGACTTTTGCCAGAAGAAAATGCAAGTATGTTGTTCACTTTAAAAATTTTATCTCGGTTCTGTATATTAAACTGTTAAATAATTCGCCGAACCTATAACAGCCGACAACAAGGGTTGGGAATGTCCGGAACGTCTGGCCCGGCCTAGCAGCAGCAGAAAGGACTCGAAATTGAGTCAATCTATGAGCTTTATTCATAGCAAGATAAATTTACACTAAGTGAATCATAATAACATAAAATTTGACGGATAACCCAGGAATGGCCATTATTGGGTAGACAGGACACACACACAGTACCCTGACAGGACAGACACGTATGCTTCTTGACGGCTGCTCGCGGTCTGTCTACATGTATTGTGGTGACTCGGAGAACAGACTGGGAGCTAGGGTACAAGCTGTCTAGTCTACATGTATTGTGGTGACTCGGAGGACAGACTGGGAGCTAGGGTACAATCTGTCTAGTCTACATGTATTGTGGTGACTCGGAGGACAGACTGGGAGCTAGGGTACAATCTGTCTACATGTATTGTGGTGACTCGGAGGACAGACTGGGAGCTAGGGTACAATCTGTCTACATGTATTGTGGTGACTCGGAGGACAGACTGGGAGCTAGGGTACAATCTGTCTACATGTATTGTGGTGACTCGGAGGACAGACTGGGAGCTAGGGTACAATCTGTCTACATGTATTGTGGTGACTCGGAGGACAGACTGGGAGCTAGGGTACAATCTGTCTACATGTATTGTGGTGACTCGGAGGACAGACTGGGAGCTAGGGTACAATCTGTACACGCTGCAAAGGTGCTAACACACGGTGGCGAAACTACGCCTTGACCAAATATTGTAGGCTAATTTTTCAATTTAAATTTATAGGGCCAGTGAATGATATCATGTCATAAATATCAAAATGGCTATTGGAGGAACTTCACTAGAGGTTAAGAAAGCAGTCCAGAGATATACTGATCTGTGGTTAATACGGCGTTGTTGTGTCCTAACCTAAAACCACAAATCTGAGCCGTTTGAACACATTTGTCTCTGGTTATTTCTTCAAGTTTCCAGGAATAAAATTAATCTTCAACTAAACGTACTCGTTTGATAAATAGAACTGACTCGTTAGGTTTTCAGCTACACATCATGCAGGCACTCGATATGAATGTGCGATCAGTGCGGCAATGTTAGCGATATGAATGTTGCACTGGATAACTTCAGACAGACGACCATTACATGATCAGCAAGGTATGATATTTCACATAACACTAGGAAATGACTATCGGATAACAAGATCCGACCACCCCAGCGAAGCACTGACCCATATTTAGTAATAGTGGGAAAAACCGGAGTCTTCTGTTTAGATCGGAAAATCCCAGTCAATAGTACCATGTACTACACAAAACGTTTAGTGTTCTGACGGGGTATGCATAGTTAACAGACTGACTCGGTCAAGGAGGTGCGTTCTTTCTTTAGCGACTTGCGAATTGCCACTTCCTCATTTCTTTTGGAAGCTACTTCTTGATTATCTGAGGAATGGAAAGTAAGTTTTGTCTAGTATTTGAGAAGAAATAAGGCGGGTGTTTAAAGTCGAATCAGGTCAGCAATGTTAAAGCGAACTAGTCTCCGGCCTGTAAGCTGGTGCAACATTCAGAACAGACATAAGAGATTTTTAATCCCTGCCCCACTGTGCCATCGGGACGCCAAACAGATCGTCAGGATACACAATAGAAAAGGTAAGCTTGAAGAGCTTATGGCTTATCTTTTTTACCACTTGTATTTCATGAAAATAGGCATCGGTGTTCCGCTCGTATCGTCACGGCTGTAGACCAAAGTGTGATTGAGTAGTCTATGGTATGCAATATTTCTGCCACCTAGTGTTGGTTTTGCACAACGAGGAAGGGTTAGGAGTGAAGGGAGATTGGGGGAGACTGGAATACCCGATGGTGACCTCAACAGCCACCCCTGAGAAAAGGTGTCACGTCCAGTGAGTTCGCCCGAGACGATATCTAACCCTAACCTTACAATCTTCAGTGTTTAGAGCGAGACACGGGGATATATTTGAAACCCAGATTTCTGTGACTCTAGCCACCTTTGTGAAGACGTAAAGAGGTAAGTCAGCAAAATCTTGACCCCCTCCTCCATAGCCATGTGCATAGAAGGGTGGGTGCGTTTGTGCATGTGGGTGCGCATGTGTGTGTGTGTGAGAACACCCGGGTGTGAAAATCAGACTGCTATCATAACAGGAAAATGCATTCCGCCGATCCACTGACCTAGTAAATCGCACAACCAGTCTAAGTTTAAAGGCTTAGTGGGGTGCAACCTTTTTTTTTAACGACTTGAAAAAGTTAACTGCAAGATACTATTCCTCTAAATCTGAGCGAATAACACTCTTCCGTTATCACTATTCACGTCTACAAAAGCATGACAACGCAAGCGTATCCGCGTACAATCCTGACGATGTTTTCTTTCTGCGAATTGTGATGCTTGTAGTACCATTCAAGGAATAAATGTTTGCGGGCAGGTATCTCGAAAACGGATGTGTAAAATAATATCAAAGATACTGAATATTAGTATTTACTATCTTTGATAATATGCCAGAGGGCAATAAGTCTTCTGTGTTCTTAAATTCAGATGGAGTGTTCCAGAGATTATTGTCCCTGGCAGCCTTTTTTAAAAAAAATTATTTTACAGGAGCTATGTTACCAACCCAATCAACAAATTTCTCTGGACAGTTTACAGTCGACACTTATTCAGTTTAACTCCTTTTCTTTCTTGAAAATTCTCTAGAAAGCACAAATCTTGCACAGCCTACATAAAAGCTTGAGGATTGTTTAGGCCTGGAACTCTTTAAGAAGACGCACACACTACTTTTCAAAGAAGCATCATGGAAGATGTTCAGCAGGAACAAAAAGCAATGGATTCTTTACGAGCTTCAATGATGACTCTGTACCCGGAGCTGGAAAAGCGGTCTTACTTCCTGCCACCGGTCCACTTCAACCATGAGGCTTTCCAAAGGAAGAACATTGCTGGTCAGGTCGTTCTGGTGACCTCCGAGAAAACCTCTGAGAAAGAGGCTCCTCCACACCATCCGATTCCCCACAACCACTTGACCGACCCTGAGCCTCCCGACCACACACTCCTCCAGGAAAGCCACATCCGCGAGGACATATCCCACCAGCACGTTCTTCACTGCTTGCAGGCACTGGCTGACTATGATCCACAGGAAGTCATGTTCACCATCTCTAAGCTCAGCTACTCAAAGTACCTTAGCAAACCTTCCTTCGCTGAGGCGGCGCAAAGGTTACCGAGGCCGTACACGCTGCCCAGGCAGTACCGACGGGGTGAGTTCAACATTCTGGTGATCCACCAGCGCTATGGGATCCTCATCGGAGAGATCAAGGCCGTGGGTCTGAACGCCTGCGACCTGAACAAGCCTCAGGACCAAGCAGACGACGATATCGCCAGGCGCGTGGAGAAGGCAGTCAAGCAGCTGGACAAAGCCCAGAAGATGGTCGCGCACCTGGTCAGCGACCTCTCCACGTCTCTGTGTGTCCAAAAAACATTGATGTTGCCGTACGTCAGCTGCAAACAGCTGCAGAATGTGCTGGCTGCACACTCACAGCTGAAAGAAGTGAGAATTTATTTATTCATTAATGCATATATTTAAATCGTTTTTGGGAACAGGTGAGCTTATTAATTTATTCTCACCTTGATCAAGGAAGCTTATTACAACCTTATTTTTTTAACAGAACATATGTACATGTTGTTAGTTTTAATTATAATAAAACAATTTTGTGTTTCTTTCCACATTTATCAATCACTTTTTGTTTTTTTTACCTAAAAGGATGTTAATTTAGATCTTTACACGTCTTTCCCTGATTAATACAAACATCTTTTTGTGGTCGTTTTATTTTCATTTGCTTATGAAGTTATTGCAATATGTTCAAGGTGTGCTGCCAGTGCCTTGAGGTGGCTACCGTCGCGGAAGTTGTTGAGCTGTGTTTGTGTTCCGATTTCGTGTCGGACCGCTCGAGCCCGTGGCTCACAAACGACTGTCTGCCACTACTTCAACAGTGGTGGCGACGTTTGATGGCAAAGAGAGAGGATTTCGTGATGACAAATGAACTATACGTGGATTTGGTAACAAGGTAAGTGGTAAGTGCCGGGCTTCTTCTGTGTGGCGTTTGTACTGATCTTGAAGCACGTTTAACCTCAATGTTTTGCGCATGTATTGCAAACATGAAAAACATGTGCCTTACCAGAGCTATTCGACGTAGGAAAATTGAGTCCAATTTAGACAATTTACTCGCCTCTTCCAAAGGGTTTAAAAATTGTTACTTATATAGCATTCAGTCCGCCAGCTGTCCAGCAGAAATTAGCATTTATTGTGGAAAATATTTACATCGCACTTTGTCCCCAAAACCAGACTCAAGCAGATACAGGCACAGGAGCACACGCTTTTTCATGACAGCTATTGAACACACACACACACACACACACACAATGTTGAGGTAAGGGACGGGGACGGTTGGGTTCCGCTTTTTGCATTTCACGTAGACACGTAAATCCCCTACGCTTACTCTCACAAAGATCACTACACTGTGAGAGATCTTTCAATGAGATGTCTTCTCTACTGAACTTCGCATCCACTGTTGCAGGTTCGGGGGTCCAGCGACCACCGTCGACATTTACTGCGTCACCCCTCCCCGCATGGAGGTTCGGACCGAAGGACAAGCTGTATCCGAGACAGGACAAAGGCTGACCCGTTTGATCCTGACTCCCAAACAAGTTCACCTGCTGACTAGCGAATCCTCTAGATTGGTGGCCTTAGAAGGACCGCCAGGAACTGGCAAGACGGTGATGCTGGTGCTGGTGGGGCTGCAGTGGCTGCTGGAGGGCAGGAACGTCTTTGTGGTCAGCCTGCACCTGGGCAGCCGCGCCGCCTCGCGCCTCATCCATCACCAGCTGACCACGACTTTGACCCGCGCGGATCACACGGAGGCCGTGCCGCGCGCCGGGAAGGCGCACCTACTGCTATTCAACCTCCTGGATGAGAAGGCTGATGTCATGGCTAAGGTCGTCAACACGATGAGGAAGGTGTCGGGTGGCGGTGAGCTGTATGTCCTGTGCGACGAGTTTTGCAGCGGAGACTTGTAAGCACCCATGAAGAGAGCGGAGAAGGTGGCGGAGATGAGGGATAGTGGGGGTGATGAGGGGTAGTGGGGGGGTTGAAGGGGTTGGCGTTGTTGGTTCCGGTAATCTAGTGAGATGCCTAGGTAAGGCTCAGTGCGAGATACTTTCTCGCCAGACTTGGGGGAATATTTCCCTTCCATTCTCGAGACACGCGTACAAACATCACCATGCACGAAATAGAGCCCTACACCTCTGACGTCATGGTTGGACATGGATACATTTACGCTATCAAGCCCTCAGCCACTGGGGAAAAGGGGAGGACACGTCAAACAGGCGAATCTGCTCATGAATGTGATCAGGGGCAGCCTTAGGCATGTACACATTGTGCACCTGCAGAGTGCCACCAAATCCCAGAGGCCGCTACGCCAATATATATTGAATATAAAACAGAGAAAATAACGACACAGCTGACGGCAATGTGGCCGAAAAACATTGTTTCTTGTTAATTAGTTCGCTGTATTTACTTACTAATGTTGCGAGAGTCGGAGCAGTAAGCTATATGTAGTATTATAACGTTCTGGCGAAGGGGCCACCGATTGTTTCTCTGGCCAGGACCACTGCGAGCCTAGAGCCACCCCTGATGTAATGTCGCCAGTTATCCCTCTTTCTGTGCACGGCAATTTCTGAATGCGTGTATCTTGAAATAAGTTTCTCGTCCAGATTTGGGGAAGTAGTATCTTGCCCGGTTTACTCCACCCACAAGGAAACAATTTACACCACACTAGACCTTTAACATTGGAGCCTAGACTTTTTCTGAGGAAGTGATGAGACTAAGTGAAGGACAGAGCATCGATCAAGAAAGATAGGGCTGTCTCTGTAGCAGGCGCAGGAGTTGTTGGACCCGACTGAGAATCATGTCAGTGTTGGTGTTGGTGTCCTAGTGCCTACATATTTATGAGTTGATTAGATCCACGTCATCATAGTTAGTACTTTGGACTGCACCAGGAGTGCACATTATAAATTGGAAACCATTTACTTTGTCACTCAGAAATTTGAACTTCACTTTTTATTCTTTTACCCTCATGTACTAGTAAGAAAATGCGTCTATAGTTGTTAATAAACGGTTTAAAGCCATTGTGAGTTTTAAAATTGCTGAAAATAAAAATTGTACTCAGACAGTGAACTGAACATAATAATGACAGGATTTATCTGGATTGATTATCTTTGCAGTGACAAAGGTGCCACATGTTTCAAAGAGTTTGTGACCCAGTTGTCTAAGGTTCTACATCATCTAAACCTGTGGGCGGCAGCAATGAGGTACAGTGCAAAATCTCTACCTGGCTTTCAGGTCGAGTCTCTGACGGTGCCCCTAAGGTGTACCCCTGTAGTGCAGCGTGAAGTGGAACTGGCTATGGAGAAGATGGAGAGGGTGTCTGGTTTACCCCTGAGGTACACAGCAAGTGCCATGCCCGCTGCGTGTGACGGACCAGGCACTATTCGAATTCTTCACAAGGAGCATGAGCACAAGAGCCAGAATCCTGCTGACTGCTATCAATGTGGGCAGATCATCGCCCATGTGGTACGCCACCAGCTGCAGGTTGGCCAGTCTGGTACGCAAATGTCGCTAATGTTTTTTTTTTATCTAATGTCTACAACACAGATTCGCGAGGAAACAATGTTATTTTCAAAAATTTGTAATTTAAAAAGTACAACAATACACGCTTGCTATACTATTTTATAACACCTAGGAAGTCGAAAATATAGTGCAGAGAAAAAAGCTTATTATGACTGTTTCCTCCAATAATAAACAGGAGTATGAGGGAAAGGGAAAAGGATGCATTACAAAGAATACACAGCTGGATAATAACCACAGTTCTCAACACATTTTTACTTATTTTTTAATTTTGCGTGATGCATCATGCTTATTGTTTATATTTCAATAAGCATAAATATTCGTATATTTATAATGTTTTCAGCACTACCGACTGACATCGATGAAGACGTTGCGATCCACAGCATTCCTCCCCCAGGCCTTGAGTATCGGGATGTGTTTGTGCTGATAAACGCACATCTTCAAGACGATAGCATCAACAGTCAAGGTCAAGTGATAACACATGCTAGCCCCCTCGTACAGGGCCTCCGAGATTCAAGTTTGCCGATTGCTGTCGTGAAGAACTGGGACAATGACAGGAGTGGCTGGGAGGGCAGCATTGCTGAAGTGGTGACCAGTAGTCGGGATGCAATCACGGTGGCCAACTTCTGGGAGCTGGCTGGGCTGGAGAGGAAAGTGGTCGTTGTAGTACAAGGAATATTGTCCGCTGAAGTCAATGAGCATCAGACGGACAGTAAATTGGAAAAGAAAAGAAAGTTGCAGACGCTGGTAGCAATGACCAGATGTACTTCTCAACTCATAGTGGTGGAGGCTTCATGAAATGAAAATATGTGATACCAAGTGTTCAGTCAGTCAAAAACACGAAATGTCTATCAAAGAAAAGCTGCTTAATACAAACATACTTGCGACCATTAAATGACATTGGTAACTGCTTACTAGAAGGAAATGTATCGCATTTATAAAACATCCAGCAACTTTTCCACAATATGGTTAAGAATTAAGGATGAAATAAAAGGTATTTTTATTGTTATTTATCCCATCAACATAGATGATGCACTCGGAACAGTACAGACAAATCCACACCATTAATAAATTATTGAAATTAAGACAAATGAACGAACTAGTTACAACAATATGGAGACTAAAATAGCAAATGTGTGAATGATGTGAAGTATTATGTTAGTGTTAGTATACAAATGACACTAATGGAAATCGACAGTTATCAAGAGAGGACTATTATATACACTCACACATGAAAAGTATTCCTGTTTTCTGTACAACTGCGTCGGAAAAATTAGGTTATTAGCAACGATGTTATTTTCTCATACATGTACAAATATAATTTGAATGGAATTATTCTGAAATATTCATTGTTAAAAATAAAAAAAATATTGCAGTATATTGTGCCCTAAGTTATTCTTTTTATATTTTAAATAAGAAACCTTCAACTATAAAACAGTTTGCCACAGCTAACTCATCTTGTTAAAACAAGTGCATTATAATCCTCATTATTCTTTAATATTGTAAGACAGATGATTAATTTTATGAACGCAGCATTAAAGTACACGAAGCAGTCGCTAGCGTGCAAGTGTGTACGGAGACATCACTAAAGTGTCCCATACAGGTATGGAACAATATTTGAGGAAATTAAACTTCGGGGAAAGAAAACTGAGGAAGCTCAGTTTATCTGCCGTGATGCAAGGAATATTTTAGATTTGGGGCAAAGTTACACAGTATTTAATATTGACATGTTTTCACAACACGATCGTGTCAAGGGAATGATACATGTGCATTGTATTTGCATGTTACGCCAGTGCATAAAGTGTAACAACTCACCCACGAGCTAAAACGGTACCGGGGAGACATTGTGGGACTTGGAGAGGTGATGGACAGGATCTGGGGTAACAACATCGGACGACGACCACAAACTGTGGTACGGTGGGGAGGACGCCAGACATGAGTAGGGCATGGGCTTCCTCGTGCGCAGCAAGGTACCGGAGCTATCATCAGCTGTGCACACCCGTATCCACCAGGCTGATCTCCATGCATGTCTCGGCTAAGCCCCACAATGTCACCATTGTCCAAGTATACGCTCCGACTTCCACGTATGAAGATATCAGTTAACATTTGTATCAAAATTTTACAAAATCAGAGGTTGCATAAATGTGATGAAGACACCAGGAACACACAAAACTTTATTCCTAATTCCTGGCTCTGGCAATCATGCAAACTGGCTGACATTCATTTTTTGATACTTACTCGTGGTGCTTGGTGAGCCTTTATAATGGAACAAATTCAAGGCAACCTTTAACATGAGTGGTCATCTGCAGCTGCGCCACCCTTGCTTTCAGCTCTACTTTATTCTACACTCATGAGGATATCACTTGGACTATGATAAAGGACCAAATAAAAATAAAAAGTAGAACTAAAAATGTCTTAAAATAACAGACCATTTTAAATTTTGATCTTTAAAAAACTGTCCTCTTTAAAAGACCAACCTGAATGATTTGCGTTTTGTGTGTGTGTGTGTGTGTGTGTGTGTGTGTGTGTGTGTGTGTGTGTGTGTGTGTGTGTTTTGCAGGTATCGGTAGATATAGGCGATATAAAACTAACCTGTAAACTTCAGCCTCCAAAACCAATCCGTTTAATTATCCACTACAATTCGAACTTGCGATTAACAAGCGCTGCTAACAGCTGTACTACGGGTCACGCTAGTGCACCATTCACAACACTGACAGCCGTCATCACCAAACAGAGAGGGAGAGAGAGAGAGAATGAGCGACAGTTCGGGTTGTTTGGACGCTCAAAGTCTGCGTTTCTCGTGCTTCTGAAAAACTGCTACTTTACCACGAGACTTTCAACGTCCGAACTGTCGCTCATTCTCTCTGTTTGGTGTTGGCTGCTGCCAAAGTTGTGAACGGTGCACTAGTGTGAAGTAGTACACTGACCCGGAAGAACGGATCCAAGCATTCGAAACAAATGCCTAGGAAAACTACCAAATTTCTTAGAAAGAACATAAAACCAACGATTTCGTACGGAACTCAATATATATAGCCACCCTTGTGGATCCCAAGGATACCATGTTCGCTGTAGTGAAACTGCGAGCTGGTCTCGTTTTGCCATGTCGCCCGGCACGACACCCTATTCAAAACCATCGTCCAGGCTCCGCTGAAGGTGGGCGCCGCCGAGGTAGACAAACTGGATGGCGAACGTGAAGGAATAAACCTGCCGTTCCATGCAATGCTGCCCAATGTTGTATATAGATAGCACACCTTAATCGGCCACTGCTTAATCTGGCCTGGTGGCTGCATGGTCACCCCAACACCCGACGACCGGCACCGGAGGGCCAGTTCCACTGGCAGGTCAGCTTATCTGGTGTTTAGCTGGTACCACTCAATGGATGAATTACGATGATTCAGGCTGCTGACACAAAACAAACTGCTCATTATAGACTCGTCTAAGTGTTTAATGTCCGCCAGCTTGTCCTCCCTGCCTGATGCCGCTGAAAGTAAATACCGTCGTCAAAAATTGTAACTCTTTCTTGGCGGAGCCCATTTGATGCACCAGAGACTGCGAGTTGTTTGTGAATTCGTTCACTGATGGTTCTAATATAATTATTGTTTCAGATCAGTGATAGAGAAAGGAGGAACAACTCTGGCTCTCAACTAAAGGGAGACAACACTACACTGTCCTTCATAGGCATGGCTTGATTTTGATGAAATTTGACTTGGAGATGAGAAAACTGAGAAGAATGTACTACAACATTTGAATAACGCCGACACAAGTACAACATTAAATTCCAAAGAATAAATAATTATAAAAAAATTAATAAATTGCTAAATAAAAAAAACCGCTGTTACGAAATAACCTTTGCATTACAGATTATCTGATCTACACATGAATTCATAATAGGTAGAAGAAAAGGAGTGTCAGATGTAGAACTCTGATCTTGCTACTTGATGTACGTGGTGTGTAATCGAGACAGAAGCCTGGCTGAGACAGTCGCCTAGCTTTTGCTCGAAAAAAAAAAAAAAAAAACTCTTGAGGTTCCCGAGCACCCATAATGCAATTCGCAAAATGTCAGCCTTCTGAAGCTAAGTAGACTGGTCTCCATCAGTGCGCAGTTTATTGTTCTGGTTTTTCATTGCGCTTCTGCATAAAAAAATTTGTGAGAGTGAATGAGCACAGCTTTCCTGTTTGAGTCACTTGCACAGCACTGCAATGGCTGCGGCTGAAGTTTTGCCGTGCTCAAGAAGTCGAACTGATACGTTGCTACGAGGGGAATCACTTAGTCGTCGGTTTCATACTCTGTTTCGTCTGAATGAAGAGCAACTGCAACAAAACAAGTGAGCGCAGTCCTGTGCATTCGAGGCAGCTTTCTTTTTAGTTTCAGCGGTTCGTTTTTCTTGTAGCTAAAACGTACAGTAAGCTCTCAGGCGAGGTGTTACATGGGAGGTCGATGAAAGTTCAACTCCGACCATTGCTATTTCAGGAGGAAGTCTGATTTCGTGGAAAGTGGAAGTAAAACCAACTCAGGAAACCTACTACACTCTCTCACTCCCCATAAAACAAACAAACAAAAAAATGCTAGAATGAAACAAAATAATGGGCTAATTAAAGACAGTGATTAATTGCTAAAATGCATTTATATCTCTAAGGGATCACTCTCTACTAATATCTATATATATGATTTTCATTTTTTTTTTAAGGAAAAAATTAGAAAAAAAGAAAACTAGGAAGAAATCCAAGTCAAAGTCCAAGGATAGAAAGCAGGTGAGTGTGTATAAGAATTTTTGATGATATTTGAGATTTACTAAAACCAGTACCAGCTGCAATTAAAAGCAACAAAAAAATAATGATTCTGTGAAAAAATGTTATATTTTCAGAATAGCTTGAAATAATGATTTTTTTTCTACATATTGCATTATCAAACAGATACTGCTGACATGAAATAGATGTAAGCGTGAACTTGCAAGAGGATTTTATCCTCATCCATCGATATTGCTTGTTTGACTGTTTGCGCTTGGCAGGACAAGTGTTTCATGGCACAGACTTAGTTTAATTTATTGTTGTAAAGACAATTTTATGTCCTTTCAAAGAATTTCTGTACAGTATATGTTTTGAAACAGTAGAAGGGGTTGGTTTCATTTAGTTTTTTTATATACTGAGACTAAGTATACAAAAGCTACATAAAATACAATGGCTACTTAAGCGAAAGGGGTTTGAGATCTTGCTGTAGTAAGCTTGTAAGTCATTGATAAAATGGAGGTTAACTTGTGATACTAGGTAGACAGTATATTTTCTAAATCAGATTCCTAGATTTCATGGTTGTTAAATTATGACTTGCTTTTTATTAAAAGTTTATATTATTGTCAAACAGCGGGAGAAATCCCCAGAACTTGCAGAGACTGTGTCCAATACAACTCCAGAGATCCATGGGAATGCCTCCTCGTTTACTGTCTATGCCATGGTGCGGCAGTCGGTGCTGGTGCAAGGCATCCGTGATGCCTCCCGTGTGTACCATCTGGCTAACAATGGGGCCACCTCTGACACTGAATCTGACGAAGATGCAGATGAAAAGAACAAGGATGCATGTATCAAGATACCCAAGGTCCCCAAGATATTACTTTTAGCTGATAATAAGATTCGTCTTTAAAATTTGTTACTTTACTGTTGGTACATTTTGTGTAAAACTAATTTGTTAAATAACAAATAACAATGAGTATCCTGATCAAGCAGCTGCAGCTATTTTCATAATGATAGTTTTACTTTCCTGTTTGCTTATTTTAACAAATTTAGTCATACTATACAAATAATAAAAAATACGTGATCCTGTCTTAATTCGGTGTGTCATAGTTCATTGTAGAATTGCCTCTCAATGTGGTAGAATACATCCCTGTACCTCTACATTCAGAGTTACTATTTTCCTGTGAGTGATAGGAATGCTGCTAGTGGTTATCCTTGTAGGACATTGTCATTACTTTGAACGTAACAAGAATCAGAGGGTGAGATATATCTGCTGCCATTTTGCCACGAATATGACTACACTGAGAAAAAAATATGTACATAACAGAGAAGTTAATATTTGTTTTACTAAACTTTTTACTGGTGTATTTTCATATTTTGTTTATCTGGTAGTTTTATAATTATAATATAAACTCTATTATTACTGCTCTACTACAAACTCTATTATTACTGCTGCTACAACTTTTTTTACTGTTTGTCTTTATTACAGATTGTGGGCCTTGGCCTGCAAGGAGTCTTTCAGCTGATCCGAGAGTCTCGGACAAAGTACCCTGAATTGTGTGTGAAATCCCTCCGAGCTTTGCTGGATCTTCTGCAAGGACAGCAGCCTGAAGGCATGAAAAATGAGCCAGTTGAAGTTGCTGGTAAGGGTTGTTTGTATTTCCAAAAATGTGTGTTCTAATTATCCATTTACATTTCATAACGCTTATCTGTTTTTAGGGCAACAATATAAGAAAACTTATGAGCTTATAAAATGCAGGTACAGGCAATATCAGTAATTTGTCCCTTGGCTGGTGCCTGTCGATGGGGAGAGCACATAGATGCAGCAGCCCACTACTCAAGCCTGTTTTGGGTGATCATGAGTAGGTCCTGTACAGAATGTCCAGGCCACTTCTTCATGTTTATTAACTAGTTCTTTCTCTGGCCACCATGGCGTTGACCTCCCTTCAAGCTACCTTGAAGGACTTTGACAGGGTGTCGTCCTGGGTCACCAGACCAGCTTACATCACTTGACTGTTGCAAGTAGAGGTTCCTGGTGTCCTATGAGTGTGGCAGCTGTGCTTCATACAAAGTCATTGGTTTTATGCTCTTTGTGTGAGATCCGAAGAAGCCTCCTAAGGTACTTGTTCTCAGATTCCTGGATTCTCGTCTCGGTATCACCAAGAAGAGTTCGCATTTCACATCAATAAAGCAGGATTGATACTACGAGGGACTTGTACAGATTGTACTTGGTAGTAAACCTGATGTTATTGCTGCGCCAGACCCTGTCCAGCTTAGCCATTGCCACTGTTGCTGTTGCAGATATCTGTTGTGGGGCTGCTGTCCTTGGAGAGCATGGCTCCCTATTGCTTAAAACTGTACCTCTTTGAGCTGTACCCTGTTCATGTAGATATTTGCTTTGCTGTTGCCAAAGAACATGGCTTTGCTCTTATCAGTGCTGGTCTCCATTCCATATCTGATCTGTCTGTCAGTTTTCTGTTAATATCAATAAATTTTTTAAAAGTGAAGAGAGAGAAATGGGGAAAGTTTATTATATTTACAAGATTGTCAGTGTTATTAATCTCGTTGCGTTTGTTTGTTTTTTTTCCAGACAAGCTGTTTGTGTTGTTAATGGAGCTTGCAACAGACAGTGCAAATGACATTATTGTGGATGGACAAGTGCTAACATCCCTGGCATGTTCAGCGCTTATCAGCTTGACAATTGCCTTGGGTGATACAGGCAAGCTACTAACAGCAATCAAAGCCCTGCTTATGTCCTCACCAGGGCTGGCTTCACAAAAGACAATGGTAGGCAGAATTTGTTTTCTTGGCAAAAGATGAAATAAGATTGCTGGCATAGGGACCAAAAGGAATTGAACAAAAATTGTCAGATCAATGTATCCTGCTCAGTTAAAAGATATTGTTTTATGCATAATAATGCTGTTCTGATGGTTTTAAGTTTTCATGCTGTTCTTTTGGTAGATTTAGTTTAATATGTGTGGAGATCCTGTTGCAAGCACAATAAGAGCAGAAGCAGCGATGGAGATCCAACAGTAGCAGGTATAATCGCAGTAATGATGACTGCACAAGCACGATAGAGGAAGACACTAGCTAAAACAAAGATGTATGGACAGAGGTCGTTCTCCTACCAAGCCCCATCAACTTGGAACGGATTACCCAATAGCCTTCGACACTCTGATTTTTTTTACCACCTTTAAGTCTAAACTTAAGACCCATCTTTTCAGAACGATGACTTCACTTTGTCCCTGTCCTGACCATGAGCATGCATAATGTATGTCTGTAATTTACTTTGTGTAGGAGTGAATGTTGTTGTAGAAGTGAGCATGTCTGTTATATGCGAATATGGGTGCATAGTTGTTGATGATTTAGTCTATATATTGTGTAAAGATGTGAGAAAATCTTTGGTGAGGTACTGTATAAATTCTCATTATTATTATTAAGAGTTTAGCATGCGAATGGCAGTGATGAGGATGCTGTGATGATGTTGAAGCAAGTGAAAAGAATTTAGATTAATACTAAATGGTTCACACCTCCAGGTTCCCGGAATACTTTCATTGCTTCAAAAAAGTGTACAAGCCTTGTTATTGGGAAGGGCACAACTGCCTGATTGGTTTACTTATGGTGTGAGGACTCAGAGTCAGACATCATCTTTTATGCTTGATTTCACTGCAGGTGGGTGGTTTACAAATATTAGGGTCTTCTTTACTTAAACTTTGTTTGCAAATATGCACTTGTTTTGGGCTTATGCTATCTGTAAAACTATTACTCCTTCTTTAGCTTAAAATAGATAGTAAGTGTTTATTATGATCAGACATACATGTGGTCTTCTATTTTTAACATTTTTTTATTAATGATAAAAAATAACTGAATGATTTTTATCGGTTATGTGTCAAAATAAAATCTCTTTCCAAATAAGCTAACATTTTACTATTTCATGATCAGGCTTTCCAGAAGACACTGTAGAAAACTGTGCTATTGCAAGTGATGGCTGTCATTTGTATATTTTGAACAAGAAAGGACTAGTCAAGATTGGGTCTGGGTATGGTGGTACCACAAAGGTAGGTCCATCCCTTTCTTAATGCCAAACGTTTGCCCTACAGTAGGAAAGAATGGGGAGGGATATGAGGAGCACCTTAAGTGCTGGCTCCCCTGATTGTCATGCTTCACTAACTGCTTCAGTCTGACCCTCCCTCGGTTGTGTCAAACCATTCTTTTTTGCCACTGGGTGGAATTTGGGCCTTTCAGTAACAGATGGATTTGATGGCTGCTTCCTATGATTCTTTGTTATTCAATCTAAATAAAGCATTTAGCTTTTCGATGAATTGGTAGAATAAAGGCTATGAAATATGCTCTGCTTTATTTATTTTGAAAGACAATTATTGTTGTTCATTATTGAGACAATAGAGCCATTTTCTTAAGAGTAGAAATAGATACATGATTTATTAAAATAACACCTCGTATGTTTGGAAAAATTGTGCTAGAAAAGAAAAAAAGCAATGTATAATAAGTATTAGAGTTCAAATTTGAATGAATTAAAATAATTGCTTTTAAGCTTGCAGATAGTTGTAATAAATGTGTTTGCTTTCAGGGGATTCTTGTCAGTCAAAAGAAGGATTTTCGATGCAGCAAGAATCCATGGCTAGCTTATGCAGGGGTATGTGGGGCTCTGTTTGTGCCTATATTTCTGGGAAGGTCAACAGCTGCTTCTGTCTGACATCACTTTCTTTGCTTCCAAGCCAGATTCATTCAAAAGTCCTTTCTTTGTACCCAAAGATAGAAGGTAGAATGACTACACAAGTGATCAGAACGTTTTTTGCAATATCATCGTTTCTTCTTCCACTGATCTTGAAAGAATATGCTCCTAAGACCATTCGTAATTTAAATGAGGGGTTGTCTGCCACAGGGAAAACTTCTATGCAGGTGTGAGAAAACAGGAGGAGGAGGAATCGTTTTGTTACAGATAGACACAACAACGCTGGAGCCCAGTACTGCATACAACCTGGATGGTTTGTGTTTTACAGTTTTGGGGATAAAATTTTATGATACATCAGTTTGTAAATAAATGGATGAAAGTTGAGCCTTGGGGTGTTTTTATACATAATCGGCTAGCGATTGTGTGTGTGTGTGTGTGGAGGGTAAGAGGCGTGGCATTTATATATGTATATATATATATGTAAAATCAACTAGTGGTATGTGTATTTGTGGTAGAAGGAGATAGGGGGTTTCAATATACACATAATAACTAATAATATGGCAGTAGTATTTCCCATGTATTAGAAGATGGATATTTGTTAATAGGGCATGGTGCTGGGCCTTCTATCTTGTTCAGTGATGGAGAAAACATTGGCCAGATAGCTCCATCCAAAGAGGTAAATTCTTATTTATGATCATAGAAGGATATAATTTAATTTATTTCTTTAGTGGAAGTGCAAAGTAACCAAGATAGCTTTTCCTGAAAGATGTCTACTCTAGTTTCTTGAAACTGCTCAATATTTCTTTGTCTGACAACAAGTTAACCTTTTTTCATCATCTCAGTTACAGCCTAGTGGTAAACTGTGTTTCTTGTTATATTTTCCCCAGATATTCAGAAGAATCCTTGTGTTAAAAAGGAAACGTCAGTTTTGCTAACATTTCACCTTCAGAGCTGTCAGTCACTGCATATTTTTAATTCTTTTAGTGCTGCTGCACTTTGTTTCCAGCAGGATAGCTTTGTAGTGTGCACCTTCAGCCCTCAAACTTCAAGTATGAAGTTGATCAGTGAGATCCCACTCAAACTAACACGCAAATGTTTGGACATGTTTGGCTCCAGCCCGTTTGACTCTGAAGTTGTGCGCAGAACCATCAGTAAGTCAGTCCATTATATACCAGTCATCACCATCATTATTTGTGAATTCTAAATATCCTTTATAGAATGAATTAGTAATTTTAAAAACTGTCTTTAAACTGTGAATAATGTTCAGGAAGCAGGATTTTTATGTCTTATAGCTTTCTACAGAATCTAACTTTCTGAACCAGTTTGGTGATACAATTTTCACATTTTTTCCTTTTTTTTCCACTAATTTCTTTGTGAGGAACATAACCAGTCCTTTTTTAAATTATCCACTTGTTCTTTGACTGTATCATTATCCATATCAATTTAAGTAGTATCTAAGCATTTATTGACATACAAGTATTTGAGGAATTTTAAGGCAGATGCGCTTCATATAAATTTAGAGGTATTATCTTTTGCAGCTACAGGTTTCGACGAAGACTCTGCATGCATTGTCTCGGGCAAGGAGTTTTCTCTGATTAGGACAATTGGAGGAAAGGTATGTATCACTCTGTTTTATGGACTAGTGAAAGGTGGGAAATGAGTGACCTTTTAAGTCTTTTATTTAGTCATTAAATTCTTATATGGCTTCATATGCATATTCTTATAGCTTTGTTTCCATCACTGACTTGTGCAATTTTTGTTTTCTGTGTGTGTGTGTGTGTGTGTGTTTGATTTTCATTTTAGTTGGTACATTTTATGACCAGAGATCAATGTGTAAACTTAAATCAGGTATTCTCCATTGGAAAGTGTATGGCCAGTTATTTTGAGCTTCCACAAAAATACCCCCCCCCCCCACATTAACTTAGTTCTTAGTTCTTCTATATGGTTCATCAAAGAGCCTTATGAACCTTATGACTCATCATGTCTGTTTATGAATTCAAAAGAAAGAACAAATATTTGGCAAATAAATGAGAAAGACGTTTAAGTATTTGCTTTTGTCACTGCTATATTTAACATTAATAATGGTCTGTTCCTCTTGCTTTCAATTAGGTGCTGTTCACAGGCAAATCTTCAGCTGTGGGAATCAAGCAAGGTGGTCCAGGTCCTGGAAAGTGGGCAGAGCTGCCCATCACCAAGTCACCAAAGATCGTGCATGTTGCCACTGGACATGAAGGCATGCATGCATTGTTAGCTGCTGATGATGGAAGTGTTTTCTTTGTGGGAACAGCCAAGCGTGGAGAGGACGGTGATTCTGGTTCAGGTGAAAGTCTTGGCTTGAATAAAGATTATTGCTGTACCTCACAGAGAAAGCTTTGTCTGAACTGAGCTATTTATTTGTTTGTAGTCACTGTCATTAATGTGTCTACTATTAAATTTTGGCATTGCATTTTTTTGTGTTTGTTAAAAACCAAGGCTGAGGTATGGGGATAAAGAGTTGGGGGGATGGGGTAGAGAAGGGTACCTTCACATCCAGACATAAAGCTGTATAGGGCTGGATGAAAATGTAATGGGGTGTGTGTATCGGAACTTTAGTCAAAATAATTTACTCAAATGATTGCAACTCCGTCGTTGCTGGCTGCCCTGAATAGCTTCTTCATAAACTCCAGAAAGTACAGAACTCTGCTGCTTGTCTGGTGCTTAGAGGGACCATGTCACTCCTCTCCTTCATTTTCTGCGCTGGCTACCCATTTGTCCTCACACTGAGTACAAACTGTCTGTGCTGTGTTTTAATTTCTTTGCTGGCTTCTGCCCTATTTCTTTGAACTTCTCATCTCTTACGTCTCAGCCAGACAATTACGTCTGATGACCGTCTCCTAGCTATTCCTGTCACCAGAACAACAACATATGTTCACAGGAAAACGCACCTCTTCCTTAAGGATTACTCCTAACACCAGTTCTCACAATGCAAGTCCTTGTTCGCACCTTTCCCCACTTTTCGGCTTATTGCTACTTCCCTGTTCGTCTTCCATTTGCAAAATCATGATACTCTCAGTCCTTGTTACTTGGTTCCTCTTTGCATTTTCTGTATTTGTTTTTATTCATCATCGGTACTGTTGTTTATTCTTCCGTAATTCCTATATTGTTTGCTTTTCTGTCCCTTGTATGTTGCCCACGTCTCCTTGTTCTTAAGCGCTAAGACCATGCTCCTTAGGAGTGTGAGTATGCGCTATACGAATTTTGCATTTATTATTATTGTTGTTTTTTTTTAAGCTCACATCTTTTAGTAGGCCAATATTTGACATTGCAGCTCATGTTGTTGTAGCTAAAGTTCGACGTCAGCCAAAGCCAGTAAAGCCAAAGAAGATGATCCGCCTTGAGAACAAGTTTGTGGTATATGCTGCGTGTAACAGTGGCACCAGTGCTGTTGTTACCAAAAATGGAGAAGTGTACATGTTTGGCAAGGACACGTCCCATTGTGATCATGCTAGTGGTGAGTATGCAGCTGTCATACGTGTGTCAGCGTAATTTAATTATTTGCTTCACAAACACCAGTGTTTTAGCTGTTGAGTGTTCATCTCAGCCTTTGTGATAGTGGTCAAATTTTAGGTAAGCAGATTTGAAGAATAAGTCATGTTTGGCTCTTTTGGCAGGTCACGTCACTGACCTGAAGGATGTATCTGTAGCATGCATTGCCCTTGGTAAAGCGCATGCTGTGGCCTTAACCAACAAAGGTCAGATCTTCACCTTTGGCATTAATAACAAGGGTCAGTGTGGTCGGGACTTTACTCATGCTGGGAACAGAGAAAGTGAGTATTATATGTATGTGGCTGTTTTGCTTTTGACAAAAAAGTATTTAAAGCAAATAGACTTTTTAATGATACTTACCTCATGACAGTGTAGAACCATAAACAGGGAGATTTACATAGTTACTGACGGAAACGAAAGGGAAAAGTTAAGATGTGCTTAAATAATAGATGCTAACATTTTGAAACACATTCATTCAAAATTTTGGGTTACAAAAGACTTCTTACAATTTCATCTAAACCACAACTTTGGGCCAGTTCAAAGGCCACTGTGTTTGCATATTCTTTCTCAGGGAAAAACATCTACCCCAAATGTAAGCTCTAGTTAAGATCACCAGCATGAAAAACAGATTTTGTTTGTCCATTGAAACACAAGATGGACATATTGAATTATGAAGTAATGATATTAATGTATCAATAAATATTAAGTATAATAAATAAAATTCAGGCTGTTATTCAGGTATGACAATGTACCACAAGAAGATGACATGACAGTATTAGAATAAAGGGAGATTATTTTTACATGAAAAAAAAAAGACATCTCCTAAAAATAAGCATTAATACCTCTTTTGGGTGACCGGACACTTAATCCCCGGACACTTAATCCCCAGACACTTAATCCCCAAATCGCAACACAACATTCAAAACTGCTATTTTGTGAACTTGAAATATTATAACAGTAAGAGAAATGTGTCGCGTGGTTACTCTGGGTAACTCTGGTAGACTGGGTTGCGCTGGGTTTACAATTAGCGATCTACCCTCTAGGCGATACTAGGTGGACTTCCTAACGTAACCAGCCAGTTCCAAGGCCATACTGACCAGGAGCAGACCGCCCCATCGTCTGCTTTCTTCGCTTGGCACTGACAGCCCGTCTGCTGCAAGGAAAACAACCACTATTGTCCGGGCTAAGTGCGCTGGGTTCACAATTAGTGATCTACCCTCTAGGCGATACTACGTTGTGGAGGGTTGACATCACACCCTCCAATCTCTCTTCTCCTATCACCATCCAACAATGTGGACATTCCTTGATGGTCTACGGAAGGATTGTCAGCTACACAAGGCATCTGTTCTACAGTCATGCGCCGGCACAGAGAAACGTCCAAAGAAGGAACACGCTGAATTGGCCATGAGAATTAGCAACATTGTACAGCGATATGAGGCAATGGATCGTCTTCTGTACCTTCGATCATTGAGGATTAAGTGTCTGGGGATTAAGTGTCTAGGGATTAAGTGTCTAGGGGATTAAGTGTCTGGGATTCCTCTTTTGACACAAAAATTAATCTAAGACCATGTCTTTTATCGAGGAAACATGGTATGCAATCTATGTACATAAAGTTTGCAATCTACAGAAAGGCACAGCTCATGGGGATGATGTAAAGAGACTTGTTGCCTAATAACTTAATGAGAAAGCAGTGTGCATAAAGGGAACTGGCTTTGTTTGTATGTACAAGGGTATGTAAAAATTCTACTGCCCATCCAAGTGATCTCAAAGCAGGGGACACTGAAGGGGGTTTTGCAAATTCTCCTCATTTTCATACACAAATGTCATCAGCCTGACAACTTCTTTAACATTGTTTGCAATATCACAGCATGCTTGGCTGCACTGACACTATGTTACTGTTTGTAACCTAATCCTTTGTCACACTAGTATTCTCCAATTCACTCATCATCACTGCGCTTTGGTTCAAACTTTTACAACACAATCATAAAATGTAGATTGCTATAACATGGAAGCCTACTTGAACTGCCTCATAGCTGTGTTTTTGACTTACTTTGTCTTTGAAGTTGCTTTATCTTAAAGATGTGTACAAAATTAAAAGTCAGGATTTAGATAACAGAGATATAAAATCAAATCTAATGAAGCAGGAAGTGAGTTTGGTGTATGTGAGATTTGGTTTGTGATAGAACAAGGAGAATTAAAGTAACAATACCAGGTGCAACAGCCAGAACTGAAATGTTTGGCACCAAAATGCTCAGTCTGTACAAAGATTGTTAGCCAGTCTCATGTAGTTTCTTTGTTGCTAGCCAACAATGTCACAATGACAGAGGAGGAAGAGGAGAATGAAGCAGAAGACTCGATGTGCCCTCCAGGTGAGGATATTTTTTATGAGATCACGAGCTTGAACTGGAGAAATTGTGTGGATTTTAAATCAGTTAAAACATTGTTCCACTATATGGATATTTTTCACATTTTAATTATCAGTAGAAAAAGAAATTCGAAAATGTAGACTTGGAGATACTGACTTTCCATAGCTTGATAGGTTCTTTCCCTTTAGGACTTTTTCTTTTTTGGGGTGGGGAGGCTGGATGAAGAAGATTTAACATGCCTTCATGTTTCACTCCAAGACCAAGACTGAAACCAAAACAGAAATCAAACTAAGAGAAGGAACAACCATTGGCACGTGGAACGTACGCACGTTATACCAGTGCGGAAAAGTGCACCAACTCACACACGAGCTGAAACGGTATCAGTGGGACATTGTGGGACTGGCGGAGGTCAGATGGACAGGATTTGGGGAAACAGTGACGGAAGACGGCCACAGACTGTGGTACAGTGGGGAGGACACCAGGCATGAGTACGGCGTGGGCTTCCTTGTGCACAGGAAGGTGGCCGCGGCCGTCATCAGCTGTACACCCGTATCCAGCCGGCTGATCTCCATTCGTGTCTCAGCCAAGCCTCATAATGTCACCATTGTCCAAGTATACGGTCCAACTTCCACACATGGAGACGACGAAGTGGAAGAATTCTACCAACAACTGGACAAGATTATGAAGGCAGTTCCAAAAAAGGACATCCTGGTTGTGCTCGGAGACTGGAACGCCAAGGTCGGACCAGACGCCTACCAGCAATGGGCAGGAACGGTGGGGAAATTTGGCCTTGGTGAAACCAACGACAGGGGCATCAGACTCCTAGAGTTCGCACAGAGCCAGAGACTCACCTTAGCCAACACCTTGTATCCCCACAAGAAATCAAGGACGGCCACCTGGCACTCACCAGACGGACTGGTCCATAATCAGATCGACTACATCCTACTGCCGAGACGCTTCAAATCCAGCATCAACAGGGCCAAGACAAGGACGTACCCAGGCGCTGACATAGGCAGCGACCATGACCTTGTTCTAACAAACCTGAAGCTGAGGCTGAAAGCGAAGCGACTCTCAAACACTCCCCGAATTCGCTTTGATTTGGAGAAGCTGCAAGACCCAAAGGTTGCAGAAGTCTTCAAGGCCACGGTTGGCGGAAAATTTGGCGCACTGAACCTGGTGGACTGTGATGTAGACACCCTCTCTGGAAACATCAAAGAGGTGCTACTGTCGACAGCCCAAGAGGTTCTAGGGCGACATAGAAACAAGAAACAGCCATGGGTCACGAACGACATACTAGACCTCTGTGACCAAAGGAGGGCCTTGAAGAGAGAAAAGAAAAGCAAACCAGAAGCAGCAACCAAATACAAAGAAGTGAATTGTGCCATTAAGAAAGGGATGAAGGCAGCTAAAGAGAGCTGGATCGAGAAGCAGTGCCAGGACATAGAGGTTGGAATGGCACGAGGTGACAGCAAAAAGGCCTACCAACTTCTAAAGACCCTCACTAAGACAGACCAGCAAAAGATCTCAGTCATCGAAGACAGCAATGGTCACCTTCTCACAGAAGGCAATGCTGTACTCAACCGATGGACAGAATACTGCAAGGACCTGTACAATTACCAGCTGAAGACCGACGCCAACATTCTCCAAAACAACCAGACTAGAGACAGTGAACCTGCAGACATACCAGTCCTACGGGAAGAGGTCGAAAAAGCTGTACATAGTCTGAAGGGAGGAAAGTCACCAGGCGTTGATAATGTACCAGCTGAGCTGCTCAAGCAGGGTGGGGAAGCAACTACAAAAGCCCTAACTGTTCTGTGCCAAAGAGTCTGGGAGTGCAAGGAATGGCCCAGAGAATGGACGCAGTCACTAATCATTCCCCTCCCAAAGAAAGGAAACAGCAAACAGTGTCAGAACTACAGAACAATAAGCCTTATCAGTCACCCAAGCAAAGTCATGCTGAAGGTCATACAGAACCGCATCAGAACCACCGCAGAAGAGCTGCTAGCAGAAGAACAGGCTGGCTTCAGACCACGTAGAAGCACAGTTGAGCAGATCTTCAACTGTCGTCTTCTTATAGAAAAGCATCTGCAGCATCAGCGGGACCTTTACCACAACTTCATTGACTTTAAGAAGGCATTTGACAGAGTCTGGCACGAGGGGCTATGGCATGTGATGCGGAAATTCAACATTGAAGAAGGGCTTGTCCAAGTCGTTGAAGCGTTGTATAACAGCTCAACGAGTACAGTTTTGCTTAACAACCAAATAGGAGCTTACTTTCGTACCACAGTAGGGGTACGTCAAGGATGTCCCCTATCACCCGTGTTGTTTAATATATTCTTGGAGAACATCATGCTTGAAGCTCTTCATGACCACCATACCTCCATTTCAATCGGTGGAAGACCAATCTGCAACCTACGCTTTGCAGATGATATAGATCTGTTAGCAGGTACAAACAAGGAACTGCAAGACCTCACCAACAGACTGACAGACAGCTCAAACGCATATGGAATGGAGACAAGCACAGAAAAGAGCAAAGTTATGATCAATGGCAACGGCAAAGCAGAGATCTTTATGAACAGGGTACAGCTCGAAGAGGTAAGCAGCTTCAAGTACTTGGGAGCCACTCTCTCCAAGGACGGCAGCTCCACGCAAGATATCCGCATCAGGATCGCAACAGCAACAGCAGCAATGGCTAGGCTAGATAGGATCTGGCATAGCCACAAGATAAGGTTCACTACCAAGTACAGGCTATACAAATCCCTGGTAGTGCCGATCCTGCTCTACGGATGCGACACGTGGACTCTACTCGCCGAAACAGAAAGGAGAATCCAGGCATTCGAGCACAAGTGTCTGAGGAGGCTGCTCCGGATCTCATACAAAGAACACAAAACCAACGACTTTGTAAGAAACAAGATTGCCACACTGGTAGGACACCAGGAACCTCTACTATCAACAGTCAAGCGACGTAAGCTGGTCTTCTTTGGCCATGTAACCCGGCACGACACCTTGTCGAAGACTATCCTTCAAGGCACCTTGGAGGGTAGCCGACGCCGCGGTGGTCAGAGAAAGAACTGGCTTACGAACGTCAAAGACTGGACTGGTCGTCCTGTACAGGACCTGCTGACTATTGCCCAAAACAAGCAAGAGTGGCGGGCCCTATCAGCTGCCGCGTCTATCCATGTGCTCCCCCCAACGCCAGGTGCCAGGCAAGGGACGACTGACTGACTGATGTTTCACTCGATGACTTTACAGTTTATTGCCAGGGAAGCACAAACATTTATCTGATCCTGTTCTATGTTGATATGTTTATTCACTTAATGACTTTCTGGTTTGTGGCTAAGGAAAACACAAGTGGCATCACAACAAGTGTATGATATGTACAGTGTGTCGGGAGTGCACTGGTTATGGAGTAAGTTGCATCAACAGTGCTCGCGCTGACCGTAACCCAGGCATGTAAGTAATATCTTTAAATTTCACAGGACAAACTTGATTATTATTAAAGCAGCTGGTGTTGTTTAAATATTTGCAGCACGTGACAAGCTAGTCAACTAAGACGCGTTTTGCATTTTCTAAGCTGTGATTCTGGGGATGCAGGCTGTTTTCTAACTTGGTATGATGCAAACTGTCATTAGACTAACCAGGTGTGACTTATATTCTGTTGTTGCAGGCCATGCGGCTGTGGTGCTGGTGATGCAGGGTGCAGTGAGTGTGGGGCATGCCGTGTGTGCACAGGAGAGAGGTTGGGAATTGATGATCTGGATGAACGTGGGCTGCTTGAGATCATCAAAAGCAAGAATGATGTGCCAATTGACATTCTGCTTGGTTAGCAACATTTGAGCTCCTCAAGATTTATTATTTAAAAATGATTTGATGTAAAGTTTTGGGTATATCCTAGCTAAATAAGTCTTATAAATCATGTTTATGCAATACTCTTAGCAGTCCCTCAAACTGATTATTTTAAGGTGAGGCAGTCGCCTTTCTTTTTTAATTATTTTAATTATTGTTATTGAATCAGAAGAAATTCATTTTCTTTTTTTCAAATGTCTCATCCTCTTCTTCACATGGATATGACCACTAATAGATCAAAAATTGGCCATTACACAAAGTGAATGTATAAGACTCTCTTCTTAACAGTACAATGAGCTCCCTTTTAATGGTTTTACTGTCATGTTGTAACAAAAAGTGAAGCATAATTTATGGTGATGTCTGGTAACTATATAAAGAGTTTCATTAGGGGTAAAAATCTACTGCTGTGTTAACAGGCTCTGGACGTGGGAAGATATCTGAAATGGCAGTTCGCAAATTGGACCAGCTGAAGCTTAGGCAAGCACAGAAGTTGGTGAAAGAAAAACGTCAAAGAGGTAAGGCATAGTTGGTTTGATAGCATACTAGATTCAAGAGTTTGTCATGTTAATGTCTGTGCATATTTGCACGAAAAAAAATTTATAGTTTCAAATTTTAGAAGTGTTTTCCAAGAGTTTTTCTTATCGTTCTCTTAAATTATTGATGGCATTTATTTTTTTGTGCGTTTTCTAGAGGGAGCTGGTGAGGCCGAGGCAGACTATGCAAAACTGGTATCCCTGCCACCTGCTGAGGCAGTTCTTGGACCTGGAGACATTCCTGTGACACAGATTGCTTGTGGAGTGCACCATTCTGTGGTTCTTCTGCAGAATGGGGATGTATATACATTTGGAAGCAACAGCTATGGACAGCTTGGCTTGGGGGACACCAGTGCAAGGTAAAATACTTTCTTCAGTCTGGATAGAAATTAAATGTTTTTTCTGTAACATAAATAGACACCTGCCTTGTGACCTTAGAATGTTATTATTTCAGTATAAAAAAGGTTTTCTCATACTTTGTTTTCTGCACTCAGAGGAGTACCCACTAAGGTTCCGCTGCCTCTTGCAGCAGTGCAAATAGCTGCAGGAAGCCATCACACAGTCATTTTGTTGACCAGTGGTCAGGTCTACACATGTGGTGATTATCAGGTAAAAATCATCACATTTCTTCCATTATAGAAAATGTGGTGCTCATAGTTTTCTTGTTTTGAAATGCTTGAAAAGAAAAACATTTCACAACTATTTACTTCTCGCATTCTCTCTTATTTGCTGAGGATTGTTTAAGTGGCAGCTGTGACATTTCATTAATGTTCTTGTTGCCTTGCTGTGCTGTTTGGTCTCCAGTTAACTGAATATAGCCATTGTTGGAGACTACTTAAACTAAATGTCATGGTCAGAAATAACCTGCCTTAGAAAAAGTCACCATCATAAATAATTGTCCCAAAGTTTGTCATAAACAGGTGACAGCTTAGAAACATAACATTAAATTTTCCTAGACATATTATTCCCAAAAGACTGTAAAAATGTTTTCTTTAACAATTGTAGCAGTAAAGCTTGTTTGCACATTCTCTTCAAATAAATGTAGTTCAATCGTTTTCCTGTGCATGCAGAAAGGAGCTCTTGGTCGTGTTGGACCAGAAGACTCTGTGGTTAAGAGCAAGAAGGGAGCTTGGAATTGTGTACCAGGAGCTGTACCTGGGGTTGGTCAGTACCCAGTCTATTATATTGCTTTCTGATGCCATTATGGTGAGAGGGCAGTTTTAAATAGGGCATTTTGAAAATTTTCTTTAATTATTCACATTTTTTGCATGCTTACTTGCATGGTCAGATTACTGTGTTGTATGCAGTTGCTTGACATGACTTACCACAATGTACAATCTTCAGGTGCCAGATTTGGGCGCAGAGCCACCTGGATTGGAGCTAGTGGTGACCAAACTTTTATGAGGATTGATGAGTCATTGATCAATGCACTGACCCTTCAGCGATCAAACATCTTTGCCAGTCAGAATTGTATAGGTATGTTTATTGTCATGGTTTCTTGTCGTTTTTAATTATTTATCTTTCCTCAGCATTTTTCAATCAAATGATGAATTTTAATTAATGAGAAGATGAGAAGTAATTTAATTACCATTGATCAGTCCCATGACCAGCTTTATTTAGACATAATTTATTAACTGTTCTCTTACCATGTCGATAAAATATAGTGTCAGGTGTCTAGATATAAACCTCTAGATATAGATATAGACCTCTTGCTGACACCTTTAACATGGTCAAATGTAAATATATGTGCATTTTATGTTCTCATTGTTGAGTCCCAGGTCTGTCAGCTCAGTGTATGTAGCCTTTAAGGCAATCACTTTCATCGTTCATAAATGTCTCCATCAATTCCTTTCACAAAAAAGATCGAACTGACTTCAGGGATTCTTAGTTCTATAAGTCTGTTGCTTCATTAAATCCTGGGACTGGCCCATTAGAAGCTGTCAATACTGCAAAGCATTGTACTAGGTTATCCTGGGAAAATTGCTGTGTATAAATTGTGTTGTGACCATTCCCTTCCCTGAAGTAATAGTTATGAGGTGCTTTATGTGACTTCAGGATTGATCCCACGGGGAGAAGACAATGCTGGCATCATGAAATGCCTTATGATCAGCAAGACGGATGGCAGCTGCAAGAGGTTAGTTATTTCTTTTTGACTTTTACCCTGCGAACACAGCTCTGTGAGCAGATTATTCTCTTCTGCTTCCTGTATTTGACCTCTTCCTGTATTTTTAAAGTGATAGTCCTAAGTGATAAAGAAAATCAATATAAATCATATCAGTTTTCATGATCAGTTTCAGTGGTGAAGATCAGGTCGACCTCAGTGATCAGGTGGTGTGCCTGGATCCAGTCTATGAAGTTCTGTGGGGGTGAGCGATTTTTCATTAAGTTGCAACAGTTTTTATCTCTGTTGTGTCTAATGCATAGTCCATTTAGAAAAATTACTGTCAGAGTTGTCATAATTATTGCTTTTTTTTTTCTTCTCCATTGTCAGATACTGCCCACAGACACAGGAAATTCGCAGCTACAATGTGCTTGTACCTGAGGCCCGTCACCTGCCCAGTACACAGCCTGGCTATCCCAACATCCTCAGCCCTGAGATGGCTGTGCCCACACGCATGGGGTGCAGCACAACAAGGTCTCACTGTGCTCTTCACATGCTAGGTAAAGCTCCAGTGGAATTTTCTTAACCATAAATGTCTGTTATATTACTCATCCAAATGTTTTAAAGTATTTCTGAGAAATATTTGTTGGCAAGAGAGAATTTGTTTTTTTAATATATGGGATTGTAGCTATAGGAACCATTTTATATATCCTTAAGTACTTTGGGAAATACAGGTGGCTGTGCATCTAGCATTGCAGTCCATAGCTGTAGTTTTCAGTCAACTAAACATATAGTGTTTTAGTGCATTGCATATTTGTTATGCTTGTGTAAGCATTGTTCTAAAAACTTTTGGCACTTGATTTTCAGGCTGTCTAGACACACTGACAATCGGGAGACAACTTAAGCTTGAAGTGATGGAAGAGGCAATGGAGAGAGCAGCACAGTCAAAGGTCTACACCAAGGAAGACTACTCAATTGTCAACAGGTTTGAAAGTGAGCCAACCATTCTCAAATTCATGATGACAGCTTCCTCCTAAGGCACTGCAGATTTGTACTCTTCTGTGCACATAGTCTTGATTTTCTTCTGATTGTGATAAGGCTCTAGTAGATTCTGTGTTGAGGTGATCTGAAGTTAAATATCTAGTCATATAGATTTTTCTCTTTATTTAAAAAAAAATGCAGTCTTTTAGTTTGCACCATGTGTTTGCTGCATTTTGTTTTGCTGGTAATAAAAGTTATGCAGCAAGAAGTAAACTTTAGGATAAAGCAAACACCATGGCAGAATTTAGCTGCAAAACTTTAGAAAGACTTTATTGTGAAGTTGAATCCTACCCAGAAATTAAGCTTGTATGGAAATATTTGTCCTCAGAATGTGGGGGTCAGTGTTACAACATTTCTGTGCAGGTCATGGTGGAGGCTGGGGCTATTCTGGCCATTCAGTGGAAGCCATTCGCTTTATGTGTGACACAGACATTCTCCTTGGGGGCTTTGGTCTTTTCGGAGGTCGTGGAGAGTACTTTGGCAGAATCAAAGTGAGCGCCGTGTTTCTCATTTTTAACAGATTTACTGCCACATTTCTGTGAAGCCTATTTGTTTCATTGCTACCCCTAAGTAATATTGATGAAAGAGATGAGTTTTGTAGTGCCTGGACATTCCCCACCCCTGATCTAATGTATAAAATAAAAAGGACTAATACATTGGTGTTATTTCCTTTTTTCATTTTTTTTTACATTTAATATACATTAAAGAATATAATTTTTTGAACATAAGATCTTTATATGCCTTTGCTTGTTTAAGATTTTGGTTTGTTTTTTTTAAGCTTTTTGAACTTGGAGTTGATGGTGGAGAGAATGAAGGGGATGGTGAACTTTTGGCAGAGACAGATGAGATTCCTTTTGAGTGTGGAGCAAGGTTAGTTTCATCTACGAGAGAGAGAATTTTTTCTACAAACCCAGCTTTAGAAGGCATTGTCTTCTGGTAACTCACAATTGCAAAGTGATCGATGACTTCACCAGCCTTGAAAGAGCTTAAGCTTTTGTGCTATACATTGGTTCAAGTTGACAAAGCCTGCAGATTTTTATGAAACAGACATGACTTTGAAGTTCTTTGATAATTGCAAACACTAGGGATATAGATCACTAATAGTAATTGTAAAATATATATATATGGGTAGCACTTAGTAGATTTATCTCATAATCATTTGTAATTCATACATTGACTTTGTATGGGTAGACACTTCCTTTTGATATGGCAGGGAGAAGTTTTGCATGTTGTTTGATGAACCTGTGCCCCTGATGGCAAACTGCTGGTACGTTGCATGGGCGCGCATTGCAGGACCTTCAAGTGATTGTGGTTCAAGTGGTCAGCCTTCAGTTATCACAGAAGACCAGTAAGTTCAGCTTGCTGCCTTGCAGAACTGCTCGCCTCAACTTCGTGTTCTAGCTTCTGCACATTCTTTAAGCTAAAGCTTTTTCTCATCCTTACTCTACCATTTGTGACTGGGACCTGTCTGGTGAAACATGAACATGTGCCTTCATTCTTCTTCGTAGTGTAGCAGATAACATGACCATGTGGCGTTCCCTCTATTAGCTACCCAGTTCCAACTGTCCCCACTGGACCCCGACAGCTCACACCATGTCTTGGTTTGTTGGTGGTCAAAATGAAGAATTAGGTGAATAGCGTTCAGACCATTGTACTTTAAAAAAAATTAAGCACTGACCCGTATTTTGGTCACCACAGGGTTGTGTTCAAATTCAAGAGTTCCAAGAAGTCAAATAATGGAACGGACGTCAATGCTGGCCAGATTCCACAACTACTGTACAGGTGAGTTTCTAAGTGCTAGCAAACCTGTTGTTAAATCAGCTGCAGTTTTTAAATTGATCAACTATTTCAGAAGTGTAGTTGTGTGCCTTTTGGCTGTACATGTTTTAGGCTGTATAATGACTGATTTAATACTGTTGCTGTCTACAGGCTACCCTCAAGAGACAGTCCAAGTGTTGTTCGCAGAACAGAGCATGTGGATCCAGCACACATTCTCAGTCAGGAGTTTTCTCACACTGTCTCTGAGGTAAGTTGATGGGTTTTTGTTCTCTTTTGATAAGGGTTGCTGTTTTATGTACAGTTCCAACTTCTCATCTTTCCAACATCCATCCAACATTCATTGTGCAGGAGGTGAGGGTGACTGCATAAAGAGGCTATGATCCATAACTGGGAAGGAAATTGGGGAAAATCTGTTTTTAAGGTCACCTTTCTGTAACTCCAGCAGTAATATATTAGTGGATCAAATATCATTGACACCAGACACACACCCACACCTTTTGGACTGTCTTTGCTGCTGTTTCTCCATTCAAATGACATTTTGCAGATACATCAACTTAAAGTAGTAACCTGAAGCCTGTTTGATGCTGTGTTTTCAGCAATGTTTTGAGGCCCTACTACAGTTGCTGCGCTGGAGCTGGACAGCTTCATATCATGCCATGGAGGAGATGGAGGGAGCAAAGGGTGACAGTTATCAGGCAGCACTGTCTGACATGAGTCGTCTAGTCTACATTTCACGAGCGTGTCTCCGTCTTCTCACCATTTATGTCAACGAGATCTATCCTGATGGAGGTGAGTGAAATGGTTATTGTTCTTTGGTTTGCTTTGTGATTAGCTTTCACTTTGAAAATTACATTCTTGAACTATTCTTAATGCACCGTATCTCCATGTCATAGAAAAGGGACTAATTTTGAGTGGTGTATGTGTAATAATAATAATAATAAATTCTTTATTTAGTTTTTGGAAAACCATGTGGCCCATATCCACATCAAATACTGGTGGTTACATGCATAACAACATTGGGTGGCTGTACATCAGCATCATTTCTTTCATATGAAGGGTCAATAGCTTAATAAAACAAGATTGATGTCGTCTTATAACGCGCTAGTTTCCGCATCTCAGAGATACGCTTAATGCGCAGTGATCCTACCTAAACAACTGTGAGAGACAAACTCTGCTGCTACCAAGCGCATGAGCAGTACTCACATTTGTTCACAGAGGGAAGGGGGGAAAGGGAGGGGGAAGGAAACCGGAGTACCCGGAGAAAACCCCCCGGCGCCCAGCCCTGCGAGCAGGTGTCACATACAGAGAGCGTCCCGAGACGAGATCTGAACCACTCACTGCAGTGGTGACAAGCGAGTGTTTTAACCACTACACTACCGGGGCCCCAAAGATGTTGGCATGCGACACTACATAACCTTATGTGGTGTACATGGTCATGGAGATCTCATTCATTAGCATTCTGTTACATATAGAGCAACTTTAATGGGTACACTCATTTTTAGGTTCTTACACAGAACCTTAAAAGGGATGGGGAATCTATGGTAGAAAAATAGTATACTTAGAACATATCAAAAGATCTGCCAACCCTATCTTGCAAATACATCATGTTGTAACATTGCTTGAGGTATCTGTTTTCCTATAATGTTAATAATCTTCACCAGTATTCAATAATTCATATAAATGAGTCCATTACAAGAGGAAATCTGCCAGTGGTTGTGTATGTGCGTGTGTTTGTTTGTTGGAGGGAGGCATTTAATAATTTTTCTTGGCTGTTACTCTTTAACAGTGACCAAGAAGAAAGTCTCAGCAGAATCCAGTGGCCTGGCTGCAAAAATAGGGGATGCTCGTGATCTGCTGAGGTGTATCCTGGCTGAGGCTGTTTCTTCTTCAAAATTTAAGGTCTTTCTTGGCGAGCTGTCTTGCTCTCAGGATTTTCGGGATAAAAGGGAGGAGATCCTGCAAGAGTGCCACAGCACTTTTAGTGCCTGCTTCCATGCCTTCTACCCAACTGGCCAGCTCAAATGGTGGTGCCTATGTGATCTTCTTTGTCAGACTGAACCAGTATGTGTGGAATTCTGCTTTACTCTTTAGCATTTACTTGAAAATCTAGATTAAAGAAGAATAAAATATTTTGATAAATTTCTTTCTTCGATACTTACCTGACAACCCGACACAGGTGCTCTCCCAGTCTTTCCACATCCACATGGAGAGGTTAACTAAAAGACTGCTGAACTCTCTTTTACAGAGCGTATTATAGTAGTCTAGGGTAGAAGCAACTGGCTTTACCTCACTGACAAGAAGAAATTAGCTACAGAGCAGTTGTAGCCTCCAAGCTGCTAATAGTTGGGTCATCTGGTAAAGGGTTAAGTGTTGCTAGTAGAGCTTCTATTTTTGTAATCTTACATTTCTAAATGTAAGAGATCCTGCAGAAAAATGTCATGATATGTCGTACATATGTGATATGTGTGCAGTAAATCAGTACCAAGAGAACTTTGAATTAACCATGTACATATGCATGTGTGCCTATGCACAAATATCTATCTGTATGTGCATGCGTTTAACTCAAAGCCTGCTGGTATTTATTGACTGCTTGGTACAATAGTGAACGTTTTATACTTGTAAGTCTTCTAAATATTCTAGTTTCTACATGTCTCATTTAGGCTTTTTTCTGACTCGCCTTTATGCTTCATACATGTGTATTTATTCCTTATACTATACTCACAATGATCATGACAGCAGTGCTAATGCTGCGTAAATCTTCTGTTCAAACCTTGCATGTTTGATACATTTGACAACTAACCAGATGTAAATATAATGCCTTTGTGATATTTTAAGTTTGATTGAGTATGAAGTTTTTGTTGATGTTACTGTGATACATTTATAACTAAATAGCAGCATAACTGGTCCAGTTATTTTTGTAATTTTCCTCAACAGCATGTCTATCTCCCGAAGAATGGATTCAGTAGATGCAAACTGTATAACATAAGCACTTTTAAAAATCCTGTTTTTTCATTTGCCTTCATTAATAACCAATGTTGATGTAGAATAATTCTAATACAAGAGGGACCATAAAATTTAGTTTATATTGTGGTTTAATTTTCCTTACCTTATCTTTGGGCACTGATGATCACTTTCCTATTTTGCTTCCTTCAGATTTTTGAGAAAAAAGAAAATATGAAAAACGAGAAAGACAAGGTTTGTATCTGCCAAGATCCATAACTGGAATCGCCACTAAGCCTATTTATGATGCGATGCCCTTAGCCACAGATAATTTGCTGATTTTAAGCTTCCATTATTGAGCTTGACATTATAAGCTTACCCTCTTGCTGGGATGCTTTCTGGTTCTCCCTCTTTTAGAACACACATTCCACTGATTAATAGCAAGGTTGAGTGAAAGAAAATTAAATTTATCTTGGTTTTTTTTTATTATGATTCAAGATTTCTCCAGTCTAACAGATCTGTAGGGGTGTTTGTGTTCATGTATATGTGCATATACAACAATACAACAATAATAAAAAGTTAATTTATATCGCACTTAACCTCACCATCAGAGAGTAGCTCAAAGTGCCTGACAAAAAAAAAAAAGAAGAAAAATAAACGAGCTAATTATAATGGTATCAAAACAAAGAGTTCTCAGTATTCATGGTTCGTGTAGCTACTCATGTTGAGTAGAAGGCAAAAGATGCAGTCAATTCAGCTCAGTACCACTACCGAAATATCTCTTTCGAGCCTTATTGTGTGCCACTGAGGTGGCATCAGCACAGTGGCAGTAGTGAAGAATCAGATAGCAGGATTGTAGGCAAGAGGTCAGAGAATCACCTCTTTGCTTGTAGCCTTCTGTAGATCTACAATCTAAAGCAGCGGGGGTGGGGATGTTGAGAGGAAAATGCAACTTAGAAGGCGTTAAACACCTGCAGGGAAGTGGAAAATTAATACATGGAGTAACACATAATGGTCATGTTGATCTTACCTTGCGTGTAGATAATAGCTGAGAGCTAACTTCGTCAGCTTTTTACAATAGTGTCAGCTTTTGCAGCCATTTTGTTTTCCTCTCCCCTCTTTTTCTGGAAAAAGTCATCTGGCAGATTGCTTTTCCTCTACGGTAGTCTCAAAATATCATTTTGTCCGTTTGCCTTCTTTTATTTCTTTCCATTGTATTGCTTGCTGTATTATAACTGCATGTGCTCTTTGACAAACTGCTTGATTATCCTAATCTTATATTGCTGCTTTTTGTTGAGGATGATTAACTTGGCACAAGGCATTATTTCATGACTGAGCTGCATTTAGCTGTATATTCTATGGTTGTCATGAAATTGACATATCTGGATTTTAAAAAATATTTTTTTTAATGGACAGCTTTTAAGCATGTAAGCATGTCTTTTTGGTTTAATATACTCTTGATTTTAAGATGGTCTTAAAAATCCAAATCAAAATAATAAAAGACAAAACAGTTTTCAATCATTCTTGCTTATTTCCACTTTTACTGCTGTTAAATTACTCTTCATGCTACTTGTCACAAAAAATCCTAATAATGTTATGTTACGTCTGTATCTATCAGTAGGATCATAGTAAGACTGTATTAAGCCAAGTGTTTCCTGCTGACCAATGCTGAACTTGGAGTTGTGTTGGAAATTTTCTACTCAAGAACTATCTACTTTTCTGGGGAAAGAACTATTACATTCAGCAGCAGCAGAATAAATTCTCTGTAGCTACGTGCCTTGAAATTTAGTTTTTATATAGTTTCAACCCCATTTTTACAGAGCCAAGGCTTCCAACTGGTTAGTTTAAGTTTGTCTGTCTCTTTTTTCCTTTGTGCTCTTGTTTCCTCTTTTTCTTATAGACTTTCAGTTTTACTACCTGTAAGATTGAAATATGATCAGAACAACATCCATGTACCTGCACACTTTTTTAGCCACTGAGAAAATTGGTTCGTTTCAGGGTGCACCAAATGTTGCTGGCATTGGTCGCCTCTTGGCAGCCGTCATGGAGGCACTCTGTCATCCAGCCGTCAAACTGACAGCAATCATGCCAATCAACTGTGAGCCAGAAACAGAGGCGGTGCTTCGACGCCAGTCACTGTGCATGGATGACAACACTAACAGTGTGGCAAGACTTGCAGAGGGTCACCGCTACCCAGTCCTGGCTTCACAAATGAGCTTCAGAATGGAGGTGGGGAATGAGTAATGTCACTACTGTGCTAGAATACTGCACGAAACATGTTAAATGTATCAGTGCTCTTAGGTTCTTTTTCTCCTGGATCAAGACAGTTACAGTGACCTTGTATAAAGCTGACCTTCTCTCAGTTTTTTTAGTTTTTTTTTGTATGTCCAAGTGTATTATGCGATACTTTTAAAAGCAAAAAGAGTGGTTTTGTATGTATATGTATATACATGCACACACACAGAACCTAATATGTCAAAGAACAGTTTAACTGTTCTTTTTTCAAATCAAATGACTTTAATTAAATTTAAATGCAAGAGTCTGCTTCTCAAAATCTAAGAAAATAGTCTCCTTTCCTTTGCAAGCCTTCAGACCTCAGTGTGCAGAGAAAGAAGACAATGTTTATATTATCACATTATTCTGACAGCCAGTAGAAAAGGTAAGCTCTATGACAGGAGAGGACATGAATATGCTTATATGTCCTGCTGACAGCCAGTGGCAGAGGTGGGAATATTAAGCATATCCATGTTTTTCCTTATGAATGACTTCTTTATGTGCACAGTTGAGAATGTTGGTGTCTGAAATCATGTGTCCCAGATGTAAGGGATTTCTTTAAGACTCTAGGAATGGATTATATTGTAACAAACTTATTAGCCATTTGGAAGAGAAATCTCTGATGGGTCTTTAAGATGAAAGGTAGCTAAATCATCATCTTGAATTCGATGTTTAGCAGGTATTGTAGTAAAAACATAATTTTCTGTTTTTCAGATGGATTCAGTGGGCGGAATGGGAACTCATGTCTCGTTCAAAGAAGTTCTGGACCGTCTGCTCATGCTAGTCGCTCTTCCAGTGAGGCAGGTGCTGGCCCATGACCC